>OX463244.1:93588158-94188158 GCA_949820135.1 Sylvilagus floridanus | reverse complement strand
TATAATCTGTGTCACACTCAGCACTTCATCTTGTGTTTTGAGGGATGATCAAATCTATGAGTATAGGGACAAGTAAAATGGTAACTTGAAAAGATCATGACCTATGGAAAAATGGAGATAGTAATAGAAACTTTGAACTCAAATATAAAATGGCTTTGTTGGAACCTTTTATTTCATCCTGAAATTTGCAATCAAGTTCTAGTTGTTCATAGGATTTTTTTTCTTTTTTCTGCTAATCTTTAATTACTGAATTGTTCTCCAGAGTCTCCTGAACATTGGAATTAGGACCCAGGTGCCGGCGTTGTGGCTCACTTGGTTAGTCCTCTGCCTGTGGCACCAGCATCTCATATGGGCTCTGGGTTCTGGTCCCATTTGCTCCTTTTCCAGTCCAGCTCTCTGCTGTGGCCCGGAGGGCATTGGAGGAGAGTCCAAGTGATTGGGTGCCTACTCCTGCGTGGAAGACCGGGAGGGAGCGCCTGGCTCCTGGTTCGGATTGGTGTAGCTCCGGCAGGAGCGCCACCTGGGGGGTGAACCAACGGAGGACCTTTCTCTCTGTCTCTCTCTCTCTCACTGTCTATAACGCTGTCAAAAAAAAAAAAAAAAAGGATCCAATGAGGAGAGGCAGATGCATCTGTCAGACAATTGTGAAAAGAGTGAGTCCAGCTCTTACAGTATGTCAAACCAACAAGGTGCAGTGGTATCCAGAGTATTGTGTGTGTATTAGTGAGGACACCATTTCCAATGATGCTTTGAGGATCAAATGTCCCCCACCATGAGGGCAGAACAAAAGCTGGAGCCAGTTGCTGTTTCTATTTACTCACATGCAGGCTTCTTGGAAACACACTGTTTGGTCTGAGTTTCTGACTTCAAGGTAGAGATGGCCCATGTGGATTGAAAGCACCTGTCAACAATTGTTGGCAGGTCTTGGCTTTGGTAGGGCCTTTATCTCTGCCCATATACTGTCACCTGTGCTAGCAGAGTTGAGGGGGAGACCTAGACAGCCTTGGAAGTGTGCAATCATATGTCCTCCTCATTTTGAGAGGAGGGAAGAAAAATTACATACCAGTTGCTTCTTTGAATTTTATTTTGATCACATTCAAGATGGATAAAAATTTCACCAACCAACATGAGTTTATCTGGCCATAGTGCAGTATTTCATCCAGCTCTCTCCACTCTCAGGATTTCCCTGCTGGATGACAACTCTGGGTTTGGGGAAAGGACAAAATAAGATTCTCATGGCTGGGCTTGCAGTTCTGGTGAAAAAGAAGCCATATTGGGAGAGGGAAGGAAGGAGCCATTTCCCTCTGTTATGTGTGCTCAGAACCAGGGGGGCAAGCACAGAGACCCTCCTGGGATGGTATTTTTAACACACACAGTGGAAAGACCCCAGGCCTTTGAAGCAGACTGAATCATGGTTTTATTACTTAAAAATGGTACAACTTTGACCATGTTGATTTGCCAGTTGTTCTCCAACTTTAGCATGCATTAGAACTTCCCCCCTCCACACACACACACACAGAGAGAGAGAGAGAGAGAGAGACTGGGGGACCCTGCCCGCAACATTTCTGATTTAGCAAATCTTGAGTATAATTCAACAACCTGCATTTTTAACAAGTTCTCTGGGACCAGACTTTGAGAACTCAGATTAGCCCACCAGTCTTTGCATCTATGAAATGATGCTAATGTCACCTACCTCACAGGACTGTTGTGACAATATTACCTATCTTATACTGAACACTCTCCATGTGCCAGCCAGGCACTCTGCTAAGCATGTTATAAGCTTTATAACACTAAATTCTCATGGAAACCACATGAGGAAGTTTGTTATGAAGAGTTCATTAAGTGAAGCAGCTAAGAAATGATAGAGGCAGAATTTGAACTCAAGCAATCTTGGTTAAGAGCCCATGATCTTAATAGCATGCCCTTATGCCATCTTTTGAAATTAAAAGAGGTTATGTGAAAGGCATCTTAGGGTGTCTAACACGTGGGTTCTTCAGAGATAAGCAACTGGGGCCACATTGTGGTGCAGTAGGTTAAGCCACCACTTACGACATGGGCATCCCATATCAGAATGCTGGTTCAAATCCCAGCTGCCCCACTTCCAAACCAGTTCCTTGCTAATGTGTTTGGGAAGGCAGCAGATGATGGCCCATGACTGGGCCCCTGCAACCCATGTGGAATACCGGGATGGAGTTCCTGGCTCCTGGATTTGGTCTGGTCCAGGCCTGCATGTTGCAAATCAGTGAATCAGTGGAAAGAAGACCTCTCTCTCTCTCTCTCTCTCTCTCTCACTTTTAAATAAATAAAACACATCTTCACAAAAGCTGTGACTGTTGGTAACACTCAGTTGCTTTTTCTTGAAATGACTCAGGGGAAGGAAAATACTGGAAGGTGACGTAGCTGGATTCCCAGTGACTTCTCTAGTTGTATGTTGCCAGGGTAGGGTTTTGGATTCCTGAGCCTCATCACTTCCTCTGCTTTATAGAAATCAGAAGTAGTCAAGGGAGATGCAGTTGCCAGGGTTTTGTCAAACCAGGTTGTCTGGTATGATTTATCACGGTTAAAGCCCCTAGATTTCACTTTCTCAGGTTGAGACAAAACCTCCACTGCTAAGCAGGTGAAGTTGTTACGCATCATCCGGATGGGCTCAGGCTTGGCCAGAGGGAGTGTTAGCTAGAGCCAAGCCTTGGCGTTCCCACTGGAACTTGAAACCACTGGAGTTCAAATATATTCCCCTGAGCCAAACTTTGACTTTGGGGGTAATGTAATAATAACACTTTAAAGATATCACAAGACAGGACATATAACTGCTCTGCAGAGAGAAACAGAGGAAGGCCTTGGAAAGATCTGAGTCACTGGTTGCATCATTCTGCCTTAAACGAAGACCCAGGGAATGGTTTCCACGGGAGTAAAAGTGACTTCCAAGAGAACTGTGGCAAATTATCTCTAACCTTTTTAAAGAGCAAGGTGGAGCCTTTGTGTTTATAGGCTTGTGAACCTCATAAGCTCCAAGCAAACAAAACCTTAAAACAAAAACTTCTGAGGGCAGTGGTAGAGAGAAGGTTGGGGAAAGGTTGATTGATGGGTACTAAGTTATGTTAGTATTTAGAAGAAAGAAGTTCTGGTATTCTATTTCACAGTAAGATGACTATAGATAAAGATCATGTTTATGTGATCCCTTTGACTCTTAGCCCTATCATTATGATCAAATGTGAACAGAAATTGATCACTTGGACTAGTGAGATGGCATTGGTACATGCCACCTTGATGGGATTGAATTGGAATCCCCTGGTATGTTTCTAACTCTACCATTTGGGGCAAGTCAGCTTGAGCATGATACACAGCAGACTCATAGAATGGCGGATGTCCTAAACAGCACTCTGGCCTCAGTATCAGCCCTTAAGGCATGCGGATCCGATGCAAAGCCCATGAGAATATTTCAGGCATGGAAAGAATAAGACACTCTGGCAAAAAAAAAAAAAAATGACCTAAATGGAAGACCTCCGCGAGTGAGATCCCAATGGAAAGAACAGGTCATCAAAGAAGGAGGTACCTTTCTCTGAAGGGAGGAAAGAACTTCCACTTTGACTATGACCTGGTCTAAATATGATCAGAGTTGGTGAACTCAAAAGGCTTCCATAGCCTTGGAAACTCATGACAAGAGCCTAGGGTGATTACTGATGCCATAAACAAGAGTGTCAATTTGTTAAGTCAACAACAGGAGTCACTGTGCACTTACTCCTCATATAGCATCTCTGTCCTTAATGTGCTGTACATTGTGATTTAATGCTATAACTAGTACTCAAACGGTATTTTTCACTTTGTGTTTCTATGTGGGTGCAAAGTGTTGAAAGCTTTACTTATATGCTAAACTGATCTTCTGTATATAAAGAGAATTGAAAATGAATCTTGATGTGAATGCAAGGGGAGAGAGAGTGGGAAAGGGGAGGGTTGCGGGTGGGAGGGAAGTTATGGGGGGGAAGCCATTGTAATCCATAAGCTGTACTTTGGAAATTTATATTTATTAAATAAAAGTTAAAAAAATTATAAAAAAAGAAAAAAAGATCATGTACTGTATATTTTTATTTTTTTAAAAAAGAGAATTTTGAATGTTTTCACTATAAGAAACTGATAAATGGGGTTCACTCCCCAGATGGCTGCAACGGCTGGAGCTGGGCTGATCCGAAGCCAGGAGCCAGGAACTTCTTCCGGGTCTCCCACGCAGGTGCAGGGGCCCAAGGACTTGGGCCATCTTCCACTGATTTCCCAGGCCATAGCACAGAGCTGGATCGGAAGTGGAGCAGCCAAACGTTACACAGTGTATGCATATACCAAAACATCACATTGTACCTCTTAAACGTGTACAATCTTTATGTTCATATAAAAGAAAAAAATTTAGAACCATCTGATTCAACACTTTATTTATTTGTTTGAAAGTAAGACACAAAAACATGTACATTTATACACACAGAAAAAAGTCTTCCATTATTTAGTTTACTCCCCAAATTTCTCCCAATAATCAGGCCGAAGACAGAATCCAGTTCTGCCATGTGGGTGGCAGGAAGCTCCTCCCATGGTGTGCACTTGCAGAAGGGTGAATCAGAAGTGGAGCAGGTGTGACTCCCATATGGGATGTAGGTATTCCAAATGGCAACTTAATCTCTACAACACATGTCTACTCCACTTCAATGTTTTATTAAACAGCAATAGCAGCAGCAGGAAAAACAGTAACTTAAAATGGCAGATACTGTGACCAATATCTTCTGTATTTAGCTGTAGTTGAAAAATAAAGGTCTTTAACTTTACCTTTCCATTTTTTTTATTTGTTCATTGACAAATGTTAGTTATAAGGCTTGAACAAATTCAGTCAACTTCTACTACCAAAGTCTGACACTTAGAAAAGTTGGAGGAATTTTTATTTTCCTGAAGAAGGAAGCATACAAAAATCCGATGTAACTATATGGTTGTAACTGGAACTAGTCCAGTAACTCGGGATTTAACAGCTGTTCCCTTGAGAAGGCACTATGGCTTGCTGAGGACAAGGAGAATGTGATAAAAGGAGGTGGGACTTTTACTTCTGTGGCTATGAGGAGGCTTCCAAATGCTTGCAGAAGGGGCAGGCATAATGGCCCAGCGGCCACAAGGTCACTGCTTGCGATGCACACGTCCCATGTTGGAGTGCCTGGTTTGAATTCCGGCCACTTTGCTTCCAGTTCGGCTTCCTGCTAGTGTGGGAGGAGGCAGCAGATGCTGTCTCCAGTACCTGAGTCCTTGTCACCCTGTGGAAGACTCAGTTGGAGTTCTGAGCCATCTGGCTTTGGTCTAGCCCCATCCCTGCTGTTGAAGGCGTTTGGAAAGTGAACCAGCGAATGGATGATATTTCTCTATCTCTGCACTTTCTGTCACTCTGCCCTTTAAATATGTAAATAAAAAGTCTTTATAATGTACAAGTTTGTGGAAAAATGGAATTCAGAGGTAATTGCATTTTCCATGACATTTTTGCAGTCCCTGCACAGGGGCATGAAAACAAAAGCATTCATACATACGTATATAGCACACATTTTCCATAGCTATTGCATATTGCAAACAGGGAAATTTTGGGTGGAAAACATAATTGACAGAATGAGACCTTTTTCATCATGAACACTAATGTGTTTTTCTGGTCCTGCTCCAGACGCTCTCAGCTGCTTGTCATAGCCCTCCGGCGACTGTGTTTTTCCCATCCAGATCCTCTGTTTCTAGAAGGGGCTCTCATGAGGATTATCAGGACAATATCAGCAAGTGTATCTAGAGCTTACTGGTAGGAGGTGGTATTGGAAATCAGAGAATGATTATGTTGAGTCACTTCGATAATCTGAGGTCTATCTAACTCCTCCGACTAAAGCTTCCCACACAGAGGGACACGAACTTCAGATCCCAGTGCCTGCAAAAATTCCATTGCCACTTTACTGCTCTGTGCTCATTAGTTGGAGACCTTTGATGTCTATCCCCTACAAAGTTTCTAATCTTTCCGAGAAATAGACGAAGCACTCATTCTTTTATCGTTTACATTTAGTGCCTTCATTTTGTAAGTCCACCCTCCCCTTCCCCCTTCCTTCCCACTTGGCAGATCTCACAGGTGTCTGGTCAGACCTGTCAGGTGGGTCTCTGCCTGTCATTTGGGAAGCTGATGGTCTTACCTGGGCATGGCTGATTGCACAGAGCGGAACAGGGGTTAGTTTGAATTGCAGGTGTGAGCAATCAGTGTAGATCAGCACTAATCCATCAGCTATTAGAACCACCAGGCTGCTGCCGACACCGCAGAAAGAGCTAAATGCTGAGTGTGACTGTGTCTGTGTGTGTAGTCAGTGGTTTTCAGGGCCGAGGGATTTTGCATTTGCAGAAGCTGGTCCTCGTGACTGTGGCAATGACCATTTCTCTGTTGAGGTTTCATTCTGTTTGTGGTTGACAAATAAGAAACTGATCACATTTTTAGGTAGTTTATAACTCAGGGGAGGCACAACAATGTGTAACATATGTCTGTCACTTCCTGTCTGACATTGAGTAAATTTCTTATTTTTGTTAAGCTTTATTACCTCCTCTATAAAATACAGATAATGACTATTTTGAAGAGTTGCTATCTCTGTCACATAGGAGGTGCTGAATGCGTATTGGTAGCTGGTATTTGTACTAATATTAAAATGTGGCACGTGTTAAGTGATGTGGAGTGTGAGACCGGGAAGACACGCCTCCCAGGCTGAGGGGGAGAGGCAGCCAACCTTTGAGGATAGACGGGACAGAAGGACCTGGAGCCTTGAAGCCTCAGAGGGGATCAGAAGGTGACAGCATAAACGAAGGCTGTTCTGAGTGCAGCAAAGGGTCTCTGTGTGTGGGTTGGTGTGACAATTTGGAGATAAAGGTATAGGCAGTTCAGTTTGTCAAGGACTGTGCTCCTTGAAGGGTTTGTTTCATCGAAATGGTTTGAGATATGAGAGCCTCTGCAACGATTTATCCAAAGATTCTGATGTAATCTTATCACTATGATCCACTTTTCATGTAAAAAGCCAGGACAGGGCCACTTGTCCTTGCCAGTAAGTTTGAATGACTCAATGAACATTACTCAGTCAAAATATATTAGAAGGAACTTCAATGTTTGGGAGCATTTTGCCTTTAATTTTAATACTGCAAACATGTTGGAGGAGCCTCCAAAATATGAGGGGACTGTCTTTAGAATCTTTTAGGGTGTTTATACTGCATATCAAAACGTCAGTCATAGGCTGTGATTTCCATGAGCTCAAAGCAGCTTGAAACTGAGATCCACAGGAAGGAAACAGATGAGCAGAGCTTGCTGGTCACATTGTCGGGGTGGCAGGAATTCCCGGCATGTATTAGAGAAAAAAACCGTGAGGCAAGTCACCTGTCCTTCCTGGACCCAAGTCACAAAGATTATCAGTGAAAATCAAAATTTTAATTCTAAGTCTTTTTCCTAGGCCATAAAAGAGCCTCAAGCCAATAAATCCACTGTAGAATCCCCAAATAGAAATGAAATAAAAGCAAATGGGTGGAGGGCCCTGTCAATGCCTGGGGCACCCTCCCTCTTACTCCCTCCCTCCTGGGGGGCCCCTATGGAGCTGTTGTCCAAACTGAGCATGGCAGGACTGCTGAGATCACTCATGCTTCTGACACTCTGCAATACTGAAACAGAATAAATGAACACAACAGCAGAGGGCTTGGAGTTTTCAACTTTTCCACTAACTTGATTGTCAAGTTGCAGAAAATAAACTCCTCTCTGGACCTGCCTTTTAGCAGAATGCTTGATATTTGCTTATATGATGGCTTTTCTTCCCAAGACATATTTCATTTAATATGCTGCAGCTCTGACACAAAGAACTCTGCAGGATGGGCATTGAAATAGATCTGATTGTGCCTGGGAGATATCCGGAATCAGACAGGAAGCTATCTGTGTTAGGAGTGATACTTAAGTGTGTGCAGCAGTGAAAGTCGTGCCCAGCATAGGAACAGAAGTGAAGAAATTTAATGGAAAGGATTTTGCTCAGCCTCAGAGGAGGACTCCTGGAGCTCATGGACATTTGTCTGTTGATGACCCCCATGTGAGAGTAGCTGTGGTCACCCAGCAGGGCAATTCTCTGACCCTGAGAAGGAAATGGAAAAGCAGCTGAAAGAGCTTGACATCCTAACCCTTCCAAAGCATCCCAGCACATTCCTACCACCGCCAGAGCAGTTAGTACCCAGATGGCAAAGATAATGCCTTAAAATAAGGGCTTTGGGAGCCTCCTCCCACTGCTGGTGGGGTGAACCCAACAGACCTGCAGTGGAGAGGAAAGTCAAGGCCTTGACAGCCTCTAATACTACAGAACACTCAGACACACTCCCAGCAGGATGATTATGCACATCCTGCAGAATTAATGCAGCACGGCCGTAGAAACCGGCCCTGCACTCCGTCACCAACTGCTGGCTTAGAAGACCTGGGGTCAGCTGGCATGTTCCATTGCAGGGGGCAGCTGCACAGACCCAGGAATCCTCATGACCTTCACGAACCACTCAAACTTCACCTTTGTGGCTCAGGAGCCCTGTGTCTAGCAAGGGCGAGAGTGGTGATCTCCTCTGTGCCTCATGGACTATCATGTATTCAATGAGCAGATCTTATCCAGGAAGATTTAAAGAAAGTCCCAGGTTCATCATTAATTCCATGAGAGTCATACTTGAAATTCTATGCTAATTTAAAAATCAAACTAATGTTCAATTACTGGACTAATATTTTCATGCATCTAAATGTACAGGATTGGCCGGCGCCGCAGCTCACTAGGCTAATCCTCCGCCTGCAGCGCAGGTACTCTGAGTTCTAGTCCCGGTCAGGTCGTTGGATTCTGTCCCGGTTGCCCCTCTTCCAGGCCAGCTCTCTGCTGTGGCCCGGAGAGGCAGTGGAGGATGGCCCAAGTCCTTGGGCCCTGCACCCACATGGGAGACCAGGAAGAAGCACCTGGCTCCTGGCTTCAGATCGGCACAGTGTGCCAGCTGTAGTGGCTATTTGGGGAGTGACCCATCGGAAGGAAGACCTTTCTCTCTGTCTCTTTCTCTCACTGTCTAACTCTGCCTGTCAAAAATAAATAAATAAATACATACATAAATAAATAAATAAATGTAAAGGATCATACACAGTTTAAAAGGAAGGCAGAGAAACAAGCCCTAACAGATCAAAAGCAAGCTAAATTTGATTTTTTTTAAAAAAATTATTTATTTATCTGAAAGGCAGAGTTATGGAGCGACAGAGAGGAATACATGGAGAGAGAAGAGGGAGAGAGAGATTGTCCATCTGCTGGTTGACTCCCCAAATGCCCATGCCTGCACAGACGAGGCTGGGCCAGGTGAGAGCCAGGAATGCTGGATTCCATCAGGGTCTTCCAAGTGAGTGGCAGGGGCCATCACCTACTGCTTTCTCAGGCACATTAGCAGGGAGCTGGATCAGAAGTAGAACTGCCAGCACTCACAAACTGGTGCCCACATGGGATCCTGGTGTCTCAGGTGGTGGTGCAATCTGTGTGCCAGAGTGCTGGCCCCGCGAGTTAAATTCTGAAAAGTGACTCTATCAGAAAAGATAGCTATTTTATTTCTACTAAACATTATTTTAGGTAAGAATATTTCAACTTCAATCATACTCCTTTGAACAGTTCTTTAACTTCTCTAGCCCTCAATTTTTTCAGTAAACTTGTTTTATAAAACTTAGCTTGTAGAGTGGTTGAGAGAAGTGGAAGGTATTATAGGTGTATTTGCCTTCCTAGCATAGTTAATGGCACATAAGAAGTAACAAATAATAGTAACTTTATTACTGTTATGTAAATCTCTATTTGCTAATTGATACTGCTGATAATTAGCCGTGTCTGAACCATGAGGTCATTAAACACAAACTGCTTATCTGAGGTTCTGTAGATGATTTATCCTGCTTAGGAACAGAGCTTATAGACAGACTGTCCAAACCAAAAGCACACATGGGCCCAGGTCAACTATTATAGTGTTACACTGAGACTCTTTATTTTTCTGGGGTCAGCACTGTGGCATAGTGGGTAAGGCTGCCGCCTGCAGTGCCGGCATCCCATATGGGTATTGGTTCAAGTCCCGGCTGCTCCACTTCTGATCCAGCTCTGCTATGGCCTGGGAAAGCAGTAGAAGATGGCCCAAGTCCTTGGGCCCCTGCACCTGCGTGGGAAACCTGGAGGAATCTCCTGGCTCCAGGCTTCAGATCGGCGCAGCTCTGGCCATTGCAGCCAATTGGGGAGTGAACCAGCAGATGGAAGACTTCTCTTTCTCTCTGCTTCTCTTTCTCTCTGCCTCTCCTTTTCTCTCTGTGTAACTCAGACTTTCAAATAAATAAATGAATCATTTTAAAAATTAACTTTCATTTTATTTGAAAGGCAGAGAGAGAGAAAAATCTTCCATCTACTGGTTCACTCTCCTTATGTCCTTAGCATCCAGGGCTTGCCAGGCAGAAGCCAAGGGCCTGGAACTCCATCTGAGACCTCCACGTGGGTGGCAGGGACCCAGGCACTTGAGCTGTTATCTGCAGCCTCCTAGAACAGGTATTAGCTGGATCAGAAGCATAGGCACTGGGACTCAAACCAGGCATTCCGATATGAGATGCAGGCGTACCACCCAGCGACTTACCTGCAGGGCCAAAAGCTGGCCGTTTGTTGAGATTCTATAAATGGAAAGTAATAATTCGCTCCAGATCTTAATTAGACAAATATTAAATAAATTACCATAATAAATAGTTCAAGATGCTCCTGGGTAATTTCTTAGCCCTTTTGGAGTCACTTCCAATATAGTTTGGTTCAGACCAATTCTTAAAACACATGGGATTAATATTAAATAAACACATTGGCAAAGTGATATGAGTGAAGTCACTCTCTAGCCTTGCTAGCTTAGTACTCATGTGGACAAAGCTTACATGGCTAATTCTACCTAGAAAGGGAGATTTAAAGAGCTGTCCTCTCCACTGTTTTTTTGACCCATTTATTTACTGGCTATGATGTTTCTCTTAACTTGTATGAAAAAAAAAAACTCAGAAGACTGCTAGGTATTTCTTTCCTTTGGTGTATTTTTTTTTCAGCCAAAGTATAAGACCTTACTTAGATGACTAGCAATTAAGGAATTTTTGTGGTTTATTTCCTGATCTAACTGCTTACTCCTGAAGAAAGCAATTCTGACAAGCTTGAGTTAACTTGGATCTTACCAAAACCGTAAAGCCAAAAACATTTTTGAAAGACTTAAATCGAAAAATCGGGCTTGAATTTTAACAATAAAATACTTCTTAAAGTTGCTTTTCCTAGATCACATAGACTTTAGGTGCCTGCCCCCGTTGGATATGAGTTTGTTAAAAAATAAATAATCTATTTTCCTATGCATTACCTTCATATTTTCCTAGCATTGGAGACCTGCAGCTGAGATAGAAGGTGACTGGTCCAATCAATGACAGTTTCTTTTACAATACAGTAAAACTTTGAATTAACAAAAACCCTTGACGTAAAAAGATCTCAACTCTGTTTTTATTCCTTGACCTCATCTCTCTATAAGCATTAGTTGAATATGGATTTAAATTTTAATTCTTCCTCAAACATTTCTATAAGGGAGAAAATCACTTGAAAAACCTTTTTCTAGAGGAGAAACTCAGCTGTCACATTCAGGAAAGAGAGAAAACTGCCTCGGGCTGACTGTTGGTTAACAGTGGCAGTGCTAAAGGAGGTGAGGCATGAATCAGCAGCTCACGCCTGCCCTGAGGATGAGATGTTTTCAAGTCTTCATTTGCCCTCTGTGGTGTTGGTTTCACCAGAGGAGAACTTACTAGCTGCTGCAGAATCCCTGTTGATGATTACCGGGGCAGTCTGCTGCCTGGTTGGCCCGGTAGGTAAGCATGGCCACCTTCGTATCCTCCACAGAAGCCCTGGGGTTCCCTGGGATTGCACTGGCTCACTGGTGGCTTAAGGAGACCCACCAACCATGTCTGTTGGCCAGGAGGATGCAAGGTGCCCATTGGCCCAGGGAGACTCACTAGAGCGACCTGTGTGTGCCTCATCCAGAGTGCAGGATCCAAGACTGGGGGAGGAGAAATGCCCCCTGAGACACTGCCAGGTGGGAGAGCTGAAAGGGAAACATGAAGATGGTCGCAAGCTGGCGCATCAGTGTTTGGAAACACAAATGAAGGTGGAAGTGGAGGAGAACGAGTGAGTGGGTGGGCAGGGGGGGCTCTGAGTGTGGGAATACCAGGGGCTTTTGAGAAAAAACAGGAGAAAGTCAAAATGGCGAGTTAGGCATTAGATCTTGACCAGGGAGACGTTCTGTTTTCCGTTTTCCAAAGCACTTTCACTCACTTGAGACCTTTGAATCCTGTTGTGAGCTAGGTCGGGACAAGAAGCACACCTACTTTACAGATAGAATAGAAGTCCAGAGAAATTACCGAGCTAATGACAGAGCCAGGGTGACGATTCACTCCACTTCTGGTAAATTCTGCTTTCCACCATATGATCATTTGTAACATAAATCGTTATGTCAGCTAGATCAAAGAAATTCCTCGGTATTTGAAGGTTTTCCTAATTTGTTTACAGAATATTTTATTGAATGCCTGCTATATACCACGCATTATGTTAGGTGTTGAGGCTCAAAGAATTTATTAAGAAGTAATACCAGATCAGCTAAATTATGAATCACCAACTAAACAAAAGCACCAAGTGGTATAATATTCATCTAGTCTTGAGAGAGGTAGAGGGGAACTAAGGAATAGAGAGCATCTCAGCTAAAACCTTAAAGGCAAGTGGGGATAAGCTAGATGAAAGGAGGGCGGGGCAAGAGTGAGAGAGAGCAAAGCTTTCCTGCAGGAGCTACAGCAGGTCCTGGGGCAACAGCAGGACATGCAGAACAAACTGAATAGAAAGTGAAAAGTGGCTGGAGTACCAAATGCTGGAAGTTGAGTCATGGAGATGAAGGATGCTAGGAGCATTGGCTGTGGCTGCACCACACAACGTCTAAAGTGCTTTCATTCTATCCAGAGGGATGGGGACAGGGCTGGGGAGGCATGGACAAAGTTTTACAGAATGGGAAGTAGGTGAGGGGAGGGGAGGAAACAGGACAGAAAGCCCATTATGATGGCTTTAGTCACTGACAAGTGAGTTAACGACAGCTTGCATTTAGGCAATGTCAGAGGAAGAAAATAAATATTTGAATGTTTGATACATTAAAATTTCAGACTTGCAAAACATTGCTTTACCCCAAAGAAACAGTTTCCAACACTCAGTTTCGTCTCTTCATTCTGGATTCACTTAAAAAATTATTTTCCCACACTGAATTTGCTTTCTTCAATACTGAGCACCTACTAAAGCCAGACGTTTTAGTATTACCCAAGCGTTGACAATCTGGTCAGTTTAGGTTGTTTCAAATAACATTTGCATCTTTCAGGAACGTCATAAAGCCGGTCAGTTTCAGCCCCATTTTGCTTCATTGCTGAACTGCTCTGAACTCCAGTGAGTATAAGAGAGTTGCAGGATAGCCTGCTTTTTAACACCTTTACCCATGCTACATAATCTCATTTTATTTTTCTCATGGTATTTGAGAGAAAGGCAAAGAAGTGTATTTGAATAAAAAAGATTTATTATTTATTTGAAAGTCACAGTTACACAGTGAAGGAGAGACAGAGAGAGAGAGAGAGAGAGAGAGAGAGAGAGAGAGAGAGAAACAGAGGTCTTCCACCCACTGGGTCATTCCCCAGATAGCCGCAACGGCCAGAGCTGCACCGATCCGAAGCCAGGAGCCGGGAGCTTCTTCCAGGTCTCCCACGCGGATGCAGGGGCCCAAGGACTTGGGCCATCTTCTGCTTTCCCAGGCCTTAGCAGGGAGCTGGATCGGAAGTGGAGCAGCTGGGACTTGAACCGGTGCCCATATGGGATACCAACACTGCAGGTGTCGGCTTTACTTGCTGGTCCCTCCCAATGCATTTTGTAGGACTTTGCTCAAATTTCAAAATTGGGGCAATTCTATATGCAGTAGATGCAAATGAGGAAAGATACTTAGCTTCTGCAGAGAATAAAAAGGATTCAGGCAAACATGCAGTATGTGTTTACTAATTAATTCCATGAATTTTGATGAAGCCTCATGCTTTAAAACACTTCATTAATTTTTGGAATTAGAAGTCTACACCCTCTTTCATTATCAGCAGGCTGGGCAGAGTCCTCACCCAGGTATCAGCTCCTCTCGTCATCTCCAGGCGGGTGCAGCGCTTTACAACTCTGGCTGATAAAGGCAATTCTAATTTAGTGTTCACGTTCATTATCAGTAATATTAAATGAATATATCGGAGCTATTTACATGTGTCATTCATAGTTGCTGTGTGCTAAGGAAAATGATGATAATTGTTCTTATTAGTTATCATTTTTCATGCTTCTGCAATGAAATTCTCTCTCTCTTTTGGTTTTGTTTGGGGAATACCTTAATGAGGAAAAAGGGCTCACAATATTTTGAAATGTTCACAAGGCACTGAATAGCACTTTCTAATTCATTAGTCATGTTTTATTGGAAAATTCCTTTGTGTTCTTTTATTTGTTTCTGAGTACATGTAAACCAGATTAAAAGCCAAGACTGGGGAAGCAGTGAATCTTCTTTAACTGATAAGTGGCAGAAGAAAGCAGAAAGCAGCACAAAAAGCAGAATACCTTTGAGATTTGAAAAAGTTTAGATTTCTATTTAGTTTTGCTCATAGTTCCATTCGGAGGTAAAGTACAAAAATGTGAGGCATATCTTTTGTGGTCTGCATATTATCCAACTGGAATCCAACTCATGGAATACTAGCAGGATAACTTGTTTCCAAGGCATTTTTCTTTAAGCTGAAAGTATTTTACACTATTCTATACTGAATAACAACTTGTAATTCTAATAACGTGAATTACCTGCCTGATGTAGATAACTTGATGAATTTTCCAACTTGATGCAGTAATCCAAACTTTGCTATGACAATAAAAGCTGCCAGATGTTCTCATGAATTGATTTATATAGAATAAATGCCTCAGTTATTTGGTGCAATTGGGGGAATGAGATGTTTCACAAAAAGTGGTTGCTTTCAAATAGCCGAAGTGCAAATCTTTACATCATTTTCACCCTGCACATTATTTATCATCCAAGGCTCAAGTGAACATCACCTCTTCTGAAAATCCTCTCTCTGCCAGCCCTGACCCCTTTCTTGTGTCATTTCACCTTTGTATACTGCAAGCATCTGTTGTACTCACCTGTCCTTTGCTGGACTTCTTCTTTCTCCTTCCTCCACCTCCACTAACTCCCTGAGAGTCCCTGTCACATTCACCTGGATACTTTTAATACCGTAGTCCAGGTTTCATGGAGAGTAGGTAGATTTTTCACCCCGTACTTGAAGCCATCTTCAAGTAGTACATTTACTTCCCTACATACACAGCTTATAAATACTGGTAGTTACTGTCAAGATTTGACAGCTTAGACATATCATGATGAGCCACAGGTTTGTAAACCTTCCAAATGTATGTCTGGGTGTCTCTGTGCATGGCAAAGCTGCCATGGTTCCCTCTAACAGGTTCCTGGGATGTGGTGGCAATGTGGTGCGAGTTCTCTGGAGCTCTGCTGAATCCGTGTGGCCCTTTGAGCTGCCTCCTAACTCCTTTGTCTGCTGCTTAAATAGTTTTAATTGACCTTCAACTCTCTGCCATCTCCAAAGATACCCCCGCCCCCTGCCCAATTCTTGTCTCTTTTTCTTACCTTTTCTCTTTAGTGGAGGCAAGTGTTGGCTTTTAAAACAAATGCCTTGCTTTGCAAAGCGTTCACCATCCTTTCCTCTTGGTATATAAGCCACTGGGACCAACAAGTCTTATGGCATCTTTTTGGCTAGTTTCATTACTGTTTGTTTTTCAAATGTTCATTTACTTATGTCCTTTAATGATTAATTAAAAAACACTGTCCTTTTTTTAAACTCTAGACTCAATTTCATTCTGAATGTTTAGCTGAATATTTAATGTTGCCAGAAAGCTGTTTTCTAGAAGATAGAGGTGTTACTATAATTGATTCCCATTTCAAGTGATCTCTTAAAATTCAATTTTGCCCCAAAGGAAAAGTGGAAATACAATTTAACCTGTAAGTAAAAATAGAACATTTTATAGGTATCAAGTTCATTTGAAATTAATTCCGTAGAATTTTTACTTTGTTTTTTCAACTTAATATTTTATTATGTTTTTGAGATAACATATTTTTGATTAACATTATAGTCAAAGGCTTAAATAAATAAAGAGTTTAGAAAATAAAAAGTAAAAAGACCAAAGACTAGAAGGAAAATAGGCAAGGGCCATAAACAGTAATCAAGTGAAATGACATTCAACTTCACTCATGTAAAGTAAATTTTAAAATAGTCACACAATCATTAAAACTGCAGCAGTACATAATTTTATCAATTTGTTTGACAAAGATTTAAAACAAAGGTTGACAAAACATACACATAAGTATTTCTTTCTTTCTTTTTTTTTTTTAACTCCCACATATAAGGGAGAACACTCAGTATTTGTCTTTCTGTGTCTGGCTTATTTTATTCAAATGATGTTCTCCAGTTGATAGAATGATAGAATGATAGAATTTCACTCATTTTGGTAGTTGAATAATATTCCATTGTGTGTGTATGTATGTATGTATGTGTGTATATATATATATATATATATATATATATATAAAACTGTTTCTTTATCCATTCATCTGATGATAGACACCTTGGTTGATCCCATATCAACCAAGACTTGTGGAAGACTCCACACTGTTTTCCACAGTGGTTGCATTAATTTATATACCCACCAACAGTGCATAAGAGTTCTCCTTTTCCCACATCCTGGCCAGCATTTGTTGCTCTCCGTCTTTTGGATACTAGCCATTCTGATGGGGTGAAAAGGTGTGTTACTGTGGCGTGGATTTACATAACCCTGATAGTTAATGATATTGAGCATTTTCTCATTTCTTTATTGGCCATTTGTATTTCTTCTTTAGAGAACTATCTATTCAGATCCTTTGCAGAATTTTTACTTTAGATCATCTTACAATGACATTCTTCATCCATTTCCTTTAAATTCTTCCAAGACTCTCTAGTCTTTATTTTAGTACCTCATGACTTTAAAACCTGCCTCTGATAGGTAACCCAAGTGACTTTTGTCTCTACTGTATTGTTCAATTCCCAGTGAAGACACAGATTCTTCATTTACTGTCAGTCTATTGCCTCAAAAACTTGGTGGTTCTTCTAGCTGTTATTCTTTGAAATCCAAAACTCTATTTTTAAATCCCTATTTTCAGGGCACATATGTATCTATTCATGTTTTCCTTTCTTTTTGCTCCCTCTCAAGATGCACATTAGGGCAGAATTTCTCAAAATCTAGTCTATTAGCCACTGGCATCAGAGTCTTACTTATTTAGTAATTACCATAAGGGAAAATTGCCTCAAAATTGTACTCCATATCTTCATTCTCCAGGATCTGACTTGGTATTAAAATAAATTTAACAGCAATAATAAGATAAATATTTTACTGATTAACTAAATTTAGACAATGATCCACTATGAATCCTGGTGTTTTTCTCCTTACCTGTTCAAAGCCAGCCTGTTTCATTATATATATGGTGTTGAAATGGCCCCATAGAGGTCAACCAATCTTTTTACTTTTGAGTAATTCTGCTTTTCCAGTCCCAGTTATGCTCTCCTTTTTACCCATATTTTCTGTCCAAGTGAGTGCATCCTGTCTCATGCCTTAAAATAACATCTCTAAGCTTATGGCTTCCAGACTTATGACGCTGGCACAGTCTCTTCCTCTGGACTCAGACCTGTACATTCAGTTACTTGCTTGCCATCTCCATTTGAATATTTAGTGGGTGTCTTACACTCCATGATCAGCAAGGCTGAAGATGACTAAAATGTGATTGTTGTTTTCCATCCAAACCCCATTCTCCTTCCAGTCTTCCCCATTCCAATGAATGTCACCACATTCATTCATTTATCCAAGCCAGACACCACATAGTCATTTCAGATTCCTTTCTTTCCCTCATCCTCTGTGTGCAGTCCCGTTAGCAAATCCTGTTGGCACAACACGAAACATATGTTCTGAATCCAACCACTTTCCATCCCCTTCACCACCATCATGTTGGGTTCCTGCCCTCATGCCTTGCACTCCTATCCTCCAGCCAGCAGCAGAACCAGCTTTGGATAACCTTAGTTTCCAAAACTGTGCTGCTCAAGATCTTCCAGAGGGCATAGACCATACTTGGAACAAAACCCAAGGTCTCCCCACAACTGTACATTTCTTTCTCTATCACCTGTTTCAGGTCTCTGCTCACACATCACCTTATTCAAGAGGGTTTTTTCTGTCTAAACTACCACCTTTCCATCACTTTCTGTTTCCCCACCTTGTTTGACTTTTCTTCAAAACATGTATACTAGCTGGCATTTTATCACATACCTACTTTTATGTACCCGTTGTCTGTATTATTTCTGTGTTATTTTGCTGTAAGCACCACTTCTTACTCATTATGGTCCCTTCAGGGCCTATAGCAGTACCATCAGAGAATTAGCTGTTGAATGTAAGAATTTAATCCAAATTCCTTCTTCGTTGCAATACTTTAGTTAAACTATGGCAGAAAACGTGAAAGAAACCACTTTGGAAATTTTCCATGGCCTCAAGTGACAATCATAAGGCTCAGCTTTGGGTGATCATTTAAATATCTGCTATTAGTCTTTTATTGTTTGAAAGTGCTTCCAAAAGTCTGATCAGTTTTATTCTCTTATTGAGACTTCCCTCTTTGCACTGGCTGAGTGTTCCCAGAGTTTCTTAGTTGGGCTCTCTGCCAATCTAACCCTCAATCTAAATTATAATACTGCCAGAATTGTTTTCATTATTTGGTATCACTGTGAATCTGTGGAAATGTTATCCATAGAATTTCCTGTAAGGAATTTCTTGATCTTACTTTCCGATTTATAAGGTAGATATACTTGAATATGGTTGGCTATGTTTTTATTTCCTGAATGACAATGAGAAAATGTTACATTGGATTTCGGGAATATTAAAAGCTCTCTTTTGTTAGCTTGGCATCGTCGGCCATGCTTATGTTGGCAGTTGAATATATTATACTGAGAATTTAGTATATGCATTAAATATGATAGAGTTCACCAGGAAATGTAAAAATAGAACAAAATACAACACTTTGCTCGCAGATTGGAGGTAAGGTGATTGGTATGTTAATTAAAGGTGACCTCAGCACTCTTAATATTAACCTCCTGATTTTCTCCAGTGTTTCAGGTGGAAAAAAAATTATTCTTTAATATTCGTAAGAATGAGATTGGATAAAGGACACAAATGAAGTCCAGACCAAGTACAAAAACATGAGCTCCTTCTCCTGGCTGCTCAACTAATGCAGACTTCGTCTGAGGAGGAGATAACTATCTCAACAGCCATTCCATTGCTCAGACTTCAAATTATAGTAATTATGACAATTTGTGCCAATAGCCATGAGGTGGGATTTTTGATGTGGTTAAAAATAACATCTGTAAAACCCAATAAAAATTACATTTTGCTAATTTTCTGATAAGATACTGTTTTAACTATCCTGTGTCTTCTGCTGCTGCCAGTTTTCAATTAGAGCATTCCTTTAAAAAAATTTTTTTAACCCATTTTGTCTCCTGGATCCAATTCCATCCTCAGCAGTACATTTGTTTTAATGCTCTTAATTAATTGTTTTGTGTGAATTTTGCCTTTCAAACTGATACCAATCTTTGAGACTTTATTAACGTGCTGATTGCTAAATCTTGATACAAAAGGACCAATAGCACAACTCAGCTTGTTCTTTCTGGCTTGGAAAACAGAGTTCGCACAGTGGCCTGCTCAGCCAAGTCAGTGCAGGAATGGACAATGATGAAGCAAATAATGGGGCTACCCAAACGAGTTGGGTCGGCAGTTCTACTCGGCTTGGAAACTGCTAGCTCACCCCAGCAGCACGGCTGCTGGACAGAGTTCACAAAGAGATCCCCTCAGGCACATTTAACAGAGCCCCATGTGTCTTCCTATGCTGTGTTTTCCTAAACCACCTTCCTCTTGGTTAATATTTGATGAAAAAATTTATATATTTTCCCATCCTTTTATTCTACAGATGATCAGATTGAGGGTCACAGAGCTCAAGTGGACTACTCAGGCTCACTCAGTAAGTGAATGAATACCCTAGGCAGGGCCAATACAAGGACCTTTTGATTCTCCTTCCTCAGGTCTTCCAATCAGACCATGCGACCTCTAAGCCAGTATGATTGTAGGGGCGCTCCCACCACTGGCTACTCAGAAATCATTCTCTCTCTTATTTATTTTTCTTTTTAAAGATTTATTTATTAATTTGAAAGGCAGAGTTACAGAGAGGAGATGGAGAGACAGAGAAAGACTGATCTTCCATCTGCTGGTTCACTCCTTAAATGTCTGCAATGGCTGGAGCAGGGCCAGGCTGAAGTCAGGAACCAGGAGTTTCTTCCAGATCTCCCATGTGAGTTCAGGGGCCCAAGCACATGAGACATCTTTCCAGCTTTCCCAGGTGCATTAGCAGAGAGCTGGATCAGAAATAGAGCAGCCGGGAATCGAACTGGTGCTTGTATGGGATGCCTGTGTCACAGGCAGCGGCTTTACCCACTACACCATGACACTGACCCCATCTTCTCTATTTTTGCACTTCCATCTATTCCTTCACTCTAAACAAATTTTTCTTCATCCAACAGCCTCTTCCAGTTACTACCTCATCTCTTTCCTTTCATTTTCTTTTTAAAGTACAGGCTACAAGGGCAGATGTTGTGGCATAGCAGGTTAAGACACTCCTGGGACACCTGCATCCTGTATCAGAATGCCAATTCAAGTTCTGGCTTGCTCCATGCTTCTGATCTAGCCTCCTGCTAATGCACATCCAAGGAGGCAGCAGATAATGGCTCAGGTACTTGGACCCCTGTCACCCATACAGGAAATATGGATGGAGTTTTGAGCTCCTTGCTTTGAACTGGTCCAACCCTGGTTGTTGCCCTTTTCTCCTTTCTCTCTGTCACTCTGCCTTCCAAATAAGTAAAAAAATGAATCTTTAAAGAAATAAAAATACAGACTACTCTTGGTGACTCTACGTTTTCACATTCACCAAACAACACATCTGCATTATACTGAGACTAGTAGGGGACATTTGTTAAATTCAACATTTCCCCTCAATTCCTATCTTCACTGCTCCATTGCTGGCCTTCATCATCTTTCCTCTGATGGAGTAGATTATGGGTGAAATGGAAAATAATAGTCTATTCCTCCACCCACTCACTCATTGCGTGGTTGTTAGCAAGACAGGCATGATTCCTGCTCTCACAGGCATACACGATCTTTTGGTCTGTTCTGAGAGGAATGCTTCAGTTTCTTCCCACGTGCTCTGATTCCTCTGTCTGTCCACCTCAAGTATGTATCCAATGCCCTCTCACTCAAAGAGGACATTGTATCTCAATGTCAAGACCATAGGTCAATAACTAAATCCGTTTGCATATGTTAATTTCAGAAAGAAACTGCTAAAACCATAGCCTAGTTATTTTTAAAATACAAATAATATTCTATAACAGTATTTTTTTTTAATCTCTAGCATTGGTGTTCTTGTTGGGAAGTGTGTATGTGTGTTACCCCTCGGCATGGTCATGTATTATTTCATGTGACAGTCCTCTTGCTGATATCTTTGAAGACATATTCTTACTTTGCCATTATTAACTAGTTTCAAACACTCCAGGACTTGACTTAAAAATATTCACATACAGAGATTCACCTCTTCATCCATTCTCTTAGACTTGCAATAAATATTTTCTTTCTCATAGGTAAAACATTGATTTAATAAATCACATTATCGCCGGCGCCGCGGCTTACTAGGCTAATTCTCCGCCTGCGGCGTCTAGTCCCGGTCGGGGTGCCAGATTCTGTCCTGGTTCCCCCTCTTCCAGTCCAGCTCTCTGCTGTGGCCCGGGAAGGCAGTGGAGGATGGCCCAAGTGCTTGGGCCCTGCACCAAATGGGAGACCAGGAGGAAGCACCTGGCTCCTGGTTTCAGATCAGCACAGCGCGCAGCTGCAGCACGCTGGTTGTAGCAACCATTTGGGGGGAAGACCTTTCTCTCTGTGTCTCTCACTGTCTAACTCTGTCTGTCAAAAATAAATAAATAAATAAATCACATTATCTCCAACTACTTGACAATTTTTTTTATTAATTAATTCATTGTAGAGCACTGCTTTAGATTTTTCCATTGGAAACAGACTAGACATCCCTTATTCATTTTAGCTTAAGTAAAAAATGCATTTTTTTTTAGAGTGACTCAACGTTTTGTTGTTTTATTTCATCCATGCTTTTGTTTATTCTTCTTAGAGCTTGAAGACTTAGACATGCTCAGAAATGATCTCTTCCTGTAGGTTGAAATGACTTGATAGGAAACCCTGGCTCTGTCTGTGCCTGGGATGTGCATAAACATGGCATAAAGAGTTCCAGTAATTTTAAGAACCACCACAGAGTTCTAAAGATTGATTTCTCATTGGTCGTGAAGATAGCTGGAAAGAATTAGCCACCTTCACATGGCCGATCATTTTTCTGACCTGCCGCACAGAGAACTGGTGTCAGGAGGAAGAGTGAACAAGGTCTGTGTTTTCCAACCTCATGTGTGGCATGCCTCACCTACAATCTTGTAGAAGCAGAGTTGAGTGGATAGAGGGGACACTAATGAACTATGGGAAGGGAAGGCTTGGCCATTCACTGCATTCCCTAAAAATCCGCCAAGGAGATGAAACTTGAGGGCAGCTAAGTACCAGGGCTTTGGGGACAGGTGCACAAGTGTTTTGCTTACTGTCATGATCAGTTCACTTAAAGAATGCTCACCAGTGAGATCAGTCTAAGGTAAACATTTTTGCTCCAAGTGCTGTGGATTGCAGAGTGAAAAAGAGAAAAGGTGAAGAGAATCCTGGTCTGTTCTTTCATGCTGTATGGTTGAAAAGGGAAGAGAGGTAGGGTGCTGGCTAGAGGAACTGGAATCAGAGGTTGTTTTTGGTTGTTGTTGTTTGGTTTTGTTTTTATTTGTTTTTGGCAAGGGGTAAGGGAAACATCTTAAATATGTTTACAAGAGTAGCAAAGAGTAGAGGGGAGATTGAATATAATGAGAAGCTACAGGTAGGTTGAAATCCAAGAGGAACAATCTGGGACACGCACGCTCTCCTCCATGCACACTGTTATAGGCATGCCACTCTTTTTTCCACATGGGGTAAGGCCATCAGACTTTTAAATATTTTGATCATCATAGGAAATTATTTTCTTTGGCTTTTATTTCTCAAAACTTCCTGGTCTGAAATTCCTAGTTCTGAAAAAGTGTAAGTAGAAGAAAATAGAGTTTCACCAAAGTGCCAAATAACTACACACTCTCTCACACACACACACACACACATATATATATATAGACTACAAATATATAAGTTTATAATGTATGACTTTCATATAAATATAGTCATATGAATTATATACATTACATATTAAATATTTCCACCCACATAAAGCTTAAGCAGAGATAACAGTGATCTTGTTTAAAGTAATCAAGTCTGGGGAAGATAAGATCAGCTATAAATTTGGGGCTGGTGCTATCATAGTGGCTTAAGCCTCCGCTTGCAGTGCCGGCATCCCATATGGGTGCTGGTTCAAGTCCCGCTTGCTCCACTTCTGATCCAGCTCTCTGCTTGTGGTCTGGGGAAGCAGTGGAAGATGGCCTAACTGCTTGGGTCCCTGAACCCACATGGGAGACCCAGAGGAAGCTCCTGGCTCTTGGCTTCAGCCTGGCCCAGCCCCGGCCGTTGCAACCATTTGGGGAGTGAACCAGCAGATGGAAGACCTTTCTGTCTTTCCCTCTCTCTGTCCATAACTCTGCCCCTCAAGTAAATAAATAAATCTTTTCTTTTCTTAAAAGGAAGGGGTATAAATGAAAACAAGATAGACAGGGGCACTATCTACTTTTGTACGTATTTAAAATTGTACTTGTAATTTTTTATAAAGTACTAAATTGCCAAACTAAAATGCCCATTATTTGTCCAATCCCTGAGTTTTATCTTTACAATACTCAGATTTTCTTGAGAAAGTGAAATGTGTCATAAGATCTTTGCCATAATATCTTTGATCGAGTACACTCAATATTTGGTGAAAATTTTCCTAGAGTTTTTTTCATGACCTGATACACAATGAATAAGTTAACTATTTTTTTTTAAAGATTTATTTATTATTTGAAAGTCAGAGCTACACAGAGAGAGGAGAGGCAGAGGGAGAGAGAGAGAAGTCTTCCATCTGCTGGTTCACTCTCCAATTGGCCACAACGGCCGGAACTGCACTGACCCAAAGCCAGGAGCCAGGAGCTTCTTCCAGGTCTCCCACATGGGTGCAGGGGCCCAAGGACTTGGGCCATCTTCTATTGCTTTCCCAGGCCATGGCAGAGAGCTGGATGGGAAGTGGAGCAGCTGGGTCTCGAACTGGCACCCATTGGGATGCCGGCGCTTCAGGCCAAGGCGTTAACCCACTGCACCACAGCCCTGGCCCTAAGCTAGCTAACTCTTAAATGACAGTTATTTGAATTGTTAGTAACACTGGACACTTCTTACATGTATATAGGCTACTTATATTTCTGTTTTTGGTGTTAACTTTTTAAAATGTTTTTTGTCAACTGTGTTAGTCTCCTTGGCTGCTATAACAAATTATCACAAACCCAGAGCTTAAACACAGCAGAAATGTAATCTCTCACAGTTTTGAAGGCCAGTGTCACTGGGCAGAAATTAAGGTGTCAGTAGGGCCGCATTTCTCTAGTGTCCTAAAGGAGACTCTGTTCCTCACATTTCCAGCATCTAATGGCTGTGAGCAGTCCTTGGCTTGTGGCTGTATCACTCCAGTATTCACTCTAGTATTCACACCAGCATCTTCAGAGAGCTTTCTGTCCCATCTGCACATCAGTTTCTTCTGTGTGGGTACAAAATGCTCCTGTTCTCTTCTCAGAACATGACACTATTGGGTTGAGGGCCAACACAGAGAGTAATTGCTCTATCTCACTGCATTCCCTCAGAAATCCATGCAGGAGATCCAGGCTTAATGACACCTGGGCCCCAGCACTCTGAAGGCAGAGGACCATGTCTATTTTGTTTATTGCCACAATTTTGTCATGTGATTAACTTAATCGCAGCCTCCCAGGTTTCACTCTCTTCCAAATAAAATAAGAATCACAGGTTTCAGTGTTTGGGTTGTGGGTATCTTTTGGGGAGGCCACTTTTCAATCTACCACTCATTTTGTCCTTCAAAAATATTTTACATTACAATAATTTTAGATTCAGAAAAATGTTTCCAAGATGGTACATAGTATACCCATTTACCTTTCATTGAATTCCCCTAGAATGATTTTTTAAGATGTTTTATTTCTTAAAAATTTTATTTTAATATTTTAGGTGACAATAAGTTTGGGTATAATGTTTATTCCTAGAGCAAAATATGTTGAGAAAAAGCTAATGTTGCCTTTTTTTAAAATTTAAAATGATATCCCCATTGATCTCCTACTTTTCCAAAGAAAAGAAGGAAGAAGAAGAACCTGAATCTTTTTAGAAGATGAGCTGATCTGTCCAAGCAGGGGTTAACTTAGTTCCAGTTGGACTAACAACTGCAAAGATCCATGGTAGCCAAACACGGGGAAGAGTTTTGTAATACTGTAAGATAATCATACTCAGAGTGTATTTCCAACCTTGTCCATAAATTTCCACCTAGATTATTTCCTATATAATCAAGAAAGGCTTGGGAGGGGCCACCATTGTGGCACAATGGGTTTAGCTGCTGCCTGCAATGCTGACATCCCATATGAGCACCAGTTCAAGTCCCAGCCGCTCCACCACTGATCCAGCTACCTGGATTTCATTATCAAAAGGAGAAATTGAAAATAGCTGGTTTCAACTTTACATGTGAGTGTACAAAAAGAAAAGAGCACAACTTCAATGTACCATTTACTAATCCTATGCTATATCATTAAATTATATATTGAATATATTGAATTAATTATATTGTTGAAAGTTATACCATATTATTTGATCTAAGCTCTAAACAATCTCAATATATCTAGAGGGTTTAGTTGAGTTGGTCTCAATTCCATTTAATGTCAGGAATTTGCTGGGCTGGACAAATGATCAACTGGTTACATTTTCACAGTCATTTTCTTTTTTCTTTTTTTTTAAGATTTATTTATTTATCTGAAAGTCAGGGTTAAAGAGAGAGAGAGGGAGGGGGGCTTTCCCATCTGCTGGTTCACTCCTCAAATGGCCATGATGGTGGAACCAGGCTGATCCAAAACCAGGAGCCAGGAGCTTCTTCTGGGTCCACCACATGGATACAGGGGACCAAGCACTTGGGCCATCTTCTACTGCTTTCCCAGGCCACAGCATAGAGCTGGATCAGAAGTGGAGCAGCCAGGACTTGAACCAGTGCCCATATGGGATACTGGCACTGCAGGAGACAGCTTTACCTGCTCTGTCACAGTGCCGGCCCCTTCACGGTCATTTTCATTTCTGAGGCCAGATATTTGTCATCATATTGATTTGGCAACAGAGGCCTGTGGACTGATTTGATAGGTTCAGGAAAATAGGTTGTAAATTCTATCTGAAGACTATGATTTGGGGATGGTAGTATTTTTAACTTCTTTATGATGATTATGCTGACACCATGAAAAATCAAGCTGGTACTTGCAGTAGTATAGGCAGCAGAATAATCTTCTCTTTTCCACTGGGCCATCTGGAGAAAACCAATGGTTGAATGACATTGTATATAATCTTCAGAGACGAATGATAAAAGCAAACATTTCATTAATGTTTGAGATCTCAGAGTTCCTCAGGCCACCACTGTCTTCAAATATTGTTTTCTCAGTGGCATTGGCCAATTGCTTAGCCTCTTTACCTCAGCTTCTCAGTTGGTAAAATGGGAACTGTTGTGATTAATTTACCTCCGAAGGGGGTTGTTTATATTAATTAACTACAGTTAAGAGCTTTGAAGATGAACGGTGCTAACTGCTTGTGTGATGATTCCCCATGGAATAGTGGAGGATGGCAACTGCTTTGTTAGAAAATGACTACACCTGATACTCACAAATGGGAAATCTGTGGAAGAGGTTAAGAACCAGGGCAAGGAGATAGCTGAGGAATCAACCTCACCAAGAATTGAGTTACACATGAGCCTTGATTTACGCATTTTTTTAATAAAGCTTTTATTTAAAGAATATAAATTTCCAAAGTCCAGCTTATGGATTACAATGGCTTCCCCACCCATAACTTCCCTCCCACCCGCAACCCTCCCCTTTCCTGCTCCCTCTCCCCTTCCATTCACATCAAGATTCATTTTCAATTCTCTTTATATACAGAAGATCAGTTTAGTATATATTACGTAAAGATTTCAACAGTTTGCCCTCACATAGCAACACAAAGTGAAAAATACTGTCGGAGTATTAGTTATAGTATTAATTCACAGTGTATAGCACATTAAGGACAGAGATCCTACATGATATATATTTTTTAAATTGATTAATTTTCTATGCAATTTCAATTTAACACCAAGTTTTTTTTTCATTTTTAATTATCTTTATATACAGAAGATCGATTCAGTATATACTAAGTAAAGATTTCATCAGTTTGCACCCACACAGAAACACAAAGTGTAAAATACTGTTTCAGTACTAGTTATAGCATTACTTCACATTGGATTTACGCATTTGAAACTCCCTTCTGAAACGTGTTTTTAAAAGCTTGGTAATACTGGCACTACGTTTCACGTTGCCATAACAACATTTCTTTCCTGGACACGTTTTCTCCCCAAACTCAACTAAATCTACCTTGACTCATATTCTAGAAGATATCAATTATTTCCAGTTACCCTTCTTTGAGTGTGCTCATATCCAACAACAGATAACACAGCAATTGCTGTTGTCAGCAAGCAGAACATTTTGCTTTTTGAACATTTGCATTGTTCAAAGCAAACCAAATGCATTACTAGAACATGAATGGCTATTGCTTCGAGCCAATGAATATTTAAGGATATTAATTTACTTCCTCTAGTAGTCTTTAAGAAATTCAAAAACTAAACATGGAACAAAGGCATAAAATGTCAAACTTTGAGCTTGTGCTCTCACTGAGGACTGTGTTTTGCCATTGACCGTATCATTACCTAACTAGTTATTAGGTCATATTTCTGCCATGATCATTGGAATTTACCTTTAATTTTATAGCAAACCATGACTGCCAAGCTAACATGTTTTGGTCAATATTTGTTGGACTGGCATATTTATTCCAAGGGCATATATTAAAGAAAGCCAAAGGGACAGATTCTTTCCAAAGTTCTTGGTGATACTTTGAAATATTTGATGCAGGATACCATTTTGGGAGCCTCCTTGGCATTCTCACAATTCACAGATAATATATAATTGCATTTTGCCTTGAAACAATTGATAAACTTTTAATTTCTAAATTTTTATAAAAATTTGGTATAAAACAGGGCTTAACACAGCCTCTTTTATTAGAAAATACTTATTTCATATTGCAATTTAATTTTCAAAACTGAAGAATGTATCTGGAGTGACATACAGGAACACAAATTTCATTCTCATTTCAAAAACAACCATTGGAGTACATAATATTCATGTCTAAGAAGTACCACAGGATAATGAAAACATCAAATTTTGAGTAAGAAAATCTGATTTTACATCCTCACCCTGCCATTTTTCTTGGTGGAAGAGTTTTGACAAATCATTTGAACTCAGTATTCCTACCCATAATTTGGGAGTGATAGCACCTTAACCCTAGATTTACCATCAAGATCAAATGACCATTGTTTATGGGAGAATGCCGGGCATCTGGTGGGCACCACATACACTTTATTTATCTTTTTGGTCAGTGGAATCCAGTTGAGATTCCTAAAAGCTGGCACTTGCGTCATTTCTGTTTCTGAGAACAGCTCACTTGTGAGCAATTTTCACAGCTATCCTGTGGTTCTAGCTTTCTCATGCCGTGAGTCATGCCATTCTTAAAAGCTAACTTTCTTTTAAAGAATTTAATCTGAAGGGGGGAGGGTAAGAAACCAATGATTCCTCAGGTAAGGATGTAAAAGGGGTGATTTAAATGGGGGTGTTTTACTATATATAAAAAAGCTCAGCCTTCATAATGGTGAGTTGAGGATATACTCCTTCTGTGTGAGTGGAATTTAACAATTTACATTTTTACAACCTTTAATTTATGTGTCCCTGAACTCATCGTTTTCAGGCTCCAGCTACTATTTCCATGAATAAAACATCAGTCCCTCAGGCAAACGACAAGGAAATCCTCATATAACCTTAAAAAACAGAGAAAGGAACGGGGAAGTGCCCAAGACCTAACAGAGCAATAAGCCTTCTCAGAACCCCAGCCCAGATAAATATTTGCA
Organism: Sylvilagus floridanus; assembly: GCA_949820135.1. Lineage (NCBI taxonomy): Eukaryota > Metazoa > Chordata > Mammalia > Lagomorpha > Leporidae > Sylvilagus > Sylvilagus floridanus. Next base: position 94,158,647 of record OX463244.1, on the reverse strand, counting down.
CAGGAATGGTATCCTCCCGTGGGGTGGAAAACAGGCCCGTTTCAGGCTGCACTTTCTGGCAGGCCCTGGTGTTGACTTTAGCACCTCGGAACTGCCAGGGTTTCAGGAACCTTTCCGCGTGCTTCATCACGCGCATGCGTACGCCACTACCCCCAGGGTCAGACACCAGGCCACAGGCCTAGACCTGTGAGCGCTCCTGGCCCAACCCTCCAGTGCCTGGACTCCTCTCCAGGACCTCAGCCTCCAAGGCCCCTTGCTCCCCCGCCCCCCTTGCTTGAGTCCCTCTCTTTTAAACGTCATTTTAGCTTTGTCTATTTATCATCCTTGAAGTTGGAATTTGCTGCACAATAGATAACTCTACTCAGAATTTAGTTTCCCTCACTTCAGTTCTATGGTAACATTCTACATATTTGGATGAGTTTTGAGGTAATGCAAGAGGGCAATGAAAAATTTTGAAAGTTTGCAAAAAGTTGTGGGGCAAGTAGATTTTATTTATTTATTTGAGAGGTAGAGTCGCAGACAGTGAGAGGGAGAGACAGAGAGAAAGATCTTTCTTATGTTGCTTCACTCCCCAGATGACCGCAATGGCCTGAACTATGCCGATCCAAAGCCAGGACCCAGGTGCTTCTTCCCAGTCTCTCATGTAGGTGCAGGGGCCCAAGCATCTCTGGGCCATCTTACATGGCTTTCCCAGGCCACAGCAGAGGGCCGGATTGGAAGAGGGGCAGCCAGAACTAGAACTGGCGCCCCTATGGGATGCTGGCACCGCAGGCGGAGGATTAACATACTGCGCCACAGAGCCGGCCTCCTGGCCTAGTGTTTGAGATGCCCAAGTCAGGGGCTGGTGCTGTGGTATAGTAGCACAGGCATCCCATATGGGTGCCGGTTCAAGTCCTGCCTGCTCCACTTCTGATCCAGCTCTCTGCTTATGGCCTGGGAAAGCAGTGGAAGATGGCCTAACTGCTTGGGTCCCTAAACCCACATGGAAGACCCAGAGCAAGCTCCTGGCTCTTGGCTTCGGCCTGGCCCAGCCCCGGCTGTTGCTACCATTTGGGGAGTGAACCAGCAGATGGAGGACCCTTCTCTCTGTGTGTCTCTCTCTCTATCTGTAACTCTACCTCTCAAATAAATAAATCTTAAGGGCTGGCGTGGTGGTGCACCAGGTTAATACATCTTTAAAAAAAAGATACCCAAGTCATCAGAGTGCTTGGTTTGAGTCCTGGCTCTGGCCTGATTCCAGCTTCTTGTTAATACAGACCCCAGGAGGCAGTGGTGATGGTTCAAGGAGTTGGGTTCCTGTCGCCCATATAAGAGATCTGGAGCCAGTTCCTGGCTCCTGGCTATGCTCCTTGCTGGTATTTGGGGAGTCGGCTGGAGATGGGAGGTCTCTCTCTGCCTCTTTCTGAATTTCTATCTCTAAAATCACACACACACACACACACACACACACATTTAATTTGGATTGTAGACTAGACTATCCTAAGAAGTGTAGACCATAGCAGCTCGATAAATACAGATATTTAACAAACTCAGTTTGTTCAGAATATACAGTGAGCAGGTTAAAAGGCCATCTTGGTGGTAAGTGAGCACTCAGAGGTGGACACTGCCCAGGTTGCCCTCCTTAATGGTTGTCATCTAAGATGAAGTGGGTTCCAATGGCTGCTTCTGAGGACAGGTGCTCAGCACCCCACCACCAATGGCTCCAACCTATAACCCAATGCAGCAAATGCCCAAAAGACAGTTTGAAAATATCACATTGCTACATGAAATAGAAATGCTAGCAATAATTTATTGTCCAGATGGGAACCATTTATTGTTTATAAGAATTTTTAAGAATTTGTAAAGTTTTCAGGAGATAAATAGCTTTGCCTACTATTTGAAAGTCATTTCTTGATAAAAAAGTTATATCACATGTTGCTTTTTAGTTCAGATCAAGTTTTAACTTTTAGACATGAAAGATTCTACATATTCTGTGATTATTTATTATCCTTAAGTAAAGCAACAAATTATTATGTGTCATGAGCACTTTGATCTATTTGCCTTATTTTAAAAATTTTTTTTAGATTTATTTATTTGAAAAGCAGAGAGCTCTTGCATTCATGAGCTCACCCCTAAATGTCCACAACAGCCGGGGCTGGACCAGGCCAAATCCAGGAGCCAGGAATTTAATCCAGGTCTCCTATGTAAGTGGAAGAGCCCCAAGTACTTGAACCATCATCCACTACCTCCCAGGGTCAGCATTGACAGGAAGGTGGAATCAGGAGCTGGAGGTAGGGATAGAACCCAGGTATTCTGTTGTGGAACACAGGCGTCTCAGTCACTAGGCTAATGCCTACTCGAAGGCCCACATTTTAGATAAACAACCATTGGGCTGGTTTCATAGCACAGCGGGTTAAGCTGCTGCTTGCAACACTGGCTTCCTGTATCAGAGGGTGGTTTGAGTCCTATCTGCTTTTTTTTTCTCATTCAGCTCCCTGCTAATACACCTGAAAAGGCAGTGGAAGATGGTTTTAATACTTTGGCCCCTGCCACCCATGTGGGAGACTGGAATGGAGTTCCTGGCCTCTGGCTTTGGCCTGGCCCAGCTCTGGCTGTTGCAGCCATTTGGGGAGTGAACCAGCAGATGAAAGATCCGTTCCCCTCTCTGTCACTCTGCCTTTCAAATGAATACATAAATTTTCAAAAAATCAAGGAACCAAATATCATGTTCATACTGGCATTCAGCTTATAGCTCAAAGCAGAGGCTGGAATAAAAATCTAACTATAAAATAAGTTCTTTGATTCTTGCAAAGCCTTTACCCAAGCTTGCCAAAATCAGATCTAATAAACCTGCCTGTGGCTTCATGGACAAATTGAGAACTTTTCCCAAAAGTGGATAGAATGAAATGAGCTAATGTCTGTCGAGTTCTGGGCACATCAGGAAGCAGGAAGCAAACCAAAGCAGGTAGAGCACCATTCAAACAAACCTCCAGAGGTCACTGACATGAAAGAGAGGGGAAAGTAGAAGACCGCGGCTGCTGTTGTTCATGTAGAGCTTCCAATGTGTGACGCATGGTGCACTCAGGAGCTTCTTGTATCACTATGAGAGATCTCTATCCTTTGTACTCAGGTTTCCTCTGGAGAGACAATCCACAGCACTTCCCAGGGGTATTGGCTTGCCCTGGCCTGGCATCAGCTAGATACCAATAGGAACTGTCAGAGTTTTACTGATGGATGTGTGATGTTCTGGTGCTTTATCATAGTGGGTCCTCCAAAAGTCATCATCACCTTTAGCCAGCAACTTCCCTCCAGGCTTAAGAATACATTCTGAGTTTCCTAGGATACGGTTGTCAGTTCACAACTCGCTTCCTTGCCCTAACTCTGTACTTCGCCAACCCAGTGTGTGAAAGCTGCAGCTTGCAGTGGTTGCCCGAGACTTGGCAGATGGACTGAACTTTGAGGTTGCGTTTCAGAAGAGGGCAAAGCTTCTTCTGGTTGCATCTGTGTGCAGCAGCTTCACTGGGAGGCAGATTACTCAAAGGTGTTTGGGCGGCAGAGCCAGGAAGACACCAGCCTGCTCTGAAACTGGCCTAAGTCTCAGATGACTAGTAGCTTTTCAACAAGGGAACCCCAAGTCAGTGATTAGCAACTTCAAGCTCACCTACAGGCATTGGCAGCAGCGTCCAAGGGCCAGGTCCCCGCAAGGCCCCATCACACCACACTTGGATGCCACTCTGAAAGCAGCCACAGGTTCTCCTTTGTGGCCATCTCAGGAAACAGCGAACCCTGGAACTTCAGGTTCAGTGCGCCAAGATCTCAGTTTGATCTAAAGAAGCCAGGTGTTCCCAACAGCCTCTCTTATGGGAACAGCAACAAAGCATCCTTCTCTGTTTTGGGGCAGTGTATATTAGATGGGACACGGGGAGAAAGAGCAGAGGTTACAAAGGAAGAAACTCAAGTGGAGAGCATGGCTTACAGGAACCTACAGCAAGGTAAGTGTAGAACGAGGCTGCCCTAGGGTAAGGGAGAAAAGAACAGACTTCTCAACATAGAATTTAGCATCCTGGTGATGGTCAAGGTCATCTTGAGGACAAGTTGGAAGGGGAGGCTCTTTCATTCCTTTGTCTGAACTTTAATACCTTTTCCTCCACCATTTTCTTTATATTTCCTTTGTGGCTTTGTAAGACACCTGACAGATATGCATCAGGTGCCTAGGACAAGGAGGGGTTGGAGTAAAGGGGAAGGATATTATTTGCTTTAAAAATGCTGAACATTTTTAGAACATATTGTTATTGCCTTAAGCATCTATTACTTTTGAGGTTTTTTTTTTTTTTTAATAAAGTTGATAAACATGTTTTCCTTCAATTACCATTCCCCTCGCCTAAACATTCTGGCTCAAAGTGATTTTTTCCTTACACTCCATTCTGATCAAAATTCCCATTTCCCAAATATTGCCTTCTCAGCTCTATAGTGATCAGGTTCTTTGGTTAGAGCAATTCCACTAATGTGTGTGTGTAGGAAGTGTTTTTAGATCATATAGACTTGATAATCATCCTATTCTGGGTGACCAGTGGGCATGGAAAGAGCCTTTGGCCTGGATGCTCATCCTGCCACCAGGGTTAGCCTCATGGGGGACCTTGCCCATACCACTTCAAATGCCTGCCTCTCTGTTTTCATCTCAATTTGAAACAAAGAAAATAATACTCCTGCTAATCCTATGGGATTCTGAAATTTTTGGAAAAGAATTTTGTCATAATCTGTGATTATTCATTGCTTATTCTCCTAGTTCTGCTGGTGATGGCAATGGTGGGGTGAGAGAGATGGAGGGACATGCTCCCATCACCCTAGATGTCATGTAGTTTTTTCTTAGAGGTACGTGTAAGCTCAGGAGGTAATGTGGAGTTGGTGACTACTAAAACCTAAAACCTATAACATAGACTACTTGACTTTGAACTCTATAGATGGATGTGACCCAACAATTCTCTGACCAGTATTCCATTTTCCATGGAGCATTACGAGGGAGAAGTGACTTCTTCAAAGACATGTTTATATTTGTCACATCAAACACACACCATGTCCTTAGACTGCTCTGGTGCTAGACTCTGCTTACAACAGAATTTCTTAAAATGAAAAAAATCCAAATGCTCATTTAAGAAGTACAACCCGTATCGTTTTTTAAGATGGTGAATAAAATAAGGGAAATCAAATGATAACCTTTACCTGAACCAGTTCCCCTCCCATTACTCCCACCTCCTTTTTTTTTTTTTTTTTTTTGTTTCATTGTTATTCCTATAGTAGGAAAATAACTCATCCAGCCCGACTGTGTTTGTTACTTCATGGCTGGCATGGTTGTCTCACGCAAGCACCAAGAAGATATGAAGCTAAATCAACAGACCCTGACTCGTTGGCTCTACCAAGTATGAACTAGCCACTGGGAACTCAAGCTGAAAGCACAGGGCAAATATATGAGACAAGCCACAGCTTGCAGGAAAGAAAATGTTTGCAGACAACTCCAGCATTACAGGTTTATCTAAGGTGTGGTCTCTCATAAGCCTCAGTAATTACCCAGGATACCACAGCTGGTGGCTGAAAAACGAAGCGCTTCATAGACTTAACCCTTTCACAGCCCCCCTCCTCACCTCCCTAGACCCAGACAACTTCTTAGAGGAAATTGCACTGTAGCCAGGTTTAGATTACACTGGAAGGATTGTTTGTATTGTAATTGAAGTTGCTTTTAATCGTTGCTGCTACTGTTGACCAGAGATCTTTCCCAACAGTGGCCTTCAGTTTGTTCTCTCTGTCATTGAGGTTGGTGACTTCATTTTGTGATGCACCATTGTCGAAGATCACACATCATTTTGGGGCTTTGTGGTTTAGCAGTGATGCAGTTTAGGAAGGAAAATGAGCTAAAAATTGCTTTCTGGCCTTATCTCTGGCCTAAGGCAAATTCCTTCACAACTTCATAACCTGGATCTCAATTTCTTCAATGAATATGTGGACCCTGGGAAATCCTTTTGTCCTAACTCTCCATTTCTCTTTTCTGTGTACAGTGTGCCGTCAATAAGTGGTTCTTTCTCATTGTGGCTATAAAAATTACATCTGAATTATTGATTAATTATAGCATCTGGATTTAGAAGAGCAGCATAGTTTGAATTTTCTCCTTTTGAGTCATGAGAAAATTTAAAAAGCACTTGTTTTTGTTTTAATCGTATCCAAGAAAAAAATATATTTACTTTGCGTCCCTTGAAAAATATGATTTACTATGTGTTTTGGATTTTTATATTATGATAACATCCCTATTTTATCTGAATATATTTCAGAACTTTCCTTCCAAAGGATTTTAGCTCTGCCTGAACCTTAGATTTCTATATCTATATTCTCTACAAAAGATACCTTATCACTTTGCTTTCATAACAAAAATAGCACATTCCCTACAGAAAACTATGCTAATACCTATAGCTAGCGGTCCATCAAATCTTATAGCTGGAAGAAAAATTTTGGCATAATTCCATCCAGCCTCTCACTTTTTGGGTGAAAATAATATTACAATAATTAATAGCTATCACTCTTTGAATACTTACTATCAAGCTGAATATTGTGCTGAGCAGATTATGTTCATTATCTCATTGAATTTTTAAAACAACTTTGTGAAGTAGGAGGTATTATCCCCATTTTGCATAATATAAAACCAGAGCAAAGAGAGTTTAAGTAACTTCCCTCCAAGTGCACACACTCAGTAACTGTTGAAGCTGAGATTCAAACGCAGGCCTGGTAGAAACTGAAATCCTGTGATTTTAACCCCTGAGGATGACTGGGAAGTAGAGACCAGAGCCCTTCAGCGCAGTGCAGGGCGGGAGACCATTGCACCTTCTGTTTCCTTTGCATGCAACAAGTGCACCATCCCCCTGTCTCCATGCCATTCTCTGAGCTTAAACTCTCCCTCCTTCAGATCCAAGGCTCCCTTCAGGAGGGCTTCCCCTCCCAGCACACAGTCAGCCTCCACATCATCATGTTCTTCTTCAGGCCCTCTACTTTTCTCCCATGGCGCTTCCATAGCACTTACATTTTGTGATTTGATTAGTGTTAACTCCTTCAGGGGAAGGATAATGTCGGAGTTTTTTGTTTGTTTGTTTGTTTGTTTGTTAAATTTAGATAAACTTTTCTAAGAATGGTTTTAGGTTTACAGAAAAGTTGATAAAATAATATAGATAGTTTCTGTATATATGTATTTCCCATATTGTTTCCACCTTGTGAACATCTTACATTATTTAGTATGGCATATTTGTCACAAGTAAGGAACCAGTGTTGGTACATTTTTAACTCTATACTTTCTTTGAATTTCACTAGCTTTTCTCGGACCCTTATTACATCCCAGGATTCCATCTAGGACACACAATGCATCAGGATGTCACATCTCTTCAGGTTTTTCTGTTCTGTGGCACTTCCTCAGATGTTCTTTTTCTTTTGATGACTTTGACAGTTTTGGGAAGTATTGGGCAGCTGTTTTGTAGAAAGTGCATCCATTTGGGTTTGTCTGATGCTTTCTCATGGCTGCACTGGAGTTTACATGTGTGGGGAAGAAGACCTCCAAGTAAAATGTCTTTCTGACATCCAGAGTGCATAGTACCAACGCAACTTCTCACTAATAATATGAACTTGACTGAAGAAGTGTTTGACAGGTTTCTCCCTTGTCAGCTTACTCCTACCCACTTATAAACTCTACTCTCTGGAAATAAATTACTAAGCACATTCAGAATCTACCTCTGATGACAAAGTATTTACATAAATTATTTGAGGGTTTTCTGTGTGGACACTTATCTCTTCCCTCCCATTCATGTATTTATTCAGTTATCTATTTATATAAGCATGAACTCACTGATAGTTTATTTACACTTTGTATTATAATCCAAAAAATAAATGTTATTTTTATTTATTTATTTTTTGGTAAAGTTGTTCCAGCCTTCAGATTAGTTCCTGGGTGTCATTGACAAGCTCCTATCCTTTTGTCTTTTAAGTATTTTCTTATCTTTTATTAAAAAAAAGGTATACCAGCTTTATCTTGTGTATTTCCTGCTCCTGCCTTTGAATCAGTCATTCCTCCAAGGAGTTCTTGTTCCTTTTATTGAATGTGGTATTAGAAATCCAAGACTGGACACTGGTGCGCTCATTGCTACTGGATGTCATTGCGTTAGGCCCTTTCGCTAGACAGATCTAGGAAATACATGGCTATAGTAACCCAGGAATACATACATGTCTATCACTTTTCTACATCTCTCCCTCTATGTCTGCATCAGCTAAACGTGAGTTCACACTATGTATACAAATCTAACCCAGTAAGACTTAAGGTTCATTCTAGCCTTGTCTGAGAACTCATCTGTTACCTACTCCAAAAATGAGTGAAATTCAGTTCCTGTTAGGCTCCATGCGCTTACTTATTTGGTCAATCTTAGTTTATATGTACAGTAATTTCCTAATTGTCACCCTTTACCTCCACAAGAAAATTCACCAACTAGGGAATGGTAAATACTGTATAGTTGATCTTTAGCCTTACAGTTTTCAATCAAAAATACCATTTTTCAAAGTTTCATGGGTCAACACTCCCCCATCCCCTGCTGAATTATTCCCTTTTATTCTTCCCAAGACACAGAACATTGCTTGGCATTTAAAAACCAACTGCTAAACATTTTTTAAATGAATAAGATGATATGAAAATTCATGAAGGGTGTCATACTTTTTCACCTGTCAGCTTTTGGTGAAGACTAACTTGACAATTGATACCTACTATGGCTCAGCCCCACATTCCCTAATCTGCCTTCTCTAATTAACTTTATCCACAGAAATTCTCACCATCTAACATTTTAGAGAGTTGACTGACATATGAGAGTCCTCCAAATAAAATAGTAGGAAAATGGAATTTAGAGATAAGTTTATCTTGGTGTAAAAATATTTTGAAGCCAGAGTTTGGTTCTTTTTAATAACTTTTTAGGATCCTTTGTGTTTATATTCCTCTCAGAACCTCACTACCATGTAAGATTTGTCAGGTTTTCATGATAGATACCAAATCTAACCATCTATCTGTTGATTCTTGGTGTTTCTTACACAAACTAAAGATGGGTGGTTGGGATCATAGGTCAAGTTAAGACCGCAATGATTATTGAAACAGAGTCTACCATTTGCTTGCTAATACTTCTTTCTAAGAGTTTCTTTGACATGCTGAACAGCTGCAATATGTTTTCTATATCTAGCTCTCATTTAAAAAATTCTTTCTTGGAGCGGGCATTGGCTTTATTGGGTAAATCCACCCACTGTGATGCCTGCATCTGATATGGGCTACTATTCAAGTCCCAGCTGCTTCACTTCTAATCCAGCTCCCTGCTAATGCACCTGGGAAAAGTAGCAAATGATATGGCCCAAGTGGTTGGGCAGGTGGGAGAGGAGACTCGGATAAAACTCCTGGCTCATGGTTTCGGCCTGGCCCAATCCTGGCTAGTGTGACCATTTGGAGAATGAATCAGTGGATGGGAGATATCTTCCTCTCTCTTTGCCTCTCTCTCTCTCTCTCTCTCTCTCTCTCTCTGTAACTCTGCCTTTCAAATAAATAAAAATAAATACTTTAAATTCTTTCTCAGAATGAACATTTGACACAAATAGTTAAGATGATGCTTGGGATACATCCCGTATCAGAGTCCCTGGTTTGAGTATTGGCTCCTCCATGTCCAATCCAACTTCCTACTAATATTCACTCTAGGAAGCAGCAGATAATGGCTCAAGTACTTGGGTCCCTGCTACCCACATAGAAAATCTGGATTGAGTTTTGAGCTCCTGGCTTTCGCCTGGCCCAGCCCTGGCTCTTCAGGGCATTTGGAGAGCACACTAGCAGATAGAAGATCTATCTGTCTTTGTATATTAAATAAAATTAAATAAGAATTAAAATTAAGAAGATAAATTTATTTAAAAAGTTTTCTCATGCACAGTTTTATTTAACCTTTTCAATATGCCATGATGAGACACTGAGGTTCACAGAAAGTAAATAACTAAGTACAGTGTCTCAGATCATATAGTGGCTGGGATTCTTCTCTTAGCCACTGTGTCTCCCTGCCTAGAGCATGTGTAGAAGTATCTGGAATTCACAGAGATGGGTATGGGATGGCACTAACTGAATGAAGTTAAACAAGGCAACCAGCATTTTAAGGTGTTTTCCTCCAATACACAGACATACACCTGAGGGAATTCCAATCACTAGGAAAGAAAGAGTGTGATTTTGTGAACAGTAAATTCACACCTTCAATAAAATTCACCTTCTATCAGTAGCAAATATGGTTGTGATAAGAAGAGAAACAGGGGCCGGTGCCGCGGCTAAATAGGCTAATCCTCCACCTGAAGTGCCGGCACTCCAGGTTCCAGTCCCAGTCAGGGCGCCAGATTCTGTCCCAGTTGCCCCTCTTCCAGTCCAGCTCTCTGCTGTGGCCAGGGAGTGCAGTGGAGGATGGCCCAAATCCTTGGGCCCTGCACCCACATGGGAGACCAGGAGGAAGCACCTGGCTCCTGACTTCAGATCAGCTTGATGCGCTAGCCGCAGAGGCCATTGGGGGTGAACCAACGGAAAAGGAAGACCTTTCTCTCTCTCTGTCCTCTTTCTTACTGTCCACTCTGCCTGTCAAAAAAAAAAAAAAAAGAGAGAGAGAAACAGATACAGGGATGGGTGTTTGGGTCTATGGTTAAGATACTAAGGGGTAATAGATGATGGCTCAAATAGTTGAGTCCCTGTCACCCATATGGGAGACATGGAATGGGTTCCTGACTTCTGACTTTGGCAAGATCCAGCCTCTGCTGTTGTAGCATTTGGGAAGTGAACCAGCCAATTAGATTCTTTCTCTCTCTCTCTCTCTCTCTCTCTCTCTCTCTCTCTCCTCTCTCTTTCTCCCTCTGTCTTTCTGCTTGTCAAATTAAATAAATGAAGATAACTAAAGAAGCAATCTGAATAACCTACATTAGAAAAATGACTTTTATCCATTACTACTGGAGAACTCTGAAGAATTCTTCTCTGTAAGCCCACACAATTTGGCCAGCTACTCTTTTGAGTAGCTGGGCCCCCGAGGATAACCACTGTAAGGGGTTGTTATGAAAATTTCATGCAGGGAGAGTGTAGTGGGGAGCAAAGTGGGAAAACCATGTGGACTCACAGGGACTTATCTTTTAAGGACTGTTGCCTGAGCTGTTTTGTCAGAGTTGGAGGACAGTGTCAGGAGTAACTGGGCAGGGGGTAGATTGGTAGATGATCTTGCCTTTTGTTGGCAAGTTCATGTTTGGTGTTCTGTGTTTGTGTTTTTTTTAAATATTTATTTAATTTGTTTGAAAGGCTAAGTTAAATAAAGTGAGGGAGAGAGAAAGATCTTCCATCTGCTAGTTCACTCCCCAAATAGCTACAATGGCTGGGGCTGGGCAAGCTCAAGTCCAGAAACCTGGAAATACGCCTGGTTCTGCACAACATGGTGGCTGGGGCCCAAGAATTTTGGGCCACCCTCCATTGCCTTCCCAGGTACATATGCAGGAAGCTGGATCAGAAGCAGAGCAGCCAGAACTCAAACCAGTGCTCATATGGGATGCCAGTGTTGCAGGTGTTGGCTTAAATTGCTGTAACCACAATGTTGGTCTGTGGTGTTGTGATTAATGCATAAATATGACTTTGTTCAGAACTATGTAAAGACTAGAGCAGGTCCAGTGGAAACATGTTATGCTTAAAAGCCCAAAGTGCAATTAAAATTGGGGCTCTCCAACTCCCATAGCGCCTTTGAACTACTTTGACTCCCTTCAACATCTTGAGGAAGATTTATTCCTATTTTATGTTAGAACATTTTAGCATAAATTTTAAGTTAACAGAGTTCCTGGGGCATCCAGGCTTGGCCAAGTAGCTACTGTGATCTTGACAAAGATTTGGCAGCTGACTGACAGAGGGAAGCTCTCTGATTTCTTGAATAGCTTCTTTTAGCTCTGTTTTCTTCTAGACAATGTGAATGATAATCTATCTATTAGAGGAGGCTGCAGTGAAAAAATCTGGGGTAATAGCACAAGTTCCATACTGTGTTCTCTCCATATTTACTCCACACACACCTGGACATCTTTGGCAGGAGGCAGGGAGGTTGCAGTGGTGAAGAAGGGAACAATGGGGGAAAAGATGAGGAGCTGTCATTCCTCTCTGCGCCTTGGAGTATGAGTTAGTTTTTTGGTAACAAAGAGTCCCAAAACATCAACCATTTATTACGTCTGCTTCTGTAAATCACAAGGTCAGGAGCAGCTTAGCTGGGGGGTTCTGGCTCAGGGTCCCTCAGGAGGTTGTAACTAAGATATTGACCAAGACTGTACATCTGAAAGTGTGATTGGGGTTGGAGAACTGGCTTCCAAGGTATTTACGTTGCTGATGTTACCACAGGCTAATGGCAGGAGGCCTCATTTCTTGCCATGTGAATCACAGGACTAACCACAGTTAGTTTTCTACCATGTGCATGACCCAAGAAGGTCAGTCAAAAGCCTCAATGTCTTTTATAATCTAGCCATGGAAGTCAAACTCATTATTTTTGTGTTCTTCCATTGGCTCAATATAGTAGTACTCTGTGGTGTGTGAGAAGACCACACAAGGCAATGAATTATGATAAGCCCACCTATTTTCTATATTCATAAACTTGAGATAATATTTGCCTGGTTTGTCTCCATGCTACTGAGAGCCTCACATGGAATAGTGGAATGTGAAAACTAGACATGAAAGCACATAGAAGTATAAGGAACCGTGCCACATGTTGTTTTACATTTATTATGGAGAAAATATATAAGGAGCACCTGCCACATTCCAGGATCCAGTAAACAGTGGTGAACTAGACACTCATGGACCTGCCTTGATGAATTTTCCCTTCTTGTAGAAGAGAGATCACAAGGCGGTAACAGAATAATCAGTCCATAATTATGAATTGTGTTAGGCTTAAATGTAAGGAAAAAACAGCATCCTCTGACAGAGAGGAACAGCTGAGTCTCTGGATCCACAGCTTCCTGGCCCTCACTCCTGCCCTCCCCCCCATATTTCCAGTCTAGAGTCTGTAAAAAAAAAATGAACAAAGCCATGGAAGGGCCTGAGAATAGGACAATCAGGCTTCTCTTGCTTCCATTTCACGTCTTCATGGGGCCTGCTGAAGATTGAGTCAAGATTAGAAGATAGAAAATGGAAATTCAGATTCACAATAGGTTTCCACATCTATTTATTCAGGGCCAAGCCTTTTACCCAATTTTTTACATGCCTCCACACATTCAAAAAAAATTTTTTTAGACCTGACAGAATCATTAGACACAGGGCAAATGTATGTCAGCAGTGTTAGTTTCTAGGTTATTATCTAGTTGATTTAAAAATCATGTTCTTATTTTAATTCTTTCACTATTTTTGGATCAGAACAATAGAGGTAGTTCTTCTCCTTCTCAGCCTCGCTAACTGAACACTGACATGAGTAGAGAGCAATAGGCCACCCTTAGATTTGGGGGGAAATAAAAGACAAAGCAAAAGTATGTCTATTAAATCCAGGCTATGGATCCTTTTGTTTGAAGTCCAGCAGAAGTGTCCTCCGCATGAGAAGGTTTTGCAAACAGATTGTTGAAAGCAGAAGACATTTCTGGATTCCTCATGCATGCTCTCCCATCCCATCTCATTCACCCTACCTGTATCAGAATAAGCCAAATGATAATATAACACAACACCCAAGCAGATGGCAAAAGGCAAGCTTTGGGCCCACAGAAGCTTTTAACAGAAACTTAAAATCCCTCAATCTTCCCCAAGCAACTTTGTTTTAAATATGTTTTCATTGAATCTCAGTCATAATAGATGATCCCAATCAAAGGCACACATTATGGAAAATCACCATAAAGCACAGCATACAATGTGCTTGTAGGTCAAGAAACATGCCTGACGAATTGCACCAGGATCACTCTGGATGAAGCCTCACTGCGGTTAGCAAGTGCACCACTGTGGGTCATGCCTCCTGATCTGGCCCACTGCCATTAGTATTTGCAAACAGAAGCCTTGGGTGTGATCACATAGATCCCCAAGTTCACACTCATTAGAAGGCTGGCAGTCTGAAATCACAGTTTGGATATGGACATTGCTGTTAAATGGGCTCACAGTTCATCCTCGCTGCAGCCTGTCTTTTTAGAATTTTGGGTAACTCAAATCTCTCCACTGTTCTCTTTCCAATAGGAAGAAAAAAAGTATATTCTTCCCAGGCATATTGAAGGGTCAAGAAGATAATTTCGAAAATACAGTATATTAATCTATAATCACTATTTTTATTATCATTTCTTTCCACCCACATTCCTACATTTCACAGGGTCGGTTTTGGCTTGTGTGCGGGTGGGATCTGTATCTACCGTCAATCATATTGTTAATACTCTTTCCATATGGATTTCGTTGTTTTAAGGGAAAAATCCAACCAGAAAGAAACTGTAGCCTTGAACCTTTACTTTGTAGGCCATGGTTGTGGAATTGTATTGCTTTTGTGTATTTGGACAACCGTAGTGATAGTGCTCGTGGATAACTATAGATGAGTGCTGAAGTTAAGTTGTAAGAGTCCTAATTAGGTGAAATGTCTTTAAGGCATCTAATGTACAATTCGAGAAGTCATTAAGGCATCTAATGTACAATTTGAGAAGTTATTTTAGCCATGTGACTATCTTCTTATGGGCTATTGTGTTAGACTAGGTATCCTTTTTAGAGACATTAATGAAAGAGTCTGTATTATTTGAAATTCAACTTAGAAGATCTGGGAATAGTTGAGCTGATTGGAAAAAGCAGTGGGCACTTTAAGTTCAATGTAAATTATCAATGTGGTTTAGACAAATTAAAGACCTCTTTAACTCTCAGTGCTTGATATGAAAAGCATCCAGGCTAACACAATAGGTCACACTTAAATGATTCTCTCCTTAAGAATTAAACTGTCTCTGCAGCATGCATTGGTGGCAGAAGATAATAAAATGCAGCTCCGCTAACCGAATCTTCCTTAAAGGAACTGACCAGGTAAAAGAATGGAGTTACTGTGCATGGGAAAAGAAAAATACAAAAATAATTTGACCTGCTAAAAGAATCAATTTTTCTGTGTACTGGAGCAAGACGCTAACAAGCACGACAGTGAGCTCCTCTGCTATTGAAGCCCTGTAAAGACTTGGCTTCAGCATGGACAGCCGCCGTGAACAGACTTCAGCTGTGGGGGAACTCAGCCTGGGTTTGAATTTGTAAAGAGTTTTAGACAGGATATGACTCTAACTACTGGAGGCTGGGATTAGTTACAAGACTGTGTGTGAGTGAGTGTGTGTGTGTGGGGGGTTATCAGGGTGCTGAAGATTTGACCCACCCCTTCACCCAACCCCCACTCACCCAGGGAAACAGAATATTTACTTCTTTCTGAAGCTGGCAACCACCACCGAACACTTGCCTATGGCTCAATTCTTACTGCTTTTAAAAAGAGGACACTTTTGTGAGCATTAACATAGAAAGAGCAGAGGACTAAATGGGGGTTGAAACATATAATTTCTTCTCAATACAGAGATATATCAGTTGAGTGAGGTGGTTGTGTCGGGGTTGGAGTTGGGAAGGGGCTCCATTTTTGCAATGAGATTGTACAAAGCTGGCAAATGGGATTTTTAAATTCTTCATAAATTTGAAACTATTTCATTGCAGCAAAATAATTTTAACTTTAAATTTACATTGCCCATGTGCAAACCAGTGTTCTTGTTTTGTTTATTTTTTTAAAATATAATGTCCCAAACAACCTCCAAAGGCAAGGGTAGATATTACCAATAAACAAACTGGCAAACTAAGGCTCAGAGAGTAAGTAAAAAAGCTAAATATACACAATGATAAGTGGCAAAATGAAGATTTGATCCCAGATCTATCCAATTCAAAGATGCTTTTCTGATTCTCTTAACCACTGTATGATATTCTCAATTCTATTTGGTATTGTCCCATGGTGAAGTGTAGGACCCCCAGAGGAAGAACGGAAACACACCTGTTGTTTTTCAAGAGAGGAGATTGCTTTCATCCTATGGTACTGTTCAATTTGGATAGTTAACATGTGTCCATTTGCTGTGTGATTTGAAATGCTGGCCAGAAATGCACTTTGAGAGACACAAAATAAAATATTTTAAATTGGCACTATCAGGCAATGTTGATCTACCTGGTTACTACATTTACAAGAGACACAAATATTGGTACCACAGTCCCTAGAAACATATACAGGAGCCCAGTTCAGATGCATGGTTGTAGATATACTGAATCTCTAGGATGCATTTATTTTCTTTTATATGAAATAAATATTGTAAATGCCATTTAAAAGCTCTAGTATGGGAACATGTGACTCTTACTTTTAATCAGTCTCACCTACCCTCTAAGACTTTTGTCAAGTTCATTAGTCATTCCTCCTGCCTGGCTTCTTGATCAGTCTTGAGATGGACTTAAATGATGGTGCATGCGTGGGACCATATAATATGAAAACATTAACAAAATAGGAAATGTAATCAAACAGAGAAATTGCTAGAGCTGCGAAGTGACTAAGGTAACCTGTGCTGACTTCTATGATGGGCCTCTCAACATTGTTACCTATTGGCCATCTGCTCTCTGGGTCCTAGTGCTTATCCATTTTCCATCCTCAAGTGAAACATCCTGGGGCTAATCCCATGTCCTAAAGCTGATTAGTTAGGCCCCATCTGAAAATAACCCACACTTTGTGACTAAAGATAATTCCAATCCAACAGGTTCAAATAGACCCAAACTCACCTTGCAAGTTAAAAAAAAAATCTATATAAAAAGCTTAAGTTAACTTAAAGACTTTCACATGAAGGATAAGTGCCAGAAAGCATGAAAGCAGGGACTAACGTGACCCTGACTGAGCCCCAGTGTGCCAGCCTAACACTTGTTCTGAGAAGTGCAGGCTCTGATGGCAAAAATCTGAACAGTGATAATGAGTTTTTACTAAGTGTTGAAGAAAAAAATTAGGAATAAAGGAAGGAAGGAATGTAGGAACGGAGGGAGGAGAGAGAGGAGAAGGAAAAAATGACAACACAAATGCTGTGAGTCATGTACTTTCAGGTAGTCTGGCAACACAGGTGATGGGTTAAATCCAGGTTGGCAGCTAAAGATGTATCACAATACACTCGACTGTCTTCGGATTCTGCTCTGAGCTTCGTGGCAGAATCTTGGAGGAAAAGGAAATGAACCAGTGTTATTGTCATTTACAGTCAGTCAGCTGTTAGAGACCAGCATAAATCTGTGAAAATAGACTGGATTTGCTTAAAAGCAAATGGTTTTTATTAGGGGTTTATTTTTCTCATGTCAAAAATATGAAATTATGCTGTAAAAGGAAGTGGTAAAAATCTACATCACTCAAAGCCTTGGGGCTGTATGCACGTGTTCCCACATGCTCAACAGTTATTGAAAGTGTGATCCTCATTTTACCTGCTAATCCAATACTTGGAAGTATTCAACAAGGGGCTTAGCCTTCTCCGTTTTGATTTCTGAGCAATTTCAGAAACATGTTCTACAGCAAAATAAATTCAAATATTTATAATTTCAGAACTGATTTTATGTCCAGCAATATTTTGTGTGGCTCATCCACTGTGGCTTCATCCAATGAAACAACAATTTCTCTGACTAATATGTATTGACTTACTTAAGATTTCTCCAAAGGTCACTCAGGAAATACCTAATGAATTTATATATTCCAACTGTATACATTTTTTGAAGGCTCTGTGATGTATGATAATCAAACAGATTTTTCTACATGAAATAATGGGGAAAGTTCTGAGAGTTGAGAGAAAAGCAACTTTTGTCCTGAGCTTTTCCTGATAAAGTGTTCAATTCTGTTCTCTTTTTGCTGTAATCTCACATTGTCTAAAATTTGGATTTTTGGATGCAGGTATTTGGTGCAGTATTTAAGATCCTGCTTGGGCTGCCCACGTTCCATATCAGAGTGCTTAGTTTCCAGTGCTGGCACTGCTCCGAATCCCAAACTCCTATTGTTGTGCACCTTGGTACGCAGCAGGTGATTGCCCAAGACCTTGGGTTCCTGCCTCCTCTGTAGGAGACCCAGTATTGAGTTCCCAGTTCCCAGTTTCTGCCCAACCTTGACCCAGAGTCAGCATTTGTTATGAGCATTTCTGGAATGAGTGAACAGAGATTTCTGCTTGTTTGTCTCCATCTCTCTGCCCTTGAAATAAACAAAACAATGGGAGGTAGGGGGAAATACCAAGTAAATTTTCATTGAAACATAAATTATTTCAAAGCAGAAGCTGATCTTTAAATTTTCATGCAACTCTTCTCAAAGCTTAAAAGTATTACAAATTTTAAATGTTTGAATATAAAATATAATTTAATTGCTTCTGAAAATTTTTGTATCATTTATGTGAGAAGCATAGGAACACTCAGAGAGAAACTTCCCATCTACTGGTTCACTCCCCAGATGCCACAATGGCTGTGGCTAAGCTGGGGCCTGAGCCAGAAACTAGCAACACAATTAAGCTCTCCCATGTAGGTGGCAGAAACCCAATTACCTGAGCCATCATTACTACCTCCAAGAGTCTACATTGGAGGGAAGCTGGAGTCAGTAGCCTGAGCCAGGGATCACACCCACAGTGCTGTTGGCATTTTAACCACTAGGCTAAATGTCCATTCCTGGTTTTAATTATCCTGACATATTGCAAGAGGAAGACATTAAGTGGCCTATTATTAATCTTCTTTTAACATTATATGTTTTTGTAATGCTATAACTATGACATGTATTTTATATATTATACAATTACGTTATCTTTATAACACCTATATTAACATTTTTACATGCATATTTATATGTAATTTTTAATTTTTGAGATAACAGACTTTTTAATTTACATTACACTCAAAAGCTTAATGTCCTACTAAATAAAGAGTTTAACAAGTAAAAAGGGCATAGTTCAGCAGGAATGTAGGCGAAGACTATTAACAATAATCAAAAGATGTCAACTTCACTCATTCAAGTAAATTTTAAAAAGATCACAAATCATTAAAACTTTAGTTGCGTGGATATAATTTTTAAGTCAGTATTAGGGAGTATTTTACATCCTCTAAAATTTGTATGAAAGAAAACCTTATTTACTTCCAAGGTCCCAGTTGTCCCTTAGCTGCTGATTTCCTGGGTCCTTTTTGACTCAAGATCACAGTTTCTCCTTAGTTGCTGATTTCCTGGGTTCATAGGGCTGTGTGGAGCCAAGGATCTTTTAATGTGAAGACAAGTTGACACCAGTGAGACAGAGCTGTTCTGGCTCTTACATTATCATCTTTCTCCTGACCAGAAGAAGAACTTCAGCTCTGATGAGAGACAGCATTTTATCAGTAATAATAAAAGGTGTTGGCTATGCTTTATTCACATAAAGAACTTCTGTGGCCTTGCATTTGTGTCAACTAATTTCAGAAATCAAGTGACAGTAGTGTGCTTTAAACATAGACATACCTGCGAGACTAAAGCAAAAAGGAAAACCAACCTCCCTTTGTCTTGAACCAAAAACTGCGTGTTTTTGTTTTCTTCTAGTACTGTGAAGTGCTGGTGACTGGATCATGCTTTTTGCATATCATTTCTTCAAGAGATAAAATAAAGATGTTCATTTCTGCCTATCTTGGGGCTTTGTCATGGAAACCTGCTATAAAAATAGGCCATAACCACTCAGACCCAATCTTCCCAAATGGATGTACTGCACACACTGTTGGTTCAGGCTGAAGCATTCACCCAGCTTAGTGATTATCTAGCATTATCTCAGTGGATAATGGTTTTAATACTTCATAACACTCATTATGGCATTAGTGGTTTCATATTAATAAGATATTAGCTTTGTTATTCAGCTGATCTAATACATGAAAGTTAAAAAACAAAAAATCAACCTTAAAGCCTTTGCTACCCGAGAGGAATTGGTTTAGTTGTTTTTAATATCAAAAGACTTTTTTTTTTTTGGTTGAAACAATTTGAACTTTCTGTGATTCTATCTCACTATTCTTACTGTTAGTTTACCTTGTCCTTAGACAATTTGAACCCTGTGAATGCTATACTTTGCATTTGGCTATAGTTGATCCAGGAGAAAATGTTGGATTATCTTATTTTAACTTCTTAGCTTATGCAGAATGACTTGATCTTAATGCTTATCTTTCATTCTGTGTGGATTAATTATAAAATGTACTATAGATCAAAAGCAATGTTCTAGGGAGAATGTCCCTGTCTTTGGGACCCAGTAGCTTTCAAAGGTTACGCATTCACAGAAAGTCTTTTAATGTAACATCACTCATCTTGTTCTTGTGATGAAGCGTGAAAATTGGCACAGGAGAGTGGCTTGTCAGGGTTTATGAGAGGTCTGGTAATGCGGACAAGGACTTTGACCATAGGGACCAGAGGAAATTGCCTGGGGAGAAATTATGTTTCCCCAGAAGTTTTAGTTTTGAATTTAATCCCAAACCTAGAAAATGTGAAATTTGTGTAAAGTCTTGGAGGAAAAAATATGCTAAAAGGATGACTCTAATAATTTGGTTGTAATGTCTAATGCATAATTATAATTGAAACTTGTACTGACTTGTTCAACAAATATTTGTTGAGGATATTCTGAGAGTCTGGGTAGAAGTTAAGGATAGGAATACTGTTAGGAATAAAACACAGTTTCTGCCCCAGGAGCTGCTTATTCATATAGTTACTTGTCAGATCTTATAATTGTAAACCTAATTTGTCAGTTTAAATACTAAACAGATTCTATGATCTTTTTCATTTAGTATACATCATTATCCCACAATAAGCACAAAATAAGGAATTTGGATTGTAGAAAGTAAGATACAGAAAATAATATCATTAATCACACCCTCAAATTATGAAGTCCCATGGAAGAACATACTAGATCTATTCTGTCTTATAAAATTGGGGTATGAATAACTAATGTTTCTTACAAATATTTCAGAAATGTATTCTACACATTTATGATTTAGTAAAGCTACATTTATTTATTTTGATCCTTCCTTTTCTTATTTACCCATTTTTCCCAAAAAATATAGTCTCGGAGAAATTTGATTCTATTTCCAGTGAGTCATGATAGTGCCTAAGGGAACTTATAAAAAGGATTTACTTTTTCAATGCATTTTTGGCAGCTCAGCCAAAGGCTTTGAAAATGCAGAATGAGCAATAAATTCAAAACTATGCAAGTTTAAGAGAATACCACCAACTCAGAAATTATGTTTTTCAAGCTTCTGTTTTCAGAGAAACACTGATTTTTAGGAAACTATACTTTTAAAATTTAAAATAAATTATGTATTTGAGAAGTAGGGTGAAAGAGAGATGATAGAGCTAGGGCTAGAGTTGGAGAGATAATAGATAGAGCTAGAGCTAGAGCTAGAGATGGAGAGCTCCTATCCGCTGATCCACTCTCCAAATGCCCACAACAGCTAGGGCTAGGTTGGGCTGAAGCCAGAATCCAGGAATTCAATCCAGGTATCCCATGTGGGTGACAAGAATCTAATTACTTGAACCATCACCTGCTACCTCACATGGTTTGTATTAGTGAGGAGCTGGAGTTAGGAGCCAGAAGAGAGACCTCCATACCAGAGAGCGGACCTCCATACTTGATGTGTGACACAGGTATCCTATCCCTTGAACTTGTCCCTGTTAGATTTAATGTGTGTAAATGACAAAAATATTGTTGATGGTGGTATTTTGCTGAAGAGTGTAAATAGGTTTCTTTCATCTTGAACTTCAGAGAAATTCAAGTAATGGCTTAAAATTTAATATGGGGAACATGCAGGAATGGGAGATAGAGCTTGAGACAGTGTGGGACGAATTCATGACGTGGAAGCTTGATGAAAAGGAACAACAATTCCATATGTATCAAATAGCCCTTTATATCATATTAAATGTACTTTGGAGGTAGCTGTGCAGCACACTAAAGTAAAGGGGTCAGGATTTAATGTTTTCTGTAGCGTTTTTTTCTGGTTTTCTCAGTGCAGTCACTGAAGATATTGTAAAGATCACACTGATTCAAGAGCAATTCAGAGCATTTATGTACCCCAAGGTGAGCACCAGAATGAATACAATTCACTTCTTTTGCAAGTTTAAAGTTACACATATCAGACGTTGACTTCTGGACCTTTTGCCACTAGACACAAGTGATCTTTGAGATGAACTGATGCTACTCAGTACTTCAAAGAATGCTGGACAGTTCCTCAGAATCCTCAAACAAAGCCCGCCTAGTAATGCCAACAAAAGTGCTCCATGTTCTCTGATGGCTAGTGGACCAAACAACAAAATTTGACAAATCTGTGTGAGTCGTGGAAATCATAACTCAACTTCATTTTTATTTGCAATGTGGCCTCTAATTTTACTTTTCCCCAGATGTTTAAATGGAAATATCCTTTTTTTTTTTCCATTGAAAACTGTGTGTGTGTTGGGGTAGGGTGGGGAAGGGGAGCTACTATTTGTTGATTCATTACACGGATGGCCCACAGCAGTCAGGGCTGGGCAAGGCTGAAGCTGGGAGCTGAGGGGGAGCTAAATCCAGGTTTTCACGTAGGTGACAGGAACCTAATTTCCTGAGCGATTACTTTTGCATATCAGGATGCACATTAGCAAGAATTTGGAATCAAGCATGCAACCAGGACTAGGGAGCTCCAATATGGGATGTGGACATGCAAGCAATGTCTTAACTGCTAAGCCAAATACATGTCCCCTTTTACTGAGATTTTAATGTGAACCTACTGGCAAAAAAGAGATGCAAGCATATCATCAATATTGACTTTTTTAGTGGTTTCAAAACCCTCTCTCTCACTCACTCTCCTCTCTTTCTCTTTCATATGCAGACACACACACTTAAACACATGTGCCTAACAATTCCTGACAGCCAGAGGTCTCTCAAAAGTGTCTGTGTTGACGCCAAAGTAAACAGAAAGTTTGAAGAATAAAACCCTTTTACTACAAACGTGACAAAACTCATCTTTGCAAATATAACACGTCTTGATGTTTCCATCTATGGTACTTAATACAAGGTTTTCTGTATATCACAGAAGGATATAATGCTATTTGTTCAAAGTCTATATTGGTATCAAATTACCCCTTTGCCTAAAATTATTATACCAAGCCTGAAAATTAAATATATGCAGATTCATATAGTTTTCCATTTTTGGAAGAAGCAGAAACATCCTAAAGAGTGATTTAGATGATACATGCATGAACAAAGTCTTCTACATTAGGTGTAATAAACATATGTAAGTGAGCTCTGAGAACTAAAAATTAGGTTGCCCTTTGCTATCAGAAATCAGTGACGATAATACAGGAATTATGGCACAGAAGGGATCATTCCAGTGAGCAACCTTGGATGTCGAATTCTGATCTAGTTGCAACCTGAGCTCAATAGCTTGGAAAATAGCAAGCCAGTAATTGTGTGAATCCAATCAGAGAACAAAATCACAGAATATTTCAGCAAGTAAGAAAATGGAGTTGTAAATACCAGCCTTGTTTATTTCCCATTACCACAGCTGGAGGCAAGAAAAGAACATGGTTTAGTATAATACAGTCAGGTAGGAATTATCACATACACTAAGGTTGAAAATTCTAGAGAAATATTAGGAAAAGAAAGCACAGCACCTTCATTAAATATATTTGGGTGTGGCTCCCTTGTCCCATGGCCATACTGAAAAGAATCACCTCTATTTTAAAGATAAATTGCTTTGAAATTTATAGCAGCAGAACCCTGCCCATTTTTGCCCCAAAGTAAATTATCAGAACACATCTAGGAATCAATATTATTTTTTGAAGAATATTTTCTCATACTGTATGGTTTGATACGCTAATACCTGGTTGTTATTAACCAACGTCAACAGCTGATGCTGGGAGGAATACCTTTCTATCACAGCACATGCATCTTGGAAAGTTTGTGTAACAATCAGTTCTCTGTGCACCATTCACAAATGCTGACATGAGGTAGCCTATGTCAGCTGGCCTCCAGGGCTAGCGTTTGTAAGCACAGCTGCCTGGGAGTGGGTCCCCGGAACTACAAGCTCACATCTTCCCCCAAGGACACATGGGGCCTATGGACTTCATTTCTTTGCCAGCCTTCCTAAAAAGCCTGTGTCACTCCATATCCTTCCCCTTTCTTCTTTCTCCTAGTGAAATGACCTTTGTGGCTATAAAGGGATGTCTGACTAATACTAAAGCTCCTTCTTGAAAAAAGCCAACTTCCATCTTTCTATAAATAATAGCCACCCGAAGCCAGTTCATAAGATTCTTTTAAATCTTAATCAGTCTAGAATCAAGTGTCAATCTTTCACTGGAGATAAAGCAGTAAGGATAACAATAGGAGGAATAATAGGGTCATATAAAGATGTCAGTAAACATTTGGAAGAGAGTCCAAATTCATCTTATAAAAATCTTAGCAAAAGTCCCACACAAATCTCCTCCACATATTATACACTGGGGTTCCAAGCATCATCTATTGAAGGTAGTGAGACCGGAAGCTACAGACAACAGTGATAGTGTCCAAGGGTAGTTTGTTCGTGGTTTGATGACCATCTAGAATGCAGTGGGTTAAAGTAAATATAAGCGGGAAGGAATAGAATAAAACAAAGATACAACCGCATCAATAGCATGAAACAGGAATGAGGTCAGGAGTTTTAGTTCAGGCTGCCATAACAAAATACCACAGACAAGATGGCTTATAAGTCATAGAAATGTATTCTCACAGTGTAGGTAGCTGGGAAGTCCAAGACCAGGGTGCCGACACGGTCAAGTTCGAGTGTCCTCTTCCAGATTGCAGACTTCTGGTATTCTTATGTGTTGGAAAGAGAGTGACAGAGCTTTCCGTGGGATCCTTTTTCTTTTCTTTTTTAAATTTGTAAATATACTTTCATTGTAGAAGATTTGGAAAACACAAAAATAGTTAAATAAAAAAACTAATTACCTGTGATTTCATAACCCCCAAATAACTGTTTCTAATAATTTGTGAATTTATCTTCAAGTTTTTTTAAAAAAAGAGTTTATTTATGTATTTGAAAGGCAGACAGGGAGAGAGAGAGAGAATGAGAGAGAAAGAGAGATAGAGAGCTTCCATCTACTGGTTCACTCCTTAGATGGCCACAACAGCCAGGGTTGGGCCAGGCTGAAGCTAGGAGTCAGGAGTTTCATCTGGATATCCCACGTGGGTGCAGAGGCCCAAGCACTTGGGCCATCTTCCACTGCTTTCCCAGGTGCATTAGCAGGGAGCTGGATCAGAAGTGGAGCAGCCGGAACTAGAACCAGTGCCCATATGGGATGTTGGCACTGCAGGCAATGCCTTTACATGCTACACCATAATGCTGGCCCCTACCTTCAGTTTCTAATTGAATATATACTTCAAGTTGAAGTCATACTGTATGTATAGTTATACGTTTTCTAACTAATATTATGGAGAAGTGTATAGGAGTATTTTAGTTTAATTAAAGATGGGGGACAGGCATTTGGTCTAGGGGTGAAGCTGCCGTTTGTGATGCTCACATTCCATTTTGGAATGCTTGGGTCTGAGTCTTGCCTCTGCTCTCGATTCTTACTTCTGTCACACTGGGAGGCAGCAGGTGAAGATGCAGGTAGTTGTTAGGTCCCTGCTATGTGGTCTCCTTTCAAGAGCAATAGTGCTATTCACAGGGCTCCAACCTCATGATCTCATCACTTCCCAAAGGCCCCACCACCTAATATCACCACGTGGGAATTCAGATTTCAGTAAATGAATTTAGGGCACACAAACAGATAGTCTGTTACCTTACACTCCTACCCATTCAAGTCTGTCTCCCCAGCTACACCAGCAACACTTTGTCTAGAAGGCTCCTTAGCTAAATTCCATGATCATTGCTCACAATTTCAACCTTCCCCAGAATGCCAGGGCACAACAGAGCCAAGTCCTTTGCCATTTTGTGAAAGAGATTTCATTTCTTCCAATGTCCAGTGGCAAGTTCCTCACTTTTGCCTGAGATTTCAACAGAATCACGTTCACGTCTATATTTCTACTAACAACTTCTTCAGATAAATCTACGTTTCTTCTGACACACACCTCAGAACTCTCCCAGGCTCTACTCAGAATACACTTCCAAACCCACTTCCACATTTTGAGGTGGTTGTGGCAGCGACATCACATTTCTCAGAACCAAAATTTGTATTAGTTTGCCAAGGCTACCACATAAAATGCCACACACTGGGGAGCTTAAATAACAGAAATTTGAAGTTCAAGGGGCAGGTAGGGTTGACTTTTTGGGAGCCTCTTGCCATGGTTTGCAGGTGGCTTCCTTCTTGTTGTCTCTTTATGTGGTCTTTCCTCTGGTTACGAATGTCCTGGTACATTCTTGTCCGTCCTAATCTCTTCTTTTAAAGACACCAGTCAGGCTGGCTTAAACCCACACTAACGACCTCATTTTAAATTTATTAGTTGTCTGAAGACATTATCTCCAAATACAGTCACATTCTAAGGCAGTGAGCATTAGGACTTCAACATATAAATTGGAGGAGGAAATGGGGATACAATTTAGCCCATCATATGAGATGTGGGTAAAAATTTGGTCTAAGATTTTGCCATGAAGATGAATAGGGAAAGCTGATAGATTTCAGAACACATGTGTCTATGAATAAGAGATAGAATTACCTCTGAGGAGATCCCACCTTCCTGGCCCTAAGACTTGACAGGGAACTTGTCCTGGGCTGCCTCGGTGAACAGAAGATGGAACAAACAGGTAATGTTACTAAGGGTATTTGTTGGAGCAAACTCTCCCCAAATCCCTGCAGTGTCTGGGTGTGTTCAACGAAACTCAAACCAGAGAAAAATGGAATTGTAACTAGATGCAGATGTGCTAATTTTCAGCTAACGTCCTCCAAGAAGTAATGGGGTAGAGACATAAGAAGGAAGTCTTAGCAAGAGGGGGTCAGGGGGGGACCCCTGGAGGGGAGCAGTGCCTCTAGGACACTTAGTTGATCCTCTGGGACAAGGTGTGGGTTGAAAGACAGGGGCTTTTCAGGATTATCAGCACAGGGAAGCTCAGAGGCACTGGCTGAGATCAGAGATTCAGCTCCGAGGACTGAGCAGGATGTCCAGGTAGGGACTTTCTGCTGATGGAGGCTGTGCCACAGCTGCGACGTTGGTTCTGGAGATTGAAGAGCCAGTAACTGTGGCCTGAAATCAGAGGGAAAGTCCTTTAGGGAAGTCAGGAAAAAGCACACTTTTTTTTCTTTAGGAAAACGGTATGTGTGTGTGTGTATGAGAGAGAGAGGGAGAGATGGGGCAAAGGAGAAGGAAATAAACATGCAGAAATTGACTGACTGGTTTGGTTAGATCATCCTTCAAATAAAGAGAGCCAGAATATTGTCTGGCAGGTGACTGAGAGACTGAGTAATACTCCAATTAGGAATATTCCTAAATAACACCACAGAAACTGTGCTAACAGTACATTAAGTTTAGCTATCCGAGCATGCAAAACACATGTTCGTTCAGCTGAGTCTCACCAAAGTTTTTGAGGGTTGCTAGGCAGAGCTGGTTCTCACCAATCCACATTTGAAGAGAAGAGTTAAGTGACTTGTTTAGGATGATAAAATTGATGGTAAGATAGGACCAGGCCATACAAGGTCACCTCCAGTGCTTGTTTTTCTGTGCACAGCTCCAGTTCTCTAGTTGTGGTGTGACCTGTGTCACAGCAGCATGTTTTGGGAAGACAGTCATCTCTCTTCCCTCCTTGCCCCTGTGCCTTCTACCCACACATACTTTCTGATACTTTGTAGTAACAGAAAAGAACCCAAAGTGAGTGGCATTTTGGAGAATAGCTGGAGGGTGACCGTCTAATGGAGTCTTGCTTCATTAAGATGACCACACTGGAAAATAAAGGAAACTAATCCTGATGTTTTTTTTTTTTTTCCCTGTAGAAAGACAGAAGTTAGTCCAGAGGGGGCTGATTCAGCTGTCTTACAATAAAGTACAAATGCAGAGTATTAGAGATCTTTCAGATTCTGTGTTCTGTTTCTGAACAGAGCTCTTCTCTGTTGACAAAAGTTCAATGTCAAGCTATAAAGAAATAGTACTAGAAGTACAGTGTGTTAAAACTGTTATTATTAGAAGTTACTGAAACCCAATCATAAGTATCTTGTGCTTTGGGAGAGGAAAAAAAATCAGACTTTTAAGCTATTACTTAATTTAGTCAAGACTCAGATAAAGTTATTCCCATTTAAAAGGTATGTAGAGATAAGGAATAGTAAAATCACCCAGTGTGTCAAATACAAAGCATAGATTAGATTAATATAAATACATATAATTCTGTAAAGAATTAGCCTCAGGTTCTGCTATTTCTCTTACAGTGCTGGTCTTTGTGCATTCAATGGAGATTTAACAAACCAGGAATGAAATCAAATATCTGGATGAGTAATATGCCATCTGCAATTTGCCCATTCTTATTCAGTTGAATGAAAATTACTATATTCATTATAAACAGAATTCTAATGGCACTAAAACTATTAGGGGTGTATGCATCATTTCTACTATAATTTTATTTTCCCTTACATTTGGCTACAAGATCATGGCGGGTTAAAATAGGACGTGAATCTTGAGGCCCTGTGCAGCCTGATTTTAGGATTTCTTCCCTTCTCAGGTCCTCTTGCCTGGGTACCAAAGGAGACTTATGGCTTGCTCAGACAGGGCAACTGAGGACACTGTGGTGCAGGCACATTCACAGAAGTGCAGGCAAAGTGTCACCAGCCCAGCAAGGGTTGGTGCAGGATCCTGGCGCTGGCAATAGCAGGGAGCTTTCATCAGCTCTAAGCATAGAGGGGCAAGTGGAGGGAGAATTCCAGGCCTGCAGAGAGAGCTGTACCTACAGCTGGAGGCTGTGCACGTAATTCAGGCAGCCTTGGCAATAGGAAGCACTCCATGTTAAATTAAATGTGCAAAACCCAAAAATAGATGTAAGCATTATGAGGATTTCCATTCTCAGAGAGGAAAAGTAAATGTGGACAGAACCTTCAGTGGTGTCGTTTTGTTCATTTTCTTCACAGTTGAATGCCTTCACTCCTTGAAGCATCCAGCTGAAGGCAGAGATGCCCTCTCTTGGACACATTTAATGGATTCCATCTTTTTGTTGATTGTACTTACAAAATCTTGAATTCTTGTCACTGGCCCCAGCACTGTCATTTTTCTGTTTTCAGTTATCCAAATAGAATTGTAAGTGCAAATATAATAAAAATATTCAAATAATGAAACCAATTATGTAAAGATGCCAATGCTACAGAAACCTAATTCACACTTAGTAGGTAACATTACCGCTTAGAAATAGTCAGTCATTGGGGCCTGCGCTGTGGTACAGCGGGTTAACGCCCTGGCCTGAAGCGCCGTCATCCCATATGGGCACCAGTTCTAGTCCTGGCTGCTCCTCTTCCGATCCAGCTCTCTGCTATGGTCTGGGAAAGCAGTGGTAGATGGTCCAAGTCCTTGGGCCCCCGCATCCACGTGGGAGACCTGGAAGAGACTCCTGGCTCCTGGCATCGGATCTGCACAGTTCCGACCATTGTGGCCAATTGAGGAGTGAACTAATGGATGGAAGACCTCTCTCTCTTCTCTCTCTCTCTCTCTCTCTGCCTCTCCTCTCTCTGTGTAATTCTGACTTTCAAACAAAAAAAAAAAAAGAAAGAAAGAAAGAAAAAAGAAATAGTCACTCACTATTTCTTCTGAGGCACAGAGATCCAAATTAAGCATAGGGTCAGTGTACATGGATGGAGGCCAGCACTTGTGCGAATGTCAAACATAACTAAACTTGAGGGTAGTTAATATTTGTTTCTCAAGTTCATAGCAGATTAGAAATGGGAAATAGCAGCTAACAGCTGATTTCAAGGGCTGAAAGAGAGATATTACAAAAATCAAACACAAAAAAAGCAGAAGTCAGTATCGGCCTAGGATTATTTTGTGGAGACAAATTCCCTTATAGATCTGAACTACCCTGAAGAAAGTTCTAATTATTAGTTTAACAAATAATTCTATTATGTCAAGGTAGTGTAGTGTAGTGTTGTTTATTTGTTTGTTTGGTTTGGTTTAGCCCGAAATAGAAACATATGCTGGCAAAATGCTCAATGTCTTGTTTGAAAATTGCAAAGAGCTGCCTAATTCATTTTAGGAAGATCTCTGTAAAAATCAAATTAATTAATGGGCTTGGTTACCTAATATGATAAACTCCGCTTCTTGGGGACGATGCCATGGAATAGCAGGTAAAGCTACTGCCTGTGGTGCTGGCATCCCATATGGACAATGGTTTGAGTCCCAGCTGCTCCACTTCTGATCCAGCTCGTTGCTAATGAGCCTGGGAAAGCAGCAGAAGATGGCCCTCCGACCCACATGGGAGACCTGGAAGAAGCTCCTGGCTCCTGGCTTAAGATCAGCCTAGCTCAGGCTGTTGCAGCCATTTGGGGAGTGAACCAGCTGATAAAAGATCTCTGCATCTTTCTTTCTCTCTTTTTCTTCTCGTCTCTATAATTCTGCCTTTTAAATAAATAAATAAATCTTTAAAAATATTACGTAAGCAGAAGAATAAAGAGTAAGGTAGGAGGTCATTCCCAGAATCCTAGTTATGTCTCTTAGAGCAAAGCTTCTTTCTGGCAAATTGGTTTTTTACACTTCAGATGTCCCAAAGATATAGGGACTCCACAGCAGGAAAATGCTAGTTCGGACCACTCCTGCAGTATTCCAAGGCCTGATTCTGCGCATCTTTTCCAAGTTCCTCTTCTAGAGATGCTGAAATGGGCCATGACAAGAATATTTACATTGTAAACACTATAAATTGTCCCCACCTCCTGCCCCACAACTTCACCTGCAAGCCAATAAAAAATTACCAGCACATTGCTCATTTGGACTTCTGTGTATCTTTTCTTGATCTTAGCTCACTTGTGTATCTTTAATTTTTTAAGTTTTATTATTTATTTTTATTTACTTGAAAGGCAGAGAGACAAAGACAGAGAGGTAGAGATAGAGAGATCTTCTACCTGATGGTTCATTCCCCAAATGCCCAGCACAGTTAGATCTGGGCCTGTCCCGAGCCAGGAATTGGGAATACAATCCAAATTTCCCACGTGGGTGGCAGGGACCTAACTACTTGAGCCATCACCTGTGGCCTCCCAGGGTTGACTCAGCAGGAAGCTGGAACCAGAGAGGGGCCAGGACTCAAACTCAGCTACTCCACCTGAGATGGGAGTCTCAAGCAGCATCTTAATTGCTATGTCAAAAACCTGCACTCACCTGTGTAACTTTTGTAAGATATTTTTAATTATAGAAAATTTCAAATATATAGGATTATGCAAAAGTAGGCAGACTCTATAAAAAACTCCCAGATATCTATTACCCAAGTTTAAAGTTATTAAGTAATAAACAATATTCAATATTATTTTATTCTAACCCCATCTGCTTCTCCTTCCCCCAGATGATTTTGAAGTGTAACCCACACATCAAATTATTTCCTCTGTAAATATCTCTAAAAGATAAATATGTTTTAAAGCCCTAACTACATGCCATTATCACTCTAAAATGACAATAATTTTAATTCAATTGAATGTCTATTTAATGTTCAAATTCCCAAATGTCTCATAAATGTCATAATTTTTAGAACAGTTTCATATTTAATCAGGAGTTAAAAGGACTGTCCATACATTGTTGATTGATAGATCATTTAAGACTCTTAATCTATAGGTTCCTTCTGTATGTTTTTTATTAAAACCTGCTTTACATTTCCTTGTTGAGGAAAGCAGGTTGTTTATCCTGTAGGGTTTCTGACTCTTAGGGTTATGCTGACTGTATCCCCGGGGCTCTTTGGGTCATCTGTATTTGCTGCAAATTGGTAGCTGAATCTAGAAGCTTGAAACGATTCAGTTTAGGCTTCTTTAGCAAGGACACTGCAGAGAGATGGTGTGCTCTTCCTCCAAGAGGCTTATTAACATCTAGTTGCCTTTCCTTCTGTAAGGTTAACAGGAATTGATATTCATTGCTTGGGTTTGTTCATAAATAGAGATTGAAAAATGGAATTCTGATTCTTTTTTCTTCTTCCTCTATTAGTTGAAATACCTCTGTGGAGAGAAGTGTGTTCCCAATTGGTTCATCAGTAGTACAGTTGGTTTAGAAAAGTAAAGTTGCTACCCAATGCTGGCTTCTTCCAGTGCTTCTTGACTACTTAGGCTACTATCCTTTTCCACTTACTTGTTCATGTCACAAGTATGTTGTATTTATTTTGTTCCTAGAAATGCAGTTCTCCAAGACACTTGTCAAGATATGTGTTTAATTCTGAGACAGGTCAAATGATACATAAAAAAGAATTTCTATGACTTCAGTGAATATCCCGAAGTTAAACTGCCTATCTACTCATTTGGTTAGAGGAGAGAACCAGCTATCACATAAGAAATAAGATCTGAATGGATTTGACCTGCTTTGTGGTTATCCCTCTATTTAACAGAAAATTGAAAGTATAATAAGAAACTAACACTTCAGCCTAGATACCTAAAACAGTGTTGTGTGTAGAAATATATAAAAATTTATCCTTGGCAGAAAACCTGGAGGCATTTTTGTTTAAACTGGCATTCCAGCTTCTAGTTGGGCTTTGCAAATCACTGTGAAAAAGGGTCATTGTTCTTGTTCCAATTGCTTTAGCACTGCTCTTGTGCTAGGTATTGACCCATTTGACCATTTGAGACCATTGTGCTGAATGCTGATTCCCTTTGTACCTGGCCAGAATAGTGTCCTTGAATTTGAAATTCCTGGGTAGATTATTCTAAACATCAATTTCAATTTTAAAGCTTGACTATATTATGATTCTCTCACACATTTGCTTTTTAAGTAGCAGTTATTGAATCAATATCATAAATATCTGGTAAACAAAAAAGAGACTATTTTTGCTGTTGGTCACATCACAATTTATCTTTCTGATATTTCTTTCTGTATTTGTGTGTATGTGTGTGCCTCTTTAAGAAACTTTTTTTCTTAATCTTTCCAATATGCTCATTTTAAGGAACCATAACTAGTCTCAAACCCTTAAAGTTTCCTGAGAACAGATACCATTTATATAAATCTTAAAAATCCACAGTCTTCAGATAAATACATTTTATGTGCTAAAAGCAAGATATTTGAGTTTTGTAAAGACATTTTTGACACAGAATAAATGCTCAAGAAATATTTATTGATTGACTACAATTTAGAATCTTATTGATCTCTTGATATAACATTTGGAGCAACTGTAACTACAGAAGTGTCATAATAGACATTTAGTTTTCAAGCAAACAATTCCCTCTGTCTGTTTCTCTCTCCACCAACTCCTGCCCACTGTCCTTTCCTGCACTCTGCCAATCTCAATTCTACCTTTCTTTCCTAATAAAAGATACACACTTAGGAAGAAGGAGGAAAAAATGACTAAATATGATGTAAGTTCTTTCCCACCTCTACTGTCAGCTTGGTATTTTGTTAAATGTTACTACTTTTCACTTACAAAAAGGTTTACCAACAGTATTCATCTACTTGTCGGCAGGTAGAAGTTGCCCACCCCCTAACCCTTAGGTCATTCCAATCATGTTATTTCTCCTATAATGCTAGAAGTAATGGAGTAGGCAGGAAGTGAAAGTAGAAGTTCTATAGCTCTGCTCGCCTGTCTTTTGTTTGCTTGTCTCTAACCACCTCAAACTACTTCCTTCTCATCTTTATAACAATAGGACAAAATGGCTCCATCTAAATGGTCCCAAAGCCAGCCAGACTTCTGTAACCTATTATTATGACCTTTTTCTCATCAGTAATTGTTCAGCAATTTGTGCCTAAGGAAGCCTTATGGGCTACAATGCCCACATAAGATACGGGGAAAGTAGCTTGGGGGATAGCTCTGACAATTATCAGGTACCAGAATCTTACAGGTCACCTAAATGCAAGAGGCTTAAAATACTTTAAAATATTTGAATAGTGAAGTGATGAACACATTGTTAGAATGATCCCTTAATTTCCTTTTAATGAGGATCCACTCATGTCCTCCTGATCTCAGCTTTGTGTCTATTGTGAAGGTGTCTTTTTGGTAAGAAAGCCAAGTAAGAGGTTTTGTGTATGTTTGGTAGAATATGAGAAACAGCCATTCAAAAAAATAAACAAAAGAAGAAGAAGAAGAAAAGAAGTAAAAGAAAAGAAGGCGATGGAAAAGGAAATATCAACATGGCAATACATATTGGTGTTCTTCAGTTGGTTGCAAATCATACATTGTACTTTGCACATGGGTGGTGACAGTTGACAGTCGGAAGCATACATCACTGAGCAGCAGGTACAGCAGTTACAAAGACACATCTACAGGAAATCAATTTCATCTTTATGTTTTCAAATGCTTCTTCTGCATTGTTCTTTTCCCACACATGTCTTACTGCCATTGCTTTCTCTCATAGTCAGAATTTTAACAACCATTATGCCTAGGGTAGCTTTATGAACCCAGGAGACACTCAGTAAATATTAATTAATGGTTGTGATGACATGTATTGTGGACTGTTGTGCTTTTCTTGGATCACAATGCACTAGCCTGATTGAAGTCATAGAGACATTATAAAAACCCAACATTAGTAATGACAACAGGCCAATAAAGAACCAATTTGGTTTCATGACATTGAATGCCTAAGAAGATTCCCATATAGTAGTGAAATGTATTTGAAAAATATGTGATAGGAGAAGGTGAAGATGATTGATAAACAGTCGGGAGATCAGTATGAATAATCCTCTAAGACCCATTTCTTCTAGGGGAATTCGTGATTATTCTTTGGCTTGACAGTGTGGACTCTCTCTTCATTTCCTCTTTCTCCAGTATTCTTTGCAAGCTCATTTTAGTATAGCCTGTTTGCATTTGTTGCTTATACTTATCCCCCACTCCCCAACCCCCACCAACCACCACCACCTACAGTCAGTGAATAAGGCAAAAGAAGCCAGAAAGTTCTCTTTGAGCCTCTACAGACGTATCCACCAGTGACTGCTGAAATGGGTTCTGGGTGCTCCAGTGATACTCAAAGTAATATTAAGTAGTGACCCTTCCATTTTTAGTTGATTTTAATTCTATATTTTATATCTATTTTTGGTGTATGTTTTCTTTTAGTATATTAGTGTTGCATCAAGCAATCAATCAATAGACAGTAAGTTTTTAAGACCTCAGGGCAAGAGAACACAGTGTGATGGAAAGAGAATGGGTAACAATGGTGATGAAATTCAGGAGATAATGAGATAAATATGTTAGAGCCAAAATAAATAATCCTTGCTCTCACAAAACCAAAGAGTGACCTACATTGCAATAATTATCACAAAAATGAGGAAAAAGAAGGTAACTGGCAGGGATGATCCTTCTTGTTCTGATTTGGGTTAGTTTTATAATAATTTTCCTCTTTTTCTTACAGAAATAGAAAGAGTAAGAGTATCTACATTTTACAAGCTAGAAATCAATCTCAGCTACTAGGTTTGGCTATGGTGGCTACATTATTTCTATCAAAGTAATTTTTCATAGCTCCTCAGAGATTTTTGGGTATGTAAAAAGTGCTTTAGTTAAGAATTTCTGATCTAAAAATATTCACAGACAGGAACCAAACCACACTTCAGATGTGGAGATTTCACACTATTTGTAGAAATCTTTGAGAGGTTTCACCAGAGTTATTTACTGCATCATATACAATTAAATGCAAGAGCAATGCAATTGTGGAACATGTTCCTAAGGTGAGGTTGATGAAAGCCTTGAAAATAGAGTTAGTCAAACACTTAATGGTGGGGAAGAAGGGTGACTGTTGCATGCAGACATGTAATGAATCCAGATGAATTGTTTTAAAGGAAAAAGAATGAATCATCAAAACATAGCATCTTAGATGAGTTATAATGATCAGACAGCAAATAATTACATGGAGGGGGGAATCTTCTGGGGAGGTGCTTACCCATTGTTTATTTCTAAACAATAAGTAATTGCTAATGGCATATCCTCAGTAGTTTTGTATTTGTACATATATATAAAATATGTAAACACAATTGTATTTAGCTAATATCTCAGGGAAAATGTATATTTAGGGCAATAACAGTAGATGTAAATTCACATTTCAACGAATCTCCTTGAATTTTTTTTGGAAGGGTGATAATGTCTTGTTAAATGTAATAGGATCATTAAATTTTTTTGGTAATGTATTCCACAAAAGGTTTATATTAGGACAAGTATTATGTATGCCATTTTCTTATTGTTCTTATGTATAAGCATAATTAATATTTTTCTTTGATCCATAGCATCTTTAGAGAAAAATAGTAAAAGTTAAATGTGTGTTTTGAGTGTGTTAGTGTTGATGGAAAATACAGTCTGGAAATGCACTGAACTGGGCATACACACTGCAATAAATTGCAATGTGCCAAAGCTGGGGACAGGGGCCAGCGCCGTGGCTCACTTGGTTAATACTCCTGCTGCAGCACCAGCATCCCATATGGGCGCATAGTTCTAGTCCCGGTTGCTCCTCTTCCAGTCCAGCTCTCTGCAGTGGCCTGGAAGGGCAGTGGAGGATGCTTTAAGTGCTTGGGCCCTGCACCCGCATGGGAGACCAGGAAGAATCACCTGGCTCCTGGCTTCGGATTGGCGTAGCTCTGGCCTTGGTGGCCATTTGGGGAGTGAACCAATGGAAGGAAGACCTTTCTCTCTGTCTCTCTCTCTCACTGTCTGTAACTCCACCTGCCAAATAAATAAATAAATAAAATCTTAAAATAAAAAGCTGTTTTCAAAAAAAAAAAAAAAAGCTGGGGACAGAAAGCGCACCACTATCCATTCCTTCACTCTGCATTGTCCCCTCTTCCCTTGGGATATATAGACCAAGGAAGGATGTAAATGTCAATTAAACACTTGTGATTAATTCCTCTTGATTTTAAGATAAAATGCTAGTTAATAAGTTATTTCTATCCTCCAATGGATCATATTCTGTACCTTAAAAGATATGCTCATTTTGGAAACCTGTGACCTAAAAGATCAACATTAATGTCAGACATCTATTAGCTTGAGATTCATTCTGAAGAAGGCTAAGCTTGTTCAAGAAATTAAAGGCTAACATGGTGATAAAACCTTTCATGAGCCTTTATTCCAGAGGTTCAAAGCTTATTTGAATTTGAGCAACATCAAAGTGTTCACATATTGAATAATAAAGCCACTATGGGATTTCCTATAACACAAACTGGGGAGAGGTGACACCTGCCTTAATATATTTTGATATATTTAGATTAAAAATTTCAAGCTGCAAGTATCAATGAAGAAGAGCACAGGACTGGTTTAAAAGTATTGAGGACAAATTTAATCTCCCATGTGGTGGAAAGTTATCATACCTTCCATATCTAACAGCCTAGTCAGCCAGAGACCCTGACTGGCTCTCTTGTTAAAAGAAACAAACTGGCACTTGATGTATAAAATATGTAAGGAATCTTTTGAAAGATGCTGATGAGCTGGGGAGAAGATGAGGATTCTTGGAAGGTCAAATTTTACATGCAAGTAGGAACCGAGAGCCACATCTTGAGTCCCCTGAAGAGCTCCCACACTGCCCTGAAGCTGGCTGACCCCAGTGTTCATGGTTGGCAGGTGGTCAAACAGCACCAACTTGGGGGGGGGGCTATTTAACTAGGAGAATTTTGACATACAGTTCAAATCCCAAAGGGTTATAGCCTTTAAGTAAGGGTAAAAAGAGACATCCTGACATCCCAGAGGAATGAAGAATAATAGCCTCTTTCAAATCTCGGTGGTGGGAAGAAAGTAAAAATATTTCTTGAGTATTTCCAGTCACTAGTGATTTATTTTTATTTTTTTCAATTTTTATTTAATAAATATAAATTTTGAAAGCACAGCTTTTGGATTATAGTGGCTTTTCTCCCCATAACCACCCTCCTTCCTCAAAACCATCCCATCTCCCATTCCCTCTCCCATCCCATTCTTCATAAAGATTCATTTTCAATTATCTTTATATACAGAAGATCAAATTAGTATATACTAAGTAAAGATTTCAACAGTTTGCACCCACACAGATACACAAAATATAAAGTACTATTTGAGTAGTAGTTTTACTGTTACACATTAAGGACAGAGGTCCTACATGGGGAGTAAGTGCACAGTGACTCCCATTGTTGATTTAACAATTGACAGTCTTATTTATGACGTCAGTAATCACCCGAGGCTCCTGTCATGAGCTGCCAAGGAAGCCTTTTTTTTAATTTATTTATTTGGCAGGTAGAGTTTACAGACAGTGAGAGAGAAAGAGAGAGAGAGAGAGAGAGAGAGAAAAGTCTTCCTTCCGTTGGTTCACTCTCCAAATGGCCTTTGCAGCCGGAGCTGTGCCAATCCGAAGCTAGGAGCCAGGAGTCTCTTCCTGGTCTTCCATGCGGATGCAGGGGCCCAAGAACTTGGGTTATTCTCCACTGCCCTCCCAGGCCACAGCAGAGAGCTGGACTGGAAGAGGAGCAACCGGGACTAGAACCCAGCGCCCATATGGGATGCTAGCGCCATAGGTGGAGGATTAACCTAGTGCACCACAGGGCTGGCCCCTGGAAGCCTCTTGAGTTCACAAACTCCGATCTTATGTAGACAAGGCCATAGTCAAAGTAGAAGAGCACTAGTGAGTTCTTACCTAGTTCTTCAGCCCCAGATTATGCTATTTGGTGTGTTGAATGTCTAAAGCCACTAATTAGTTCTAGAAGGGCACTAGGTGAGCCTTTGCTGTGTATCTAGGACAAGAAAACAAATCTCTGGAGAAATCCACTTAAAATCCACACCCAAATAATTTCCATTGATTGAACTTCTGACAACACAAGGTGACATTAAAAAATGATACTTATGAAGACAAGATATTATGAACAAGAGCTGGTATAATCAGACCTGCAAAGGTTTCAGATTTAATTGGAAGCAGTTTTACTCACATAATTTTTTTCTACAAAATGTGAAATAAATGTTTATATATTTAAAGGAATAAGGTAAAAAGCATAACTAGGGTAAAGGAGTAAGAAGCTAACGTTTTTTCAACAGATTTTAGAAGAATGAGTTATAGTTATTGTAATGACAAACTCAACACATGGGGTTAATAGATTAGCTATAGATGAAGACTGAAAAATGAACTGGAAGGCAGAAATTATGTAGAATGCATCACAGAGAGACAGAACAATAATGAGTAGTTAAGAAACATGCATCTTGAATTTCAGAAGAAAGAATCCTGTGGGAGAGGCGATATAGATTATGAAATGATGGCTGAAATTTTCCCAGAAATTATGAGAATCAGATTCCTCATATGTAGAAATTCCAAAGAATCCTAAGAATAATGATTAAAAGGTAATTCTTATTTACACCCATCTTAGGGAAATTTCAGGCTGATGAAGACAAAAGGAGGATTTTAAAGACAGCTACGCCTATAGGAGCATAATAATTAGACTGAGTCCGTCTTCTCAGAAGCAACCATGTAAGCCAGAATACAATGGATACTTTCTTTTTCTTTTCTTTTCTTTCTTTCTTTTTTTTTTTTTTTTTTGACAGGCAGAGTGGACAGTAAGAGAGAGAGACAGAGAGAAAGGTCTTCCTTTGCCGTTGGTTCACCCTCCAATGGCCGCCGCAGCTGGCGCACTGCAGTCGGTGCACCGCGCTGATCTGAAGGCAGGAGCCAGGTGCTTCTCCAGGTCTCCCATGGGGTGCAGGGCCCAAGCACTTGGGCCATCCTCCACTGCACTCCTGGGCCACAGCAGAGAGCTGGCCTGGAAGAGGGGCAACCGGGACAGAATCCGGCGCCCCGACCGGGACTAGAACCCGGTGTGCCGGCTCCACTAGGCAGAGAATTAGCCTATTGAGCCGTGGCGCTGGCCTAGTGGATACTTTCAAGGTGTTGAGAAAACCTAGAATTTTCTGCTCTATGAAAATAATCTCCTGTTTGTTTTTTGTTTTAGTTTGAGAAGTGAACAGAGAGAGAGAAATAGAGAACTCCCACCTACTGATTTACTCCACAAATGCCCACATTGGCCAGAAACACAATCCTGGTCTCCCATGTGGGTGGCAGGGACCCAGCTACTTAGCCATCACTTGCTACTTCCCAGGGTGTGCATTAGCAGGAAGGTAGAATTTTTGAAGAACCAGGATTCAAACTCAGGCACTCTGCTATGGAATGTGGGCATCCCAGCCAGTGGGTTCACCTGCAGGCTAGACTCCTACTCCAGAAATTCAGTCTTATATATTGAAGAGTCAAAATGCAGGAAATACGGAACAGGCATGCATTTATACTAAGACTTAGAAATGGAAGATTTCAGCCAAACTTACTCAGAAATTTATGGGGGAAAAATCTTAAGACAATAAGTACAACATAAAAAGATCAAGTTTGTTTTATCCTAGACATTTAAAGTTGACTACACATGAAGTTAATTACTCTAATTTACCCATTAATAAATTATAATACATATTTTTTATTATCTCAATAGATTTTGCAGAAAAATAAACTTTATAAAATTTGTGATAAAAATTCTGAGCAAATAAGACAAAGAATAAAACATCTGTTACCTGAAAAAGAGTATAAAAGAGTATCTGCAAAAGGAACTATGATACTTGATGCTGAACTAAAAGTTTTCCCTTTAAAATCAGGAGTAGTAGAAAGAAACATAAATATCATTGATTCTACTACATTATATTGGAAGTTAGAACTTATGTGATAAGGTGAGTAACACCTGAAAAATGGAAAGGATGAAGCAAAAGTCTTGTTAGTTACACATGGTAGGAATGTCTAGGAAAACACTAAGAAAAATCTACAAATTAAAAAAAAATCCTATTAGACTTATTTTGGTAGATACAAAAAAACTACAAAAAACACTTATTCTATTAATAAGCAACAAATAGTTAAAATATAATTTTAAAATAAATTTTATAGTTACATCAGAAAATACAAATAAGCTAAGAAAAACATTTAATTTGCTAGATATACAAAGAGAGGAATACAACTTGAATGAAAGGCATTGAGATATATACTAAATTTATGTGTAGGAAGAGTTAAAGTTTCTTTTTTTATTTTTTATTTATTTTTTTGACAGGCAGAGTTAGACAGTGAGAGAGAGAGAGACAGAGAGACAGAGAGACAGAGAGAAAGGTCTGCCTTCTGTTGGTTCACCCCCAAATGGCCGCTGTGGCCGGTGCGCTGAGCTGATCTGAAGGCAGGAGCCAGGTGCTAGGTGCTTTTTCCTGGTCTCCCATGGGGTGCAGGGCCCAAGCA
Organism: Sylvilagus floridanus; assembly: GCA_949820135.1. Lineage (NCBI taxonomy): Eukaryota > Metazoa > Chordata > Mammalia > Lagomorpha > Leporidae > Sylvilagus > Sylvilagus floridanus. Next base: position 94,117,386 of record OX463244.1, on the reverse strand, counting down.
CTTGGGCCATCCTCCACTGCACTCCCGGGCCACACACCTTGCAGGCCTGGATGGAGTTCACAGCTTCTAACTGTGGCCTGGCCTAGCCTTGGCCATTGTGAGCATTTGGCGAGTAAACCAGCACACTGGAGTTCTCTTTCTCTATCTACCTCTCAAATAAATAAACATTTAAAGAAAAAAACCTAATATTAATTTTAAAAAAATCAAGTCTCCCAAAAATACTTGCGGTATAAATCCATTTAAAATTTGCAAAACTAACATGTTATTTAGAATTACAAAAATAGTTATTGGACAAATGAGGAGTTAGAAATGCACAATCCAGCAAGGGGCGTTCCTGAAGGACAGGAGGGCCCATAGGTGGTGTTGGGGGGTGCCCAGCACTCTTTCATTTCACACAGTGTGCAACTGAGGTCGCAGGTGCCTCAGAGCCTGTAAGCTTATTTAGATTTATTTAGATTTTTTTATCTGAAAAAAATTTTGTTGTAAAATAAAAATATTTATTATTTATTTGAAAGGAAAATTTACAGAGGGGCAGAGGCAGAGAGAGAGAGAGAGAGAGAAAGTCTTCCATCCACTGGTTCACTTCCCAAATGGCTGCAATGGCTGGAGCTGCACCAATCAGAAGCCAGGAGCCAGGAGCTCCTTCTAGGTCTTCCACATGGGTGCAGAGGCCCAAAGACTTGGGCCATCATCTACTGCTTTCCCAGGCCACAGCAGAGAGCTGGATCAGAGGTGGAGCAGCCGGGACTTGAACCAGTTCCCATATGGGATGCAGGCAGCAGCTTTACCCACTACGCCACAGTGCTAGCCCTGTGGCAGAAATTCTTAACAAGTTGATTTTACCCACAGGGGTTACAACACATTTGGGAGCAGAGTTATCTCAGAACTATGTAAATATTCCTTGTCAAATTAAGCAACTCTTAAAATATCCGGTGGCCAGAGAGTTACTTCCTTTGAGTCATCACAATCTTCTAGATCTCTAGACTCCTGGATACTGTTGCAATTTGAGATTAGAGAACAGGAATAACTCAAGTTCCAGGCTGACACTAGCTGGTTCTGGCCATGTTGGTAGGAGGCACTTTACATAAAGATGATCTATTAAATCTTACAGTGAGCCTACCGTGAGGTACTAGTGTTATGTCCACTTTACAGATAAGGAAGCTGAGCGATCGAGACTCATGCTCCGTGTCTGTAGCTGGAAAGATGTAAACCCCCTAGTTATGCTGGGCTCAGACTCCAGATGCGCCCTTTCCTGCCACTCCAGCTCCTCTCAGTCCCCAGGGCTTTTGCTCTTTCAGAAAACTTGACCATGATCCCACCTCTCAGGAACTTTTCACGTGTGAATTTGACCGAGAGGGAAGGACTGGGCAGAGGAAAGCCTCGGTTCCTGCAGGAGCTGGGCTGCGGCGCGCACCCATCTGTTGTTTACCGAGGCTGAAATGCTGAGCGGTTCCCGGCAAGCAGTGTGTGCTTCTGCATTTTGCTTCTTTGGAAGATGTTACTCGTCCTGCCCCTCACCACCCACTTGCTTCTGTCTGCTTTCTCTTTGGCTGGCCCTTTTCCCATAGCAGTTAATGTTTGCCCTGCAAGTGCCAGAGCATTCAGCCTTTCTTCCCTGAATGATGTGCCCATTTGCATATCATGCAAACAGCCCAGCTGCTGGAGTCCCAGTTAGGGTAAATAACGGTCACAGTGTTTAGACGGATTCCTCCTGGGGCCTTCTGGAACCTGCCGCACGACTCCAGGGAGAAAATCGTTTAGTTGGAATCTCTGCTCAGATCCTGTGACATCATAAATGAACACTTGGGCTGAAAAGGAACAATGTAACCCTCTCCATGTAAGGATGTGTGTTAGTGTCTAATGACTGAGGAAGGCTTGTAGGTGAGAGAAATGCTCACTCTCATTTTTCACTTTGCCTAATTCAACTTATTAAACATGAGACTTTGAGTTTAATAAGTATACATTCACTTCTCTAAAACAATCTGGTGAAAACTTCAGAATTTAATATATTTCATAGGTATTCAGTATTGTTTTCAAACCTAGAGTGTAAATAAATGACACTCTTTAGGAATCTAACCTCTCGCTTTTACAACATCCTAAGTAGAGAAATAGCAGTAATTAAGGAGCTGATTGGCAAACTTACACTGAAACAGACTGCAAGGTTTCTAACATGATGGGTTGAATTTTTCTTTATTTTTTCCTTTATCCTTTTCATTACTTTGTTCCACAATTTCTTTCAGTGAGACTGACACACCAAAGTCACAGCCAAGACTGAGTTTTTCAAGGGCTCTGGTTCTTTTCTAAGCTACGCTGTGACTGTAGAGCCATCCAATTTCTTGGCTCTCAAGTTGATGACACCGATTTTGTTTCCTGTGGCCCCAATCAGTGCTTCCCACATGATGTTTGTTTTGAGCGTCTTGTTTTTGTAATATAGACTGATGTGTCTTACTTTGCAATTTTTATTCATTGAGTTTCTCAGTATTCACATATTGATGAATACATGAATATTTCTGTACTATTTCAGATCGTGTATACTTTAAAATAGATAATTAAAATTAACAAGCTTCTAAAAATCATTAGTCATTTAGGGTCAGCTTAGGTGAAGCCTTGATAAAAAATAGCCAACGGTCAGATTGCAGCAGCTGCTAAAACCCCAGAGAGCTTAATGAAAATATCTAATGATTTTACATCTTAATGTTCTGGATTATACACATGTCATTGCACAAGAATGATTTTACTAACAATTGTTTTGAATTCCAAGACTTAAAATGTAAGAATTTCAGGTAGAAAGAAAGAGAATTAAATCACAAATCTGCTTGATATTTATTCCAGCTAATTTAGTTCTTTACTTAATGCTTGCTGGGTCCTTATGCTGGCCAGTGAGGAGGACTTAACTGTGAGTTTGTGTCACGGTCTACTCTGCTTCATTCAGCTCTGAGAAACAGACAAAAACGGGTACACACACCAGCCAACAAATGTACACACACAGCAAAATTATCTTTCTTTGCTTTTTGCTGTACAGCTCAATTTTTTAAAATTCACAGTAAGATTGGTATGTCGCCCTTGGTCATCTTTTCCATCCAAGCTCATTCTTTCAGTGGTCTCCATGTGTCTGATGGCGTCACCTGTATCCATAAGCTGATGACTCCCAGCTGTATCTCTTCAGTGCTGACCACTCGCTGAGTGCCCAGATGCATGTGCGTGTGTGTGTGTGTGTGTGTGTGTGTCCCTGCCCGCCTGAGATCTCTGCTCCACTGTTCAACAGGCATCTCTCAAACTTTCCCATAGCAGGCTCCGGCTCTTCCTTTCCATGTCGCCTCCTCCCTTAGGCATCATCTCAGAGAATAGCACCCCAGCCCAGTTCTTCAAGATAAAATCCTCAGTGTTGCCCTGGACTTCTCTTTTCCCCTCACCCAAGTCTAGTCTGTCAGTGAATTCTCTCAGTTCAGTCTGCCACATTCATCCACTTCTCACCACCTCCACTGCCACCATGGTGTACAAACCACATCATCCCTCACCAGGTTTTATCGGCTACAACTTCTGGTCTCTGCTCCCGCTGCCCTGCCTGACCTTGTTTGTCATCCAGGCGTTAGTGAGAGCTCTTCTGTGCTCCATGGATGCCATCCCTTCTTGCCTTCTCTCATGGCAGAACTTTCTTATAAAGGAATTAATGATGGAGCCCTCATGGCCTACCCACCTCCCAACAGCCCCAACACTTAAAACCACCCACTTGGTGTTCAAGTTCCAATGTATAAATTTGGGAAGGACACATATATTTAAACCATAGCACTCCCCTAATCTGTCCTCAAAGCAGAGTGTGGGTTAAAGCCTGTTCCTCTTCTACTTTAAATTCTACAACTCTTCCACCACAAATCCTGTGGTGTGTGACAGTTTCATTCACCATGAAACCCCAAACATCCTTTCTGATGGACTAGAAAGTTGCCCCATCTCTCTGACCCCATTTCCCTCTGTCATACCTGTCTACAGACAATTCTTTGAACACCCAGTCACAATCCTGCCCCAGGACCTTTGTTCTTTCTATCACCTTTTCCGGGAACACTCTTCCCTGCAGCTACCCACACTGCTTTTGACTCAAAAGTCACTTTCTCAGTGGAATCTTCCCTGGCAACTCTCAATCACTCACTCTAACTTTTCATGTTCTCCATCCCTGTTTGCTGTTCCCCTTCTGTATCATTTATCACTACCACCTTGAATACCTTGCTTACCTTGTTCAGAATCCATCTGCTCCACTAGAATGTAGTCTCCGAAAGGCAGTGATTTTAGTCTGTTTTATTCATCCCTCCATTCTCTTTATCTAGGACAGTGGCTGGAACAAACTTGGTACTCAAATATTTACTGAAGGGAAGAATGAAGGAAGAATGAATGAGTAATGGATCTCATTCTTATTGTAATATTGATGACTGCAGCTACTCCGCCCATCAACTAGTTGTATCAGCATTTATCCTCAAATTTACTAATCTTTCTGATCATGAGTGACATCTCATCTAGATCTTTCTGTGACTGTGTGTAGAATCCCATTACCAGCAAATGGCAAAACAATAGTGAGTGACAAGTCAGCAGGGCAGCTGGTTCAGGACAAATCCAACCACTCTTTCATGCTGCCTCTGAAGAAGCAAAAGGAAAGGATGCGCGCTCAAAGGCCTCCTGCACAGCAACTTGAGTCACCACCAACATTGCTGTTGGCCCAGATTCTAGCAATGCCACCAGGATTTCATCAATTTCAGCCATCCTTTCTTAGGAACAACCATAAGAGCATGGCTTTTTTTTTTTTTTTTTTTTTTGCAGAAAAGAGCATGGCTTTTAAACACTGTAGTTTTGCAGGTAACTTCTATTGATTTTGTCCATAATCCTTTGTAAATATCACTAATTTAAAAAGAGGATGATTGGGGTGGGTATTGTAGTACAGTGGGTTAAACTGCTCTGTGGGATACCTGCATACCGTATCAGAGTGCTTGTTTTGAGACCTGCTTCTCTGTGCTTCTCACCCATCTTCCTGCTCATGCGCCTACAAGACAGCAGCTGATGGCTCAAGTTCTTGGCAGGCTCCTGGGAGTGGCCTGGCCCGCTCTTTACTATTACAGGCATTTAGAGAGTGAACCAGCAGATGGAAAATCAATTTATCTCTATCTATTTATATATCTATCCTCTCTATATCATTGTTAGGGACCACGCAGCATGTGGCCTCTTAGTGGAAAACTACTGAGGCAGGGCTAAACAGCCCAGACCAGAGAGTACTGATAACGCAACCTTGTGCCTTAAGACCTTGTAACCTTTCCCCTACTTGCACTTGTAACCTTTCCCCTACTTGCACAAGCATTGCAGCTACAAGATAAGCTCCCCCACCTTCCCCTGCCCTAAGTCCTGCCCTTCTAAATGCCCCTCCTTCCCCCGCCCGACACCCTGCCTTTATGATATATAAGTGTGTGGTTGAAAAATAAAATTTGCAGCTTGATCAGGACATGTCTTGCTGCCATCTTTGTGTCTCCTGTCCCTTTCATTCCCCATTCTAAGTACTTGGCCCCAGTTGACGTCCTGCGGGACGGGACATATCATTCTGCCTTTCAAATAAGTGAACAACAAAAAAAAAAGAAGGCAGTAATTCTTTTGAGAATATGGAGTTTCGTTAAAACATCATGGCTAACTTTTAAAACTCTGTCTTAAAGCAGTAATGATCAAAGACCCATAAATGGAGATATTAATCACAGTATTTCTCCTAGTAAATATTAAAAGGCTAATTAATTATAATAAAGAAATGTTAAATATAATCCCAAAACAGTTAAAATAGAATTTTTGCAGAACTTTGGATGACAGAGCATTTAGAAAATTTCTTTCTTTCTTTTTTTTAAAGATTTATTTGGTTCAGCTTAATGGAATTGATGAGGCAAGGAGGGCACATTTCAAACTGTCTGTAAACTGCAGTGCTTCAAGATAAGGGCAAATGTGGTCTTTACCTGGTTAGGGAGAGCTCCCCACAAACCTGGCAGCTCGCCGTTTCATTACACCGCTCTTCGAGAGAGAGCGGTTGATTCATTAATCAGATCTGCACTTGGGATAATGAGTGCCAAACAGGAAGGAGCCAGAAGAAGTAAGCGCTGTTTCTGATGTGTGGGTCCGCAAAGAGGGTGCTGGCAACCCTGCATGTCATTGCCTATGCGTCTTATTGTCCCAACCAGAGCACTTGTGTGAGTGAAAGAAGCCAGTATCCAAAATACCCCCTGGAACAACAGCTATGGAGTGGGACCAAACAAGCAAACTGACACATATGGTCACTGCTGCAGATTGAATGTCTGTGTCCTGCCGCCCACTTCATTTGTTGGGAGTGTAGCCCGCAATGTGATGATAGTGGGAGATGTGATCTTTGAGAGATGACTATGTCCTAAGCCCTTATGATTGGGATTAACGCCTTTGTTCAAAAGAGCCTGGAGACCTAGCTCGGTCTTTCCACCATATGAGGAGAAGGAGCTGTCTGAATCAGAAAGCAAGTTCCCACCAGACACCCAATCTAGCGGCGCCTGGATCATGGACTTCCAGCCCCCGGAGCGATGAGACCCACATCCCCATTGTAGCAGTTTGTTACAGCTGTTGGAACGGATTGAGTCACTTGAGGAGACTGATTTTGCCCAGAAGAATCCCTGGAGAGTCTCTGGAGTCTGGATCCACAGGCTGTAAACAACATTAACTCAGACCCATCTGTATTCACAGGAGAATGGATCACCAGAGAATCCAGCCCCCTGGCCAGGAATATGATAGTGGGGAAAGTTTGATCACTGGAGCCACTTTGGAACTTGTGCAGTAAACTCAATGTTCCAGTTTTATAAGGTGGCTGCACTTGGTCCACATAGCTGAGAGGGTTGGGGGAATTAGGGTAAACAGTTTTCCTCTGTTTATAAGTCCCCTGAAGGGCCAGTGCTGTGGCATAGTGGGCTAAGCCTCCACTTGCAGGCCGGAATCCCGTATGGGCACCCGTTCAGGTCTTGGCTGCTCCACTTCCAATCCTGCTCCCTGCTATGGCCTGGGAAAGCAGTAGAGGATGGCTCAAGTCCTTGTGCCCCTGCACCCGCATGGGAAACCTTAAAGAAGCTCTTGGCTCCTGGCTTCCGATCAGTGCAGCTCTGGCTGTTGCAGCCATCTGGAGAGTGAACCAGTAGATGGAAGACCTCTCTTTCTGCCTCTGCCTCTCTGTAACTCTTTCAAATAAATAAATAAATATTTTTTTTAAAAAGAATATGAAATATAGTCTGAAAGATACAGATATATATTTCTACATGAACATATGCAGACCTGAAGGAACTAAACAGAAAGAGGGTAATATTAACAGCATGTTGATCTCTGAGGTAAGAAATACCCAAATGAAATGAAATGAATTCAGCATATGAAAGAGTGATCTGTAACCCCATGTTTATTGTAGCTCAGTTCACAGCAGCTAAGATATGGAATCAATCCAGATGTCCATCAACTGTTGACTGGATAAAGAAATTATGATGTATATATACACTATACACTATGGAGTACTACTCAGTTGCAAAAAAAACAAAAACAAAAAAAAACAAGAAAATGAAATCCTGTCTTTTGCAATGAAATGAATGCAACCGGAAACCATTATACTCACTGAAACAAGTGAGTCCCAAAAAGTCAGAGACCATGTTTTCCCTGACCTGTGGTAACTAATAGAGTACCTAAAATGTAATGTATAGGAGTGAAATTGACATTTTGAGATTCAATGACTGTTTATAGCCCTTGTTTTGACAATTGCGGAACAGTGTGTTTTTTCTTCATACTATTTGTTGAACTCTTTACTTATGTAGGGTTACTCTTAAAAGTATAAAGTATGGCTAGCACCACGGCTCATTAGGCTAATCCTCCACTTACAGCACCGGCACCCTGGGTTCTAGTCCCGGTTGGGGCACCGGATTCTGTCCCGGTTGCTCCTCTTCCAGTCCAGCTCTCTGCTGTGGCCTGGGAAAGCAGTGGAGGATGGCCCAAGTGCTTGGATCCCTGCACCCACGTGGGAGACCAGGAGGAAGTACCTGGCTCCTGGCTTCAGATCGGTGCAGCGGGCCGGCCATAATGGCCACTTAGGGGTGAACCAACAGAAAAAGGAAGGCCTTTCTCTCTGTCTCTCTCTCTCACTGTCTAACTCTGCCTGTCAAAAAAAAAAAAAAGAATATAAAGTAAACTGAAAATAGATCTTTGTAAAAATTAAGGGACTGACGCTGTGGCACAGTGGGTTAAAGCCCTGGCCTGAAGCGCTGGCATCCCTTGTGGACGCTGGTTCTAGTCCCAGCGGCTCCTCTTCTGATCCAGCTCTCTGCTGTGGCCTGGGAAAGCAGTGGAGGATGGCCCAAGTGCTTGGGTCCCTGCACCCATGTGGGAGACCCAGAAGAGGCTCCTGGCTCCTGTCTTCGGATCAGCGCAGCTCCGGCCATTGTGGCCATTTGGAGAGTGAGCCAGCAGATGGAAGACCTCTCTCTCTGTCTCTACCTCTCTCTGTAACTTTGTATTTCAAATAAATAAAATAAATCTTAAAAAAAATTAAGAGTGGGAGTAGGAGAGGAAGGAAAAAGAAGGGTTCCCACCAGCATGATCAGGAGGGAGGGTAGGATGGGAAGCACCATGTATATATGAATACATGAAACTTGTACACCTTAAATAAAATTTTCAAAAAGAAATTAAGCTATACTCACTCATCTATACTTTCTACAATGTTTACAGTGAGTTATAACCAAACATAACAAAAATATTATTTTTAAATTATCAGGCCATTTTTAAAGCATACGTACAAGCCTGACATTCTTTTTCTTCAGAGTAAAGTGAAAATGTTTTGTGTCCCATGGACTAAGGTCATTCCTTTGAGGTTTCCCGAACTCCAGGAGCAGAGCAGGTTGTGCCCCACTCAACTCCAGCACGGGCCATGGGCACTGTGTTCTACTAAACAGTGCCTCCTAGAGTGGTGTGGTGTGCACCTCTACCTCATTACCAGAAAAATACTTAATCTTTGGTTGACTCTTGCCTTTGAGATTATAGTAGAAAATCAAAGTGGCTTGTTAAGTTTTGTGCATAGTTATCTACTTTTATATCAGTAATTAGCAAAGATATTACTGACACAAAAAGAGTCTTAACAATCATACAAGGAGGATTCTTTTATGATGGATTTCAAGTTAAAACATCCTGCTTATTTTATTTATTTATTTTTAAAGGGTTTATTTATTTTAGCCAAATTGAAAGGCAGAGAGATAGAAACAGAGAGAGACAGAGAGAGAGAGAGAGAAAGAGATAAAGAGACAGAGAGACAGAGAGAGATCATTCACTCACTGGTTCACTCTCCAAACACCTGCAAAAGCCAGGGCTGGATGAGGACATCGCCAGGAGCAAACGCTCCATGAGTCTTCAATAAGAACAGCAGAACCCAAAACACTTGGGTGCATTAGCAGGACCTAGATCAGCAAAGGAGCAGCCAGGACTACAAGAGACCCTCCAATAAGGGATGCTGGTGACCTAAGTGGTGGCTGAAGTCACTGCTCGACAATGCCTGCCTCACACTCTGGTTATTTTAATAATGGAATCTGTTAAAGAAAATTTAATGTGCACTCCGTGTTTTCAAGCTGCTCAGAGCCTAACAAATAAGATTAATGTGAAAAAAGGACATAAGCTTTATTGGTTAAGTCCTCACCATATCCACCACAGCCCTTTTGCTCTCCTGGATATATTATGTGGCCTTGGTTTTGAGCATCTATGTACTTGCAGTTCAAATACCTGAAGTGAGAGAAGAAGAGGAAAATTCATTCATTTCTTCATTCAAGTAGCCAAGAAATAGAGAGAGTGTGTCTATTATATGGGTGGCTCTATCTGGAAGGAAAGAAAATGAATCTGTTTTGAATCTTGCTATCAAAGAGCTGGCTACATGGAGAGGGGATAAGGACTGTATATAATTATAGCTCATGGAAGTAAATAATAAAGGCTACAAGAGAGAATTCAGAAAAGGGAAAGAGAAATTTACTCAGACTCTGGGCAAGTGTAATGGGAACAGGGGAAACCCTCCTTAAGGAGAGTCCTGCAAGGAGGTCCCTTAGGATGAATGGGGTTTGATAACTTTGCTTGTTTGGAGACATGAATCAATCAGTGTATAAAGTTGAGGCCATGAATAAAGGCTCAGAGGTGGGGGAATTTAGAGATAGCATAAGCTGTTCTACTGATGGTAGTGCTTGGCAGGTGCATGGAATGCCAGAAGCTCAGCTGGCAGGTTCAAGTGACAGAGGCATGGTGACGAAGTAGCCAAAACTGAAGCATTAGCTCCCCACATCAATGTTGTCCTGTGCATGCTCTTGAAGAGACCCAACGAGTTGCAGAAGTCAGGTCTTCTGGTCACAGCTTGCCTGCTATCTAGCATTTCAGAGGAGAAAGCCCCACTATCTTCAGAATCATTGAAAATGAAGGCTAAAGATTTGATTAGAAAGTGAATCTGACATGAAGAAGTGACCGATAAAGCTCTGTTTTAGGGTTGTTTTATTTTTCATGGACAATTGGTAGTGGTAAGATTAATAAAGAATCTATTATTGATACAGTTCATTGGTTGGAATGAAAATGCCTTGTGCACAGAATCCTCTTTTGAGCTGTGTTTGCTGTAAAACGTCCTAACCTATCATAGAAGGGTGTTTTCTTTGTCATTCTCATGTCTTCAAAAGCAAGATGATTAAATCCACTATGCCTGTGCATTAGTGTTGTTGTGTGGGGAGTGTTGCTGCTTTAGTTTACTCATCCTTAAAGTGTGCTAAGGAATGTGAAAAGATTGATGAATTAGGAGTTAGTGCTAGTTAAGGCTGATTCCAAGCGCAAGGTACCAAAGCCTCTGCAGGCATCACATCTTAGGGTCTGAGTAGAAACATTAATTGAAGAAATGTTCAGTTGTTTGGTCACCCGACAAGGAACAATGGGACGAATCAGACCATCCTCCTGCTCTCTTGAGGTGGCAGCCTCACCTCAGTCCTTGGGCTTAAGAGCTTCATGCTCACTGACTTTCTGTTTACCATTCTAAGCACAGTTTTTCGGTTGTAAAGTTGTCAACATGTTTTCTTCACAGAATTAACAAGAGGATAAAATAAGATAATTCATTTAAAATTGAAAGTGCTCTCTAATGCAAGGCATTAATGACAATCTTGCTGCAATCTATGGTGTATCTAACATATGTTAGACATTGTACTGGATGCTTTAAATACACTATCTTAAATTTTCAAAATATCTTCTTCAGGTAGGTCTTGTTAACTCTTTTATAGACAAAGAAGCATGTTCCATGGGGTTAAGTGACTTGCGCAAGGCTACCCAGCCAGATAAATATCCAAAAGAGATCATTCCCATGTCTGACTCCTAAGCCTTTGCTATTTGCCATTTGAATTGGTTTTTTGTTTGTTTGTTTGTTTGTTTGTTTGTTTTTGGCTTGTATTAATTATTAAAGGATTGGAAATGAGCCATCAGTAATAATAATGGTGGTAATAATAAATAAGATACTCATGGACTACATATAGTGTGACATGCCAGGCACTGTTCTAGGCACTTACTAACCCATGTAATCCCTATCACTGTATGTGATAGGTGCCATTATTTTCTCTATTCAATAGATGAGAAAATTGAAGCACAGAGAGGGATTAATATGTCTAGGCTATGAAGTGGCTGTGCTAAAGTTCAAACCTGGGCAGTCAAGTGATGCAATTATTTGAAGCTGAATATTCAGAAAGCAGTCGGGGACTTCCAGACTTCTCACTAGTAAAAGGCATAACCTAGGCTTTCCTAGTAGGTACAATTTTTTATTTTTTAATTTTTTAAAAAAATTTTTGACAGGCAGAGTGGACAGTGATAGAGAGAGACAGAGAGAAAGGTCTTCCTTTACCATTGGTTCACCCTCCAATGGCCACTGCTGCCAGCGCGCTGCCTCCAGCGCACCGCACTGATCCAAAGCCAGGAGCCAGGTGCCCCTCCTGGTCTCCCATGCGAGTGCAGGGCCTAAGGACCTGGGCCATCCTCCACTGCACTCCCAGGCCATAGCAGAGAGCTGGACTGGAAGAGGAGCAACCAGGACAAAATCAGGTGCCCCGACCGGGACTAGGACCCCGGGTGCCGGTGCCACAGGCGGAGGATTAGCCTATTGAGCCGCGGCACCAGCCAGTAGGTACAATTTACACAGAAATTAATGTATAATATACATTTATGTTCTGAAGTTTTGTCAAAACTGTTTCTATTTTGGTCATATTTTGTCTTTCATGAAGTGTAGTTCAAGAATAAGCCGCATCTGTGAACACATGTACACATTTAATTCTGTAAAAACTACATTTCTGAAGACAAGTACAAATCCATAGTCACATAAATAGCAAATTGACAAAACGTGCCCCTTTTATTTTGGTCTCGACTTAGAAGACTACATAAATATGGAGTGTTTTTTTCTTGCTAATTTCCCAAACGAGTTTGAGATTTGGTGGCTTGTTGAAACAAATCTTTTTAGCAAGATTAATTTTAAAGTTAGCCATTATGAGTATCAAATTAAGCTGTCAGCCCACGAAATGATACAGAGGGAGATGTGTTACAACATCCCTCCTCCCTAGCCTCTGGAGAGCCTAGTAAGCCTGAACAGGGAGACCAGAGGCCAGGACTCACATTTTAGTAATTCTTTTCTAGCTATGTCAGAGTTCTAGCATGCTATTAGAGACACATGTGCCATTCTCACCATCAACCAACATATCATTGCTATTTCAAACTGTTCCTCGAGCTGTTGACACAGAATATTGTGTCTGTCGACAGCTCCAATTAGCCAGCATGTCTGAATGGTGACAGCGTGGACTACTTTTGTTTATGGGGACGGTGGAAGCTGTATCTTCATCTCCCATCCTCCAGCGGCAGACAGATGGATAGAGCTATATAATCATCAACGGAAGCGTGTGATAGTCTGTCTTCACAAACCATCACACAGAGCAGAACCAACGGCCTTTTGTCTGCTTTGAGGAGTGACTGCAAGACCCCTCCCATCTGTCAAGTTATGAGGGTGAATATGTATAAAATGCACCATATATAAGGTTCCTGCAGAATGCAGGGGCTATGCAGAGGAAGGAAAGCAAACACTCTAAAACAATGTGATATCTGATTTGTGCCATGGCAGCCTGATAAAAATGTCTTTGAAAAATGTCTAGAAATCAATCGATCAGTGTTTTCTTAGTCGTTGTATGCTATTGTTAAAAATTGTTAAGTCACGTTTTGTGGCATTTGACCTCTACTTGAGTTTTTCCCTGGGTGGAAACGTTAGCTTAGAACTCCTTATGACATGTCATCTTCTCCCCCCGTCCCCATCCTTTCATCACGTGAGAAATGATGCTCATCGACCAAAAGAAGAAGACCCAGCTTAACGAGCACACCCAAGGCCACGAGTAATTCAGAGTCTATGGCTCCTCATCCCGTTCTTCCCAACAGAAGGGAGTGGAATGCAGTGCAAGGGATTAAGAATGCTGCAGTGTGATGCAGTTACAGGTGCCGGCTGCAGCCACTGCATTGAAGGAACGTAAACCATTGTGACAGCTTCTTGGTTGTGACTTGATATTAGTTCTATTGTGAGATGATGCGGAGATAAGCATTAGGTACTAGAAATCACACTTGGTTCATCAGTCCATCCCCAGCCCTCAGGTTCAGTTCAAATGCCATGCTCCCAAGGAAACTTCCTAAGACTCTTGTTTCATACTTGCACCATCCTTTTCCTTTCAGGAATTTATTATAGTTTAAGATGGCTATTTGTGTAAATATTCACTAATATCTGCCTCCCCATCGAGCTGCATGAGAGCAGGCACCAGGCTGATGTTCACCATGGAATCTCTGGTGCACAGTGCAGTAGAGCACCCAGCTGGGGTTCAATATAGGTGTGCTAGATACATGTTGCACAAGCACATACAAAAAAGCTTGAAATAAAAAAAGTGTTTTCAAGGCAGGTGTTTGGTGCAGTGATTAAGACACTACTTGGGACTCCTGCATCCCATGTCAAAAGTTCCAGCTCTGTTTTCCTTTCTAGCTTCCTGCTAGTGCATATATTGGTTCAAATACTTGGGTCCCTCCCACCCATGTGGGAGACCCAGATGGATTTCAAGGCTGCTGGTTTCAGTCTGGTTCACCATTACCTGTTGCAGGCATTTGCAGAGAGCATCAGCAGGTGGAAGACCTTTCTGTATCTATCTCTGTCTCTGTCTCTGCCTGTCTTTCTCTTTGCTTTTGAAATAAATAAAAATAAGCAATTAAAAATTTTTTAAAGAAATAATACTCTCTTTGGTTTCCTTTGAATAGAAGTTCTCATGAGGAAATGCCTGCTTGTGTCTAGTTTATATCTGTTAATTTAGGCCAGAACTACATGGAGGTGGCTGATGGTGCTGGTGGTGGCAGGGGGAATGACAAAGTAAGATCCAGACAGAGGCAGCAGCATCCATGAGGCTATTGGGTAAGCTTCCAAGAGCCCAGTTCTATGCGTGACAGGATTGAAGGAGGCGTTTGGGAAGAGAAAGACTGGAAAAAAAGCTTTCAAACAGTGGCTCATCCATAGCTCTTGGAGGTTAATGTGAAGCTCTGACGTGGAAGCCTTGAGAGAGATTTCTTCTTACTTTCTATTTATGGATGGTAAATGCAGTAATATTGTTCTTATCTACACTGTGCCCTGACAAACATGAGAAGGTGACTCACCCTCCGGAAACCTGGCTTGATAATGATATCTACATTATCAAGTGGGTAAGTGGCATGAAAGAGAAATTAACATTTATTGTTTCACAGACTGAAATTTTGGAGTTACCTGTTATGGCAGCATAACCTAGTCTATTGTTTCTGATGCTGAAGTCTTTATACTAGACTGAATTACTTATGTATTTCTGGGTGTTGGATTAAAGTTTATTTCTCTGTGTTTATTTCCAAAGCAGAGAGACAGACAGCTCTCACCTATTCACTTCCCAATGCCCTTGGAGACTGAGCCTGAACCAGGCTGAAGCCAAGAGCTAGGAACTCGATTTGGGTCTCTCACGTGGGTGACAGGGACCCAAGTATTTTTTTTTAAGATTTATTTATTTATTTGAAAGGCAGAGTTACAGAAAGAGAGATGCAGAGGTAGAGAGAGAAGTCTTCCATCCACTGATTCACTCCCCAAATGGCCACAATGGCCAGAGCTGTACCAGACTAAAGCCAGGAGCCAGGAGCTTCATCGAGGTCTCCCACATGGGATGACCAAGGACTTGGGCCAGCTTCCACTGTTTTCCCAGGTGCGTTAGCAGGAAGCTGGATTTTGATAATGGAGCAGCTGGGATTCAAACCGGCTCCCATATGAGATGCCTGCACTGTAGGAGGTGGCTTAACCCTCTACACCACAGTGCCTGCCCCAGACCCAAGAACTTGATTTATCACCTGCTGCCTCCCAGGATGCATAGCATGAAGCTGGATGGGGAGCAGAGCTGGAACTTGAACTCAGGCATTCCAATATGGGATCTGAGTGTTCTAAGTGGTGTCCTAATGCTTGCACCAAACACCATTCCCCCTTTTTCTTTTGCTTTAACTATCCCATGTTCAACCAGCTGACTGATCTTTGATAAAAACTTTCTGAATAAATATTTGGAATTTGAAAGTTGGTACTCACTATACTGATGGCTCACGGTGGGGCAGAGGCCACGTCTTTCACATTTTTATAGCTTTCATCAACCCCACATACTTAGCAAATAGTAAGCATTAGCTAAGTGTTTTTTGAGTGGATGGATAACCACATACATACTTCTTTCCCTGGTTGAAGCCTGTCAGTTAGTTTCATTTTTCTGCATAGTTGCCACTTCCCAACACTCGAATCCCACTCTCCAAGTTCTCCTTATTCTTTCTGAATTAGAGCCCTCACAAGAGGTCACCATCTGAATACTTACAAGCTGCAGCCCTGCAGTTCTGAGTTCAACTTGGCCTTTTCTGACTCCCTGGATCCAGTCTGTTGCCTTTACCCAGCCACCTAGCTCCTGTCTATCATTCAGGTTGTTCTTTCCCATGTACTTAGGACCTTGCGAGAGGCATGTAAAGAGCTCCTGTTTGTTTAGCTTTCACTTTGCAAAAACATGTTTGCGTTTTTCTCATTTGATCTTCTCTAGAAACCCTAGGAAAAGTGATAGAGAAAATAGGGTTCAGCAAGGTTGCCCAACTACCAAATGGAACCCATACCAAGGAGCTATTGGCAGGAAGTGTTATTGTGGCAAAATTAGGCAATTGGTTGCCTACCTTGATATGCTTACCTGCCACTGTGAGCTGCCTTGGACTCCATTCTCATTAGCAAGGTGATGTTTGTGGAGTTCATAAGAATTACAGGGGGAAAAAGACTATTTTTTTTTTTTGGAGTTGAAAAATCACTAAAAGAGGGAAGACTGAGCATATTTGAATGTGTCCTTTAGACTTTCAGAATGCATTTTTCCTTCTAAATCAAAGAAATGACTCCCAAGAAATGGCATCACTCTGGACAGAGACTTAAAAAGGGAACATGGCTCAAAGAAGATGAGGAACTCTGAAAAATGTAATTCTGATAACATATTCATGAATAATCCCCATGTGAATAAAGGTAGGCACTTCTGAAGCTTTTGTGATGGCCAAGGGGGTTCTCTGATAAGCTTATATTCAAAAGAACTCATAGGAGAGATGGAAGAAAGAGGCATAAGGGTGGGTGAGAATGGCCCAAGAGCCAGGGGCCCAGATCCCATAGGCTGCTCAGCCACGTGTGGCCTTGGATGGACCACTCCTTGCCTGTGAGTGCCTTGGAGTAGACAGTCTCTGTTACAATTTCTCACTTTCAGATCAGCAAATACTAAACATACAAAAGAGAGATGCTAAACACAAATGGACTGAGGTGAGAGCAGCCTGCAGTGAGCTGAAGCTAGTATCAATGCTGAAGGAATACAAAGCTGCTCATAAGCAAGAAAAACAAGGAAGAAAACTAGGAGGAGGAGAGTGCCTGGTGTGGATAAACACTTAGAAACTGCAGGGAGATGTGCGAGCATACCTTTGAAAGGTCATGGGAATTAACAGATGACCCTGCTTTAGAATCCATGCATGGGGTATTTTCAAAAAGTTCACGTAAGAATGAATTTTATGGAAAAAAAAAACAACGTATGTATTTCAAAAATTTTGGACCAAAGTAAGCTAATTTTTAAAATCCATTTTCCACAGAACTTTTTGAAGTACTCTTGAGTAATATGACAATCCCTGCCTCTGATTAATGCTAGACCCTCTGCTTGGGGAGTCTTTCCTTCTTAGAAGAATCATTTCTTTTTGCCTGTGAACTGATCTAACAAGAATAATCATCTTCAAACTGAGAGGGGATAACAAACAATGAGAAAACAGTGCCAGGAGAGATGAAGAGAGAGAGAGCATCAAGCACTCTTAATGAGAGATTTTCTGTGCTCAGAAGAACTGCACCCCAGGATGCTGCAACACCCTAAAGATATGATCAAAGGACCAGTCTTGCTGCTCTTAAGGATCCACAAAGAACAAGAGAAGAGCCTTCTAGACTGATGGGCAAACACAACCCACAGATTTCAAGAGCCATAGAAGCTTGAGGCATTAGTCTAATTAATGAAACAATCTTGGACTATACAACAAATATGGAGTAAATTTTTAAATTGGAGAGTTTGCTAGCCTGTGGTGAGGAAAGTAATGTACACTAAGAGTCGGTATGATTCTTTAAAAAGATCTGGATGCTTAAAAGAGACACACACCAAAACTGGAGGGCAACGTGTGGTGGCAGAACAATAGATCCAAGAGATGTCCTTAACCTCATCCCTGTGAAGCTGTGAATATATTAAGTTTCAAGGCAAAGGGAAATTACGGTGGGATATGAGATTAAAGTAGATGGTTGAATTGGAGATAAAGAGATTTTCCAGGTGGGCCCAATCTAATTGAAGGGCTTCTTAGATGTGGAGAAGGGCAGTAGAGGAGTCAGTGTCAGAATGGTTTGATGTATATAGGACTCCACCAGCCATTGCCAGCTTTACAGAAGGAAGGTACCAAGAGCCAAGGAATGCCAGCAGCCTCTAGATGTTGGGAGAAGCAAAGAAACAAATGTTCCCAGTAAAGTCTCCAGAAGGAATGCAGTTCTGTAACTCCCAGATTTAGCCCAGAATGATCCATTTTGGAGTTCTGACCTCTGGAACTATAAGGTAATATATTTGCGTTGTTTGTAGCCAACAAATTTGTGGTAATTTTGTTACTGTACCAACAGGAAACTAACACAGTAAGCAAAGGAGTAACTTTTTCTTTTCTTCATAAAGATGTATTTTATTTATTTGAAAGAGAGAGAGAGAGAGAAAGAGAGAGAGATCTTTTCAGTCACTGATTCACTGTCCAAGGCTAGGACAGGCCAAACCATCCAGGTCTCACGCGTAGTTAGCAGGGACTCAAGCACTTGGTCCATCTTCTGCTGCTTTCCAGGGCCACAGAAATCAAAGTAGCCAGGACTCAGACTGGTACTTTGAGATGCTGATGTCTAAGGTGCCACATGTGCCATAACAGGGTCCCTATAGGAGTACCTTGATCCACAAGGTCTTTGAAATTTCCTTGCAAACTGGATGAGAAAGTTGATGGCAATGTTGTTTAGATGGGCTTATAGCTGCTCAGTCATCCCATGTCACTGTGACAAAAGTTACCCTATTTCCTGCTACAAGACTTTGCTCTTGACTCAGTCACCGATTCACTCAGCAAATGTTTACTGAGCATCTTGTATGTCCCAGGTACTACAATAAGCATAAAAAATTCATCAGAAGCAAGATGCTCATCTTCAGAACTTGCATTCCAATGGAGCAAAGAGAAACAAATAAGCAAACATGATTTCAAGTAGTGATTTGTGCTTCGAAGGAAAACCAGACAGATCAATTAAATAAAGAAACACAGAGGGCTGCTTTGACAGAATGGTCAGGGCACATGTCTTTGGGGTGATACCGAGTGGACCACTGAAAGCCATAAGAAAGTCTCATCAAGGAGTCTTTCAAGGAGAGAGGAAGATCCAATGCAAAGACTCTGATATGAGAAAAAGCTTATCATTCAAAAAACAACTCAGTCAGTGAGGCCAGCGTTGAATGAGTAAGGATAAGAGTGATGCGAAACAAAGGCAAGAGAAGTAGCAGCTCAATCAGTGTTCTTCAGAAACTGGATTATTGTCTGTGATGCATAGTTGGTTTTCATCTTTGGTTCTCAGCCACAGGAGATTAGGCCAAAGAGGAAAAAACCTATTGCTTTGACCCTAGTTCCCTCTTTACCTACGGCCACTATTGCAGAGGCTTGGCACTTTTAATTAAAACACTGCTCACTCTTCTCTCCCAACTTGAGGGCAGGAGGATATGGAGTGATTTACTCTGCGATGTAATTTTAGTTAAGAATCATAACTACTGAACTTTAGCATCTCACAAATGAAAGTGACATCCACTCTCCCTTTTCTGAAGGGTTACTGTGGGGATACATTGTGATAGAGTACTTACACTGTGCTGCAAAGATTAGAGCTGCACAAATATGAGTGGCTATTATGAACGGTAATTACAATTTTTTGTTTCTTGTTTACTCTTTATAAATCATGATCACTTTGAATTCTTATCTAATCCTCTAAGTGGACACTTTTCCACTTAGTAACACATTACAGCTCAAAAAGGTTGAATAATCAAAAGAAAAATATAGGCCAACAACAAGTTATTCCAAGAAATTCCCACTGAATAGCAAGTGTTAATTCTTTATAGATCGATTTTGGGTCCATTGACATCGTCAGCCTCATCCTTGTGAAGAGCTGGATATCAGTGCAGTAACGAGGCAGACTGGGAGGCACTGTGGTGCAATGGTTAAGAACAGCACTGAGTTGTCATCCCAGCTCTTTCACACTGCATACAGAACCTTGGGCAATAAGTTTACTGTTTCATGTCTCCACTTTCTCATCTGTGAAATCATAGTAATAATAGACAAATTAACTTCTTTAAAACACTTAAAGCATCACCTGGCACAGAGAAAGTAATTAATGTCTCGCCTTACAAACTGTATTCCTTATTTGCCACTGCATAACAGTTGTGTTAGTTAATTTTATGTGTCAACTTGATTGGGCGAAGAGATGGCTAGTAACATTATTTTTGGTGGTGTTTCGTAAAGAGATAAACATTTGAAATGGTAGGCCAAGTATAGAAAATCTGCCCTCACCAATGAGGGTAGGCACCACCCAATCCACTGAGGGCCTAAAGAGAACAAAAAGGCAGAAGAAGAGCAGAAGAGCAGACTCTTGCTCCCTCTTGGAGCTGGGACACTGCTTTAATCCTGGGTTCAGACATCAGCCCTCTGGATTCTCCAGGCTTTGGACTCCAGGCTCACCCGAGCAGCGCCATGCCACCCCCTGCCTGCTCTGAGGCCCTCAGGCTGTGCATCTTCAGTGTTTCTGGGGCCTGCGGATTTGAACTAAATCACTCCACCTGTTTTTCTGGCTTTCCCGCTTTCAGATGGCTGATTGTGGTAGTTCCCAACTCTCTTAACCCTGGGAGCTGATTTCTACGTAGACATAAACCTCCTTTTGGATATGACTCTCTACATCCTTCTAGTCTGTTTTCTGTAGAATCCTGACTAATGCGACAACATTGTCACATACTTAGCACTTAAGACATTTATTTACTCACAGTTTCTGTGGGTCAGAGTTGAGGCCTCGATAGCTCCTTTGCTCCTTTGTCTCATATGTTGGTTTATTCCCCAAATGCCCTCAACAGCTGGGGCTGGGACAGGCCAGAGCCAGAATCCAGGAACTCAATTCAGGTCTCCAATATAAATGGTAGGGTCTCAACAAATTGAGTCATCACTGGTGCATCCCAGGTTCTGCATTGACAGGAAGCTGGAGTCAGGAACTAGAGCCAGGACTTGAAGCCATATGGGCTATAGGTGCTTTAAAACTGCTAGTCTAAGCAACTGCTCCTGGAATCTGCATTTCTAACAAGTTCCAAGATAATGGAAGACTACACTTTGAGAACCTCAGGTCTGTCACATCATTCTATTTTATTTCCCTCGTTACACTCATCACTTATTATCTATGCATTTGTCTATCTATTTATTAGACTTTAAGCTCTGTGAAAACCAAGGTCTGTATAACCAATTAATAGAACAGTGCCCAGATGTCTGGCATATAGTTTGGATAACTAAGTAAATAATGAATGGGTTGAAATATGGAAGAGAATTTTACTAGAATCATTTTAGATTTGGAGGCTACACTGGAGGATCCACTTTTATCTGGGGTTTCACAAATAAATAGTAAGGATTGCTCTTAGAGAATGTATAATTTAAACTGTAAGTTACACTAATTAAAAAAATAAAACTTTTGTGACATTATCCACGAATAACACTGGGTTGCCATAATATTCATACTACAGCTCAGGACAAGTGTGACATTAACCAGGTTAATTTTATAAGTAGCATTTGGATGTAAACACATTTGAATGAAAATCTTAAGCTTAATATATTTTTAAACAAAAGAGGGTAGGCTTTAATTTTATCTGGAAAGTATCTTTTGTCTTATTTTGTACTTTTTCTCTTTCCTTGTCTCATGAGAATACTAAGAATTACGTTTTTGTCCCAACTGTAGATTAGCTGCCTAGCTATCTTTACATCCCTGGAGTGTTTCTGTCATTTTCTTTCATTATATTATAACTGTGGCACTTTTGTTAACATACATTCATCATCAATTACATGCGACACCTGTGGATACCACATGCAGAATGAAAATCTTTCTAAACGAGCAGCCTGATTAAACAGAGTTGGTAGTGCTAATTATGAAGCACATGCTTTCCAAAAAGGAGAAGCCAGGAAAATGTGCAATAAAAATATGTATACAAATACAGATTCCTCAAATCTGTGAAGTTGGCTTTTGCCAAAGGGTGTGAAAGATTGCTAAGTATGTGAAACATACACATCCTCAAGTAAGTGGAGATCTGGCACTTATCCTCCTGATGTCTACTCCAACTACTCTCTGAAATCAGCTCCTAACTTCCACGGCCCAAACTGGCTGTGGAACCCACAGGAGCCTGGAATCTCTCAGACTTCACTGCCATCTTATACTGCACAGACATTGACCTCGGGGAAAAGTGTCAATATTTATGCTCAGCTCCAGGCAACTTCAGCATGTGGCCAGTGCTGAGAGCCTTCTTCATCTTTGAAGGGGTAGCATTTGATTAACTACATTTTCTAATGAAGTTACAAAATCATTGATGTTAGAATTAGAAATGGCCCTACAGATGGTTATTTTAAAATTCTCCCCTTTAAGAGACAAGGCTTTTGATGTATAGATGGTAAAGTTATTTTCTCAAGGCCATACAAGAAAATAGTGGCAGAACTAGGTCCATAGGCCTAGACTTAGAGAAAATCTACTTGATAATAGCTAGAATATATTTTAAAGTGTGAGAAATTTTATCTATTTCCATTATTTTTATTTCCATTTAAATTTTCATTATATTGTGTTAGGGCTTATCATAGACTTAACTATGTTGTCTTAAAATTCTTGTCAAAATTTTAATCCTCAATTTGACTAAATTTCTAGACAGGGCCCTTGCAAGGGTAGTTAAAGTTAAATGAGGTCATATAAAAAGCCCTCACCCAAAAGGACTAGTGCCCTTACAGGAAGAGGAAGAGACACCAGAAGTGTGCACATAGGAAGACCCTGTACAGATGCAATGAGGGGTAGTCATGTGGAAGCCCAGAGGGGAAACCCAGGAGAAACTAAACCTGACAGCAACTTGATCTCAGATTCAGTCTGGAACTGTGAGAAGATCAATTGTTGTTTAAACCACTCAGTTGGTGTTTTTGTTTTTGTTGTTTTGTTTTTGTAACTTTTATTTAATAAATATAAATTTCCAAAGTACAGCTTTTGGATTACAGTGGCTCCCCCCCCATAACTTCCCTCCCACCCACAACCCTCCCATCTCCCACTCCTCCCATTCCATTCACATCAAGATTCATTTTCAATTATCTTTACATACAGAAGATCAATTTAGTATATACTAAGCAAAGATTTCAACAGTTTGCACCCACACAGAAACACGAAGTGTAAAGTACTGTTTGAGTACTAGTTATACCATTAATTCACATAGTACAACACATTAAGGACAGAGATCCTGCATGGGAAGTAAGTGCACAGTGATTCCTATTGTTGATTTAACAATAGACACTCTTTTTATAGCATCAGTAATCACCCGAGGCTCCTGTCATGAGTTGCCAAGGCTATGGAAGCCTTTTGAGTTCGCCAACTCCAATCTTAGTTAGAGAAAGCCATAGTCAAAGTGGAAGTTCTCTCCTCCCTTCAGAGAAAGGTGCCTCCTTTTTTGATGGCCCTTTCTTTCCGCTGGGATCTCACTCACAGAGATCTTTCATTTAGGTCATTTTTTTTTTTTTTTTTTTTTGCCACAGTGTCTTGGCTTTCCATGCTCAAGAGTATTTCCTTGGTAAATAACCAAAACCTTCAAATGTTCTTTTTGAACAAGAAATGGGATTCTATGTGCCTGCACTCACACATTACCAGTGAGTTGCTGCCACTTTAGTAGGAAGGCAAGACCCAACAATTCCTCTTTTGGACCAATTCCTTCATTATTTAACCTCTCCCTCTCCCTCTCCCTCTCCCTCTCCCTCTCCCTCTCCCTCTCCCTCTCCCTCTCCCTCTCCCTCTCCCTCTCCCTCTCCCTCTCCCTCTCTCATCCCCATCACATTGAATTCACTTTTGAAGAGTTATCTGTATTTTGAAAGGAAAAGAGAGTGTGAGCAGTAAAGACTTGGAGGTCAGTGCGTGTCTGGGAGAAAACTGTAGTCATGTTTAGAAATGAGTGAGTGGAATTCTGCTCCAAGTCTGGTTTGGAAGTTCACCACCAATGTCAGCAGCTTGGTGGGTGAAATATTGGATTTGTAACCCTATCCCTGTAACAGCCACATCATCGTGAGCACAGTTCATACTTTAGTTCTGTGAGTGACTGACCAGAATGAATGTGGTAGGAGCACCAGCTGGCTGCAAGCTTCCCTCTTGGCTTTGAGTGACAAGAACCATTAAAATGACTGTGGCTCTTTTGGGTTGGAGTCTCCGTGTGATACTGGCTCCCAACTTCCTATCCCAGGATGTCTAACTTTTTGTCTTGGCTTCCAATGTTCCTCTGCTTGTCTGTCTCACTCAACTCACCCCGACTGATGTCACAGGTCTTCTCAGGACCAGTTCCACCCACTGAACCACTCCTAATGGTCCCCTTCCCACAGCTCCCTCCCCCTTACCTAATTGCTCACCTTAAGACCCACTTCCTATGGGAAACCGATGAAGATACTCAATCATTTTCATCTTTGCTTTTCCTAAACTGCATTAGCAATTTTGTCGTTACCACATAATTAGTATTGTATTGTATTCTTTTACCCACAAATTGTCAGTTTTTAACTCTCTGCAGTGCTGGTGGATATACAGAGGCAGGCCTGCATATCAGAAAGATTATAGGTTCTAGTGACAGACAAATATGCATTGTAATCCATCCCAGCTGTGCCATTCATGAGCTGAATGACTTGGACAAGCTACTTAACCTCCCTAAGTCTTAATGACTTGTAAATAAAGGTAATAGTAACCACTTTCTAGTGTTCTTGTAAGAATTGAGATAATGTGAATGGTGTGCTTCTTTCATGTATATTAGTCTTTTTTTTCTCTCCACTTGATAATATAAACAGTTAAATAGACTTTCCATTTACAAAGCATTTTTATTGTATATTCTTTGGTTTATGAGTCTTTTCCTTTATGGGGTGACTCCTAGCTTCTCTGAGGATGGGAATATATTATGCATATTTTTCATACTGGAACAATCCTTAGGCATACAGGAAACACTGCCTGAAGTAGGCACAAAGCAATTTGCAACTTCAGCTACCCTCTATGGAAGAAAAAGGAGGGAAGCTAGCTAGCAGTAGATGGCAACTGGGAAGGCTAACAAGCTGTAAGCCTGGCTCTTGTAGCGGCCTTGGTTTGTCCAGGAGGTAGTTTGCATAGAGCCACCATATGGTCAAGAGCCAATGCTTCAGTGGGTCTAATCTGGTTGATGAAAATCAGAAATTATGGTCTTAAAGAGAGGTAACGCTCAAAAGTCTCGTCTCTGGAGATCAGCCCACTTTAAACAAGATACCATGCTTGAAGAAAAGGTCCAAGCATTGGAGTCTTTAGGGAGAAACCCTGAAAGATTTGGGAAGAGAATCATCTGGGTATCAGCCAAGAGTTTTGGGCTTCAGGATACAGTCCCATCCCCAAGGGAAGAGTAGCAAAAGCTTTGGCCAACGTGATGAAGACCAGATGAGGCTAGATCTCAGAGGCCAGATGTGTGCCCAGGCTCTTGGGAGACAAACCAGACAGTACATCCATGATAACAAGACTAATTTCGGATCCTACCAGCTGGTCACCTGGGCCTGCTCTCTTTCTTCTGCCTATGTCCCTTTGAAAGCAGCTTACCACCTGGTAATGCTGGCCTGAAGGACCAGCCAAGGTAATAGGCAATGGCTCCTGATTTAGGAATGTACCAGACATCTCCTTCACTTACGCTACTTCTGCATGCCTAATGGCTTAGGCTCTGCGTATTTTTTCTCCTCTGTCTTTGGGTAACTTATTCAAATTGCCTTTTCAAGCTTAGCTCCTCTTATACATGAATATCAAAGATATCCGTGCACCCCAGATAGTTTAAAGCAGTGCCTATCTCTCTTAGAAAAGGGTTTGTGGCATTCAATTTCAGCTCTGGCCAAGGTGCTCTTACTCTCTATAAATTAGAGCCAGACTTCCAAACAGGCCAGGGCTTGCCTTGCTCTGGGTTGGCCCAGGGACTGGACAGGGGGTGGGGTGGGTGCTGGCTGAGCCTGCTACAAAAAACCATAGTGACTCCAGCGGAGTGAGCCAGGGCAAGGTCACAACTGACAGACATATAAAAAGCTGTCTTGATTCATTTGTTGGGAGAAAACCATGAACTCAGGAACATTCTGCCCTTGAGAATCAAGGGATTTAATTTTCAACTTCAGGCTCTTGCCTTGGCCAGCTTCCTTAGTAACTAAAATAAGCCATCTGGTTGACTTCCTATGCCCACTTGCTGGAGGAATTGATTGACCACCCTTCTACCTAGCTAAAGCTCACAGAGGAAAGGACTAAAGATACTGATGGCTTTCCCAATCTCTCCTGAAAGGACCAATATATTCTACCATCTGGAAATGTATTTCCTATCTTATCCCTTAGTCACTATTGGAAAACTTTTCAACCTTTCATTGGCTTCATTTTTCACTCAGTAAAATGGTGGTGTTCTCAGTGCCTCCATGAACTAAAAAATATTCTTAAGGTTGCCTTGAGCTCCAAGTGAACTGGCCATTAGGAAGCCAATGTAAATGAGAGGTATATGTGCTTAAATATAACAACAACAACAAAAAACTTCAAAATAATAGCTCCCAGTTGGAACACAGGAAGAATTTCTTCGTTACAATTCTGCACCACAAATAAACACTTCTGTGTCTCCTAGAATCCTAAACACATTATCGTTTCAAAGGGAGTATTTCTAGTGCATTTTAATTGGGTCCCAAGTCCTTACTTCCAAAATTTTTACATCAAATCTAGGAACTCAACAGACCAGCAAGAATAGGACAAGGAAAACAGGAATGATTGTTCAGCACAGAAGCCTTCAATGACTCCCCATTTCCCACTGCATGCAACCAGAATTCCTCGTCAATCACACAATATCCTTCTCAGTCTTTCTCTAAGGGAACTTCCCAAACATACCTCCTTCCATCTTCCTCTGAGTGATTTTGTACCAACATCAACTCAATAGAATTTTAAAAATATGCCGACACTGAACAAAAAGGAAAGTATTCTCCTTGCCCTGAAGTCACAGATTCTGTGTAGACATTCATTTCTTGTTCAGCAGGTCTAATGTAGCTAAATGATCTTGGTAAGCATCACTCTCAAACCAGGAGTTGCTCAAGTGAGAAGTTCTGGCATATTTTATAAGATTCTGCATCAGACAAAAGACTTGCCCTAAAGCAGAAAGACAGCTTACTCATAAAACCCCACAAAAATACTTCAGTTTTTTTTTTAAGATTATTTACTTGAAAGGCATAATTACAGAGAGGCAGAGGCAGAAAGGGAGAGAGAGAGAGAGAGAGAGAGGTCTTCCATCCACTAGTTCACTCTCCAGATGGCTGCAATAGCTGGAGCTGTGCCAATCCAAAGCCAAGAGCTTCTTCGAGGTCTCCCACATGAGTGCAAGGGCCTGAGGATTTGGGCCATCTTCCACTCCTCCGCTAGGTCATAACAGAGAGCTGGGTCAGAAGTGAAGCAGCTGGGACTCAAACAGGCATCCATATGGGATGCCGGCACTTCAGGTGGTGGCTTTACCCACTATACCACAGCGCCGGCCCCAATACTTCAGTTTTCATTCCACCAACATCTCTTTCTGGAAACTTCATACAAGTACTCATCCTGGCACCAATCTCTTCTCCTGCTCCTGCACCCACTTCAAGGTCCAAACTCAGAGCTAAAATATACTAAAGTATTTAATGAGTTCTTAAGGCCCTTATACTATGTGGTTCTGGGAGTCTCCCTGCTCTCAGGTACAGCTGTGAGTGTGTGTTTCTGTGTGTGTGTGTTTGAATGGTCAGTGGGTAGGTTTTCATGTATTTGGCCAGGCCTTCATAATGTGTATATGCCATATTGCCTGCTGTTACTAATCCTGGGACCTACCCTAATTCTTGGAGTTCTTGCCCCATTTTTCATTGTAGGATAACAAGTATCTTGACTGTAATCTATTAATTGAATAATTGAATAAACTTGTTTCCCTCCAGCGTGAGCATATTGTTTGCACACAGTGTCATCCTGGGCCCTCCAGCTCTGGAAGGCCTGCCAGATATGTTTATTAAACCCCCTGTGCTTGGAAAGAACACAGAAAACTGTCATCTCCAGCAATACAAAAGTGCCTATCTCAGCTGGAGATCTCGCTGTTATGAATAAAGGAAGAGTTTGTGGTACAGTTTTGAGATGTAAAGAGAAAAAGCTTCCCCATGGTGCAAATGTGTTGTAACCCTCAGGCAAGAAAAAAATATTGAATTGTTGCTGGCAGTACAATGTAATTATTGAGTTAGCGGCAGCTATGTTTCTAAGCTTCTTAAGGTAAAAAATCACATTAATTTGGCCTTTTCCAAAGGACATTCCAGGTACTTAAATGGAACTCGTTGAAATATTTTTCTCTAATGAACCTAGCCAATCAACAGCCATTTCCACGTAAGAACGTATTGGGTAAATTGGCAGCAAAAGAGGAGGTGTGCCACTTTGGGGGCTGCCTTTATCAGCCCGAGCCTGTGCTGCTGTGGGATGTGTGCTCCAGACTCCTGAGGGGCAGGCATTTGACCTAGGTGGTCCCTGAATGGGAGACATAATGGAAGTCACAGAGCTCTCCTCAGGAAATCGAGTGAGTCAGGACTTGGCTTCTTTCTTGAAGGCAGAACGACTCGCGGTGCACACCCTGGGGTGAAGGGCAGGCAGCCATGAGCTTTTCACGACGCTATCTGCTAGACAAAGAAAACACTTGGCTCCTGAAAAATGGTGGCTTTCATCCCTTCACTCTGATTCCTCGGGGCTGAAGTCATCTCTCAGAGTCGCTGGAGATCCTGCTCCCAAATGGGGCCATCTCTACCAAGCAGGGAAAGGAGCCCATGGTGTTCTGTGATGCAGGCTCAGGTATCGGGTTGCCACGGGTGGTCGGGTTTCACCGTGCATGATACTAGCACCTGTATTTCTATAGTGGGGTCCCCCTTGCAATGTTGGGGGTGGGGTGGAAAATCTGGGCTGTGCTTAATACAGGGACCAGCCGCAGGACCTTGCTAGGTTCACTTGGGCTTTTTCTCTTGGATGCCGAGAAGGTAATTTCTCAAGGTCAAAGTCTTTTGCTGCTCCCTCCTGGTTACTCAGCTGGGTAGGGTCAAGGCAACGTGATCAACAAAAGGGATGAGTGAGTAAGGGAGTAAGGTTGAGTACTCCTTGGGTTATTGTGTATCCATATCAAGTGATTGATACAAGGAGGTACTAACTGCTAGGAGGCAGTGTAGTGCAGTGCAAAGAGCAGACTTTGAAGCCATCCTGAACTAGAGTCATCCTCCTCCAACTTGTTCGGATGGGCAAGTCACAACCTCCTCGAATCTCAATTTCAAGACCTGACTTGTGAGGACCAGGCATGATGTGTGCCGTGAGCCCAGTATCACATGAGGCACAAAGCAGAACAATACAGATAGCACTGGCTGAGTTTTTTTTTTTTTCCCAAGTTCACTTTTTAAAAAAGTAACTGAAAGATCTAGAAGAGTCAGTCTTACTTGCAAGGGTACTTACCAGGTAAAGAAGCTCAAGGGCATGTGTATGGCGGAGGCTGAGAGGCTCTGTCTCAGTTTGGAGTAATTAGCACCTTGTTTTCAAAGTTCATGTTGTAGTC
Organism: Sylvilagus floridanus; assembly: GCA_949820135.1. NCBI lineage: Eukaryota > Metazoa > Chordata > Mammalia > Lagomorpha > Leporidae > Sylvilagus > Sylvilagus floridanus. The sequence continues at coordinate 94,087,885 of OX463244.1, read as the reverse complement.
TGGCATGCTTCTCCCACTTGACCTATGTATGTCTCAGCAGGATGATTATTCAGCAGACCTTGAGGCTCAAAGCCAAGTGTGAATCTCATGCAATCCATCAGATTTTTCTGGAGCCTTTAGTGCAAGGTTGCCCACTTGTTCTCAAATATAATTTTATAACTGAAAGAAAAAAAACAGCTTAGTGACAAGTTCTTTTTTAAAAAGGCTTTCAAAATACAAAGTCTCTAACAGCAATATTGAACGAGATGGTTTTATTGGTGAGGTGCCCCATATATTCAGGGCATTCCTCTAAGTAGGAGGAAGGAGATACCCAGAATTCCAGAAGATGATATAGGAGAAAGAAGGTGAGGATGACAAAAGAGTAAGTCTTTCATTTGTGAGGCCAACTTCTTCAGGTGCCTAGAAAATTGAATTTCTACCCTCAGTCTTTTTTAAAAGGAGAGAGATACTTTCCAGGATGTTTCTGGGACCAATGCAATGTTTTTGTGATACATTCTCAGAAGGTAGCACCTTAAATAACATTAGCTCATCACCTGTCCTGTGGAAGACCATCTGTCTAGACATTACCTATTTATTTAACTCAACAAACTTAAATGGATATAGAGATCCATCTGTTCTTAAACTATGAACACACTGAGTTTCGGAGATGGTCACTTTTACACAGCTCGTCATGTCTGACTCCATCTGTGACCTTTCCTCTACACCATATTGCCCCTTTAGAGCAAAGAGGCAAGTATTTTCCTCCTTAATCTTGGTCAGAGCTTCCCAGCATGCTTTGCAGCTTGGCGTGTAACAATAGTCCACCCTCAAGGGAACAAAAGCTGGGATAGCTGAGTTCTGTCCCTTGGTATTATTTGCGTGGCCATATAAAGCTACCTTGCTACAGATGTAACCTTCGATAATTTATTGATGTAAAAGTGGCCTCAGGTACCAGGTTTTTGGCAGCTGTTACACTGTCAGTGTACACGGTAGAACATGGCATCCATGAATATTTTATGTAGAGAAGAAATGGAAAAATACACCTTTCAATATATCAGTTCCCAGCCCTCATCTTCATTACTGAAATATGAATCGAATCCCACCTCTGAATTTGATCAACCAAAACTGTGCAAGCTGAGAGCTCCCTAAACTGAATTTCAGCAGGGAATTGATTTGGACCTTAATTTTGGTTGAGCACATCATCTGCTTATGTCAGCCCATACTGTAGTGGTGGGTTAGTGACCTCAGTGATATGTTGGAAGCTACAGACTTAACTGTCAATAGGATTGGCTTGGCTCTTTATCCTTCAGCGGCAGATAAATAGAGCCCCATTCAGTAGCTTCATTGTGTAGGGATTTGTTGGAGTTTTATTTATGCAGATTTAGAAGCAGTTGGAGATCATCAACATCCAATCTACCCTCTGTCAAATATTTCTCTTCCATTGTTGGGTTATTAAAATATGGGTTGGGAGGTTGGGGGATTCTGTTCTTTTTAGAAGCAAATACATTTTAAAAATAATCAAAAGGGCATTTTTTTTATTTTGTATTTTTGGTATCCAGGGTACCTCTGAGTAGTAGATTTTTGATCTGTAGCCCATCCTCAAAACTGAAAACCAGTCCTCCATTCCTCCAGGGCTTACCTTTTCATCACTTGAAGACCAGTGGTTACGTGATTCGGACCCACCGAGGGACGTAGAATGATACCAGTTCAAAAGTATCGGATACCTGTGGAGCACTTTGCAAGATATTGCGGGATTTTCGGGGCTTTCTATAGAACTACACAGAAGTATTGCTGAGTACTTTGCAATGTGAATTCCTGCAATTTGCAGGAATTTGCCATGCTTTTCAGGTGATCATCCTAGGTAAGTGCTTCATTTTTATCTCAATTGGTTTGATTTTGTGCTTTCATTATATTATTGCATATAGGTTTTGCATATGTGGGGGTTTGCGTTTTTAACCTATCTTTAATCCCATCTCTCTGATGAGCACCTGACTCAGTCTATCTATATCTTTAATTGATGCTGTCTTCAACTCTATATGCTAAATTGCAATTCCATGCGCTACCTAAGAGATAGACAGTTTAATCAATGCACAAGTTACTCTGCTTATTTTAAATAAATGCCTTTCAGATTTAGTAAACACCATTAGAGGAAACATAGATGGTTTAAAATCAGGTAAGTGATTTATATTTCTGAAAATGAAGCCCTTAAACTCATGTAAATAAGGAAATTCTTATATGACCCTTAGAAGATTTCTTTTTTGTAAAGTGTGCTTTTGTTTTCAGAATCATATTACTGAACAAGTTTCCTTTGACTCAGATTGAAAGAGACACTTTTGCTGGTAGCTGTTAAGTCTTCTGGTAATATTCTAGGGTTCTAAATTTAGAATACTAAGATAGCCCCCCTTTCATAATATTTACTATATCTAAGATTTATTTCATAAAAGGGAATAATCTGATTTAAATTACACTTAACATTTGAGAACTGAAGCTCTGTAACTTATTTTGTAAAAAACAGTTGAAGAGTATGCCAAATAGCTGTTGCATTTTGTGGGGAAACCTAAAAGCTTTAAGTAAACTTCCAGAACTACTTAACTTGCAGTCATAAGTGAAGGTGGTGGTGGGAGAATGAGTTTCCTCACACTTCATTTCTAAGAAGAAACCCCTGGTGACTCCCCCTTGCTCCATCCCCATGTGAAAGCGATAAATTTCTGTTTGGCTCTTCTGCGCTATATTATTGTAGCTTTTGGGATAGTCAGAATTAAAACTCAAGTCTTCTGATTCCTAACCCAGAAGAATTGATTCCTGTTATTGTGCCTCTTTAGAATGCCCTGTGTCAGTGCTGATAGATCACCAAATAAATCAAACACCTAGCTTGCTCAGTTTTAGGAGAATAAAACCATGCTGGCTTGATTTGTGTTTAATTTTTAGCATAAGGTACCAGACCACTTGACTGATCAGGAACAACAAAGCTTCAAGGTGTTACACAGAATCACTAATTACCAGTGGTTCTTTTCCTGAAGGAACAGAGGGCATAGGTAATGGAAACTATATGGGTTGTATTTTTTTTTTTTTTGAGGAAGAGTGTCTCAACTTCATATATATTTTTATCTTTTTCCCCATAAATTTACTAATATCAATCAAAGAATGAGTCTAAATTTCTTGGCTTTAAAATACTTTATTTAATTATGGGATTCCTTCAAAAGGCAATAGCCTTCAGTGAATTTAAACTATTGTTTGATTCAGAAAATAATTAATACTCAAAAATATCTATCTGCAGCAGCCCCAGACCCCCACAAGGAGTCAAAATTTGAGTGAAGGCCACTGAAAAACTCTTTTTTAAATGTCAATAAAATCATAATATTCATTACCATTTGTTGAATGCCTATGGAGGGGCAGACTAGGTGCTTTACATACATTACCTTCTAATCCCCTAGCTGGTCATTCAAAATCAACATTATTATCCTTATTCTAAAGATAAGGATAAGCAACTGCCCAAGGCCACACAGCTAGTGAGTCCTAAGGCCAAGGCTTCAATCCAAGTTTGTGTGTTTCTGAAGCCTTTTCATTTTCCCCTGTAAGAGAAAGTAATGAATGCATGAAGCTGTGCTGATCAACCACAGCATCCACTTTACTTTAGAGCTAGCGAAAGTCATGAAACAATGGCCCCAGGAAAGGTGCCACAGGACGATTGTCGTGAAGTGGAAAGCCCTGACTTCATTTCCTTCCTCGTTTTTCCTCCAATCCCACAGATTTGCCTTTCCCGCGCTGCATTTAGCACCCTTCAGCCTGCCAGGATAGAATTGGCTCTTTTTGATTACTCAATCTGTTCCCCTTCATTCAAATGTAGGCTTTGATGTAGAACCAAAGTCTGAGAATTCCAGCAGCATCTGCTGACAATGGAGGAGCAGCCAATCACCACCTGTCAGGCAGTCATAGACAGAAGAATGGCTGCAGCTGAGCCCACGTTGGCCATGTGTCAGTTTGCCTCCTTCCCAGACTGCGCTGCCCTAGGGTGGCCAAGATTCCAGCCTCACTACAGTGATTCAGTGTAGGGTGTAGTGCTTCCCACCAAACCTGAATCGCATTTCACAAGTGTGACCAGAATCCTCTCGTGCCCTTGTATCCCTTGTGAGGTCATTTGTCTTGAGAGCATTCTGCCGCTGTGCCACACAGAGGGTGGCTGGGTGGCTACCGGTGATCACGGCCTCTGTATTTGTGGTTCCCCAGACCTGCCTCAAAACCTTTGCACATACTTGTCTTCTTCCTGGCTTGTCCTTCCTCCCATTCTGTGAGATGAATGCCTGCACATCCTTCAGGACCGTGGTTACATGTTGCTGCCTCTGGTCCTCAAGGTGGGATTTAATGGTTTCCCATATGTTCCATTAGTAACCCACTGCCTACTCCTCTTACAGCAGTTATAACCAATCTGCAAATGCCATTTTAATTCTCTTGTCTCTCCCTGAAGACAGGGATGTAGAGACAATATTCCACTGATTTGAGAAATGGACTCTGGAATCAGACACAACTAGTTTTAAACCCTGACTTCAGTGTTTACTCACTGACCTTACCTTGGGTAAGGTTAACCTTGGATTAAAGAACAACCCTGAGCTTCAGTTTCCTCATTATCAACACTGGGGTAACAATGAAAACTATCTTACTGCATTGTTTAGAAGATTAACTGCAATAATGAACAAAGTACTGGAGACAGTGCTTGGTAAATAATAAATGTGCAATAAAGTGTATAGGTATTCTACTCATCATCATGCCACTCTAACCACTATAGAACCTGCTTAATAAATATATTTGGGAATATACATGTGATCAGAAATCTTAAAAAGACAAAGCAGTTGACCATTTTAATCCAGCACAGCCTGAGAGGGGTCTCAGGTCGTCGTTGTCCTTTTTTGTCCTACTGTGAATAGGTGCTAATCGTTTGGTTAGTGCTAAAATCCAAATTCAATATCAATATCCCTATACCTCTTTTGTTGTTTATATTGCTCCAAATTAATTGGAGAGGGAAGAGCAAGGCATAAAGAAGCTGAAATTGAACAACAGACCCAAAAAATCTGTCCACGGTAAAGGACATACTCATGAACCCATCATCCTCACACATGTCTACCAGATAGCAAGCTTCAAGAGAGTGGGAATGGTCCCTTTGGTTCACTATGTCAGTGTTAGTATATTGTACAGTTCTGGCACGTAGGACATATTGCATAAATATTCCCTGAATCAAGTAGTGAACACATCTGAAAAGTCTGAATGAGTCTGGTTTCTCTTGGAAGCCATCTACCGTCTAATTTGCCACTGTAGTCTTGAATTAGTAATACCTGAAATAATGCAGGAAGGACATCCTGCAGACCCTGTATTCACCTCGCTCAACTTCCAAAAATTTTCTTTTGTTTTGTTATTTTCAAGATTCAGCAGACATGTTTACACTACCCATGCTACTTGTGATTTGCACACTGTGTGCCACTCTCTTTTGGCCCTTCTGAACACTGGTCATGGCAGATCAAAGCATTTAGACATTTAGAGCACAATACCCCCGTGTTCATTTCAATTATACTAGTTTAGTCCTATATTTATAGGGTGTCTTTTATTCCTCCAATGTCTGGTACTATGCAAGGTGCTGGAAACACTAAGACCATTCTCTGGTCCAATCACAATCTTACTATGGATTGGGTAAGGACCCAGACTTCCTTCCAGGTGCATTACCTTGCAGGATTAGGTCATCTCATTAGGTTATCTCAAAGTCTCACCATGGTATCCACCTGCATGGATGCATGGCCCCTGCTTCTCTCCCCAGGAGCCTTGTCCCTGCTCTATGTCTGCATGATGCTGAAGCCAAAAGACTCCAAAGGTTCCAGACTCGCTCATGTTGCACTCTAGCTTCATGGCCTTTAGCAAGGCAGTTAAAATCAGGTATTTCTTTATCTGACAAATGAGATTAAAAACTTCCTCAATAGTTTTCTCTGAGAAGTAAAGACCACTACACGAGGAAACACTATGCAAACAGTGAAGGATTCATAGCTGCAGGTTATTATTCATTGTCATCTACAATGATATTTAGCAAATTTATGTGGATACACTAGTCTCTATCATCTTCCAGAGAGTCGAAGTTGGGCCACGAGAGCTTAAACTTATCAGTTTCTCAGTACGAACTTGACGGTGTGTGTTTGCTTAAAGATAGATGAACTATCTGTGCAAAAGCAATATTACTTTCCTATAGGCAAGAAATTGTCTTTTTCAAAGGGCTTAGAGTTGACAATAAAAAAATTAAAGAAACAACGGAAGAGACCTTATTTAACCATCTTATTTCGTCTCCTCCAGCTTCTGCTGTAGCTGCACTAGGAAAAAATAAAAAATGTTCTCTCCGAACAATTCTTTCTATAAATGCACAATGTACTTCAGCCAATATTCCAATCAACAAACACTTATTGGATGTTTGCTTTGTGGGTATTAAAGATGTTTATCTAGCTATAGTTTTCCTGTTGTTAAATTAAGACTTTTTCACTTGATAATACCAAAGCATCAGATTACACATTGTACAAGGCAAAATATAGAAGTAAAATACAACTCAGGAAATGGAAAGTGAATGATCCCTGTCTTCAAGACACTTGCAATTTAGTTGGAGAGAGAGATGAGTAAACAACTCCCTGGAATACAAGCCAGGATAAAGTGAAAAATACACTCGAAATTCACACTATGATTTATGAAAGATGCGATGGTGGTCAGTGTTCTCAGAAGGTGGGAAACGGTAGAGAGGAGGTTATTGTAGAACAGCACATCTTGTGAGAGAATAAAACAAAACACTTCCCATTTTAAAGACTCTTTGTGATGGGTGATTTAGCTTAACTTTAGAAAAGAACAGCATTCTTGTATTCAGTACCGGGTGAGGAAGAGCACTCCTGTGTAGGGGATGCTCTGCCTGGGTGGTGCAAACCATGCATGGTGACATGATGGGGGCACATAAGGAAGTGGTGAGCAGATAGATAAGATTCTTAAAGGGCAACTTGTGGAGTGTTCCCACTACTTGAAAAAGAAATATTTTATTTTTTCTAGAGATTTATTGATTTGAAAGGAAGAATAACACAGACAAAGAGAAAGACCTGATTTGCACCCAATGGTTCATACCCCAAGCAACTGGGGCTTGGACAGGCCAAAGCCAGGAGCCAGGAAATCCATCCAGGTCTCCCACATGGGTGGCAGGACTCCAAGTACTTGGACCATCACCTTCTGCCTTCCCAGTCACATTAGCAGGACACATTAGCAGGGAGGTGGATTGGAAGCAGAGTAGCTAAGACTTGAACTGGCACTCTTATAAGGAATGTCAGTGTTGCAGGTTGTAGCTTAACCTGTTGTGCCATACACCAGCCCAAAGAGACAGACTTTGTCTCATGAATGATAAGGACACAAAGAGGTTTTGAAGAAAAATTGTGACATTACTCAAAGGCAACCCTCATGGAAATTTGGAAACTGGATTTAAGATTCAAGATAAAATGTCAATGGTGTGGGATCAGGAGGGATTGTAGCTCCCCATGACTGAGGAAGATGACTATACATTAGCAAGGCAAGAGGTTGGTCCTGAGATTGAGGGACCTGGCCGGTGCAACAGACTGGTGACCTTCCTGTGACTGTTTGAGTCGTAGGCCTCAACTTTGGTCCAGCTCAGTCCACACTATGCTTTATAGAGGTACAGAAGATATAAACCATTCATCTAAGTGACCTCATCTTTAAATCAAATACCATTTAAAACAAATAATTGGTAATTGAGTCATTTATCAATTAGTGTTCACCTAGACACGTCAGCAGTGAGTTTTCTTATTTGCAAACTATATTTTAGTACTGTGTAAACTCCACCTCAAACTGCATAAGAGGTTTCATTGTTGCTGAAAAGACAATTCTAAACCTGCCAGTAGCTGATTTGGTGATCTTGAGAAAGTCATCTAGACTCCAGTTTTCCCATCTGTAAAACGTAGATGATGGTGTCCCTCTTAGAAAGCTGTGAGGAGTGCAGCAGAATAATCCATGCAAGGACTCATCCAGCACATAGTAAATTCTAAAAAATTCATAAATATTACTTATGGGAAAGTGCTTTGAAAATCATCCAAAGCTGTATAAATCAAAGTATTAACATAATTAAATATGATGATAGTATAATAAATATGAGTAGCTTATGTATGGGTGAGGTAATTCAAGATTGCAATCTGTATATGATTGTAAGAATACCATTTTACTGGGTGGCATTAATAGCCAGTTCACTAAGTCTTTAACATTTCCCCCCCTTAGGGATGTCATAGATTTGGATTGAATTAAAAATTATGAAATTCATAAATAATTATTTTTGAAAATATCATGCAAATAGGAATTTTCTCTCCAAAATGTAGAATAGGTTTTTAGAAATCTCAAATGACAAAATGTTCTCTCTCCTGCCCTTTCATAGACTGCTCAGTTGCTAGTATACAGTGTCCATGGGCCACCAACTTGGAGATGTGTGGTCGCCCTGTTGCTCAGTACACCTGTCAGCATCTGTTCTCTCAGGGCCAGTGTTTCCTTTAGCCCTGCCATGTGGGCCTTGCTCTCCTGTTCACATCAACCTGGTGTGAGCCCCAGGCTAGGGAGTGAGGCTTACTTTCAGGAATCAGCCATTACTCCGTCGGAAAAATATAAGTGGGGAAGGGGAGTAGGGACAGTGAGACTTGTACATAAGTGGGGAAGGGGAGTAGGGACAGTGAGACTTGTACATAAGTGGGGAAGGGGAGTAGGGACAGTGAGACTTGTACATAAGTGGGGAAGGGGAGTAGGGACAGTGAGACTTGTACATAAGTGGGGAAGGGGAGTAGGGACAGTGAGACTTGTACATAAGTGGGGAAGGGGAGTAGGGACAGTGAGACTTGTACATAAGTGGGGAAGGGGAGTAAGGACAGTGAGACTTGTACATAAGTGGGGAAGGGGAGTAGGGACAGTGAGACTTGTACATAAGTGGGGAAGGGGAGTAGGGACAGTGAGACTTGTACATAAGTGGGGAAGGGGAGTAGGGACAGTGAGACTTGTACATAAGTGGGGAAGGGGAGTAAGGACAGTGAGACTTGTACATAAGTGGGGAAGGGGAGTAGGGACAGTGAGACTTGTACATAAGTGGGGAAGGGGAGTAGGGACAGTGAGACTTGTACATAAGTGGGGAAGGGGAGTAGGGACAGTGAGACTTGTACATAAGTGGGGAAGGGGAGTAGGGACAGTGAGACTTGTACATAAGTGGGGAAGGGGAGTAGGGACAGTGAGACTTGTACATAAGTGGGGAAGGGGAGTAAGGACAGTGAGACTTGTACATAAGTGGGGAAGGGGAGTAGGGACAGTGAGACGTGGGAGAGGGTGAGTAGGGACAGTGAGAGAGTCCGTGGAGTGCTTGCCCTTATTGTACACTGTCTGCTAAATGGCAGTGAGGAAGGACTTCAGTGAAAATGAGCCTGGGGGCTGTGGGGCACTTTCTGGGCACAAGGAGACAGGGGAGGGGTCTCATAGCTCTGTCACTGCTAGACCAAAAACACCTCTGTAAAAATCTCCACCGTCAGCCTTTGAAGGTGCTTTGTTTTGGGGAGCTGTAAATTGAAATCTTTGAAGATATGGAGGAGAGAGGAAGAGGAATTAACAAACTTAAGTCCTCTAACTTCTATTAACTAAAGGAAATTGGCATCTTTTGCATTCTGGGATATGTATATTAACACAGAAAAGTATATTTTTAAGTAACATACTAAATTCTGCTAAGTTTTTCCTATTAAATCTCTTAAAAGAAAAGAAACATAACGCATTCATTTGTTACACATTTCTTTTAGTTTTTCTCTGAGATCATGATATATGCTAAAGCCACAAATTTCTTTTTTTTTTTAAATTTTAATAAAGCTTTTATTTAAAGTATATAAATTTCCAAAGTACAGCTTATAAAGCCACAAATTTCTAATATGCAAAAGGAAAATTACAACTGCTGTCAACTTAAGTTAATTCTGGGATCTGGGCTTCAGTTTTCCAACAAAGTGGATCTTCCTAACTGTCTGATTATAATAAACCCTCCAATCAGAGGATGAATAAGATATAGTGCATATGGCGGGAGCTGTAAGACCTGGGATTGAATCTTTACTCAGCCACACTATGTGACCTTGTGCCCTGGACCTTTTTGCTTTTAAGAAGCATAGATTTGTAGTTTCAGCCCTAAGGATTAGCCAACACTGAGCCCGGAGTCCTGTGTAGGTAGTCAGGCTTACTTTCAGGTGATAATATTTTTTAAGATTTACTTTTTTTATTTGAAAGGCAGAGTACAGAAAAGAGGGAGACACACATACACACACACACACAGAGAGAGAGAGAGAGAGAGAGAGAGAGAGAATCTTTTATCCACTGGTCACTCTCCAAATGGCCACAATAGCTATGGATGGCCCAGGCCAAAGCAAAAAGCCTGAAAGTCCATCCGGATCTCCCACATGAGTGGCAGGACCCAAGCACCTGAACCATCCTCTGCTGCTTTCCTAGGCACATTAGCAGGGAGCTGGAGCAGAAGCAGAGCAGCTGGGACTCCAACCAGTGCTCATACAGGATGCCAGCCTCACAGGTGGTAGCTTGACCTGCTGCGCCACAACGCCGGCTCCCCATAGGAGGCATTTAATGAATGATCCTTGCCAGCCGAAAGGGGAAGCTGGCATGAATTCACCTGAAGTAGATAAGTGCCTATCATTAGAATTTCAAACACGATGTAGATATTTTTAAAAATGTGAAAACTCATGCCCCAATTGACTTAGGAGAGCTTTGAACACACAGGTCATGATGTCTTTACAACCTGTTGGGCTTTTTCATGTGATTTGGTGGGAGTTTATTTGAGTCTGGATGCAGAGAGGGATATATTTGGTCAAATCTGACCATCTGGGAAGCAGAGCCCTTTGTCTCTGCTCACCAGTTTGGGTTCCTGAAGGGATCGTCCCGGTCAGAAACTTCTGAGAGCAGCACAAAGCAGGATCTGAAGGATGCTGAAGAAGCCTTGCTATCCCTTTAACCTGCACACAAATATTTCAAGGGTAACTGGAAAGTGTGCAGGAGGATTCAGACTTTCAGTGACATACATTTCAGATTCTTCACCTTCCAAATGAGAACACCGGCATATGCAGAAGCAGAGTGCATCAGAAAGACAAGGGCCCACTGAGGCAGGCATTTGCAAAGCTATGTAAGCATCATTTAAAAAAAATCCTCAAGACTGGCACACTTGTGTAGTGGATGAAGCCACCACTTGCTATACCACATCACAGTCATTCAGGTTCCGGCTGTTCCGCTTCCATTTTAGCCCCTGCTAATGCCCCTGGGAAGGCAGTGGAGGACTACCCAAGTATTTGGGCCCCTGCACCCATGTGAGAGACCTGGATGAAGTTCTGGGCTTCTAGCTTTGGCCTGATCCAGACCTGGCTGATAACACCATTTGCAGATTGAACTGTGGATGGCAGATCTCTCTTTCTCCACCTTTCCCCTCTTTGTCTCTGTCTTTCTCTCCCTCCTTCTCTGTTACTTTGCCTTCCAAATAAATAAATCTTTAAAAAGCAATCTTCGAGAAAGCAAATTAGGGGCACGGAGCCTGGCATATTATATCTGTAGGTGAAGCCTGTAATGGGAACTCGAGCTGTGCAGGTAATTTCACCAAGTTCTAAACTGTAAGTAGACTACCCCATAACTCACCCCTCTTACTAAATGTCCATGGGAGCATGCTCACCGCCAGGCACTAACCTGCTTTCTGACCAGCAGTCTGGTTCTGATATTACTGAACTGGTGGAATGGTGTAGAGCAATGTAGTTAATTAACCAGGACCTAGATGCACTAAAGTTGAAATAATCTACTAATCAAATTCATTTTATAGGCTTCTGGCTCAGGTAGACTACTTCACCAGTAAAATTTCTGTGGTTAGATCTGCATCAGGCGAGCTGGTTAAAGTAAAGCTATTAGGGTACATCGTTTATAAAAGAAAAAAAAGATGTTATCTTTGCTCCTCAATTTGAGTGTATATTATATTGATATCATTATGAATTTGAGGCTTCTTTAGAAATTATAGAGCGAAAGTGCTGGAGAGAATCTTATTCAGTCCCATAATCAAACAGATGATAAAACTGGATCCCGAAAGAGTTAAAGGACTACACTAAGGTAACAGAACTGATTGATGGGGAAGTGTGTGGTGGTGAAAGGGTTGTATTTGCAGCGGCACCTTGTCTATCTGGTGGAGTAAAAGGATGCACGTTTGCATATTGGTCCACTCCAACCGTAGAGCAAGAAGTCCTCAAGAAGACTGTGCATTAAGGAAGAAATTGCCACTGGGTGGTAAACAGACAGGTGACAGATTTCAAAAGTCACAGGGCAGTTGTTGAACTTCCTGAGACCGAACTTTTAAATGGGCCCTCCTGAAGGAGACATTTCGATTCCATTTTCCCAGGAGCTGTTTTGGCTTTGCCTATAAACACACCGCGAGGACAGCATGCAGGTCCCCTCTGCTGCGGCTCTGCTCATTCCACAATCCAATCAGGTCAAGTCGGATACCTTGAAAACCATGAGCACAGTCTTCAAAAGAAACCTAGCTTAACTCTTTGAAAGTGTATCTTTCCTATTATTAAGACAGGGCACTGTCTTGCTGAGCTGTTTTTTCCTATACCTCAATAAGTGTTTCATGAGTCACCTATGCTCAGCCTGACAGTGGAGCAGTTCAGAAGGTCACAGCCTTCTTCCTGGCTCTAAAAACCAGCACAGTCCTGGAATGAGGGGCATTGTTTCACTGGAACAAAGCTGATTAGGTTAAGAGGTGCATGAATGAGCGCCCTCCTCGTCTGTACACAGTAAATAGAAAGAAGAGAAAGGCTAACAAGGAGAAGGAAGTCAAACACATAATGAAAGCCTTAGGAAGTTGAGTTTCCACACATAAAACTATCTGAAGAAAACCAGAGAGAAAAATTAATTTGCTTCTTCAGGCCTGAGAGCACTGATTCTCAGCCTTGGTTTGTGACGCTCCAGGATGTCCCCAATTATCTCAACGAATGTCATGAAATGTTCCCAAGAATTCTCAAAATGAAATTAGTTTTATTTCATTTAAAAATAGACGGCTGGTGGCTCTTTCAAGAGGAAGGACATCAAATGAGAGATTGGCTGCCACCAGCCCAAAGAGGTTGCAAAGTGCTGAGCTGGGGCTGATGAAAGTGGCGCTGACATTTCGGAATGGAAATATTTGAGATTTATCTCTGCATTTTTAATCCTCCGCATCCCTCGAGAATTATTTTTCTAAAAATGAAATAATAATGTTGATCATATATGTATGTGTGTGTGTGTGTGTGTATATATATATATATATATATATATATATATATACATATATATTTGAGATGCTTACTCTACAAACTGACCAGACAGTGGGCAATAAATAGGGCAGAAAGAGGACTCTGGAACTAGACGGCGCCACCTCAGACACCGGATTGGCCACTGAGTTGTGGAAAGATTTGTTTCTTGCTGCACACAGAGGGGATAATAGTGACTACTGACTCCTCAGGGCGGTCAGTGAGATAATGTCTAGAAACAGGCAGTATCCTGGTTGCCTCATAGTGCCTACTGTGTTTGCCCTGCCTCTAATGCGCATCCTCCTGGAGAGGGTGGGGCACGGCGTGTCTGGCTCCCCACCTTGCCATCTCGCCCACAAGACCTCTGCTGGAAAGGGACAAGCCTGGCTGAGCAGTTTACTGTCCATGGCCTAAGCACGCACCTGGGACAGCAGCCATCCCACCCTTAGACATATCCACTGCACATTTTAAAACGTGGAGAAAAGCAGCCCACTCCACTGATCTCCACCTGCTGCCAAGCATAAAGTGGCAGGAGAGGATGGGAAGCACTTCCTCTGTGCAAGAGAGTCTCAGAAGGGACCTTAAAAGTCTGTCATTTGTCAGTGCCTCCCTTAAGGGAAAAGGACACTGAGGTTGGAAGACGTGAGGTGACTTAATCAAAATAACCCAGAGAGTTAGGGGATCGTATTTGCCAGTCAGCCTTACTGTTCTGCTCTGCCTTGAAACACGGGCAGAATTCACAACCTTAACAGGTCTCCCCGCTCTGGTTTTCACTGAGACAAAATTCAAATGCCATCCTGTGTTCAAAGGGAGAAACCGAGTGCTGGGAGAGTAACATCTTGCACCCAACAGCACAGAACCTTTAAAGAAAATGTATTTTGTTTTCAGTGGAGCCCTGAAGTCATGGTGGGTGGGGAGCTCTACAGAGACGAGAGCGTGAGAATAAATCATAATACAAGTCATGAATTAAGGCGCGAATCAGCAATGAGCTGCATGAATGGAGCCACCCAGCCTGTGGCTAGGGTCTGACTGCATTGAGAAGAGGTCGCGTTAGTCCTCTAACCATCCAAAGATATCCCTGTCCACTCCAGAAATGGGGTGCGTGGGCACAAAGGAGTGTTACCAGCAAACTGTTTGCCTATGAAAAGTTCTATGTTTGTATTTCATGCCATTTTATGAACCTTGCCTGTTTCAGAATGAGTTAAATGCTCTAAATGTTTGCCCCTCTGCCCCTCTACCCTTCTATTCCATGATTCCATAGAATCATGGCATTTCAGGATTTAAAAGAGTCATTTAGTGCAAGCTCTGACTCAAAGCAGAAACCTCTGTTCCAGCATTCCAGCCAGCCAGCTAGCCAGCCTCAGCGTGGCCGCACTCAGTAACAAGGCTGTGTCCGAATATAGAACTGTCTCTAAAGGAAAAGAATGCACAGAAACATTGCATGGAGACAGAAAGCATGCGCATGCATCTGAAAAATACATTTTGCTAAGTCAGGATGTTGAATAATGACAAGACTAACACCCTACTCCAGGCCTATACGCAGGCGCTGCTCTCGGAGGAGATTTTCTTTCTCAGATGCTGTTTACATGTCGGACAAGAGGCCACGACCGAAGTGCAGTTTTAGCTGTGCTCAGTGCAAATACAGCAGTGTGGGCAAAATAAACAATGGAGTGATGGAGGAGAGTACAAACAAACTGTGGCTGCAAGTTTCTGACCCAAATGCCTCAGGATGCAAGCGCCCGAGAGGTTAAAAGGTCACACGTCAGCCACCTTCATCCACTCCCTCTAAAAGGGCATTCGTGACAGGTGTCGGAGTAAATACACTTTTCAGGAAAGAAGCTGTAGCCTTACTTAACGTACATGCTGTGTTAGTCAAAGTGTATCCAAGAAACCCAAATTGCTAAATTGGAACAGTGGATCAAAATCAACACCTTGCTGTGCCCCAGCCACAAATGTGACCCAACAACTCTACTCTTGGGGATCATCGAGTCGATTCCAGCACCTATGGGGATTTGACCAACTTGCAGTGTGTGGCTAAGGGACACACCAAGAACTGATAATCAAAGGAAGTAATCAGGTTGGCACTTTAAATCTTTGGAGCCCTGGGACATTTTAAAAAATATATTTTCTTAGATAATTTATCTCTGAGCACTCTAAGTTAACAGTTCCTGAGTAGTATATTCAGAGGTGTGATTTTAAAAAAAATACACCAAAATAAAGTTATCTTTTAATTTCATTACTTTTTTATCTTTTAATTTCATTACTTTTCTGAGTAATCCTGTAGCCATTTTTCTTGATTGTAGGCAATTCTCAATTCATGCCATAGTCCAGTTATGCAACTCAATGAATTCAACATTTATTTCTCTATTATGCCAAGTGCTAACAAAAAATAAGTAAAAGTTCTTACTATTATCACAGACTATAGGAAACCAAATGACATTTCTTCATCTCTTCACTTAAAAAATGGCATACTCCCAAGTAGACCTTAAGTATATTTGCTGTAACCAGCATTTCATGTTTCTTCTGACACACTAAATGGTTTTATGTATTCTATTAGTTGCTTTCATTTATATTTATAAAAGAAACAGAATTGGGCTTAAAATGCAGTTTTGCCATGTACTCACTGTGACTAGAGCAAATTGCTTAGCGTCTTTGGGTCTGTAAAATGCAGTCAGTAAGTTAGTAACATTAACCTTGGCACTGAGGAAGCTCTGAAGGGCTCAAGAGACTTTGCAGTGTAGGCAGCACTGTATGTTGTGTTCGACACAAATACATGCTTAATAAACGACAGCCATAGCTCTGACACTTGTCCAGTTTCAAGTACAGGGCACCTGGACAATACCTCAGATAATTTTTGGTCTTAAAAATATGTCCGTAGACAATTTATAAATGCTTTTTACACTACCATTTTGCACTTTTTGGTCATGTCAACATACAGAGAGATGTAACAGATGTGTTTTAAAAATCTAGAAAGCATTAGAACCAACCATCCAACGTAGGAGTTTAGGATATCAATGAAACTTTAAACCTGTTTTGAGTGTTCTTAATATTAAGATAATTATCAACAGTTACTGTAACATTTTCACCTAGTTTATGGTTAAATGTCTATTTCCTACTTAGAATAACGGATAATGATCTCAATGCAGTCTCTGTGGGTCTGCTGAAGGGGTCAGGGTGGGTTGCTTGGATGTTGGGGTAGAAGAAGTATGAGATGGGATGCCACTGCTATTTCCTCAACAGGAACATTTAAGTATGTCTGGGATGCCTTTTATTGGGCTGATAGACTGAATCCCATTGCCTCTGTGTGAGCTGTTTTTGCTCTATGGTTTAATAAGCTTTTAATAAATTTGCACTGTATTAGCACTTTGTAAATTTAAGTACACTGCAGAAAATTGGTTCCCTTTGCATTACTGAGTTATCTGAAACATACTAATGTTAGAAAAAAAAAGAAACTAATATTTTTACAGAAGACTGACATGAATGGTTGGATATACTTCCCTGAAGAGCCTAGTAAACCTTGATGAATAAAAAAATTCTCTTCTGGAAAGGAACTAAGAAAACATTTTAGAAAGTAAACAAAGCTTGAAAGAAGACAACTCTTTCCCTAGCTAGCAACCCAAAACGGCCATCCTAAGTCACCAGTCATTGTCTGTTCAAGTGTCTCTCTGTAGGAGAGAGTTGCATGTAGTGATATAGGGTTGCTATGTTCTAGGAAAACCAAATGTTCCTCACCAGGGTACACCAAACAAGCTTCTTATATAAGGCTGACAAGTCTTGAAATAAAAAAAGAAGTTAAAAATGTTTTAAAATGTAGATAAATGATAGTTTTGGGTACAATGTAATACATGTGTTAAAATCAAGTTATACCAATATTAGTATTCACAATAAGATTTTTGTGTTTGCTTTTTGATTATATATTATGATGGGTAATTACGATTTTCATTTTTATATGTTCTTTTGGCTCTTTCAACTCTTTCCCAGAAAGGGTTGGTTTTCCTTTCCTTTCCCTCCCTTCCTTCCTTCCTTTCTTAATTTTCTTAAATATTCCACCACACTCAAAAGTAGCCATAATTTACTGTTTCTTTAAAAATCAGGACATTAAAGGCAGTATGTTCTGGGTAGTCGCATACATGATAGATCGTGCCAGGCCTGAACAGCAGTAATAATTAGATGTCCAGAATGTGAGTTTGGAAACATTGCAATGAAAAGATCTCGCCCATGGAAGTCAGTGTGCTCCGAAGGGGTGAGGAGCTGGGCACTAACAGGGGTCACTATTCGCTATTCACTCTTCGCTTTTTGTCTGAGGCCTGAGGTAGAGCAGGAGATGGTGCTAAATAAAGATCAGCAGTGCAGAGAGAAATCTCCCAGCTCGTGTACCCCACCCCCGACCCCCAACGGGCACCACCTCACTCTCACTGGGGTCTGTTATCCTGAACTGGCCTGGGCTGCCTGGGGGCTCCTGGGGTATCCTAAAGGGTGTGTGAAATTGATGACAAACATTTTTACTAGGAGCTTACAGCCATAACAAAGTAAACTGGAGGCCCTCCAGGTGTCCTTGGTGGGTTGGAACAAAGGCTTGTGGCAAAGCAGAAAGAACCCTGGAGTTTGAATGAGAAGGAGCTTCCTGGTGGAGTGCCTGCTCTAAGTTCATGAGCTTAGTGAACTTGGGCAATCACTTTCTCTTTCAGGGTCTGTTTTCTCAGGAGTCAGATGGGGGGGGGGGGAGCAGGGAGGTTCCTTCTCAAAGGCTTCTTCAGCCCGAGCAGTCCATGAGCCCAGTGTTCGGTGAATCCTGTATAATTTTGACCCGTTATATTTTCTTAGTTACTTTCCCATAATTTAAAAAAAAAATGGTTGTCTTACGTGCCTAGAAACCACAAGATGAAAAAACATCCCAGAGTCCTAATAGCTTTGGATTATTTTTTAAATTTCTTTTTTTTTTATAAATTAAGGGTGCCTTTAAAAATAAACAAAACTAGACAAAGTTGACTTTAGATTTTCCTTCAAGAAACCAAAAGATGACGGTGGCATTTTTGTTTCACTTCCGAGAAGAGAATTCTTATTTATTTATTTATTTATTTGCTATCTATTCTCATATACAATTCATTTTAAAGTGTATAATTTAAAAAAATCCTAATAAACCATAGTAGTCTTATACGTGAATCATTATGCATTATATCATGCATTTTGTCATGTAATTGTATCATGCATTTTAGTTTGTGAACCATGTTTCCATGCAAACTCTCAATATTTTTCCTGTAACTGTTTTCCTCTATTGGGAAGGCTGGAGAGGGAGGTCCGAATCATGTTATTTGTCCAGAGCAGAAACAGAAGCTCAGAGAGTTGGAGACTTGGCCAAGCAGGAGAGAAACTACAGACCCAGGACCCAGATCCAGACAACTTAGAGCATTGGGCCCCAAGTGAATGCTAA
This sequence comes from Sylvilagus floridanus, assembly GCA_949820135.1. Classification (NCBI taxonomy): domain Eukaryota; kingdom Metazoa; phylum Chordata; class Mammalia; order Lagomorpha; family Leporidae; genus Sylvilagus; species Sylvilagus floridanus. The sequence goes on along the minus strand of OX463244.1, from coordinate 94,069,132 downwards.
TTGTGATTGGGCTCACTTAAAGGCCATTATGTATAGGGAGGAACATTTTACCTGTCTGAAGTCAAGGAGTTTATTTCACTTCTAGATGAAAGTCTATGTTCCTTGAACCTAAAAAATGATTTAAGAACTGGCTATCGTCCAAGTTGAAAGCTTAATGTATCAATTCAGAGCTTTGGAATGCCCTTTGATGCATGGTAGAGAACATAAGAAATAATTCATAGAAAAAGAAAAAGAAAGCTCACTTTTAAAGAATGTTGGAGCCACTGCGTCCTGTTTGAAGAATTTGGTTGCCAAGTGTGAGAGGGAATGAACTTGGACTTTAGAGTGATGCGGGTCTGGGTCGGAACTCTGGCTCTGCCTCTTCCTACTCTTACAGATTTAGAGATAACAGTGCTTGGAGCCCCTGTCTAGTCATATACTAAAAAGGAGCTCATGTGAATATTTAATTTTCAAGGCTGTAAGCATTGGGGATAATTATATTAAGCAACCATCATGTAGTGCTTGACAAAATGAGCAGATCTCTATTTCAGGCATTGTAAGCCATACTGTGGAAACATGATTGCATCCTATGGAGATCATGGCCCTATAATGAAGCCAGAATGGGTGAGACATACAATGCACATTACATATGCAGTTCAAATGCCTATAAAACACTACAAAACTTTTCTAAGCAGTAGGTATGGCATGGAAAATATGTTGCTATTGGCATTATAGCATCTATCTTCCATTAGTCTCGGTGGCTTTGGACAAGTCACCATCTTTCTGGTCTCAGTTTCCTAAACTCTATCCATAAAAGCTAGAATAGCCTCCTTCCAAAAACAGCATGATATGCCCCCAGTTGGTATTTATTTATTTTTATGATTTGTCTGAGCCAGTTGGGTTCTTATAAGTGTGTACAATTCCAGAAGTATATACAATTTATGTAGTTTTGTTTCTTGCATCCATAAAGCAATATTAATATATGTCGTCTAACCAAAGGCAAGCTGAAACATCATAAATTTCATGAATGTTTGAATCTACCCACAAATATGTTTCCTAATAAGGTTGTAATTATTAAAGCTTAGTTGTAGAATAAATCCCATCAATGTCATTCTGGGTGTTTAAGTAATGTTAGAAAATCAAAGCTTGCTCCTGAGGAGTGCACCTGAGCGACCATGCATTAATTTCTTATAAACCAGCATTATAGTTTTCACAAATTTCAGAGTGATCAGATTGATAGGAATGAAAGTCAAGTGGGTGTCAGAGATCCAGTTACTGTATATCAAAATGTCTGGATGAGATTTCTGAGCTCTCCACTCAATCCTTTTCCTTCTTCTTAAATGGTTCCTAAGTACAGTGACATATTAAGGAAAAACCCAGGTATTAGATTGATATAAGAAAGGGGAAAAAAAACAGCACCAGGCAACAGGGGTAAAAATGTCTCTATAAATGTGACAGACATGAAAGAAAGTGAAGGAAAGTTAAAAATTACCATAGGGCAGGCAGGACACCTGCTAAAGACCTTCTGCTGCCAGTCACAGCTGGAAAGAAAAATGAAAGAGATGCAAACAACTGTCCTGGAAGCATGAAATCATTCCTTTGTCTTTTTTTTCTTATGAACAATTACAGTATGCAAAAATTAGGGGGGATCTCAAAGTATTAGGATGAAAATTTCAGCAGGCTCTGCATATAAATAGCGGAGGCATGGAAGTGTGCCTCTTTGAAAACAAGATGCGTTGGGGAGCTCCTGGCGCACTGAAGAAAGTGGTAATTAATGCATAGTGAATGACTTTGAATGCAGGATGAATAGGGGGCATAACAATGGGTAGGTTTTTGCTTTGCTTTTTTGCTTTTCTTTTTTTTCCTTTTTCTTTCTTTTCTTCTTCTTTTTTAGGTTAAAGCATTGAAGAAAGAAAGCTGTTAAAAGATGGCTACTGGGAGGCTCCCACTTCAATGTCTGTCTTGTGTGGCTTCCCTTCCGAGGCTGTGGTGGGAGTTTGTTTTGTATCGCTCTCCAATCACAATGGAGTTAATTTGCACCAATTTCATTTTTGTGCGTGCTCCTCAATGTTTTCCCTTTCTGCTGGATTTTTTTTAAATAACATTTTGGCAGGGCTTGGTCCTTTGATGATCCTTTTGAGCAAATGGTTTGCCCAAAGTTCAGATGGTGCTAGCTCCGTCTTCTTTTTCATTTACAACATCAAGAGGATTACAGAGAATAACTTTGTTGCCCAACATCAATGATATATCTTCAGGCTACTAGAAAGGTAGTTCTCAGAAAGTGTGTCTTCTAATAGTTTAGAACCTCCACAGGCTTCAGATAAAACAAGTATTAAATACAGAAAGCTCACAAGGATACCAAGGAAGGTTAAACTCACGCACCCTGCTTCATCTCAAACACCTGAAATACATTTTTTTTTTGACTGTCGAAGTGTGATCATGGTGAAGATAGCAGTAAGATCTTATATAACAGAAGACAGAAAAAGACAGAGAAGGAGCCACGTGGAGATGCACACACATATTAGTGAGAGGATACAAAAACAATCTTGTGAAAAGGCAAGTAGATTAGAATGAGCCATAAACGAAATATATGTGTAAATTCAATGAAAGGTAGACAAAGCACACAGGATCCAATTTTTTTCTCTCTCTCTTTTAGTGAAGCCATCTAATGTAACCCCCAATCTGGGGAAATATTTGGAATTCTCATGGCTTTACCAGTTGTCAGTGTGCAGAGGAATTCCCAAACAGCACAGGCACCTGGGCCATCGCTCCTGCTGCACAACCCAGCACTACAGCTCCCGCTGCACACGGGAGTGTGGGCCACCCCCCAGCTCCTCCCAGACCTGCCACTTCCTCTGCCCCTTCCCCGAAGCTAGCTTCTCTGATCTCCCAATTAAAAGAAAAATTTGTGAATAGTCTCAGGGCTCCCAAGGAGAGACTGGCATCCTAATTGTGGTACCTGAACAGGTAGAATTTGGCTACAGTCTCAGGGTCAGGTAATCGTATTCTTTTCAACAATGCCAATTGTACTGATTGAATAACTAACAATGACTTCAACTTTACACCTTTATATGGTTCCTCATACAAATAAACTCAACCCCAGAACAACACAGAACAATACAGAAGTATCCTCAGCTGGCCAAAATATACTACATATTTCTAGTGCTACTAAAAGCTTCTGCCTAAAGATGTTCTTCCTGACTTGTCATAGTACCTGAAAGTCCACAGTGAAAAATAAATTCCTGTTTGGTTTTTGGGTCCTCAAATCCTCATATTAAATCAATAATCCCCAGCTTGGGCATTTCTGTAAGCTTGGGATGTAGACATGTCTAAGACAGAGAACTCTGTCGAGAAATAAAGGGCCAACAACCCAAAGAAATTCTGGAACATCAGTTGGCACCTGCTCCCCATTTCCACGGTCACCTCCTTAAAAACAACTGATCATCATCCTGATCCTCCTCTTCTTCTGTATCTCTAAGCAGTGTCGCAAAAATTCATTATTACCTACTCTCCTGTGCTGTCTCCAAAACAGTCAAGAGTGTGGCTTCCTTCAGGTCACTGCTCTACTCAGAAACCTTTTGAACTCCCTTTGGCTTTCAAAGAGCTGTAAACCTCTAACAAGGCACCAAGGGCCTCCATGATCTGGCTGGGATCTGCCTTTTGGGTCTCAGCTCCTGCTAGAGGACATGGCTTTCTAACCATGCCTACTCAACTTCATGCCTTTGTTCACGCCATTTCCATCAGTAATACTTTCTCCTCTCCCTTAACCCTATAAGTTCACCCCCAAATAGCCTCGCAATTCTTTGATGAGATATAAGGAAATAGTCAGGTTTCTCATCCTCTGGGTGAGTGAAGATTGTTACAGATATCCCAGAACACAGCTCAGTCATCTCTATCAAAAGCTTGAAAACATTGCACAGGGTGTAATACAACTAGGGTATTTTCCTAAAGATACGAATTAAGTATTTTAAAAAAAGGATATTCATCACAGTATAGTATACCATAGCAGAAAATTTGCAACAACTTTCATGCCCCCAAGAGGGGATTTAATTAAACAAATGATACATCTGCATATGGAATAATCTTTGGCCACTACAAGTAATTTTGTAAACTGATGTTCAATAATATAATACTTTTGATAAGCTGTTGAATAACAAAGGAGATTTCTCAATAGTATAGATGGGATGATCTATTCTATACCTATATATCTATCAAAAAAAAAAAACAGATGGAATGGTGCCCAATTGTCCATACTTCCTGTCTCTGGGATTACGAATGATCATTGTTTTCTATGGGGGAAACAAGAACAAAGCCATCAAGCCACCAAAAAACGGGGGAAACTTATGTGCATATTATTAAATGAAAGAAACCAGTCCAAAAGGATTAAATCCTACATGATTATTCCAATTATAGGACATTCTGGGAAAGTCAAAATTAGGAGGAAATAAAAAGATTAGCATTTGCCCTAAGTTCAAAGAATGGGACAGATGAACAGTGCTGGTTTGTGGCACAGTGAAGCTGTGCTGTATAATTCATAGAACTGTACAACACAAAGACAGGGATCTGATGTAAAGTATAGGCTTTAGTCAATAATAATAATGTGGGGCCGGCACTGTGGCATAGCGGGGTGAAGCCACCGCCTACATCACTGACATCCCATATGGGTGCTGGGTCGAGTCCCGGCTGTTCCACTTCCAATCCACTTATCCACTATGGCCTGGAAAAGCAGCAGAAGATGGCCCAAGTCCAGAAGAAGCTCCTGGCTCCTGGCTTCGGATCAGTGCAGCATGGGCAATTGCAGCCATCTGGAGAGTGAACCAGTGGATGGAAGACCTCTCTCTCTCTCTCTCTCTCTCTCTCTCTCTCTCTCTGCCTCTGCCTCTCTGTAACTCTCTTTCAAATAAATAAGTAAATCTTTAAAATAATAATAATACGAGTAACGCATCAAGATCAATTCATCAATTGTGTAAATCACATAAATCACATTAATGCAAGGTGTTAATAATAGGAGAAACCATATGAGATAAGAAAGAAACAGAAGATATGAGAACTCTAATATTTGCTAAATTTTCTGTAAGCCTAAAACTGCTCTAAAAATTGTCTTTAAATATAACAACAACAGAGGCTGGTGCTGTGGTACAGCAGATAAAGCCACTACCTACAGCGCCAGTGTCCCATGTGGGCGCTGGTTCTAGTCCCAGTGCTCCACCTCCAATCCAGCTCTCTGCTATGGCCTGGGACAGCAGTGGAAGATGGCCCAAGTCCTGGGGCCCTGACAGCTGCATAGGAGACCCTGAAGAAACTCCTGGCTCCTGGCTTCAGATTGGCCCAGTTCCAGTCATTGCTGCCATTTGAGGTTGTGAATCAGCAGATAGAAGATCTCTCTTTCTGTGCTTCTGCCTCTCTGTAACCCCGCCTTTCAAATAAATAAACCTCAAAAAAAAAATGAACAACAACAAAACATGACATACTTTTATAATAATAAGAGAAACAGTCTCAGAATTATTCCCAACATCCTTTAGAGTTCAGTGGCAGTATGCCCTCCCCCACGGAGTTTCCCCTTCCCTTCCAAACCGTGGGCCCTCTCAGTAGTTCTGCTAGCCCTCCTGCAATGTACTCTTTGATGTTAGGACTAGTGCTCCCCTTGAGGGCAGCAACTGTGCTGAGTTCTTATCCCCTTATGTCCACGGCATATGTCTGCCATAGGGAAGACTGTCCGGAAGCATTTTTTCACAGGTGCACACACACACACATGTGAACACACAGGGAAAGGCGAAAATGAGAAAATATACCTAAGGGGTCCTTGAAAAGTTCATGGGAAATGCACATTATGAAAAACTATGCATGGATTTCAAAGCAACTTGCACCAAAAATTGATTCCTTATCTTGTAATTACATTTTTCTACAAACATTTTGAAGTCTATCCATATAACAAAATATATATGCAATGAATGTTAGACATGTTGACTTCTTAAGTTTGGGAAATATTAATTCAGCCTTAGCAAGAGATATTAATAGAATTATGTGTGATTAATGATGATTTAGGTGATTTGAAAGGAAAAAATAGTACCTGCCTAACTGGGCTTGCTCCCAGAATCTCTGCTAGGTAATATCAGTTGAAAATGTCAGTACTTTAAAGCTTGAATCATCAGAAACATCTCCTCAAACACATGGTTCTTTTTTTGTTATAGCTGTCATGGACAGTTCTTTTTCTCATTTCCCCCAGATATACAAAGGTACTTTCAAAAAGTTCATGAAAAATGCATGAAAAAACTATTAATGGATTTCAAATGTTTTTGTACCAAAATAAACTTAGTTTTTAATTCCATTTCCCACAACATTTAAAAGAAAATAATGTAATTATTCATTTGAAAGACAGAGAAATGGAGAGAGATTTTTCCTACCCTATGATTCACTTCCCAAATGCCCACAATGCCCAAGGCTGGCTGAAGCAGAAGCTGGGAGCCAGGAACTTAATTCAGGTATCCTATGTGGGTGGCAGAAACCCAATCCCCCAGGGTCTGGACCAGCAAGAAACTAGAATAAGGAGCCAGAGCTGGGAACTGAACTCAGATACTACATTGTGGTATGCAGGTGTCTTAACTACTAGGCTAAATACCAACTTCCCATGAACTCATATAACTTAATGCATTCAACATGCACACAAGTAATAAAATTCATTTGACATCTTAAACTTATTTGAAATATTGTTACTTGCATTTTTTTTGCAATGGGTTAAGGTACTGCTTACAACACTGGCATCCCATATCAGAGGGCCAATTTGAGTCCCAGTTGCTCCACTTTCCATCCAGATCCCTGCTAATTAATGCCCCTGGGAAAACAGCAAAAGAAGACCAAACTACCTAGGCCTATGTAACCTGTGTGGGACACCTGAGTCTCTGGCTTCAGCTAGGCCCAGCCATGACCGATGTGATTATTTTAGGGGATGAACCAGCAGATAGATTTCTTTCTCTCTTTCTCTCTCTTTCCTGTCACTCTCCCTTCCAAATAAAATCTTAAAAATCTTTAAATAAAAGATATTAAAAATCACATCTTCATTTTTCATTTACTATTGGGATTCCAAGGGCATCATGTAAGTACTGTTGACCTACCCAGCAAAGTTAGACGTATAAAGAATCCGAGTTTTATAGGACAGAATAACAAGGGGAAACACAATGAAGGAGTACCTTTCTGTTGTGCTTTTTAGAGAGGAATGCATAATATGTACCATGATCTTTACCTCTTTTCAAAAAGAAAAGACAAGGGCAGGTGTTGCAGAGCAGCAGTGAAACCATGACTTGGGCCACTTACATCCACTCTCTGAGGGCCTGGGAACAAGTCCTGCCTCTGCTTCACATCCAGTGTCCTGCTATTGCACCTGGCTGGCAGCAGTGATGGCTCAAGTACCTGGGTTCCTGCCACCCGTCGGGGAGACCCAGACGGAGTCCCTGACTCCTGACTTTGTCCTGGCCCAGACTTGTCTGTTGTGGGCATTTTGGGAATAAACCAACAGATAGAAGATTCTCTCTCTCTCTCTCTCTCTCTCTCTCTCTCTCTCTGTTGCTCTGCCTTTCAAAATAAGTAAGTAAATCTTTTAAGAAAAGGCAAACACATATTATTAAATGCATTTTTTCTTTAGTTCCTTCTATTTCAATTAATGTATATACTGTTAAACATGAGCATGTGCTCTATTTCAATTAATGCATATACTCTTAACCATAAACTATAGTATTGGCTGTAAAGATGCTCCAGTATTGTGAGCTCTTCATTATTTTGCTTCTAGGAGCACTTTAAGTGTGATGTCTTCCCTCTACTGAGACCTGGCATTTCTTTGTGTCGGAGAGGCAATTTAATCCATTTTTACTGTCTGCAAACAGACTTTCAAACAAACCCTCAAACTATTGAATGTGCCCAAGGATTCCACCAACCCTGTGATCCTCCACTATCTTCTGGGGCTGGGGAGGGTGGTGACAGGAATAGAGCTGGCACCAACTGAGGAGCCTCATTAGTGTTTGTGGTTTTGATTTTTGTTACCGTTCAGCTCTGTGGCCATGTTGAAGCTGGAAATCAGCACCTTCCTGTCTCATTGCACCCTCCCCCTGCTGGCCGCATCCAGACCACCTGGAATGATCTAGAGAGGCTTCTCCAGATCATGGAGGAAGCCACAGGGTAAGCTCTCCCAGTGTCAGCAAGGTCTGACTTTAAGTACTAGAAGCTCAGCACCAGGATGTTGGCAGCTTGAGTGGGCTGCCACGAGCCCTTCACAAATACCACCCAAAGTCCTAGGCAGCTGTGACTCCGTCTGGGTGGGGAGAGGTGAGAAAAGTGTGACAGACCCATAGGCAAGCCTTGGACAAAGATGAGCTGGGAGACAGAGAGAGAGAAGAGCAAACATTTCCCTGGTGCTTTTTCCTCTCTGGGAAATTTCACTTATCGTTTGGGCAAATAGTATATTCTAAGGACAATCTTTTGAAAAGCATGATATTTATGGAGAGGCAGATGGCATGAGGCAAGGGGCTGCCTGTGAGGTGAGGGGTTACCTGTAACTCTCCCAATCAATCAGGCACTATTATTCCATTTTACAGATGAAGGAGCTGAGGCATATGCTGCCTTGCACTGGAAGTTTGCTAAGACTTGCTGTAAGCTCTAAGACCCCTTTCGTGCCTTGCCAAAGATCTTACATACTCTCCTAGTCTGTGTTGAATTTGTGATTAACAGTTTTAGGGGCCGGCGCTGTGGTGTAGTGGGTAAAGCTGCCGCCTGTAGTGCCAGCATCCCATATAGGCACTGGTTCAAATCCTGGCAGCTCCTCTTCCAATCCAGCTCTCTGCTATGGCCTGGGAAAGCAGTAGAAGATGACCCAAGTCCTTGGGCCCCTGCACCCACAGGGGAGACCTAGAAGAAGCTCCTGGCTCCTGGCATCAGGTCGGCGCAACTCCAGCCATTGCAGCCAATTAGGAGTGAACCAGTGGATCGAAGACCTCTCTCTTTTTGCCTCTCCTTCTCTCTCTGTGTAATTCTGGCTTTCAAATAAAAAGATAAATCTTTAAAGATAACAATGTTAAATGGAACTAAAATTTTAAAAGTATTTTTTCAAATGCGAATAGCTAACATCTAGGGGTCCAGTTTAAGCCTCTGGGTTTGGGGGCAGAGTCTTTGCTCTGCATATTTGAATTTCTGCACTAAAAGATGTATCTTAGGGCAAACATGTCTCCGTTTATGAAAAAGGTAGCAATGCAAGCATGGCTCAGATAATTCCTTTTAGTTCAACTGAATTATCTGGTAGGGGCAGCAAACTCTTATTTGTTAAGTGCTTAGGCTTAGTTGGCTAACACTGGCCTTTTATCATTGCCACCTCTAGACCATGCGTGTCACCCAGAAAACCAGGCAAGTGGACATACCCAAAGAGAAAGGAGTTCATCATATCATGGAAAGAGCAAGGTCTTGGCTTGAATCCTGGCTCCTATGGCTGAGAGCATCACCAGTAACTTAGCTCTTTGAGCTCCCCTTAGGTGTGTTAATTGTGAGCACACAACGACAACTTCTTCTTGCACTTTTTATTTATTTCATTAATTTATTAGTGGAAAGGCTCTCTGAGTGAGTCCATGTACTGGAACTAAATAATATTTTTTCACAATCAAGACAAGAGCTCTTAAGACTTCTTTTTTTAATTTAAATTTTATTTGAAAGGCAGAATGACAGAGAAAGAGGGAAGATAGATAGATCTTTTTTTTTTTAAATGATTTTATTCATTTATTTAAGAGGTAGAGTTACAGACAGAGAGAAGGAGACACACAGAGAAAAGTCTTCCATCTTCTGGTTCACCACAACAGCCAGAGCTGAGCTGATCCTAAGCCAGGAGCCAGGAGATTCTTTCAGGTCTCCCATGTGGGTGCATGGGCCCAAGCACTTGGGGCATCCTCTACTGCTTACGCTGGCCATAGAGGAGAGCCGGATAGGAAGAGGAGCAGCCGAGACTAGGACCTGTGCCCATATGGGATGCTGGTGTGCAGGCAGAGGCCTAGCCCACTATGCCACAGCACCAGCCCTGACAGATAGATTTTACACCCACGGGTCACTCACCAAATGCCTGCAATTGGCAGGGATCAGGCTGAAGCCAGGAGCCCAGCACTCCATCTGGGTCTCCCACTTGGGTGGCAGGGACCCTTGTACTTGAGCCATCACCTGCTGCTTCCCAGGGTGCCCATTAGCAGGAAGTTAGGTTGGAAATGTAAGAACCTTGACTCAAAGCAGGCACTCTGTTATGGGAGGCAGGTGTGCCAAGTAATGCTTTAATAGTTGGGCCAAACGCCCACCCAGCACACTAGGTCTTTAGCAGATGCGATAATGTTGTTCTGAATTATATTTCCCTTGTTGCATGTTGGTTTTGGTATCTATATGATACAAGACACCTAGGTTATAGGAGTGTGGTAGGGGTTAACAGATGTAAGTATGGACAATCACTTCACTGTCATTCATGATTTGAGTTGGAAAACTCATCAGTGTATCCTTCAAGATTCAGGTGGATAGAAGTAACAAGTACCAGATTCTAATTCTTGGATAAGCCCTATGTAAATAGTAGCACAGCATGAAATAGGCTGACTAGTCAGTCATAAGTCTGAGAAATTTATGATAGATTTATAAGGTCAACTTTTTAGCCTTCTCACATTTCACATCAGCCCCTCCCAGGGGACTTAAGTTTGCATGAATTTTTCGTATATATTATAAGTGCACATAGAAGATTTCTTTATGGCAGACAAATGCTATCATAATTGTTCACAACTCTACCTCATAAATGGGAATAATAATCCCAATATTTATTAAGTGTTTACTATCAATCAGATGTTGTCTTAATAATTTGACATGGACTATGCTGTGAAATATGGAAGCTAAGGTTGTAAGATGACAAAATCGCAGAGTTGAGAGTTGAACTCAAGGAAGATTAAACGCAAGCCTATACTTTCAGCTAGTTCACTGCCTAGCTCTACCAGAAACATCAATAAATAAAAGTAAATAAATGAATTTGTAGATAGGAGAGTTTGTATTCAGGACAAGGAGCTCATTTCTTAAAGTCCTCCTCTTTTGCTTTTGAAAAATGAGAAGAAATTTTTTTCTAATTGTATGTTCTCTTCCACATTTAAAGAGCATTTTCCTTAAAAAGAGGCAAGAATGTTCTAGGACAACCAAAAGTAAAGATCAGGAATTTAGTGGAAACATCCATTGCTTACTAACAACTAGGAACAGGATTGTGTCCCAAAATGAGACATTTTGTTTCCATTCCTCTGCTCTGTTTCTGACACATTCTCAAATTTTAAGAGAATAAACAGAGGCTGGGGAAGTGACCACATGATAGAAAGTGGAAATGGAGTTGCCTATTATCTTTAGTGGTATTGTTTAGTCCATTTGAAATTCTAAGCAGTATAATTATTTTTTCATTAACAGACCTTGACAGTTTTGTTTCATTTACTTGAGAGGCAGAGAGAGACAGAAAGAGATAGGGAGAGAGAGAGAAAGAGAGAACTCACATGTGCTGTTTCACTCCCCAAAAGCCCACATTAGTCAGGGCTGGGCCAGGTCAATGTCAGGAGACAGGAGCTCCAGCTGGGTCTCCCACATGGGTAGCAAAGACCCAACCACTTGCACCAACACCGCATCCCAGGGAATTGGAATCAGGAGTGGAGGTGGGACCTGAACCCAGGCCCTCCAACATGGGCTGCAGATGTCCCAAGTGGGGCCTTAACTACAAGGCCTACTGCCAGCCTGACTTCTTATTGACAGTTTTCCATGTAGACAAACCATTTTATCACTTGGTAATAATAAAAGTTTCGTTCTCCAAGATTCCTAGGAGGGAGTCCATGTGGGAGTCCCCATTGTTGGCCTCCATCCTTTTTTAGTCAACCATCACTTCTTAGAGTACATGAGTCTTGATGATCTATCGGAATTCATACTGAAGGACAAAGGACACAAATGAAATTATGCTTGCCTCGTTACTGGAACAGAGCAATAGTTTAAAAGGCCGATGGTTTCATGTAACACGAATTCTTGAAAACATAGCAAACTACAAGAACTGATGTTTGTCATGTTTCTCTACTAAATTATTTGAGATATTTAGCTCATTCAACAAGAGAAGTTAGACCATCTCAGACCAGGTTACAAGTGGAAAGACATTTGTCAGGGTTGCTTTCACTGGCAATATACTTTAATGAGATGGCATTGAGAGAAGATGGTTAAAAGAACAAAGTCAGGTTTGTTGTGAGGCCATCAGTAACCCAAGAAGCCTCACTGCTCGGGGGCAGTTGCTGTGGAAGGGGTAATTATAGGGAGTCCCAGTCACACATAGAGGCTTCACAGAAACAACTGGCCATTGATGGTCACACCAATGGAAGGGCACAGGGACAGGGGGTTTAAAAAACAACAGATACCTCAGAAATGGTTTCTGATGGCTTTCAATTGCATCATGCAAAGGGACTTCACAAAGTTTGAAGAAAAACGGAATTAAAAGACAATGCACATTGTCCACGAACTTTTTGAACACCCCATTGACTATTTTAATCACTCAGGGAAATAACAAGAAAGAAAATAGTGGCAAGAGCCAGGAAAACACAAGCCAAACCTGTGACATGACAAGGAAGCGGCAAGCGAAACCTCCTTCAACTCCCTTAACGCAAGCCATAAAAAGCTTTGAGTCAGTCTAAATGTGTCTACTGAGAGCATTGAACAAACATTTATAAGTTTAGGGAAGAAAGATTATCATCCATACAAAGCTGGTGAAAGGATGCCCAAGGAAATATAGACGAAGAATCCCTGAGGGAAGGGTGGATCACAAATCTGCTCTAACAAGCAAACTCTACGACTTAAACCAGTACCGCCAAGGTCATAGGAACTACAGACTACTGCCATTGTCACCGGCAGAGACCCTGGGAAGGACTGCAGTGAAGTTCAGAAGTCATACTGCATTACCAAAGAGATTAAGCTGAAACACTGGGCGCCCAGGAGCTAAAAGATAGACAATCAGGGTGAAGTGACCATCTTTCAGGTAGATGCCATTAGCATGCTTGATTCAAAGGCAGGAAAATAGGAGAAACTGAAGAGGTGCTTTCAACAGCACTGGACCAGAGTCATTAGTGGCAACTACTATGTAGGACAGGCCTCTTCTGTATCGAGCCACTGAGCAGGAAAAGTTGGAAGTTGTTCTAGTGGCAAGAATGCTCTAGAAATAGGATAAAGTTGCAAGACTTATTAGGGCTGAGATGGAGATAACAAGTAATAATTTTGATGAGCACAATCATACGTGATTGATTTTTTTTTAAAGCAAAATCCTCTGATCTTGATTACACATTTTGGTATATAAACCACCATCCCATTTTAGAAAGCTTAACCCCTCTGAATAAATCCAGCTCGTGTTTCAAATTAAGTTACAATGCCAGACTGAATTCAAATTCAATCTAAAATGACAAATTTATGTTGTTGGCATTCAGGCACTGTGCGTGCTTTTTAATTGATGTTTCTGCACTGTGCTTGGTATAGTGTCTTTCACAAGCACATGATAAATAAATACAGTGGTTGAATCAGTGTTGTGAATTCTCCTTCTCAATATCTGAATGTTGAAGCCACAGATTCCACTACTTACTTGGTTTGATAGTGACCTTCTTGTTTGCTGCATTCTATGGACATTTACTGTTTTCTTAATTTAATTAATTTCACCTTAAATTGTATACTTTTCCTATTCCTATAGCCATGAGTTCATGGTAATTGTCTCTTGGTTCTTCCTGGATACCTCTGACTGCCTCCCTTTTTGTTTTCTTTGGAAATCTTCCATTTTCTTTTCTAAAACATTAAGATGTTTCTATTTTCTGGTGGCCCATGTGCTTTTACTGACCTCAAATCCGTATATCTAGCCCAGAGTAGTCCTCTGTGCTTAAGAGGTATGTATCCAATAACCTATGAGAATGCTGGCTGAGTGTTCCAGAGGTAAATCAAACTCAAGTTTAGCCATCACTCTCCACCAAACTGCTTGTATTTCTGTCTTGATGCCCAACTTTTACCCCCTTCCTTGAGGCTGGAACTGGTCATCTGAACTTACCCCCTCCTCCCCTGGTGACCCATCACTAGCCTGCTAACCATCCCTGCCCTCCTGCTCCCTCTGCTAGGTTCCAGCTTCTCCTCATTTCTCTCCTAGCCTATATTAGTGCCCTTCTGTTCAGCTATTCTAATTTCTTACTCAATGTGATTTCTTAAAAGTTAGAGGTTTGAGCAACAGAAAGGGCGCAACTGCATTGCTAAGCAGGAGCTCCCAAAACACCATGTGAACAGCCAAGTTGATGAGTGGGTTCTTCCATTTATGAGCCAAGATCACCCCTGGGATCCCACTTTCTCCCCTACTCAAACCAGTTTGAATTGGGTTTCTGTCACTTGCCACAAAAGGACCTCACCCATCAGCGCACATACAGAATAAAAAATTCAACTTTCTCTTCCTGACAGTCCAACTTCATTCCCCTCCTCTCATACCCCACTCCAGTCCTACAGCCTAGCACACACTCACGCCTTCACAATTCAGATCTCTGCTTCATTCACAATCCCACTCTTTTTTCAGGCCTCCTCTGTACATCCTTCTTTGTCTCTTTCAGGTTGAAGGAGTCATTGTTAAGATGTCCAGTGCTCAGTGGGACAACTTACAAAGGAATCTCAACCAACAGATGGTACTATCCGTGGAATGAACTGCTAAACACCTTCAATAGCATTTGATTGAAAGCCTAGCCAGAATGAATTCCTAGTTGTCAGGAGATCCTTTGAGATCTTAGAACCTTGGTGCATCCTCCCATGCATGGGATGAATAGAACAGTGTTTTGAAATGAGAAGGCCCTTATGAACATCTTATCAGGTCAAATTAAAAAACATCTCGATGTCTATAAGGGAGCCACAACAGGGAGAGTAGAGTAAGGTACTACATTTTTTATATAGTAACATTCAGAGAACCAGTGGATTTTAAGAATTCTGTTACTATAGAATAAATGTGTGAGGGGTGCTCAAAAATGCATGGAAAACTAAAATTACTTAAAAATATGTGGATTTATAAAACTTTCTTATGCCAAGACAAATTTTGAAATGTTTTTGTATATGCAAACCACACCACTAATTTTTCTTAAACAGTAATTTGTCTTCATTTTTGGTTTTCTCCAAGTCATTGGTTGTATTCATTTATTTGATTCTTATGCTGATAGTTTTAAAAGTCATTTAAGAATGCAGTATTAAAATATCTTTCACATACACCAAACATGTCTCCTTGATTTTCTCTTATATTTACATATTTGCAACTTTTCTTATAGAAAAGGGCAGGGCAGATGGCAGGATCATGGATTATGCACATACTCAGTGCGCCAGATCCTTTGCATGTATCATTTATTTTAATTTTCACAGCTTTATTTTTATGGTATGAGTGGGTATTGATGGATTATTGATTGACAGCAACCTCTTTTCAAGAATGCCTCCCAAATGGGTCAGGTCAGATCTCATTGAGTTTTCACAACATGAAGAAAGGGAAGAGTGTCGTGATTAGGAAATGTGTGCAAGGGTGGAATGATGAGTTTAAATTTGAGCTCCACCCTTGACCAACTGGGTGGCTGTGGGCAAGTTGCTTAATCACCTTGAGCCTAGGTTTCTGTAAGATGAAACTATTAATAGTACCCACATCATAGGGTTATTGTGATGATCTAATGAACTGATATTTGAAATGTATTTAGAAGAAAGCATGGCACTTAGTCAATATTACAATGTTTGTTAACAAAACAAATAAAAATTCATGAAATATATCTTAGTCCAACCATCAATTAAATCCAAGATTTTCAGGTTACTCATAGAAACAGCATCAAACCCTCTGAATGTCCCACCCTTTTGTAGATTCCACCAGGATAACCAGCAGAAGTCTAGGGCAGAAGAGAAACTTACTTTTTTTGAGGGGGGGAGTTTGCATAAATCTATTAGAATAAAAAGGTGTTATTTAATCTACTGTCTCATGAAGATGAATCCAGCTATCTTTCAAAGGCTAAGAAGCATACTTTTTACCATTGTAAAAAAAAAAAAAAAAAAAAAACCCTTGAAGTTTTCAAGATAACAAAAGGTCTACCTTGGCTTAAAACTCCTGGCTCTATAGCATTATAGCCAAACTGACTATTCACACAAGAGACTCTTCACATCCTTGGTCCAGGAGTGGGCATTTGGCCCAGAGGTTAAGATTTTGCTTAGGACACCCACATCCCACATTGGAGCACCTGGGTTCCAAAATCTGACTACCACTCCAGATTCCAGCTCCATGCAAATGCAGATTCTGCAAAGTGGTAGTGGCTTAGGTAATTGCGTTCCTGCCACCCATATGGGAGACCAGGATTGACTTCCTGATGCTTCCTTACTCTCCCTCCTTTCTCTCTCTTTCTTTTTCTTTCTCTCCCTCTTTCCCTCCTCTCTCTAATAAATACATAAAGAGGTTGTTGGTTTTTTTTTTTTAAATCTGGTCCAGACAAGTGAGATCCCATGATTGCAATTCCAGCTTCCTGCTTTGTTTCTGTGTGCCCGTAGAAGTTTGAGTCTTTCTCTTCATGATTCAATTCTCACTAGGGATCCTTCCTAAGAGTGGCAGCCAATGGTGGAGCTGATTTTATTCACTAGAACTATGATATATGAAAACTTAAATATCTTCTAAAAGATTCTAGTTTGGGAAGAGAGATATTGAGAAGGAAATGTTTCCCCCGAAGTTCTTTAAATAATGTATCACCTGGGGCCGGCACTGTGGCACAGTAGGTTAATCCTCCACCTGCAGTGCCGACATCCCATATAGGCACCAGTTCTAGTCCCGGCTGCTCCTCTTCCAGTCCAGCTCTCTGCTGTGGCCTGGGAAAGCAGTAGAAGATGGCTCAAGTCCTTGGGCCCTTGCACTCAGGTGGAAGACCTGGAAGAAGCTCTTGGCTCCTGGCTTCGGACGGGCGCAGCTCTGGCCGTTGCAGCCAATTGGGAAGTGAACCAGCGGACAGAAGACCTTTTTGTCTCTCCCTCTCACTCAAATAAACAAATAAATCTTTTTAAAAAAATGCATCACCTACGTGTATCGGCACTGTTGTATTGAGGATGATGTATCCATTTTCAGGGTTATCAGAAAACAGTTTGGTGTTCAGCTAGTGATGTATTCCATGGACACAGAGGAGACAAGGGCAGAAAGCATGTCTCTGTCAGACCTGTGCCCTCATCTTCCAGAGAGAGAAGCGACACAGAAAAATGGCATGACATGTTCAGCATCTCATAGAGGGTAAATCTAGCTTATGAACTCAGAACAAGAGGTGGAGTGTGTGTGTGTGTGTGTGTGTGTGTGCGGCATGTTGTGGGTGGTGAGTGGGGTAACTGGAGATCACATATTATTTTTGTCAACTTTTTCCCCAAAGTTCTGATTTTCCTATGGGTAAGGCTTTACAAAAATAAAACGGTTTATATCTTGACTTGGGGCTGACATACTGTTGTATTTGCAAACTAATAACAAATATCAAAATTAAATACAGACCCACCCCATAGGACTGTCTGGAATGACAGCAAAATTTATGTAGAGTTTCACCCCAGGAAGCTTTGGTGACAAGAATGGCAATGACTCACCCAAACTGCAAAGACAAATATGAAGACTGACAAGCAAGAATTGCTGGCCAAGGTCTTGGCGAGGAGAAGCCAAGCGTAACTGCAAACTCGTCATGGAACTACAGCGAAAGAACTCGTCATGCAGGTCCTGGTACCCGGGTGATCCCTCGGTTACTGGGCATGCCCTCCAAACAACACTGGGTAGCTGGAACAAGACACAAACACAGACACAGCTCCCCCTGGTTGAGCTCAAACCGTTTTGAAGATGAACAGACAAGTGTATGCAAATAATTAAATATTAAGGATGCTGTTATCTGATAATGATGTGTCATTTCGTCTGGAAAAATTAAAGATGACTTTCTGCTCGAGTTGCTGAAGTGCCACCACTTTTCAAAGGATATCAAGTATAAATAAGTCCCATTACTTACAACAAGATGCAGGCTTTGTTTAGCTACAAGGAAGCACAGTGAAATCTTTATTTAAATCAGAGTTTCCTGAAGAGGACTCAGCAGACATCACTGCTTTCATGCTGTGGTTAACCAGTTTTTTCCTGGCTATCAAGGCACAGGAAAAGTTTTCAGTAAGAATTGGGTAATCTCATTGTGGGGAATTTGATGGGGGTTGCTGCAGGTAACTACAAATGCAAGTATAGCTGTTTGGTTACAGTGGATACACTCATAACCGACAAGGGGCATTTGCCTCAGCCCAAGGGAGAAGCATGCTGGCCGGCCCCAAGAGTAACTTTGGTAGTCCTATGTGCTCCTTTGTCCAGGCCAGTAAGAGTTTCTTCAAGAGCAGTATGATGGCAAGGGGAGAGCACAAATCTTTGAGCCAAAGACATAAGGTTGATATCCTGGCACTCACACCATTAGTGGCATGATCTTGGACACATTAAGTGTGTTTATCAAAATGCATTTATTCGTTTGTTTAACAAAGCCAGCATGTCCCACAAACGAGTACCTGGTTTCAGTTCTCAGCTCTGGCTTCTGATTCCCACTTCCTGTCAATGCAGACCCTAGGAAGTATCAGATGATGGCTCAAGAAATTGGGTTCCTGCCACCCATTTGGGATACCTGGATTGCATTCTGGGCTCCCAGCTTCAGCCCTGGTCCAGCCTGGGCATTGTAAGTATTGGAGGAGTGAACCAGCAGTTGAGAGCTCTTTGTCTGTCTGTCTCTCTTCATCTCTCAGCCTCTCAAAAACAAAAACAAAAAAAAAAAAAACTAGGTTCTCCTTGGCAGAAGCATTAATTCTGTTACATAAATGATCACTACAAAATTTAATTGGTAAACAAGTTCAGATTATGACACATAAAATCATACAATCTAAAAGAATTTAACACTACTTGTATATAATTAGCCTAACATTTGGGAAATGTTAATGAGACTAGATCATTCTAGTACCCTTATAGAAAATGTCTCAAATATCTAATTCCAGGTCCTTTAAAACTGATAGACATTTCTTTTTGTTTTTTTTTTTTTAAGATTTATTGATTTATTTAAAAGGCAGAGATACACAGAGATAAAGAGAGACAATGAAAGAAAAATCTTTCATTCCCTGGTTCACTACTCCAGTGGCCACAAGAGCTGGGGCTGGGCCACACCAGGAGCTTCATCCAGGTCTGCCATGTGGGTCCAGTGGCCAATATTCTGCTGCTTTCCCAGGCTTATTAGCAGAGAGCTAGATCAGGAGTGGAGCAGCTGGGACTTAAACCAGCACCCATATGGAATGCTGGCATTGCATGCAGAGGCTTAGCCTTCTATACCTTAGCACCCCCCCCAACTCATTTTACTTCATTATGTTTTTAAAATAATTTTTTGCTGTATAAATGATTTTTATGAAGAAACAAAATAACACACTGACAAGGCATATTATGCCAATCATTTTCTACCTCTCAATCCTGCTCATTAAAAGTAAACACTGATGTGTTCATCATTCCAATATTTTTTTCCCAACAGATAGATTAAATACAATGAAATTACATTGAGTGTATTGTCATTCCCCTTGCTCCTCTTCATGTAATTGCATATGCATACTTGGGGCCTTTGCATGTATCACCCTCTCTTAACAGTGACTGTAAGCAAATCACTAGAAATGACTATAGCAGGTTGCCACTTGGTGCAGCCTCTATGATGGCATATGCAATAAATTGATAGTTTGGAAAGGTAAGGACATCTATCAGTGGAGGAGGAGAAGGAGAGAGAGCAAAGTTGGACAGCTGGACAACAGGCTAGGCTTCTGAGAGAGGACCAGGCAGGAAAAAGGACATTGAAGTCCAGATGGCAAGGGTGAGCTCTCAACCTCTGTGAGACTAAGCAGTGTTTGAAGGAAAGAGGGAAAGGAAGAAGGATTCAGACTGTCTGAATAGCTACCTATGCAAGGCACGAAGGATAGACCTTGTACGATACCATGTGCAATTCTCACCACAGTTCTGAGAGGCAGGCCGCATTGCCCGCAGTTGATGAACAAACCAAGGGCTTAGACAGGCCCTTCACAAACAAGACGCTTGACTGAGGTATGAGCACTGGTCTCTAAATGCCAAACTCCAGTTCCTTCTGCAGTGTCAGGGTGGGATTTAGATGGACAACACGTACAAAGCAGTTATTTCAATGTCTAAGAAGTGAAAGTTACTCAGAAAAATTCAGTCTCTTTCTCCATAAATAAATCTATTTAGAAATATTTGTGTATCTGAAATTAGACATGTATCCCAAAAGGGGAGTTTTTCTCCCATACATACTTACCACAGATTTGATACTACAAAGGTGTTCCAAAAAGTTCATGGAAAATTGAATCAAAAGATAAGGTTTGGGTAAAGCATTTGGTAAAGGCATTAAGTCACTTCCTGGGATGGCCGCATCCCATATCCAAGTGCCTGGTTTGAGTCCTGACTGCTCTACTTCAGATCTAGCTTCCTGCTGCTGTATACCCTGGGATGCAGCAGATAATGGCATAAGTACTTGGGTCCCTTCCACCCACTTGGGAGACCTGGACTGGATTCTGGGCTTGTGGCTTTGGCGTGTCCCAGAGGTGAGCGTTGTGCGCATTTGGGAAGTGAACAAGTAGATGGAAAATCTCTCTGGGTCTCTCTGGCTCTCTACCCATGAAATAAAGCAAAACATAATTAAATAAGTTTTTAAATGGTAAGAATGTATTGAGTGAAAATTTAGAAATACATGCATAATTTTTTCATAGTACTCATTTTCCATCAACTTTCTGATGTGCCTTGATGTATGAGTAGAATAATGCTCCAATCAGTTTTCGCAAAGCTGGATATACTAGCTAAGATATGACATACCTGAATTTAAAAAAAAAGCAAAGAATCTATTGTGAGTCTGTTTATGTATTGGTAGAATGTGAGGGTCTTTACCTTTTCCACTATTAACTATGACAGAAGAATCTTGGGTATCAAGTCTTCCTGTCATAACAGCCCAATAGGTGTTTAAACTTTCAGTGAGTCAGAAATATGTGAGTTGAAATTCCCCTGAAATCTATGATGAGAAAGTACTTGTGTCAGCTCCTGCTAAGCTCCCACTAAGCACTCTGCTGATGATAATTAATCAGGGAAGTTTGCTCACTGACATGTCATACAGGTCAGTCAGGTTCTTGTGCAATGATCCGGGCAACAGCTCTTGGCCCACAGCTCTGACAAAGTGATCAACAGTAACACTCACACATGTGCTTGGTCTGCCTTATCCAAGACTGTATCCAGATCTGCAGAGAGAGCTGGGAGCTGGAAGACCCTCCAGGAGTGTTTGATGATTAAATGATTAAACAAATGCAAAATCAATATGCCCAGTGCTGAGCGTATCGTATCTGCCACTAGCAGCCATGAGTCAGCGAGCAAGTATTCAACTATCTGGCCTTAAGTTTTGTATTCAATGAAACAAGAATGTTGCATATGGTGACCATTTTCTGCTCTTAGCCTCCTTGTTCTTTCTCTTAACTCCTACATGAAAGCATGTGCTCCCGAGGGATCTTTGTTCTTTCCCTTCTCTCAACACGTCACATTTCCCAAGGAAGATTCCTGAATTTGAATTTGTCTCTTTTAGTTTGTTCTTTTAAAATAAATTTATAATGGCTATAATAATGGCTATCATGGCTCCAGAAACCTAAACACAACACCTTTAGAGATGATTATGATTACCTTGCTCTGTTAGCACCAATGAAAGAATAAGCTTTTGGAGGAAATTTTAGCTCTAGAATAATTCTGCCTAAAAGTCTTTTTTAAGGAGCAATGAATTTCATTTCATAATAAGTATGAATAGCTTAAATACAAATATCTTGGAGAAGAGAAATGTTGAAAATTCATCCTATCTGGTTGACAGATGGCAACTCCTTTATTTGGATAGGTTTCTATTATGGGATAGTAGGAGGAGAAAAGGTAGAGGAGGAAGTAGTAGAACACTCAAGGGTACCTGAATGAGGAAGAGGAAGAAAAATGACTTTGAGATTAGGCGGAAAATAAATGTGACCCACTGAGAGTTTGTCCTTTGTATAAGCTCCATAAAACAAGAATTCTGTTGATATGGTGTATAATTATTTGAAAATAGGTAAACAATTTTTTGGAATTTTTTGTTTTATTCTTCCTTTTCATTTCTATTCAGTTCTTTTTTTCTTTGGAATTCACAGTAAATCAACTAATACTATTGAGAGGTGCAATTTTGTTTTAAAAAGTACACCTTGGAAAACATAGCCCAAAACTTTTCTCATAGTTTCTGTCAATGGCTAAATTGCTAATTGAGTAGTTCTTAACCATACAATGCTATGTTCCTATTGCTCACACATGAGTCTTGAGTAGTAGAGTCTTGAATTCCAGTAGTAGAGTCTTGAGTTCCAATTTTGTTTGGCCAATATTTCTAAATTGTTTTCTTTCATCATATTTAAGTGCATCTTAAACAGACTTGTGGCCAGCACCATGGCTCACTTGATTAATCCTCCGCCTGCAGCGCCAGCATCCCATGTGGGCACCGGATTCCAGCTCTCTGCTGTGGCCTGGGAAGGCAGTGGAGGATGGCCCAAGTGCTTGGGCACCTGCACCCACATGGGAGACCAGGAAGAAGCACCTGGCTCCTGGCTTCGGATCAATGTAGCACCAGCCATAGCGGCCATTTAGGGGGTGAACCAACAGAAGGAAGACTTTTCTCTCTGTCTCTCTCTCTCTCACTGTCTAACTCTATCTGTCAAATAAATTTAAAAAATTTAAAAATTAAAAAAAAAACAGACTTGGAACCAGATATGCCATTCATTTCCATCTCTCAAATTTTGTGATGCTAAGTTTTCAGGGCAAACCCCAGAATCTGTTTATATCAGCAAACATAATACATGAATGAAGTTAAAGATCAATTAAAAACCACCTTTTTGGTGGCATGTACCAATGCCATCTCATAGTCCGAGTGATCAATTTCAATTCACAATTTATCACACTGATAGGTCTAAGAGTCAAAGGGATCACACAAACAAGACTAGTGTCTGCTAATACTAACTGATAGAATCAAAAAGGGAGAGAACGATCCAACATGGGAAGCGGGAGACACAGCAGACTCACAGAATGGCAGATGTCCTAAATAGCACTCTGGCCTCAGAATCAGCCCTTAAGGCATTCAGATCTGGCTCAAGAGCCCATGAAAGTATTTTAGGCATGGAAAGCCAAGACACTCTGGCAAAAAAAGAAGAAGACCTAAATTAAAGATCTCTGCAAGTGAGATCCCAGTGGAAAGAACAGGGCATCAAATAAGGAGGTACCTTTCTCTAAAGGGAGGAGGGAACTTCCACTTTGACTATGACCCTGTCTGAATAAGATCAAAGTCCACTAACTCAAAAGCCTTCCATAGCCTTGGCAACTCATGACTAGAGCCTAGGGATTACTGACGCCATAAACAAGAGTGTCAAATTGTTAAGTCAACAACAGGAGTCACTGTGTACTTACTCCTCATGTGGGATCTGTCCTTAATGTGTTGTCCGATGTGAAGTAATGCTATAACTAGTACTGAAACAGTATTTTACACTCTGTGTTTCTGTGTGGGTGCAAACTGATGAAATCTTTACTTAATATATACTAAATTGATCTTCTGTATATAAAGATAATTGAAAATGAGTCTTGATGTGAACGGAATGGGAGAGGGAGTGGGAGATGGGAGGAATGTGAGTGGGAGGGAAGTTGTGGGGAGGGGGAAAGCCATTGTAATCCATAAACTGTACTTTGGAAATTTATATTTACTAAATAAAAGTTTAAAATTTTTCAAAAAAAAAAGAACCACCTTTTTTTTAAATTTTTGACAGGCAGAGTGGACAGTGAGAGAGAGAGAGAGACAGAGAGAAAGGTTTTCCTTTGACGTTGGTTCACCCCTCAATGGCCGTTGTGGCCTGCGCACCACGCTGATCCAAAGCCAGGAACCAGGTGCTTATCCTGGTCTCCCATGGGCTGCAGGGCCCAAGCACTTGGGCCATCCTCCACTGCACTCCCGGGCCACAGCAGAGAGCTGGCCTGGAAGAGGGGCAACCGGGACAGAATCCAGCGCCCCGACCGGGACTAGAACCCGGGGTGCTGGTGCCGCAGTCAGAGGATTAGCCTATTGAGGCATGGCGCCAGCCAAGAACCACTTTTTAAATAAATGAAGACACAGAATGTTGGTTCCTGCTACTTCAGGACTTCTGTAAACATCAGTCTCTGATTTCTCAGTAGATGCAGAAACATATCTGGCTTGACTTGCCCAAAATAATTTGAATTCTTTAACATATGTTCCTTGAACATTTAAGAAGTATTTGATTACTAGATGAACATCTTATCCAGAAGATTTTCATTAAAGCACATGTGACTGGCAATAAAGTAGGTTCCTGTGGCACAGATTTAGAAATATAACATTAAAACAACTTAAAAAGATATACTATTGAACAGCATTAATTCAATTTTTAATTAAATGTAAGGTCTGATATTTGAGTTTAAAAAACAAAACTTATATAACATGAAATAAGGTGCCCCAAAATTGGATATTTTAGTTCATAGTAAATTTAATGAGATAACAGCATATCATAGTTTCCTAAATAAATAAAGGTTACTTTGCATTATTATAAGTACTGTATGCAAAATAAAAGAGGGCTCACTCTTGTTAGGGTGACTATTATCAAAAAGAGATAACAAGTGTTGATGATGGCATAGAAAATTGGAAATCTTTATACATTATTCGTAGAAATGAAAATTGATACATCTGCTATAGAAAAACATACAAGTTCAAAAGTTATAACTAAGGGCTGGTGCTGTGTTGTAGTGGGTTAAACCATGACCTGTAGTGCCAACATCCCATATGGGCACTGATTCAAGTCCTGGCTGCTCCACTTCCAATCCAGCTCCTACTAAAGCACCTGGGAAAGCAGTAGAGGATAGTCCAAGTGCTTGGACTCCTGTGTCCACATAGAAGACCTGGGTGAAGCCCCGGTCTCCTGGCCCAGCCTGGCTGTAGTGGCCATATGGAGAGTGAACTAGCAAATGGAAGACTTCTATTTCTCTACCTCTACCTCTCTCTCTCTCTCTCTCTAATTCTGCCTTTCAAATAGATAAATAAATCTTCTTAAAAAGTCGTAACTATAACTATCATACACCCACCAATCCTGATGGCCATAAATCAAAGGAAATGGAATCACAACTTTGTAGAAAGAGCCACACCCCCATGGTTTTTTTGCAGCATTATTTCCAATAGCCAAGATATGGAAACACCAAGTGTCCAGGGACTGATGAATACAATGGAATATTATTCAGTCTTTAAAAAAAGAACATTTGCAACAAAATGGATGAAACTGGAAGACAATATGCTGAGTCAAACGAACCAGACACAGAAAGAGAAATAACACTGCATGATGACATTGATGAGTGGAATCTGGAAAAAAATGAAATGTACATAAACAGAGTAGAGTGGGGGAGGAAGTGGGAGATGTGAGTCCAGAATTTCAGACTTGCCATTATGTAGGATAAATAAGTCTATGGATCTAATGTATCACATGAAAACTGTAACTAATAATATTTGTTGCATACTGAAAATGTCCTTAGAGTAGATTTTAGGCACTTTTATCTCTCTCTCTCTCTCTCTCTCTCTCACACACACACACACACACACACACACACACACACACACATAATGGATATGTTAATTTGCTGGGCTGTTATAATCATTTCACTAATTTTATGTATATAGAAACTTCATGTTGGAGTGGTGATGTGGTACAGCTGGTTAAGCCTCAGCCTGGAAAACCCATATTCCATATGAAAATAACTAGGATAGAGTAACGGCCCCAATTCTGATCCAACTTCCTGCTTGTATGCATCCTAGGAGGAAGCAGGGGACAATTCAGATGCTTGCATCTTTGTCACCCACATGGGAGTTCCTGGCTCCTGGCTTCAATGTAGCTCAGCCTGGATGTTGTAGCCATTTAGGGAGTGAACCAGCAAATGAAAGATTTCTCTGTCTCTCTCATACTCTCTTTCAAATAAATAAATAAATTTAAGAAGAACCCTTGTGTTAAAAAAAAAAAACTTCATGTCATGCACGTGAAATATATTAAATAATAAATCAGCCAACTAACTAAATAAATAAAGGAGGCAATAGTCTCATTGTCTTTTCCACTTAGGCATGATCTGGAAAATTGTGTTTAGCTCCAGTTATCATTTGAAAAAGTATTTTTAATGAGATTAACAAACTGAAATTTCTCATCCAGTGGATGCCTGAAGGCTAAAGGGTTTTGAATCCTATCCTTTGAGTGGAATTGAAATAAACTGGGATTTATTCAGTAAAGACCAAGACTCAAAAAAAGATAAAAGAATCTCTGCTGAAAGACAGTAGTCAAATAGTGGGAACAAGCAAAATGCTAGCCACAAGCTGCATTCTGCAGATACTGACACTATCTGAATTAGAGTGCTCGATTCTAGATGCAGTCTTCAAATTAACCAATTCTCTTACAATGGAAATTATAGATTCTCATGGTGAAAAAAATCAAATAAATTGACAGGTATAGGATGCAATATGAAAGCATTCCCATCTAACATCTTAACCACATTCCTCAGAGAAAAAGAATGTAAATAATCCAGTATGTATATGCCAGGTTTTTTCAATACAATTATAACACATGTCAGTCTATTTTCATAAATATTTCCTTACATTTGATATTTTGATTGTCTTTCTATATTCACCACATAGATTATGCCTCATTCTTATTAGTTGTAGCATAATAATCTATAACATGATTCAAATCTCTCTTTTTTAATTTGTTTTTTTCCCAAAGAAATCTTTTATTTAATGAGTAGAAATTTTGTAAGTACAACTTTAGGGATACAGTGATTCTTCCACCATACCTGCCATCCTGCCCTGACTCCCAAACCACCTGCTCTCTCTCCCATTCCCTGTCCCATTCTCCATTAAGATTAATTTTCAATTAACTTTATACACAGAAGACCAACTCTATACTAAGTAAAGCTTTCAACAATTTGCATACACACACATAGACACACAAACTGTTTGACAACAAGTTTTATACTTAATTCTCATAATACAACTCATTGAAGACAGAGGTACTGCATGGGAAGTTAGTGCACAGAGATTCCTGTTGTTAATGCAACAATTAACACTATTATTGTTTACTTGAAAGGCAGAGTTACGGAGAGGCAGAGGCAGAGAGAAAGAGAGAGGTCTTCCATCCACTGGTTCACTCCCCAGATGGCTCACAATGGCTGGAGCTGAGTAGATCTGAAGCCAGGAGCCAGGAGCTTCTTCCGAGTCTCCCACGGGACTTGGGCTCAAGGACTTGGGCCATCTTGTACTGCTTTCCCAGGCCAAAGCAGAGAGCTGGATCGGAAGTGGAGCAGCCGAGAATCAAACCAGCACCCCATGGGATGCTGGCACTGCAGACAGCAGCTTTACCCACTAAGCCACAGCACTGGCCCCAGGACTTTTTTTTTTTTTTTTTTTTTTTTGCCACATTATGTTGGCTTTCCATGCTTGAAATGCTCTCATGGACTTTTCAGCCAGACCAGAAGTCCTCAAGGGCTAATTCTGAGGTCAGAGTGTTGTTTAGAGAAATTGTCATTCTACGAGTCTGCTGTGTGGACTACTTCCCATGTTGGAACATTCTCTCCTTTTTATTTATATTATTATTATCAGACCCATAATCTCATTTATATGATCCCTCTAATACTTAATCCTATCTATATGATCACTTTAACACTTAATATGATCACTTTAACACTTAACTGTACCCTTAGAAGTAAGTCTATAGGAATCTATGCAGAACTATACAGTTTTACAGCTACAAACTCCCTCCTCTCTCTCATATTCCCACTCTTATTTTTTACTAAAATATACTTCAATTTTTATACACATATGATGAACTCTGTGATAAGTAAACAGCTCAACAAATAGTATGAAGAAGAGAAAAGAAGAAAAAATTGGTCCTCAAGCAGTCAAGACAAGGGCTGTTCAAGTCATTGCTTCTCAAAGTGTCAATTTCACTTCTACAGATGTCCTTTTAGGTGTTCTATTAGTTTTCACAAATCAGGTAGAATATGTGGTGTTTTTCTTTTGGGACTGGCTTATTTCACTAAGTATGATGTTTTCCAGATTCATCCATTTTGTTGCGAATGACCAGATTTTATTTGTTTTTTTTTTTTTTACTGCTGTGTAGTATTCCATAGAGTATATATCCCATAATTTCTTTATCCAGTCTTCAGTTGATTGGCATTTAAGTAGATTCCACATCTTAGCTATTGTGAACTGAGCTGCAATAAACATGGAGTTGCAAATAGCTCTTTTATTTGCTGATTTCATTTTCCTTGGCTATATACACAGGAGTGGGATGGCTGGGTTGTATGGTAGGTCTATATTCAGATTCTGAGGTATCTGCAAATGCCTTCCCTAGTGATTTTACCAGTTTACATTCCCACCAACAGTGGATTAGGGTACCTTTTTCCCCCACATCCTCACCAGCATTTGTTGTTTGTTGATTTCTGTATGAAAGCCATTCTAACTGGGGTGAGGTGAAACCTCATTGTGGTTTTGATTAGCATTTCCCTGACAGCTAGTGATACTGAACATTTTTTCATGTGTCTGTTGGCCGTTTGGATTTCCTCTTTTGAAAAATGTCTGTGTAAGTCCTTGGCCCATCTCTTAACTGGGTTGGTTTTTTTTGTTGTTGTTGTGGAGTTTCTTGATCTCTTTGTAGATTCTGGTTATTAATCCTTTAGCAGTTGCATAGCTTGCAAATAATTTCTCCCATTCTGTTGGTTGCCTCTTCCCTTTCCTGAGAGTTTCTTTTGCAGTACAGAATTTTCTTAAAGTGATGTAATCCCATTTGTGAATTTTGGTTTTGATTGCCTGTGCCTCTGGGGCCTTTTCCAAGAACTCTTTGCCTGCACCAATGTGTTGCAGGGTTTCTCCAATGTCCCCTAATATTTTGATGATATTGGATCATAGATTTAGGTCTTTAATCCATTTTCAGTGGATTGTTGTGTAAGGTGTAAAGTAGAGGTCTTGCTTCATACTTCCGCATGTGGAAATCATGTCATTTGCAAATAGGGATAGTTTGACTTCCTCTTTCCCAATTTGTATCCCTTTGACTTCTTTTTTCTTGCCTAAAGGCTCTGGATAAAACATCCAGGACTATATTGAAGAGCAATGGTGAGAGTGGGCATCCTTGTCTGGTACCAGATCTCAGCGAGAATGTTTCCAACTTTTCCCCACTCAACAGGATGCTGGCCGTGAGTTTGTCATAAATTGCCTTGACTGTGTTGAGGATTGTTCTTCCATACCAAATTCACTTAGTTTTCATTTTCAAAGGGTGTTCTGTTTTTATCAAATGCTTTCTCTGCATCCATTGAGATAATTGTATGGTTTTTATTCTTCAGTTTGTAAGGTGCTGTGTCACATTGACTGATTTGAGAATGATGGGCCATCCCTGCATAACAGGAATAAATCCAACTTGGTCCAGGAGAATGATCTTTCTGATGTGTTGTTGGATTCAACTGGACAGAATTTTGTTGAGTGGGGTATTGGAGCTCCCCATTACTATTGTGTTTGAGTCTGTATCTCCCTCTAAATCCATTAAATTTTTTTTTAGATAGCCAGATGCCCTGTATTTAGGTGCATATACATTTATAATAGTCACATCTTCCTGTTGAATTGATCCTTTAATCATTATATAGTATCCTTCTTTGTCTCTTTTGATAGTTTTTGTGTTAAAGTCTTTTATCTTTAATTTGTGTCTTTGTGATTTACTGGAACATCTACAGTTTTAGTGAGTTCTAAGAGGTGTGTCCTGGATGTGACCTGGGTGCTCTGTTCTGGTTTTTTGGTTAGAGGAGGTTGTTCACTTCTTTTGGTGTGATCTGCCCTTTTCCTCAGTTTTGAGATGCCTTAGTGTTAGTCTCTGGTGTGTACAGGGTTATATCATCCTGCTTAATGAACTGCACTTCTTATCTGTGGAGTTTTCTCGTGGTGAGGTTTCCTTCTGTTATGAGCTGCTATGTGTCTTGCATTGCAGGTAGAAGCATGGAGCCCTGCCTCCTAGAGCCCAGCTCACTTCTCAATTGTGATGGAGGTGTACGATCTATGGTGCATGGAGGTCCACCTACTATAGCCTGGCTCACTTCTCAATGGTGGATGAAGCAAGCTCAATTTTTCTATATTAAGGACTTCTCCTTGTTGTACAGCTTGGTGGTGGGGAAGAAATTCTTCTGAAATGTTGTGGTCCTCATTCCTGGGTGGGGGTTGTGGTGAGGTGGCCCCCACAATTGATGGGCTTGTGTGCAGGAGGCAAAGATATCAGTCCTCTGCTTCCATTAGAAAACGTAAAGAAGCAAAATGGCTTCTCCCAGCAGGCTGCAGGACCAGGTGGGGAGAGAAAAGGGAGGGGTGTGGGGAGGGGGGTGCCAGTCCTCTCTGCTTGTTTCTCTTTATCTTCTTTTTTCTCCCGTGGAACTTCAAAAGCAGTTTTCCAAGCTCTCCCTCCTGCTGCTATTTGCAGCTCTGTGGACCCATGATTTCTTGTCTCACCTGGTCTTCTGGGGGCTGGCACCAGCCTCCGCAGTCTGAGCCTCCACCTCTTCCCTTTCTCATTTGCTCTTTCAATGTGGGCCGGACCAGTTTCTGTTGCTCTCCTGGGCTTCCCATCGAGAATTTCCCATGGCTCTATCTTCATTGTGTATTGTCTCCCCTTGTTAACTATCTTTTTTCCCCATATGGCTTAGATCATCCTGCTGCTATACCACCATCTTGGAACTTCTCCTCAATTCTCTTTTGAACACAATAGTATATGTAATGCTATTCTCTTGATAAAATTGTTTTCCATTTTCTATTACCAATAATGCCACAGGAAATATTCTTTGTCATTCATTATATGTTTCTACAGGAATTTCATGGTTGCCACTGGTGATATTACTGGGTCACAGAGCACATGTGCGTCTGCTGTTGTCCTTGGCCCTGCCCGTCATCTCTGAATCACTCCTTTTGAATGTTCTCTTTCTCCACACCTTCACCAGCTAGGTACCTTCAAAATTGTTAAATTCTTCCTAGGTGACCATTGTATCTTGTTACTGTTTTAATTAACATTTCTTTTTTATGAGAGAGATTGAATATTATTCCATATGTTTATTGCCAATTGCTCCTCCTTTATCTATGGACTCCTTATTTATGTATTTCACTTATTTCTAAACTGTATTATTCAATCCTTTTTGTCTCATTGATTTTTGAGTCCTCTGCATATTAAGAAAATTAGCCCTCTACAGTAGCAGGTATTACAAATACTACTTTCTAATTTGCAGTTTGTCTTTTGACCTTGTTTGCGGTATATTTTCATACCACAGTATTTTTATTTGGTTGGATTTAGTTTTATCATGTTTTTATTTTAATTTTACATTGTATTAACTTCTTATGTAGTTGAATTTAGTCCAATTCTTTTCTTTATGATCCTAAGTTTCACACCATACCTTCGCTATGCCCAAACTATATTTGCTAAAGTTCTTCATTTATTTTGGGGGCTGGTGCTGTGGCACAGTACGTTAAGCTGCAGCCTGCTGCACCATCATCCATACGAGTGCCGGTTCCAGTCCCAGCTGCTCCACTTATGATCTAGCTCCCTCCTAGTATGCCTGGGAAAGCAGCTGAAGATGGCCCAAGTCCCTGGGCCTTTGCCACTCATGTGGGAGACCTGGAGGAAGCTCCTGCTCCTGGCTTTAGCCAGGTCCAGAGCTGGCCAGTGCGTCCATCTGGGGAGTAAACCAGCAGAAGGAAGATCTCTCTCTCTCTCTCTCTGTCTCTCTGTCTCTCTCCTTCCCTCTCTGTAACTCTGAGTTTAAAATAAATTAATAATAAGGGCTTCTCCTTCAAAAATTATTTTTGTATGATGGGAAAAATCACAATATTCCTAAAGTTGTACTTATGAAATTTGTACTCATTAAATAAACAGTTTCTTTGGGGAAAAAATAAAAAAATTTTTTTATGATACAGGACTTTCTTCTTACATGTTTGTTCCATTTGAAATTTTTTTTCATTGAAGAGTAGACCAGAGAACAAACCTCATGTTCCCCCAAACAACTATAAATATGTCTCAGTGTCATTTACTGTCTGCATCCTGCTGATTTGAAAGGCAATCTTTTTCATACATAAAATTTTCTTATGTATTGAGCTCTACTTTTGGAATTTCTACATAGATCTTATATAATACCAACTATTTTCATTTCTGAAAGATTTAATGTTCTCCCTTCCATAAGATTTTCTTGGTTATTTTCACATATTTCTTTTCCAGCTAACAATTTTATGTTTAAAATAATGTGATCAAATTAACATCTTCCATCTACCAAAACTATCAACCTCTCCCTATGTTCATCTTTCCTTACTGAGAAGAAAAGAAGGGTCCTTCTCTCTCTACCTGTGTCCTGGTTTGCATTTTCTGTTGCTCTTGTAGTTCTCTTTCTCTCTCATTCATCATTAACTACTTGCTAACTAAGGATCATTTTACAATATGTGTAAAGAAGAAATAACAAAAATATTTGGCTCTATTTTCCTCTATTCCTTTTGCTTATTATACTTTTCAGCAGAAATTAGTAAGACTCATCTGTATTGATGTCTTTACTGTCTCATGTTGTATTCTCTCCTAAAGCAGAATGCTAGACTCTTCTCTGTACCACTACCCTAAAGTAGCTTTTATCAAGGTCACTGCTGTCCATTATTTGGCAAATCCAGGTTGGTTCTCTATTCTCATCCTTTTTGACTTTCAATATCATATTTGACCAAAGGGATTAACCTTTCTATACCATTAGTGTTTTCTTCTGAGGCTTTGGGGTCACCACATTCTCCTGCCTGTCTCCCGGCTCACTCCTACATGCCCTCTGCTGTCTGCTCTCTTGAATCTACTGTCTGAGGATAAGTGCACTGTGGCCTCTCGTCTCCTCTCTTCCCCTCTTCTGCCATCACCTCTCCTCTCCTCTCATTCCTCCATTGCCAATGTTCCATTCTTTCCTTCTTCTTTCCACCCCCTTGATCTTATTTGGTCCCACACCTTTCTGAACTCTATTTCTCCAACTCCAGGCTCCCACTTGTGCTCCAGAGTGCTCTCTCTGATGGTCCACACCCAATCTTTGTTTGGATGCTTTAGACACGCAAGCATAATAAGAAGGTGCTTCAAAAGGCTTGTGGAAAATGGCACTAAAAGTTTATTTTTATGTGAAGCATTTTGAAATCTATGTAGTTTTTTCATTATATCCACTTTCCATGAAGTTTTTGAAAACCCTCTATATGCATGGATTTAAAAAAATATTTTTCACCAAAATAAACTTATCCTTAAAAATTATTTATTTCTTAAATTTTGGTTAACATGAAATATTTGTACATTTATGGCATATACAGCAACATTTCAACAGATGCACTCAACATAAATCAATCATACCAAATTGCTCTTCCATTTCCTTTATGGCTAACTGTTCTGTAGAACACCAGAACCATTACTGTCACCCAACCATGTTTGGTACCCATTATCCAATCTCCCCCATCCTTGCCCTAGTAACCACTATTTTAGAAAACATGCAGGTGCCGGTGCTGTGACATAGTGGGTAAAGCTGCTGCCTGCAGTGCTGGCACCCTGTATGGGCACTGGTTTGAGTCCAAGCTACTCTACTTCTGATCCAGCTCTCTGCTATGGCCTGGGAAAGCAGTAGAAGATGGCCCAAGTCATTGAGCCCCTGCACCCACATGGGAGACCTAGAAGAAGCTCCTGGCTCCTGGCTTTGGATCGGCCCAGCTCTGGCCATTGCAGCCATCTGGGCAGTATACCAAGAGATAGAAGGCCTCTCTCTCTCTCGTTCACTCTTGCTCTCTCTCGCTCTTGCTCTTGCTCTGCCTCTGCCTCTCTGTAACTCTGGCTTTCAAAGAAATAAATAAATCTTAAAAAAGAAAACATGCAGTATTTTTCTTTCTGTGTCTGGCTTATTTCACATAACATAATGCTCTCCCCTAATATGCTGTTGGTGAGAATGCAAATTCAGCCATTATAGAGAACAGCATGGAGATTCCCCAAAAAACAAAAAGTAGGCCTATCTTATAGTCCAGCTATCTGGGCTTGTAACCAAAGGAAATGACATTAGTGTGTGAAAGAGACACCTGTACTCCCATGTTTATTGCAATGCTATCACATTAACTAAGATGGGAAATCAATCTAGATGTCCATCAACAGGTGAGTGGAATATTATTGAACCATAAAAAAGAACAAAATCCTGAGATTTACAACAAAATGAATAGAACCTGAGATAGTTATGTTAAACTTATCTTTTAATTGAGTTTTCCACAAACTTTTTAAAGTACCGTTGTATATACAAGATAGAACTCTTGCTTTCTATCCCAGTTTCCATTCGCTGCTACCTTAGTCTTAACCAGAAGTACAAATGGCAGGACTTCTCTTTCCTCCTTGCCAATGAAAGACATGCTGTCATTGTCCTTGGATTCTTGCTCCCCTACAGTCCCCTATTCAATCCATCAGCAAGATCTGTCATGCTACTTCTAAAATACAATATAAAGTCTTACCACTCTCCCACTACTACTGTAGCTGAAGCGCTTGTCTGAGTCCAGACTTCCATCTAACCTGCTTTCAGTCTTGCTCCTCACTCTCCAGAAGTTGAGTCTTTACACAGCAAACAGCGTGATCTTCCCAAATCAAATCCTATCACCGTCCAAATCAAAATGTCCTGATGAAATCCAACTGCTAACTACGGAGTGTAGGCTCTTCAGGAAGTGGCCCTCAACCAGCTGTGTGACCACCTCTTTGGCATTTCACTCCAGGAATTCCAGTCTCCTTGCGGTTCTTCCAACACAATGAACTGCCTCAGGGTCTTTGATCTGCTGGTCCCCTGTTGGCTGTGTTCATCTCCCGATGGGTTGTAGGACTGAGTCTCATCTTTAAGGCCTTCGCTTCTCTGCAAGAGACTTCCTTACCTACTCTTGCTAGCACAGCATTCCTCCATACCCACACACCCACAGCCCCGTCGTTCTCTCCTCTACAGCCCTGTTACATTTCCTTCAAGCTTTCTTAAGTGAGAACTAGTATTTTTTCGTCTTTCTGGAGTAGAACATAAACCCAAGAGTGAGTAATTTTTCTCTGTCATAAAGACGCTTAACAATGGCTGGAGTAGTGCCTGGTATATAGCAAGCCAATAGTAATTTAGGTGAGTTTTGTTAGTTCTAGGGGGATAAAAGTCCATATCATTTGGAACACATAGCATTTGGAATTTATATATTAACTAAAATCACACAGAATTTATAGATTACTGTAGGGGAACACAACACCTACTCCCAATATAGTAAGTCCTGACCAGGAGCAATACATGTCTTTCCAATTATCCAAGTGCTTATTTTTAATTCTAAATTTTTGTAGCCCTAGTCCATACAAAGACTTATTTTTCTTTAGAAGGCTTTTTAGGTTGGGGAGGCAAATATTCAAAATTATGATAAATTTCTCCAAATATGATGCCAAGTAGAAGATAGAATTAATTTTTTCACCATATTGTAAAGAACAGAATTTTATGGGGGCTAAAAAAATATATAAAACTCTAGTACAAGAAAGAAGTTTCTAAAAATTAGAACTGTTCCATGTTGAGTTAAGGGGTTAACGTGGTACAGCAGCTGAGCCACCCACTGCGACACCAGTATCCCATATCATAGTGCCGATTTGAGTCCCTGGGCTGCTGATGTGCCCAGGGTGAGCAGCAGAAGATGGCCCGAGTGCTTCAGTCACTGCCACCCATGTGGGAGACCAAGAAGGAGTTCCAGGCCTCCAGCTTTGACGTGGTCCAGGCTCAGCCATTTGGCAAGTGACCCAGAAGATGGAAGATCTTGCATTCTGTGTGTGTCTCTCCCCGAACCCCCCTGCCCCTGCCTCATAACTCTGTCTTTCAAGTAAATAAGCCAAACTGTAAATTTAAACCTTTGTACTGAAGCCGCCTAGTGAGGGGATGACCAAGCAGAGACTGTGCTTTCACAAAGAAGCTCCTAAATCTGTGGAGGCTGGATGAGAAGGCACCTGAGGGCCATCTGAACTGTAAGCGAATATGACTCATATTCCCTCCTCAGATTTCCACCAGTTGGATGCATTCCAAAAAATTAAAATAACCCCGATTTTCACCAGCCAACGATTCTTGAGGGGTTCTGAGAGTGAGTAGCTTCATAGTAAAGTCCAGAATCCATTCATATATCTTCAGCTCTGCCCTACAAATTATATCTCCTTTCATTAAATAAATCTTTAAGACCAGATTCTCCGAGGACCTAACTTTTCTGAAATATTTTACTTTACTTAAGCACCATGAAACAGTGTTAAAATCCAAAAGTACTTGGTATTTCCCTTAAGAAATCAGATGACAAAGCTGAACAGCCAACAGGTTTTGCAAGATGTTACTTGTCTCTGCAAGTTATTGCTTTCAAATAGGCTAAATCAAACAGTGTGAGACTCTACTGAAGAAGTTTTGTCCAAAGTTGTTACTACTGACCTGCAAACCTGGATTTTTTTTTTTTTACCACCTCTAAAACCTTGAAACATACAGTGGATAGAAAAAAAAAGAGTGAAAGGGAAGGTAATAATGATAGTAGCCTTGCTTGCTATTATCTTCATTTGAAAGAAATGATATTGTTTGCCAAAGGTCCAAGGCTGTGGAGCTAAGCCACAATTCTAGATAGCTCAGCAAGGCTTAGCAGAAAGCAGAGAGTGCACTTCTTTGTTGCAGGGTTTTATGGAAAGGAATCATTTCACAGCTTGTATGGATTCTGCAAAGGCCTCAAGCTAGGAAGTGGAAGGTGACCTGCGGGAGGTGTGCAAGGGTCACTTGCATGATATGAGATGTCTCTTCAGGCTGCTGGATTACACTTATGAGCTCTTACAATGTGTTTGCCACTCTGACCTCCTTGTCGCTCAAGTCCAGGGCTCTCGTGAGCTAGGAGAGAGACTCCAAACCAACACACATGCACATGACACAATGTCACTCATTTGTCAATCCGAATTCAAAGAGAAAAGAGACTGCCTTGTTCACAAAACAAGCGCTTACACATTTGAGCGCATTAAACTCACGCTTTAGACAACAAAATCTTGTCTTATGAAACACAAGAAGTGATCTGAGTCCCTGTCCGTATCCTAGATTATCTGTCTAGCCGACTTTATCAAATTTCAGAGCTTTAGATGTCATTTCCTCATGTGGACACCTCAGGCTATGGTTTTTAGGTACAGTCAGGATTATAAACTCTCCTCTTGAAAACTCCTTTAGAAAACCATGTATGCCTGCCACCAGGAGGAAGACACAAGTCCAACCTGAGACCCAAGGACCTTGCCTTTAAGATCTGCTCAGTGACTTTTCATTGCAGGATAAGCAAGGCTAAAGCCAGGCTCCCTAAGTGTTAACGTGCATTCCAGCTGAAATCCAGGTTCCCGACCCTTCGGCTTCAGCACGCAGTCTCCCAGCATTCCGGTGACTCAGCTCTGCTCTCTTTTAAATTTTCCCTCCACCTCGAGTTCCTTTGCTTATAAAATAGGAATACTACCATCCTGTTTGCTTAACAGGGGTAAGGGGCAGAGCTACTAAGATAATACAAATACATGAAAATACTTTAAGGGATTTTAAAGTATCATATTGTTTCATAAAATGGGGTGTTTAACTGTAGAATTTTTTTAATATAGCTTTGTTTCTAACTTGCATTCTGTGCAGACAACAGAAAGGGAGGGATGAGGAATGAGTGACCTGTCAAGCTTTAGCCATCTGTAAAATATGAATTTTCTGTGGAACAGAGGAGACGATGCATGACACACAATGAGGCTTCGTGGGGGTGGCTTTTGGAAACCATTCTCACTACTTTTCAGGAATACCAAGATATGATAACCGTGTACACAAAGTCAGCAAGCTTCTTAGAACTGGAAGGCTGTGAAATGCATGGGTGGGTTCAAAATATCTCTAACATGGTGCTTCCAACTGAAGAAACCCCTAGGCAGCATGTTTACACAAAACTATCACTTGAATTCTTATCTTTTTTTAAGATTATTTATTTGAAAGTCAGAGTTACACAGAGAGAGTAGAGGCAGAGAGAGAGAGAGAGAGAGAGAGTGAGAGAGAGGTTCTTCCATCTGCTGCTTCACTTCCCAATTGGCCACAACGGCTAGAACTGCGCCAATCCAAAGCCAGGAGCCTGGAGCTTCCTTCGGGTCTCCCATGTGGGTGCAGGGACCCAAGCACTTGGGCCATCTTCCACTGCTTCCTCAGGCCATAGCAGAGAGCTGGATCAGAAGTGGAGCAGCCTGGACTTGAACCGGCACCCATATGGGATGCTGGGGCTTTAGGCTAGGGCATTAACCCACTGCGCTACAGCGCTGGGCCCCTAATTCTTATCTTATAGCTTAACAATATCAGCAGATGCACAGGCAAAATTAGCTATTAATTTGCAGAGGAAGCTTCAATAGATCATCATCAGATTAACCGAGTTACTAGAGTTAACCACTCTCACTTAGTATTCAGAGTATTTTCTCCAATACAAGTTTCAATATAAATTATAGATACAAAAAAAATTCAGTCCCAGGAGGAATTTCAATAATCCAGTCTACCTTCTTGTTTTACAGAACAAAACAATGAGACTCAGAGATGGTAAGTGACTTGACTAAAGACACACAGCTAACACATGTGGGAGAGAGATTACGACTCACCTGTTCTGGCTTGAAACCTGTGACTTGTTCCACCCTGTGCTATCTTAGCCCAGTGTGAGAAATATTTAATCAAGGGCTAATGACAAAAGACAATGAAGACATATTGAATTCCTTCTTTGAATTTCTTCCCGTATCACTGCAGCACCTACGAACTCAGATAATTACACTGTGAGGAGACAGGTGACAGGGGAGCAAAACACCTCCTCTACTTCCTAGCCCCCTGTCAAAGGCAGAGGAGGTGGCAAATTGCTACGTGGAAGTTTCCAGAGGCAGCGGGGAGGGGTGCGGAACTCGCGTTTGGCATCTCCCGTTGTAAGATGTAAATCTGAGATTTGGGTAGCTTTCGAGGATGGGAGTTCGGAGAGGGAAGGAAAGGCCTTAACCCATAGCCTTGGACTCAAAATATTCTTTGCTTCAGCTGCTCTAATATTAACCTGAGCCATAAGCCACTACCTCAGCTGAGGCCCAGAGCCCAGTGGGGAGCAGTGTGGTCGATCCACTGTTACTTAAACTCTTCAGGTTTTCTATTATCTAACTCAGTTTCCTCTCATAATGAAGATTAAGTTGTAGTGAGGAATCTGGTTTGCTGAGGAGAGAGAGAATCATAGTGACATATCATTTTACAGGAGACAATACCAGCTATTTCTGAATCAATCTGGCAGCTAAGCCGGACACGTATTTGGACCAGCAATCAATGGTTCTTTGGGGATGGACTGAGCTGGGCGGGCTTCAGAAAGGGACACACTGCAGTGGCATCTGTCCCAGGTTCTCACTGCTCGCCCCAGCACCTTCTATCACAGTACACTACTCTCCTAAAATTCCAGCGAGCTATCAGGAAATGAAAAAACACCACACCATATTCAGAAAAATATTAATTTTCTACTTAAAGCCATTGGAAGGAACTCTGTCTGCCCAGAACAAGAAACTAATTAAGCATTTTCTACATCAAAATATTTGGGAAATGTTTGTTTATAAAATGAAAATGCAGGCTTTTTTTTAATTATAAGGAAACTTGGTGCCAGTTAGGAGTGAAGGATCTGTGAAATAACTAATTCAAACCAGATGCCCAGAGAAATTGAGTTCACTCTTCTTTCCCGAGCAGTATTTCAATAGAATTAGTGCCTGCTGCGTTGTGCACAGCAAAGTGTGACCCGTGGCCGAAGATGAAGATGAGCTGAGGTTCCGTGTTGGGAAGAATGTCCTGATGCTTCCCTCCACCCACAGACGTTCCGGGGTGCGTCGAGGGTCCTCATGGCTTTACAAAGAGAAGGGAACGAAGCTGGGAGAGGGGCAATGCACCTGCCATGTGACCTCTCAGTGCCTTCCTCAGATTCTCTAAAACCTCTTGCTTCATCGCTAAGAAGCAGTTCTCCATTGCCATTGCTTTTACAGTTTAAAAATCATGTATGCTTAGAAATGCGTATCTAACATCTATCCAAATACAATATGGAAGAAAGAATTAGTCCAAAAACAATGGCTTTAAAAAAGGTTTATTATATATATATATATATATATATATATATATATACCCTCCTCCGTACGTCTATTCTTCCAAGGGGATGTTCTAAAAGAATTCAAAGTGGTGAATGACTACTGAGCATTCAGTCCCATTGCCTTTGGTCCGTTATGGCCTTGAGGTCAGGGTGCCACCCCTCGCTGGCAAGCTGTCATAATCACATTTTCCCATAACGGAAATTGTTGATGGAGGCAACCAAGTCATGTGCCATGCTTCCACACAGCAGTGTAAATGTTAGTAGGTCACAATGGATAGACAAAGATAATTTGACAAGCAATCTGTTTATTCTTCAGATTAGAAATCTGCGTTCAGGGCCACATTAAAGAATTGTACACTCGGCCACGAGAAAAGAAACCATCACTTGGTAACAGGCAGAATAGGGGCTTTCAGACAATCCAGGGAAGGACAATGAGTTGCCCCTCGGCCACCACAGGTGGTGACAGAAAGTGAAGGTTCTATCTCAAAGGTAGTACCACAAATGCCAAGCAGGAAATTGGAAAAGAGGGGGAAAAAACAACATAGGCCATAGACGGGAAGCGTGGCCTTCAACTTTCTAATATATAAATGGGAGCAAACCAAGCAGGGGAACGTTTCTAATGACTGCAGTACCATGGGTCATTGTCAAGGTGTCGATATGGAGGCAGGCGTTTTCTGAGGAAGCTGCTTGTGATGCCGCTTTGGATACCCCATGTTGGAGTAACTGAGCTTCAGTTTCAGTTCTGCTCCCAACCCCAGCTTGCTGCCAGTACCCACCCTGGGAGGCAGCAGGTGCTGGCTCAAGTATTTTGGGTCCCTGCCTCCACTGAGTGGTGGGCTCTTGGCTTCAGGCCTGGCAACAGCCCTGGCTGTTGCAGGCATTTGGGAAATGGACCAATGGATAGAGGATCTCTCTCTCTGTCTCTGTCTCTGTCTCTCTCTCTCTCTCAAATAAAATGGAAGTAAATACATTTTAAAAAGGTTAACAATGGCATATATAGCACACTCCCAAAGAAACTTTGAACATATCCAAAATGCACCTTTGTCCTTGAGTGTAGGAATTTCGCTGGTATTTAACCCAGGCTTTCGTGAGATGCCACAAGTAACTGCCATTTCAAGTGCATTTATGTCTGTCTCTCTGTCTCTGCCTGTTTTCCAGATCCCTCCCCACATGTTCTCCACCCACCT
This sequence comes from Sylvilagus floridanus, assembly GCA_949820135.1. NCBI lineage: Eukaryota > Metazoa > Chordata > Mammalia > Lagomorpha > Leporidae > Sylvilagus > Sylvilagus floridanus. The sequence continues at coordinate 94,027,662 of OX463244.1, read as the reverse complement.
GGAAAATGTGTTCTCTCTCAGAATTTTCCACCGTGGACACCCCTTATTCTTCCATCACAGCCCAACTGTTACTTCTTGCCCAGAGAGAGGCTCCCATTTTCTTCTTTCCCTGAGTCTCTGTCTCCGCTTCGTGGGACTTGCACATTTTGAAATTAAAGCTTTCTTCGTGTGTTTGCTCAGCGTCTCACTCCAGTGAACTCCTCAGGGCCAGAGAAGTGGTCCTTTGAGGAAGCTTCTAGGATGCCTGCATCTGTCGTGGTGCCTGAAGGAATGTCAAAATGGATGCAGAGGGTCAGCAGCAAGCATAAAGGCCAGTGGGTGCCCACCACTGCCGCTGGTACTCCAACAAGTGGCACTATGGGGCCTGAGACTCTAGATCGGGGGTGCAGGGTGAGGTGGCCAAGGTCTCTGGTGGTAAATGACTGCCAAGGACCCTAACAGTCCAATACTGCTAGGATTCTGATCCCCCAGGCCCACCCACATCACCTGATTGCCTCCAACACCCACTGACATGATGGGGCATCGAGGCTGAGAGTGGCTCAAACGAGAGAAGGCTCTAAAGATGTTTCTATCAGTTCAACAAAGGGTCCCGTTTTGCTTTAGGAAAAATTGAGTGTCACAGGCACAGACGAATAAATGGAAGTCTGTAAACATCAAGTCGTGTCTTTCCTTTTTAGGGAAGTAGCTTGATGGAGGGACTGCGCCGTCAGTCAGAAACTGGCCAGGGGTGCCTCTTCTTCCCAGCAGGAGTTACAGTTGAAATGTCACACCTATGGTTGTGACCATCTGTTTAATATCCGTGTCTCTCAAACAGACTCAGCTGCCTGAAGGTCAGGACAGTGTCGCTTTTGTGACCACTGTGTCCCTAGTACCACGTCCGGTATATTCAATGAACTAAGGAATGAATGAATGCATGAGATTTGCCTTCTCCCTAGGGTTGGTCTTCCCGGTTTCATGTTGTCGGTCACTGCCATCATTTTTTTTTTTTTAAGTAGCAAGAAAAATAAAGCCATGGTATGATTCTCTTCACTCCTGCTTTTAGTGCTGATTGCAGAAGTCCAACCTTCCTGCAAACTGGCCTCTGCCTCTTTTGGTGGCTGCTTTAACATATAGTTTTGTCACCAGCTTTGGGTGCCTTTGAGAAAGTCACTGTGTCTTGCCAGCATTTATTCTCACATCTGAGGAAATGATATCATTATGACCCTTTGTTGGTACAGGTTCATGGATCAAACGTGACTTGAGTATTCGGAGAAGAATAAAATTCTGTTAAAACATAAACTACTATTCAATTAAGTACTTCTTCTATCAAGGCTTTAGGTAGAGGCAATGGAGCAGAAAGCAGGGTCAAGTTCAGGTGTGACCTGGAAGCATGTGCAGGACAGGAACGGGAATGAACCTCACTGCTAACTTCAGGAATTCTGGAACATCAGAATCACCACTATGATGATACTTCAAAAGGTTGCTGGAAAATGAAACCAAAAGATATATTCATTTTTGGTGAAAAAACTTTTGAAATCCATGCAGCTTTTCCATGTTATACATTTTCCATGAATTTCTTAAATAGCCTTTGTTTTTGTAGAGGGACTTCCTATGTCACCTGTAAAGACAGGGGAATGAAACAGGAGGTTTCTGGTAACCCTGTGGACAGACAGAGACTACCTGGGCTTTGTGGGAAGAATGGCAAGGAGACAAAACGAGTCCAGGGAGTTCGAGCCTGGCCCAGCATCGGCCATTGCAGCCATCAGGGGAGTGAACGAGCAGATGGAAGACTTCTCTCTCTCCCTCCCTCTCTGGCTCCCTGTAATTCTGCCTTCAAATAAATAAATAGATCAAAAAGAAAGAAAGAAAGAAAGAAAATTCAGGGTCCCTTGTTCAAAATTTATTAAGAATTTCAAGACAGCAACAGCAAAGCAAAGTCAAGCATGCAGCCACTGTGTGCATGGGGCCCTGTGCTACACAGCTCATAGCCCAAGAAGCTGCTTCCCCACACCATTTAAGATAGGCAAAAAAGGACAGCATCATCAAGAGAACTCACCCCTTGTCTGGTTTGTTTTTTTTTTTTAAGATCTATTTATTTATTTGAAAGGCAGAGTTAAAGAGGGGAGAGGGTGAATTTGGGGGGAGTGAGGGATCTCCTATCCACTGGTTCACTCCCCAAATGGCTGCAACAGCCAAAGCTGGGCCAGGTCGAAGCCAGAAGCTAGGAGCTTCATCCCATGTCTCCCGTGTGGTTGCAGGGGCCAAAGCACTTGGGCCATCCTCCACTGATTTTCCAAGGCACATTAGCAGGGAGCTGGATCGGAAGTGGAGCAGCCAGGACATGAATTGGCACCCATATGGAATCCTGGTGCTACAGGCAGTGGCTTAACTTGCTAGGCCACAGCCCCGGCCCCTCTAGTTCAGTTTGAGCACTGAGAAGAGGTGAAGCTTTGGCAAGACAAAGGCTAGCGGCTTGGGAGAAAACAGGGCAGGATCACAGAAATGAAGCAGGCCATCACAACCACAATTACGTCATCGTTGGGCTCAGGCCACCGAGGACTAGCATCAGGGGGAGAGGCCGAGGACCTAACCTGCTCGTAGCAGTCCTGGACAAGACTGCAGTCTCACAGTGATTCCTGGGGAAATAAGATAGGCAACTATGACGTAACCATACACATAGTTAAGCAGCATGAAGAGAGAAAATGCCCATGAGAAACCAAATAAGAAACACCCACTGGTTAAAAACTCAGGCTGCATGGAGACAGAACCAACCAAGCAGGGCTTTTCCAGACTGATTTCCATCACTGTCATAGGCAAGAGAGCAGGGAAGTCCAAAGGGAACAGGTTGTCTCAAGAACAAATGGAACAGTCTCGTAGAATTCTAGTCCTGGCTGAGAAAAATGTCTGAGAATGTCATTTTTGCGAAGGATGGATACACTGAGCATTCATCAAAATTTACTTATTTTTAACACTAACACAAAAGTTGTATATACTATTTCAGAAAACTTGAAAAGCAGAATCACAATTAAGAAATTACTCATAAGTCGATCACTCAATAACAATCATTGTTAATTTGACCTTTTGGTATATGATCTTTTAAACTTTCATTATATACCAATACCCATATATAAATAATTATTTTCACATTCTTTATAAAAAGATTATTTATTTGAGGGACAGAGTTACAGACAGAGAAAGAGGTCTCCATCAGTTGGTTCACTCCCAAAATGGAGTGGCCAGGGTTGGGCCAGCAGGAAGCCAGGAGCCAGAAGCTTCTTCCAGTTCTCCCACATAAGTGCAGGGGTTGAAGTAGTTGGACCATCTTCTGCTGCTTTCCCAGACCATTAGGAGGGAGCTGGATGGGAAGTTCAACATCCAAGACTTGAACCAGTGCCTGTATGGAATGCTGGCATCACAGATGGAGGCTCAACCTATTATGCCACAGTACTGGCCCTTCACATGTTATTTTTAACATTAGCAATGCATCATGATTTTCCACCTTGCTAAATAATTTTTCTATGTGACTTCTTAAAAAATAGCTACATAATAGTTCATCAAAGAAATCCTCCATAACAAATTTTCATTTTTTAAATTTATAAATAATGCTAGCATAAACATTTTTTATAAACACACATACTTTTACCAATATATTATTTATTCTTGGTATTTTAAAAAGATGCATTTATTTATTTGAAAGGCAGAGTTCCAGAGAGAGAGAGAGATCTTCCACTGCTGGTTCACTCCCCAAATGTTCATAATGGCCAGGCCTGGGGCAAACCAAAGCCAGGAGCCAGGAGCTTCTTCCCGGTCTCCCACATGGGTGCAGGGGCCCAAACACTTAGGTCATCCTCTGATGCTTTCCCAGGTGCATTAGCAGGGAGCAGGATCAGAAATGGAGTAGCCAGGATTGGAACCAGCACCCATATGGGTTGTCGACCCCTCTTCTTGGCATTTCTATGAAACATTTTCATCTGATATGGCGTTTTCTCAGACTGCATTCTTGGGAAGCCTCCTGGGAAGAACGTGGTAATGACCTTGCAGTAGTACCTGAGCAGGTTGCCTCCTTGGTGTTCCCAGCACTTCACCTGGACAGCATGTATGGCACTTGACATCCTGCACTCTCCTGTTATTTATTCTGTAACTGGAGATTCCTCGAAGGAGAGGGCACAGGAGGCTCCTCTCTACCCCCCAGGGCCTGGTCCAGGTCAGGTACTCCATAAATGTTTATGTAATCGCTGAACGAGTTCCTCAAGTCCTGCAGCCCAGTTCATCTCAACCCCCTGCCAGCTTCGCTCCCTAATTGCTGTGACATTTCCTCCCCAGCTGAGGGACAGAGATTTAGGGGTAGGGCCTGAGGGGACAGTTAGTTCCTTTGATGTGTCTACCGCCCAGCCACCAGAGGTGGGTCTTCTGAGAAATGCAGCCGGAAAGGCGGTTTAGGATTCCCTAGGCAGGTACGGAGGAACGAAGAAGTCAAGCCTTGTCCGAGAATCTGTGCCCTCCAGAAGTGACTTGATGTTTGATTCTCCAAATTAGTCACAATTTTTATATTCAGCAAGCACTGCTTGGCTTGCTTCTATAAACCATTCAAAAGGAAAGAAAGACAAGCTTAAGCGCAAATGGCCTATTGCCTTTTAGAAGTGAAAAAAAAAAAAGCGCTAGTTCTAGACATTTGCTTGGTATATTCTGCTCTCAAAAGCCGCCTTGGGCTTTTCCCTGCTTCAGCCTTGCACTTGTCTCAGTTGCCTTCAGCTGTTTAAAAGTACTAAATCACATCCTACCTCTTAGGAGTAAATAATCCCATCAACTCTCACTTTCATGCTGCACCGATTAATTGCAACAAAACCTCCTTCCTCACCTGGGCCTCCGCCGGGGTGTCCCACTGTGCGCTTCCTACTACGCACCGGGTTTGATTAGGAGCTGGACTGCAACCGTGAATGACACAAGGCCTGTGCTTCTTTCAGGGAACTTTCCAAGGGATGGGAGAGACGGGAGAGTAAGCCAGCACCTGCTGGGCAGCGTCTGCCCCAGGTGTGCCTAGCAGACCCACTTCTGCTTTTTCTGGGTGATTGCGAAGGCTTGCTCTGCCTTCTGTAAACTAATGTTTTAAAGCTAGACAAGTTCCCATCATGAGCTAAAAAGACTTAAAAAAAAAATGCCACTCAGCACAGTAAGGGCATTTAGGGAAACAAATAAGATTTCCGCACGTACACACTCTCCACCAGATACACTGCAGAAGGCTGGAGTGAGCCGCATTCCTACCTGCAGCAAATCCCGCTCTGCAGGCTCCCAGCCCTTCCTTCCCCCACAAGGCCAGAGCCTTCGAGAGGATCCCAAACAGTGAAGAAATGATTCTGTCCCCCAACCACAGGTCACTGGGCACTTCCCCCTCCTTCACGCGGCCGATCCTGTCCCCCTACACCTCCACACTGAGGAAGCATCCAAGGGTGAGGGAAAGAGTTAGGGGCCGATCGGCGTTGAATTTTGGCCCAGCTATTCATTAGTCTCAGGTCTGGGCATAAGTCACTCCATCCCTGAGTGCCCACAGCAGGAAGAGCCTCGCTCACAGCAGAGTCCTAAGAATGCGGTTGGAAGCTGTGTCTCCTAGCGGGCAGTCTGCGGTCGGCTGCTAGGGGTTAGACATCTCCTCATTAGAAGCTCTGTGACCTTGGGAGGGCCATTCTAGTACTCTGCGCTTCAACTCCGTCAGCTGTACAATGGGAATAAAACTAGTACCTGTATCACAAGGTTGTAAGATTAAATAGAGTCATACATATAAAGTGTTTAGAATAATGTTCACTCTCGCTACCAAGCTACAAGAGCTGGTGCTGGTAAAAGACATAATCATGTTGGCTGGCGCCAGGGATCACTTGGCTAATCCTCTGCCTGTGGCACCAGCACACCGGGTTCTAGTCCCAGTCAGGGCACCGGATTCTGTCCTGGTTGCCCCTCTTCCAAGCCAGCTCTCTGCTGTGGCCCAGGAGTGCAGTGGAGGATGGCCCAAGTGCTTGGGCCCTGCACCCCATGGGAGACCAGGAGAAGCACCTGGCTCCTGCCATCGGATCAGCGCGCCGACCGCAGCGGCCATTGGAGGATGAACCAATGGCAAAGGAAGACTTTTCTCTCTGTCTCTCTCTCTCACTGTCCACTCTGCCTGTCAAAAAAAAGAGACATAATCATGTTGACAGGGTGTGGGGGCCTCGGTGATGGTCATAACAATCTGCACAATCACAGCTCCAGTTCCCGTGGGTTCATATTTAATCACCCCTGGTTAACTCTCTTAGGATCTAACGAATTACTTGCATCTTCCCTGACTTAGTAATGACAGTAGCGTTAGCTGAGCATTTTCCATATATCAGACGTAAACGAGCACGAAGAATGGTAGAAGTGTTGGCTCATTTAATTCTCACAGTGTTAGGAGCTGGCTACTAGTATTAGGTCCATTTTACAGAAAGAGCAACTGAGTTACAAGGAGAGGAAATGGTTGCAGGAAAACACACAGCTAACAAGAGGACTGGCTTCAGGCCCATGCATTAACTCCCAACTGATAAGACAAACACAGTCTTGCTCCCCGCTGAATTCTACCAGGGCTTGATTTCCCGCTGTGAGGAGCCAAAGCTCTGGAACATTCTTTGTGCTTCCACGTGCCAGCTGCTCTGTGTAACTGCAAGGCGCCATCCCAGAAAGCACTCAGGAAACTGACCACAGCTTTTGCCACGGAAGATCACATTATTTTGTGACTTTGGCCGAGCCTTTCCCTCAGTCCCTGTGTTGGGATAAGAGGGAGTGCTCCTGTTTGCCCTAGCCGGAGACAAGACGGACTGTGGACTATTATCTTACCTTGTTATCTGAGCTGCCGCTGCACAAGGAAGTTTCCTTTGCTAATGGTTGAACTGCTCTTCAGATAAAGGCCTCCCCTGGATCTCTGCAGCTCTAATTAATCAGCTGTTAAAACAGAAGTTGATAAAGACAGGCTTACTTAAAGTTCGCATTGCCTGCAATCAGAGATAACCAGTGAGTTTGGCAGTGCGATATGAAAAAACGGGAGAATGATCTGTTATCAAAGCGTACATGGCACTCAAATGAAAAATGTGGTTCAAAAATAGTTAAAGCAATGCTCAAGTTGGTAAAAAAAAAAAAAAAGAAGAAGAAGAAGAAGAAGAAGAAGAAGAAGAGGAGAAGGAGGAGTATACATTTCTTTTAACCTGTGTTGGCAAAGTGCAAACGGCAAGACACACATACACACACACACATGCACACATCAATATGAGACCATGATCCATGCTGACGCTCCCGGGGAAGCTGGGGAAACAGAGCTGGAGCAGGCTTCCTGAGCATGGGCGCGCCAGAGTCTGCCACTGAGCACCATATCCCTTTGATGGCATTGACGACTTCTAAAAATTAAATTGGAAAGTTGATTTTTTTTTTCTCAGAGGCAAAAGATATGCCTGTTTAAAAAATATAGTTTTAGGAAAATCGCCTGAAAAAAATGAGTACATGATGGATGAAGAGAAAGAAACTTCCCCCTAGGAAATGCTAAGATGAAGTGGGGGAAATCAAGTATGTGAATTGGCTTGGATGTTAATTGCTTTCCAGTGGACTTAAAGAAGACAAGGATCGAACTGAACTGGATGTGGAGGGAAGGGCAATTCTACTCCCTGGGAAAGGGTTAGGACTCGGGGCATAAATGCAGCACAGAGGTGAAATCTCCTAAGTGATATGTTCGTTACCACATTGCATACATCGGCATTTCCAATCTGCTTTGCTTCCTAAACTTAGTATAGTGAAGTGGAAATATCAGTGGACTTGGAGTCAGGCAGCCTAATTACAGAATAATAATTATTTTAAAAATTACAAATAAGGAATATTATAAAAACTCCCAGAGGGAGTCAATCAGCTTCTGAGCCTCCGTGTGCTCAGCTGGAAAATGGGTGCACAGAGGGGAGAGGCTACAGAGCTCTCCTTCCTCTCACATGTCTCTCAAGCCTAACAATCCATAATTTTACACTTGGCCTTGTGTCACCTGTACTCAGATGCTCTAAGTTGTACTGTCAATTTCAAGTCCTAAATGTTTAAGAGCTCCTAAATGTTTGGGTTCTTAGAAGCAGTGTTAGCTGAAAAAACACAATGAAAAATGTGCAAGGCTTTCCCAAAACCCTCTTGGAAAGTCTGACCTTGCAAATGCACTGGCAGTTTGTAATAATTCAGAACATTTGGACAAAAATGCCACCTACCTCCGTGCTTACATAATGCCAGCCCCGTGGGAATTAGATGTCGCTGCTTTTCCGTGCCAGTAAGACCATTTTACAGGCCTGAAGTTGCCTCTGGAAGCTATGTCCCGTTCTATTTGGGATGTGTGTGACATCTTCGCTGCAGTGCCCAGACGCTTTCCGGAATGGGACAGGAATCAGCCAGTACTATTAATTATTGCTTTAGAATGTGACAGTTCAGGAACTGACGAGTGTGGGCAGCTGATGAGCTGGATGTGCGTGGGGAGGAGAGCGGACCAGGATCTGAGAGTCAGCGCACCCCAATGCCCTGAGAACCCCGGCGTTCTGTCCCCCTGCTCTCGGTGAGTCACAGTCTGCGCATGTGACATGGAGATGATAATACCCCAGCCACCTTCACCGTGCTGCTGGCTGAGGCTCAGATGTGGCTCACCTGATCAGAAAAGCCAGAGGGACCCACAGAAGACCGGCGTGTAAGTTAGGGAACGGTTATTATTCACCAGGATGATTGCTCTGCAACCGAAGAAAGAACCAGCTGTGGCAAATAAGAAGGAGAGAAGAAAAATAAATATCCCTTAACCAGTTACCAAGAAACTAGCTTTTGAGAAAAATTCAGTTGCTTGTGATTGGTTCTCCCAGATTGAGTACAGAGAACCTGCAAAGTAGGTTGGGCCTCAAATTAAAACAAAATGAGCATTTACTACACGCTGGTCATCGGACTACAGCTGTACCCACAATGTCTGATCTGATCCTCACCAAACCCCATGAGGGAGTTGTTATCCATATTTTATAGATAAAGAAACGAGACACAAAGAAGTCAACTTGCCCAAGGTCACACCGTTGTAGCCTGGGTTTGACCCAGGTGGCCAGCTTCAAAAAATAAACTAAAACGCAATCATCTTGCAGGATCTCATGACCCGCAGGCAGGTCTGCCTCAGGCCCAGCCCTGGCGTTGTCAGCGTTCTCCCCTCAGCTGTGTTCTCCTCCTCCTCCTCCATACCCATTCTCTTGGTAGGTAGACCAAGGGAGACTCCTGGGACAGTCACCCCCACCTCATGGTCCATCTGGGTGTGACAAGGCAAGCTTGCTCCAAGAGAAAGAAAAGCAAACAGTAAGTATAAAGAGGGGAAAAAAAGCAAAATTACCATTGAGATGCACTGACTGAATAGCCCTTGTCTGGACTATTGAAGAACAGCTTTTTTTTTATGTTTTTTGATTTAAGAATTTTTTGTTTGTTTTGATTTTTTCTTTCTTTTTTGCCTTCATACAAAGTGCTGAACCCTTTATCTAGAATAGATTTAATCTGTGTTTTAAGTTAAATGAAAATAGATCTTAATAAAAAAAAAAACAGACTAGGAATAGGAGAAGGAAGTGGAAGAGGGGTGGGAGTGTGGGTAGGAGGGCAGGTACAGTGGGAAGAATTACTGTGTTCCTAAAGTTGTACTTATGAAAGGCATGCAAATAATAAAAAAGTAATAATAAAATAAAATGCATGCAAATAATTTTTAAACAGTCAATGCAGGGAGGCAGGCAAAGAAACCAGGACAGGGAACTCAGTTCTTTCAAAAGCCCCCACAGTGTCTGCCTCCCAGTTGCCCCACAGCCCTTCTAGGCACAGCGCCATGCCAGGCATGTAGTAAGTGTTTAATAAATGTTCTTCTCTCTCCTCTTCCTTTCTCTTCCCTTCCCTCTCACTTTCCTCCATCTTCCCTCCTCTTCACACCAGCTTTGGGCACAAGGACTGAATGCTCCCAGTGGATTCATGTGGATTTTTAATGTGACCCCCACACACACACCCAGTGGAGGTGAAAGGGCACCCACCCTCCACCAGTAAGTACAAATCTTCAAGCTACACAACTGCCCGCTACCTGCTATCCCTGCCACACACCTCCTAGATGGGTAACCCCCAGCAAGGACTTGGAATAGACGTGTCTTCCCCGGCTGTTTTTCATTCTCTTTGCTATTTGCAAACAGAAGATTGGCGTCCAGATGCCATGCTCAGTCCTGCGCATCGTGATGCGTAGTAGCATTCAAGAAATGCCATCAAGGCTGTTGTGATTGCTGGGAACAATGAGCTCTCTTCCCTGGACTGCTCACGACTTCTCAGGGCCTAAAAAAATGAAATGTTTTCTTCTTAAATTCAATGCACAGATTCCTCCCACTCACTAATTAAATACCTAAGCAATCTGCCCTTATAAAACTACAGAGACACGAGTCATACTTGCCTGGATTAGTTTCTGCACCCTGGTCTCTGAGAAGGATTTTCTTTGCATTATTTGCTACATTTTTGCTCCTGGTGCTCAACAACAAGCGATGAGTGAAGCCAAATCTTCACATGATGCCTTGAATCTGCCTGATGTCTCCTTGTTCCCAAGCACCTGCTTAAACAAAAGGCATGAGTTCCTCTGGCCTCCGCACTATTCACAGCAGTGAGCTGTTCTAATTGGTTTGGGGCTGGGTGCTTGTGCACGTGTGTATCTGCTCGTGTTCAGCAATCTATTTACTTGGTTTCTTTCCTCTTTTTTTTTTTTTTTTTTTTTGCTTTTGTTTTAACTTCCATCTCAATGCTTAACTTATAAAGAAAAGAGAAGGGAGGCACATGTTTTCTGTCCAGGTGGAGGAGGGACAAGGACTTAGCAAACCCTGTTGAGAATAAAAGCCTTTTGTTAGCAAGGTGTCTTAATATTAGCGTAATGACTTCAGAGGAGAGATAAGGGGAGGAAAGGTGAGATGGGCTGAGATAAGACACGAGGAGGTGGCCACATCAACACGCAGTACAGTGCTGAACCACAAAAGGCGCACACGCGAGAAATGCTTGACTCTGGAGAGAAACTGTACCTTGCAGCCGGGTTTTAAACGGGCCCAGTGTTACTCCAGGCAACGCGACAGAAATTCACGCTGACTCCTCCAGTCTCCGGCAAGACTTGTTCCACTGCTTGTGGAAGTGTGGGCTGGGAGCCACCCCTTCTGCTCACCCCAGGGAAAGAGGCTGCCTCTCCTGGGCAGAACCACACTGCTCCCGTGGTCGGGCGGTGTGCTCATGCTCCCAAACGCAGCCAGTGTCTCCTTAGGCAATGCTTCCTCCTATTTGGGTCCAAAGACCCGCGACACATTGCGGAAGTGCAGTCAGTCAGCTGTGTCCCAGAGTGAGAGCTGTGTGTGCCCCAAATTCTGTGAGTGTTTTCTCGCCTCCTCCCTGGCCAATGATAGGACAAAATGACTTTTTGAAGAGCATTGAGATAAGCACTTCCGTTTTCTTTATCCCAGTGCTGATCCTGGACACACTACTTCAGAGCTAGTCAGATTCAACTCGGGGAGGGGCTGGCCTTCACCTGGGTTCTCCGGAAGCTCTCCAGGCAACAGAGTGTGCCAATCAATCATAGGGAATCAGCCTATCTGAGCTGCTGTAACAAAATACCTTAACCTGGGCAGTTTGCACACCCAGACATTTAGCACTCACAGTTCTGGAGAAGAAGGTAGCCCTGGACTCAGCGTCTGGTGGACAGGTTCCTGCGGCTTCTTTCATGAGGGCGCTGATGCCACCCGTGAGGTCTCCAGCTTCGTGACCTCAGCACCTCTTAGAGGTCCCACGTGCTGACAGTGCACTGGGCGTTAGGTTTCAATGCAGGCGTTTCGCGGGGACACAGACACGCAGACCACCGCAGGGAGCGTTGCACTGTCTGCTTCCCACCTCACAGCCATCGCTGCGTTCTATTGCCTAAAGCCAGGGCCTTGAAAGCAGGAGTCTGGGTTTGTTTTTGTTTTTTTTTTTTCCATATATTTGATGTGTCTTTTAGCTCTTTTAGATAGCAGGGTGAATCTGGTCCCTGCTACTCTATCTTAAAGTGTAGAAGTTCACTGGAAGTTCTGAGGAGCTGTCTCTCCCTAGGCAGAAGTCTTTATAAAATCCAGATGGAGAAGTCATAGCTCCTTCCTTTTGGTAAAAAAAATAAAATTTAATTTTTTTAAAATATTTATTTATTTGAAAGGCAGAGAGGCAGAGGCAGTGGCAGAGAGAGAGGGAGAGGTCTTCCATTCACTGGTTCACTCCCCAGATGGCTGCAACAGCCAGAGCTGGGTCGATCCAAAGCCAGGAGTTTCTTCTGGGTCTCCCATACAGGTGCAGGGGCCCAAGCACTTGGGCCATCTTCTACTGCTTTCCCAGGCTGTAGCAGCGAGCGGGATCAGAAGAGGAGCAGCCCACCCCTCCTTTTTCCTCCTTTACTTCCTTTGTAGGCCAAGAAGAGAAAAAAAGAAAGAACTCCATCTCTCCTGCTGCTAGTAACCATAGACATTGCTTTTGTGGTACTTCATATGAATTAGGGACCAATGTTTACTCAGTATTAACTAGGCCCCAGGCTCAATGTTTTATGTCACTCATCTCTTAAATCATTGAAACGAATGCCCATAGAAACTATGTGCACTGCTGTACTTAATTTCCCAATGAGAAGACTGCAGCATAGCAAAGCCACTTTGGCCACCCGCAGGTCCACATAACCACTAAGTGGTCAGGTGTCAGCCAGAACGTCTCCACGTGCCTGCGCTTCACACAGTGCCAGGCTGACTTCACGGATTAAGTTGTGTCTTCCAAACCAAGCTGCTGCACTGAGCCTTCTCATCTCTATTTTATAGATTTCAAACCCAAGGCTTGGGGCCAGCCTGGCATACCCAGTAAAGCCGCTGTCCGTGATGCTGGCATCCCCTGTGGGCACCGGTTTAGGGTCCTGGCTGCTCCACTACTGATCCAGCTCTCTGCTATGGCCTGGGAAAACAGTAGAAGATGGCCCAAGAGTTTGGGCCCCCGCCACCCATGTGGGAGACCCAGAAGAAGCTCCTGGCTCCTGGCTTCTTGCTGGACCAGCCCTTGCCATTGTGGCCATATGGCGAGTGAACCAGTGGATGAAGATTCTCTGTCTCTCTCTCCCTCTTCTCTCAATGATGCTGACTTTCAAATAAATAAATAAATCTTTTTTAAAAAAGATTTTATTATTTATTTATTTGAGAGTACAGTTACAGTGAGAGGGAGAGACAGAGAGAAAGGTCTTCCTTCTGTTGGTTCACTCCCCAAATGGCCAGAACTGCCAGAACTACACGGATCCAAAGCCAGGAGCCAGGTGATTCTTCCTGGTCTCCCACATGGGTGCAGGGGCCCAAGCACTTGGGCCATCCTCCACTGCCCTCCTGGGCCACAGCAGAGAGCTGTGGATTGGAAGAGGAGCAGCTGGGTGGATGCTGGCGCCACAGGTAGAGGATTAACCTACTGAGCCATGGCACCAGCCCCAATAAATAAATCTTAAAAAAATAAAAAACCCACAAAGGTCAGAGAGGTGAAGGGTTTGGCTTCAGGAGGCCTGTATCCACAGCACAGGCCCAGTTTCTGGGATGCAGAAGTCACCCACCCTCGGTTTAATATTAGACAACCTCTGAGTCTTACTTAGAGCCACTTTTACACACAGCCCTTGTTATTAAAGTGGTAAGGTGCATTACAAAGGATGGCGAAAAATCCCTGTTACTCAGCTTTACTGAGACTGGGAATCTTCTATTCTTTGCTTCATCTTATTTGAGAGGATTATTATAATTAGCTTTGATCCTGATTTCACAAATTCTAACATATAAACAAAAAAGGCTGCCCCCAGGCAAACATGAGAAATATCCATTTGCAGTCTGTTCTAATTATTTCCGTAGTGCTCATAGCAATGCATGAAGTACAGAGGAAAATTATGGAAAAATGTTTTCTGGGTTCATTCAGGAATTTTTCCCCAGAAAACTAAATATGCCAGTAAATTTCCTTGTCTCTTTTTCTTTCTTTTTTTTTTTAAAAGATTTTATTTATTTATTCGAAAGTCAGAGTTACAGAGAGAGAAGAGAGGCAGAGAGAGAGAGAGAGAAAGAGAGAGAGAGAGAGGTCTTCCATCCGATGGTTCACTCCCCAATTGTCCATAACGGCGGGAGCTGCTCTGATCCGAAGCCAGGAGCCAGGAGTTTCTGCCAGGTCTTCCATGTGGGTGCAGGGGCCCAAGGACTTGGGTCATCTTCTACTGCTTTCCCAGGCCATAGCAGAGAGCTGGGTCGGAAGAGGAGCAGCCAGGACTAGAAACAGCGCCCATATGGGATGCCGGTGCTTCAGGCCAGGGCGTTAACACGCTGTGCCACAGCACTGGCCCCTGTTTCCTTTTCTTTTAAAGTTAATTTATTTATTTGAAAGGTAGAGTTACAGAGAGAGAGGGACACACACACACACACACACACACATCCACTGGTTCACTCTCCAAATGGCTGCAATGGTCAGAGTTGGACCAGGCCAAAGCCACGTCTCCCATGTGAAAGGCAGGAACCCAAACACTTGGACTGTCTTGTGCTACTTTTCCTAGGCCTTTATCAGGGAGCTGGATCAGAAGTGAAGCAGCCAAGACTCTAAACCGGCGCCCATATGGGATGCAGGCACTGCAGACGCCAGCCTCTCCTTATCTCTTTTGAAATTAATATTTACAAACACAAGGAGGTCATTTTATGGCATATTTTGTAAACTAGTATTAAAATTATGGCAGTAATGCATATACTCCTTAGAAAATGAAAAATGCAAGAATATAAAGTGAAAGAGTAAAATATTCTTTTCTCCTTAAACCTTATTATCATTTTCCAGGGGGCCCAACTGGTAACAGTTTCTTCTGTGTTCTTTCAGAAATTATTATTGTATAAACATGCCTATAGAATAGATATAAATAGATGCTTTATTTTTGCAAACTATATCTATACATTTTCTTTTTCATGTAACATATCTTGGGTAGCTTTCTACATACTCTGATGACCTGCATGATGAAATATGTTGTACACACATGATATGTTGGAAATACCAGGATATATGTATTTAACAGAGATGCATCCTAGATAATATAAATTATTAATATAAAATAGTAAAAGTGTGTGCATTATACGTGTTGATAGGCATTTCTAAATCATCCCCCTAAAAGACAGTATCAGTTTGTAAGCTGATCTTGAGTGCTTCAGGGTAGGACTCAGTAGCTACCTGTTGAATATCTGAGAGAAGGAGTGTCCACTTCTGCACGTTCTTGTCAACAATGACTGTTGTTGAAATCTGAAAACCTGTTTCTGGCAGGTTAAGTGGGGGTACATTATTGCTTTAATTTGTACTGCAGTAATTATGAGTGATGATAGGAACTGTATTTGTTTACTGGCCTTTTATAATTTATTTTCTAAAATATGTTCGTTTGTACTTTATCCATTTTCTACTGACTGTTTTGTCTTTTTTTAACTAATTCTATAAGGGTTATAAAATTCCAAACGGGCTTTTTGCTGGTTTTATGAAGGTTCTGATATTGAATGAATACTTCTGTCTTCTCAGAATGTGAATGTTGAAAGCCAGTCCCCAACATGATGGTATTTGGAGGAGGCACATTTGGGAGATGACAAGGTCTTAAGGGTGGAGATGTCATGAACAGGATTAGTGCCCATATGAGACTCCAGAAAGTTTCATCAACCCCTTCCACCATATGAAGTTATGACTGAACAGCCACCTATGAGTCGGGAAACGGGACCTCACCAGATAGGGAGTCTACTTATGCCTCGGGCTTGGCCTTCTCTATCTCCAGACCTGTGAGGAATCAATGTCTACTGTTTACAAGCCATATAGTTTATGGTATTTTGTTATAGCATTTCCAGGTTCTCTAGTCAATAAATGGACCTTTTCCCTGGTGTACAAATTGGACAAATTTCTCCCAATATTTTGTTATATTTGAACTTTTATTTTTATCTATACAAGAATTTATTATTTTTATATATCAAGTTATTAGCTCTTTTCTTCTATTATTTCTAGATGTCTGATGTCTTCTTTATACTTTACACATGGACTTTTTCTGGGGTGGATTTCTATAGCCTTCTTAATATCGTGGAGACCATTACAGTAATGCATTATCCACTTAGTACATCAAATTAAGGGAGAATGGATTTTCCTTAACATATTTTCTTTTCTCTGAAGGACTGAGGCTACTGAAGACAGTAAAAGTGCTGCTATTACCCTCATATAAATAAGGAAATTATAATACATTGAGTTGAGAAGTAACTCAATTGAGATGAGAGAAAGAGAGAGTTGGGTTGGGTGATTGACCCCCCGACCCACGTACTGAGGCCTTGAAGGTAGAAAAGGTTTGTGAAGAAAGAAATTAGGGGGGTAAAAGAAATGAAAGATCTTCCAGTGGGGCAGGGGACACATGGAGAGTGAGACAGGGCTGCTGATCAAAGGTCAAAGACTTTCATTTCCCAGGCAAAGGGCACTTAGCGACGCTTGAAAAAGAGAGTGGAAGGTCCAAAAGAAGTATAAGAGGGGAAGCCTGGACAAACCCCTCCTTTCCACGTCGCCTCGAAGAGATCTGTTCCTTCCTATCTCTCTGCTCTTCAGGCCTCAAGAATAAAACCAACTCCCAGTCAGCACTGCCTGCCATTACTTCCAGATGCAAGACTCTTTGTTCATTTAACAAAATTAACATTCACCAGCAGAGGCCAACTTCAAGTAGGCAACTCCCTGACTTAATAGTTCTTTTTACCATTTTGGTTTCTCTGGATAACATTGGAGCCCAGAAAAGTGAATGACTTAATATGGCCTATTCAGAACAAGGAGCAGAATTATTTTCCTCTTCTCCATACTCTTCCAGATTTTGCTGGGCTTGGTTTTAATTGAAAAACGAATCAGTACCTAAGTAAGCACTTTCAAATGGAACACTTTCATAAAGGATTCTTAGAATAGACCCTGATACAGAAAAATCAAGGAATAAGAAATCGACCACACAACCTGCTCCATTCTTCAAAGGTTATAATTAATGTGTTCTCACACTGAGGAGGATTTTGCATTCCCAACATTATTCAATCATATGTTTAAAGCAAAGAGACATCTCACAATTTCTGTGTTTCAGAATAATTCTGCATATTTGAGGTTTGGCTAGACTTGGCATTAGCTGTGTTCCAACAGCATAAGCTGTCTGTGTCTTTAAACTGGAAATGCATTCTACTCCTCCAGTTCTTTCTCATCCTCGCCCTACCCCCTCCCTCTCTCTGTGTGTTTTAACTGTTGGTTTTAGACACTATTAATATCTCAATTTCTCCATTTCACTCAGGTTCAGGATTTATGTAGCTGGGTCTTTAAACCTTCTGTGATTTTTGAGATTCTATTTCACTCCTGTCCTCACTGTACAGCCAAGTATGTCTATTTCTTCACTAGTGATACCTACAAAATGTGGGGAGTTTCAGTACTATTTCCAACTTCTTTGTTTTGTCTTGTATTTCTGTTGTGGCACTAATTACTCGCAATATGATTAATGCACTCGTACTCATGGCTTTGTTCCCTTTGTTTTTCTGATAATGCTAATTAATCCAATTTTGAAAAAAAATACTTCTAGTCCTGCTCATACACGTTAGATTGCAGGTGCTTCCCCCTCCCCTCAACACACACGCACACCCACCCCCTGCCTTCAGTTTTAAATTAAAAAGAAAAATAAGAGTAGGCCAATTAGTGATGTGGCCACCAAAGGCGCTTATCAGTGTTGTTCCTCAGAGAACGTCTGGGGCCGGCAGTATTAGAAATGGCTCTGAAGTAAGAAATTTTCCCTAGAAAATCCTTTTGCCTTTTTGCTTATTTCTTAATTATTGCATGCGCAAGGGGGAGCATTTCTTGGGTTGGGTACAGCAGACTCTAATATTTCCTGGTGGAAATGTGCTTGAAGATGGCTGCCTAAGATAAGGGATCCAATCAGATTTAGACCAAAGCCCATTTGCCTCCCTCCTATCTCCACGTCTCAGTCTCCCCGCAGCTCCCTCATAGCAGGTGCTCATTAGGTTCAACGTTGGGAGACTCAGTTTTAAACCTGGAGTTGCTACTTGCTGTGCAGTTTGGTTTATGTTCACAGCATTCATTTTCTTTGACAGATCAATAATACCCAATGGACTTCCTCCATTTTTTAAGGGCTCTGCTAAACTACATTATACACATTAAAATTCGAGTGCCGCCTAGCTTTTCAGACACCAAAGATGTAGTGATTTTTGCCCTAAGAAGATACATTAAAAAAAAAAAACTATTTCATTTCTCCTCAGAGGGGGAAAAAAGACCTCTTAGAGGACTAATTTTGTATTTTTTTAATAAATTAACATTTTAAAAAACCTTCCAGAACTTTAGAATTGTTGCTTAAATAACTACATCATCACTCACACTCTTTCATTCAATATACGTACATATTACTTTAAAATGTACATAATTTCAAAAATTTTTACCATCAAGTTAGAATATTTATGCCCCCTCTGGATCATGAAAAGTGACAACCAATTTCCTCTTAGATTAATCGTTTACAATATATTCCATCTCATTCTGAGCTTGCATACTCTAATCTTGACTTGTGTTTCTTCCAGAATGCCCTGGAAGGTTTTTTGAATAGTTTAAGAACCTCCCACGAAGGGCCATCTCAGCCCACCATCACTTTTCCTTCCTTTCTTCCTTCCTTCCTTCCTTCCTTCCTTCCTTCCTTCCTTCCTTTCCTCCTTCCTCCCTTATTTTTCATCTTGTCTCCTTTCTTCTCAGAATTAAAATGTCAGAGGAAATCAGCACAAACTCTCATTCGCTCATTGGGGATGGGATTAAGTACGCACAAGCTGCAAAGAGCTAAGTATTTCTGTTGAGGTTCAAGGTTGTGCTTTTAACTTTTAAAATTAACTTTGCAATTGAATTCATTTCAACAAAAGGCAGGGAACTTGGCAAAGTCCCCACCCCCTACAAAATTGGATTAAGGTGCTAATTGTTTTATTTGAAATATCACTTTCAACGAATTAATTCATTTTGCCCTTGACTGAATTGGTTGGAAACCCCAAAGGTCTCTGGGAAAGAAAAGGAGAGCTGCGTGCCTCGGCCTTCCTCATCCCCAATCCCATCTTTATTTACTGCATTAAAAGAGGCAGCTCTGAAACAAAAGGTGACACGATCATGTCCGTTGAGGGAATGGATTCTCCTTACGGAAAGCAGACTAACGCATTTCCTTCTCCAATGAGATAAAGTTTATATGTTTACGTGGCTGTAGAGAAAGCACAGTCACTCTACTCTAGACATGTATTTATCAAGCACCAGATGTCACTTTGTTTTCAGTCTTCCTTGCTCATGTCTTAATGAGTTGCATTGAGAGATTCCATGTCACCCAATAGCCATCTAATACACGTAGCTGTCCATGAAAGCTTTTTCGAGTCAGGTGAAAACATAGAAGAGACAACCCTGTATTTTCAGCACTTTTCTCAGCCTTTCTTATTGCATATGTTAGTGCGAGGACAGGACTTTTCCAATATCTGCTTTTTATTTGCATGAGGCTCTTTCAACCAATTTTCAAAAAGTGGTTGAATACAGTAGGTGTAGCAGTTACTTTTACAAAAGTGAGATTCTGTGAGCTGAGTAAGATGCCCTCAAAGCACGTTGAAAACTCACAGTTAGCCGGTGCTGTCTTGCAAAGGGCCTGAGTATTTGGCAAAATGTATTGTGAACGCTTGTGTGGGTTATTTTTTTACTGCTCATTTTAGTTTTTTTTTTTATTTTTATTAGGTCTTAGATTCTTTTGATTTTAGCTCCTGGTCACATTTAACATACACAGTATGTTTCATATAATTTCAAATTTTCAAAATAACTTTCATAATGTCTCTATTGTAAGTTCCAGTATTCCCATGCATAATTACTTATCTTGCTGTTTCCAAGATTTATGTATAACAACTAACATCAACAATGACACTGTGTTTTCCCTGAGTTCTATAAGAAGGTGTTCCAAAAAGTTTATGGAAAATAGAATTAAAAGATGTTTATTTGCTTAAAAAATATTTTATTTGGGTGCAAAAAAATATTGTTGAAAAGTGTGTGCTATGAAAAACCATGTTTGGGCACCGGCGCTGTGGTATAGAAGGTAAAGCCACCACCTGCAGTGTCAGCATCCCATATGGGCTACACCACCTCAGATCCAGCTTCCTGCTAATGGTCTGGGAAAACAGCGGAAGGTGGTCCAAGTTTATGGGCCCCTGCACCAGAAGACCAGAAGACGGGAGACCCGGAAGAAGCTCCTGGCTCCTGGCTTTGGATCAGCTCAACTCTGGCCATTGTGGTCATTTAGGGAGTGAACTAGCTAACGGAAGACCTCTCTCTCTCTCTCTCTGCCTCCACCTCTGTCTCTCTGTAACTTTGCCTTTCAAATAAATAAATAAATCTTTAAAAAATAAATAAAAAAGAAAATATGCTTGAATTTCACAGTTGTTTTGCACCAAAATAAATTTATATTTTAATTCTGCTTTTCCATGAACTTTTGGCAGTACCATCACATAATGGTGCTTTGGTTACTTAGGGCAAAATCACAGTATTCAGGCAATGACTCCATGCAGCTTAAGTTAGTACCCTTCGTAATGCACAAACAAGAAACTGGTGAATTAAATAACCAAGGGCCTCTGCTATATTCCAAGCACTCCACCCCAGGCTACACAAATGCCGCTTTATTTCATCTTTATGTCAACC
Source organism: Sylvilagus floridanus (assembly GCA_949820135.1). Lineage (NCBI taxonomy): Eukaryota > Metazoa > Chordata > Mammalia > Lagomorpha > Leporidae > Sylvilagus > Sylvilagus floridanus. The sequence continues at coordinate 94,006,920 of OX463244.1, read as the reverse complement.
CTCTGAGGGAGTTTTTCTAGTTTTCCTGTTTTATACACAAGGATACCAGAAAAGTTCATCAAGATAACACACAGCACATGTTTGTCAGATCCCAAATCACCTGAGAACGAATTTTTTTCTCTTTATTTCTAGAGCAAATCCACTGTCCTTTCTGGGAATTCAATAGTTATTTCTATTAGGAAGCGATCATTCTGATGTCAATTCAGTGGCTTGTCTTGGAATCTCTGTTAAGTACACTTTTAGAAATTTCCAGAAAACAAAGGGATGACCAGTTCAGGTTGTCTGTAATTTGGCTCTAGGACACTGGAACATTCAAAAAAGTCCTACAAATTCAGTTAAAACAGAAAGGATGAAGAAAGGGAGGAAGAGAAAAGAAGAAGGGAGGAAATTCTTCTAGTTAACTTCAGGATGATCAAGTTTTTCACACTTCTCACCTGCTTGAAGTGGAGATAACAGACAGAGGGGCTTAACTCTTTTAGTGGCCACATAGATCTTACCAGGTTCTGTAGTTAAAAAACAGAGGACTGGCTTTATTCAAAAGTTTTATTTGAAAGTCCCACCTTCCCCACACCCCCCCACCAAAAACTAAAATAAATGCAGTGGACTTATCCAAACACTTTTGACTAACTAAATAGGGCTCCACCTGTATATAGGGCTCCTTAGGTTTTTAGAGTTTTTAAAAAATTTTTATTCATATATTTGTGGAGGATACGTATGTGTACATACATATATAGAGAGATATTTCTTTTTATAAAATATGTACTCATTTATGTTAAAGCCAGGGTAATAGAGAGAGAGAGAGACATACACACAGAGACCCAAGTACTTGGGCCATCATCCGCTGCCTTCCCAAGCACATTAGCAGGGAACTCCATGGGAGGCAGAGCAGCTGGTACTCAAACAGGATTCTGGGAGAGGATGCCAGTGTTGCAAGTGGCGGCATAAGTCACTGCACCACAATGACAGCCCCTGTAACTCTTTCATCCAGGTGTGTATGTGTGTCTCTGTGTTTCAATGTATATATCTCACTATATGTAATCACCTCTTAAATTTTGCTTCTTTATTTGAGTTCAAACAATTATAACTCACAACCTCACCTTCACTGAGGATGGTACATGTGAAAAATCAGTAATGATTTCAGTCATATTCCATCCTGATTTCCTTATACACTCTTTTTCCATAAATAACTTGTTTTCAATAACAGATCCATAAATGTTAGGAATGACATTTTTCATGTAAGAGTTAGCCTTGTTTTTGAGATGATCTTCACAGATACATACACATATTTATGAAACAGTGGCAACAGAAATTAACGCTAATACTCTTATTAGAAGCAGTAAGAACATGTGTGAAAATATGCTACATATATTAGCTTTCACTTATTTAATATTTAATATAGGGGTGGGTGTTCTGGCACAGCAGGTTAACCCACGGCATGAGACTCATTCATTCCATATTAGAGTGCCAGTTCAAGACCCAGATGCTCTGCTTCTAATCCAGCTTCCTGCTAATGCGCCTGGGAAGCCAGCGGCTGGTGGCCCAAATACTAGGGTCTCTGCCACCAATGTGGGATGAAGCTCCTGGATCCTGGTTTCAGCCTGGCACAGCCCTGGCCATTGAGGTCCACCTGAGGAGTCAACTGGCAGATAGAAGAGCTCTGTCTCTTCCTCTTTCTCCCTGTTACTCTGTAATTCAAACAAATATATATATATATATATATATATATATATTACAAAAAATACTTAATACAATGCAGCTGGATTATCTGGACTTTTTTTAAAAAATTGATTTTCCTCTGCCAGTTACTATATTCTTGAGTCACTTCCTCTTTCCTATATGAAAATAAGTGCTTTGGAAATACAAAATATCTTTCATCCAGTTTGAGGAAAATTCATAAGATAAGTAAACCATCAGAAGAGAAGAATTCATTCCAAAGGAATATAATTTGATTTTAAATTATTCAGTCTATTTATATTTTCCATCAGAATTGGAATCCAGAGTTGACTCTACTTTCCTAAATAATCTTTTATGTACATGTGAAAATGAGTTACCATGCCCCTCACAGATTACTATGCAGCTACAGAGACTGATATTTAGAGAGTATTTATAACAAGAATTCATAAACATAGATGATATTTATTTTATTTATATTATGGGAGGAATAAAGCAGGTTGTAAAAGTAGATATGCAATATGATTACAACTATGTAAAAAATATGAAACATAGTAGAAGACAATATGCCAAAATGTTAACAGTGATCATCTTGAGTGACAGTTAGAAGTTATTTGTTGTCTCTTTTTTCTTCTCTGCAAATTTTGTATATAACAAGCACATGCTATGTTCATCCTATAAAAAGCTTCATTTACAATGAATAGTGCGAGTTGAGTCATATTTTCAAGTAAAGCTTAAAAGCATTAATCCATTTCCTTGGAGTTATTTTATAAGAAATGAAAATTCAGAGTTTGTGCCAAGAAGGAAACTGATCGCTAGCGAGCAGGTGAGCTGGTGTTGATGAGCTGGACACAAAGCAACTGGTGTATGGCAAGAAGTAAGATTGGAAATGCTTAGAGCAACCAGGTCACCAGAGAGACCGCGCATTGTTTTAATATAGGACAGCGAGTGACAATTCTACTTTAGACCCAAGATTTCCTGTCACTGAATTGTTTTTTAAATTTTATTTATTTATTTATTTATTTTATTTGTAAAGTGGAGAGACAGAAAGCAAACTCCCATTCTCTGGTTCACTCTCCAAATGCCTGCAACAGGCAGGCAGGGCTGGACTGGGTAGAAGCCTGGAGTTAGGAATTCAGTCCAGGGCTCCTATCTGGTGGGAGGGTCCCAAATACCTAAGCCATCACCTGCTGCTTCCGGTGACACGCACTTTAGCAGGAAGAGGGAATCAGGAGCCTGAGGTTGTCCCAAACAGCATCTTAACCACTAAGCCGAACACCTGCCGCTGTGAGTTTGAATACTCATTGTCAGTAATTCATTTACAAGATTTTCCCCATGTCCTATCAAAATGAAATGTGTCTCCCTCCTAAAAAAATGAGATTAAAAAATAAAACAGAAACAGTGGTGACTTGATTACGTTATCCTGCTTTTATTTTCTTTTCCTGCCAGCAGTTATGGGAAAATGAGTTAGTGATTGTGACCCTGTGCAACTTCGTTTAATTCTCCTCACCATTAAAATGAAGACAAAAATATATTTTTACAATATGGTCTATGGAAGTGGCTTCCAGAACCAAGTATGCTCACTCTAGTGAATGAAAGAAGAAAATCTCAGTGAACTTGTGTGTGTGTGTGTGTGTGTGTGTTGTGCATTATAATTTTATGTGTACATGTATTTATACAGCTCTGCTGACTTCAGCAATCAACGCACAGATTAACCTTGGACCCAGTGCTTGTTCCATGTGTCTCACGCAGCTCAAGGAAGACGCTGAGGAGGGGAGGGGAGGGAGATCACATCCCATGGGGCTGACCAGGCACCCTCACCTGTGATGTTACCTATGTTGTATTGTAAGGCATTCTGCTTTTTGTGTGCTTGGTTAAAGGAAATTGAGGATTATACCATCTGGTTTTAACTAACCCTAACAAAATTAGTGAGTGGCGTAAAAATGTCTCTGAGATATAACTACACCCTGAAATTAAAAATAAAATTGAATACAAATGACAAGGGAAATGGCTAATGTGGCACTGATAGTCACAATGAGCTAAGAATACAACAATCTATTTAAGCTTTGACATCATTACTAACCAGCATAGGGGCAGGTGCTGTGCACAGTGGGTTGAGCTGCTGCTTGGAACGCTTGGATCTTATGTCGGATTGTTGGTTCAAGATCTGGTTACTCTGCCTTTGCTCTAGCTTCCTGTTGGTATGCCTGGAAGGCAAAGGTTAATGGCTCAAGTATGTGAGTCCCTGTGTCTTATATGCAGGAGACACAGGTGGAGTTTGTGGCTCCTGGTTTTGGTCTGCTCTCAGCCCCAGCTGTTGTGGGCATTTAGGGAGTGAATCAGCAGATGGAAAATCTCTTTTGCTGTGTGTCTCTCTCTCCCTGTCTCTGTCTCACTTGTCAAATAAATAAACCAATAAAATTCTTAAAAGCTTAAAAAAAAACCAAGCATAAAACCAAAGCTAACTTAGAACCAGGCCTTACCAAACTGACAAATCTTATTAATCAGTATTTTCATAAAGCATGAAGCATATTCAATTATATTATTCTTGTAAAATATATTCTTTGGGGAAAAATAGTTCTATAAATAATTATAAACAAATATTGTAACTAATTTAAAAATAATAGTTTTTCATATTTATGGGGTTATTTTAAATTTCACATTTTTGTGCATATTTCGTAAGGTATATAATATAGTAGTAGTGTAGAAGATGTAGACAATATGCATATATTGAGGGTACGCATTTCAAATTATAAGACTGTTGGGACGTACAATCAAGAAGCGTTTGGTAACCCCTGGTTTCATGGACCGGCTATGAAAATATGTGGGAACTCCCAGGAATAGTACCTGCACCAGGGGATGTCCATCATCCAGTGCACTGAAGGCATTCTGTTGTCAATGGGAAACATATATAAGTTACTTAAGAGTCAGAGTTACAAAGAGAGAGGAAGAGATAGAGACGCACAGAGACAAAGATCTTCCCATCTGCTATTTCACTCTCCAAATGACCGCAATGACCAGGATTAGGCCAGGACTAGGCCAGGCTGAAGCCGGGAGCCAGGAGCTTCATCCGGATCTCCCACTTGGGCCATCTTCCACTGCTTCCCCAGGTGCATTAGCAGAAAGCTGCATTGGAAGTGGAGCAGCCAGAACTTGAACTGATGCCCACACGGGATGTCGGTCTTGCAGGGGGCAGCTTTACCCAGTATGCCACATCACTGGCCCCAACTAGATATATTTTTAAATTCAGTTTATAGCAAGTCATTCTGAACCATCCCATTCTTGATGACAAATTGATAACAAATCTGAGGCACATAAGAGCTACCCAGCAGTCCTTGGGCTAACCCATTTTTTTGCCTGTATAGATGGGATAGATGAGATATAGTACTTAGTTGATTGAGGATAGTTGATTTCTGACTTCTGCTTACCATAATTTATTCATAGATGTAATGATAATCCCATATTCAGCATCCAAAGTAATGGATAGTATAAAATAGAAAAAATACAACATAAATGAAAGAGGAGGCTAACCTAGAAAAATTTGAATGTTGATAATGAAAAAGTTTGCTTATATAGCCATTTAAGCAAATACTTTTTAAAAAACTACTGTTCCTGAGCCCACATCTTCTCAGGTTGAAAGATAAACATAGTGATTTTGTCTTCGTCGTTGGATGTTTGGCTTCAAGACAGAATTGGAGAATTGAACGCATTGTCACAGGCCTCCTTCTTCAAGGTGCTGTCACCTGTGGAAAGCAAGTTGTTGGAAGAAAGCAGAGAGAATGCTGAGGACCTATGTTCCAGCTCACCTCCTAAAATGTTACCTCATTTAAATTTTTTCCGGCTTGTTAGGCATTCAAATTTGTAACATGTTAGGGAAATCAGCAACCCCAATTCTCTCTTCCTTATCCTCACTGTTTTTCCTCCACATACATCCATATAAAGGAAATTAACAATGAAAAAAATAAAACTGAAACCACCTACTTGGAAAATCATTTTGATTCCTACACTTGAGGAATCAGATTATGATAGGAGTCTTTTCCCACTTTCTGTCTTTCCTGGTCTCTCCTCTAGTCTACAGAAATGTTAAAGAGAGAAAGTTCTTTGGCCCATCCATAGTTGGCTCATTCAAATTCCATATGCATTCAACTGTGTGACAAAAGAGGCCCTCCGCTTCCTTGGAGCTTTGGAGAAGCCAACATAATTTGATTGGATCAGTAAAATTATTGAAGATGATATTGAAAATACACAAAGTACCAAGGGGGTGAGAATCTACAACAAAGCAGTGGTTGAGAGATTTGAGAGAACTTCCCACAGGTTTATTTTAAGGGGTGTGTATGCAAAATCCTCAGTCAGCCGCTCTTTCTGAACACAACAGAGTGAACCGGCAGCCCCTCTCCCCGTCCCAGGGCGGGGGCTGTCTGTGACTGCACACAGGCCCCGCCACTTGTCCAGTCCTGATTGCCTACCCTGTGAGAACATCCCGCCATTTAAGGGGGTGTCACTCAAGCTTATCCTGTTAATCAGAGCCCTTAGAAGAAATGCCAGTGTGTTTTTGGAGACAGTTAATCTGACGGAAGTAAATTCAAGTTTTGGCAAAGATCTGTGGTAAGATAGAGTGAAAAGCTGCCAAACGGTATTATTCAAGGAAGAAAAAAAGACACGACCTCCCCAAGTCAAATGCCTAGCACACCTCCATCAGTTTCAATCAAGCTGTAGGGGGAAAAAAAAAACGATATTTTTAGAAGTATTAAGCCTTAGTGCTTCTTTGCCCCAAGGGCTGTGTTTTACCGCAAAAAGAGCTTGCAATCGCTTTTCCGTGAGGTTCTTACAATTTATTATGAAATGAGCTTTTAACAAGACTATACTTCAGAACAAACCCAAATGGTTATTTCTCTGCCTCGCCCTACTGACCCCAGCTGCTACTGTTTGCTCTCTGCTCCCTCTCAAGGCTGCCTCACAAGGCTCTCCAGACAGCCGTCCGGTTCTGCACATTGAAGCAGTGATGTGCCTCCTGATTTGAGTTTCCTAAGCTCATTGTGCTGCTCCGATCCTTGTCACCCTGTGAGCTGGTAGCTCTGCTGAGTCCCAGCCTGAACTTGTGGCTTCCTGGCAGCAGAGCGGAGGAGCAAACCAAAGCCTCCGTTGCCAAGGTTACCCCCTGGAAAGGATCTTGGCGATACTCTGGTCTAACAGTCTCCTCTTACAATGGCAGACACTGAGCTCCAGGTGGGTGTGAGAGTCCCCAAATCATGCAAGTTATTAAGTGTTAGGTATCAGAGCCCAGGTCTAGCCCACAATTTGACAGCTCACCCACCGCTTGGCCTTTTGGCTCTTACCAGAAAAATAGGAGTGTTGTTCTAAGGAGCAAAAAAAAAAAATCCATCTTTCTTGTTCTCCTCTGCCTCTATGGGCTGACAGGCCACAGGGAGGCTCTTAGGCAATACTGTTTCATGCTTAGTCACTCCCTGGAGTCGCAAAGAGGATGTTGCCATAAGCAAGCCTTTACAGAATTTTCTCTGGAGTATGGGGTGAGTACGAGGAAGGAAATCCCCAATAATACATTCTCCCGTCAGTGTAGGTGATGGGATTCTCCAAGTCGAGCTGGGTATGTCCACAGCAGCAATTCCTGTTAACAAGGCACTATAATTTGAACCGTATGAAACTAGCCATATTCGACCAATCCTGACCTACACCAGCAGCAAACTCATTTAGCTCAACCTAAATTGTATTGAGTGGCAGACGCAGGCCAGGAATTCTGTCCAGGGCCAATCAGCAAGCCAGTCTTTAGTAGCCTGGAGTTCAATGTTTTAGCTCCTCCTGCACAGATGCAGGAGGTGTGGCTTAAGGAAAACGTGATTTGGTCGACTCAGGCTTGCTCTGTACCCCCTTGTTCTTTTGTGTTAGCACCAGTGGAGGGAAAGGAGCTCACGTCTCCTTTCTCCCCCACGGCCCGGTCCCCGCAGCCCTTTCTTCCTCTGGCGCTGGGTACTCATGATGTGCAGGCGCTGGCGGGGCCATGACCCTCTCTCCTCAAGCTGTCACTGGCAGCCTCCCCTCCCTCTGTTCCTATCGCTCTACTGTGTTCGCCCTTCCGGCCCAGTCATCCTGGTTCTGAGCCCCCCAGGAGCAGGTCCCTGCTCTCCCTGCTAGAAATTCTCCCTATGAGGCCTCTCCTCTCTAACCTGCCAATCAAGACAGAACTATGCCTGGAGGAAGGGTTGGACTTCAAGGACTTTGCCACCCTACAGTGAGACAATGTAGTCTGGCTGAAGAGTCCTCAACCAAGGTTACTAAAGAGAATTCAAGAATTCAAACGCCTTGCAAAATTAAGTAGAAATGACAACACTTTAGTTTTCACTAACTTTTCTCTGAACTTTGCCATTTTCTTCCATTTTGAATGGAAAAAAACCAGTAGTATTCATGGTACCTCTGACTTTGCGATCAACAAAAATCACAGCTATTTTCATAACCCATCACTGTTGTTGCCAATATCTCAAAACATTATTTACCTTCATCACACTTTCTAGATCATGACCTGCCACCATCTCTTATTATTGACTCTAACAGCAAAGAAGCATTTTTAGTAGCTTAGCATATAAAAATTTGCTTTTAGGGCCAGTGTCATGGTGCAGCAGTGCTGGCATCCCAAAGGAGCCTTGATTTGAGTCCCAGGTGCTCTACTTCTGATCCAACTCCCTGATAATGTGCTGGGAAATTCCAAGTACTTGGGCATCTGTCGCCTATATAGGAGACCTGGATGGAGTTCCAGGCTCCTGGCTTTGGCTTGGCCCAGTCCCCACTGTGGCAGCTCTTTGGAGAGTGAACCAGCAGATGGAAGATCTCCCTTTATCTCCGTGAATTTTTTTTTCCATGAATTTTTTTTTTAACTTTTATTTAGGATATAAATTTCCAAGGTACGACTTATGGATTACAATGGCTTTCCCCCCATATTTTCCCTCTCCCCCCGCAACCCTCCCCCCTTGCCTGCTCCCTCCACCCTTTTGTTCACATCCAGATTCGTTTTCAATTCTTTTTGTTTTCATGTGATCAATTTAGCATGTGTTAAGTAATGAATTCGTCCCTTTGCCCTCATATAGTAACACAAAGTGAAATATACTCTTTGAGTTCTCGTTTTAGCATTGAGTCACATTGTACAACTCTGTCTTTCAAATGATTTAGATGGAGTAAGTGGATCTTGGCTTTGGCCTGGCCCAGTCCCAGACCATTTGGGAATTTGGGAATCACTTAGATTTCTTTTCTCTCTCTCTCTGTCTCTCTCTCTGTCTCTCTCTCTCTCTCTCTCTCTTTCTGTGTCTCCCTGTCACTCTGCTTTTCAACTAAATGAATAAATAAACCTTTAAAAAATTTTTAGAGCAAACAGCACTCTGGCCTCAGAATCAGCCCTTAAGGCATTCGGATCTGGCTCAAGAGCCCATGAGAGTATTTTAGGCATGGAAAGCCAAGACACTTTGGCAAAAAAAGAAAAAAAAAAAACCTAAATGAAAGATCTCTGCGAATGAGATCCCAGTAGAAAGAACAGGGCCATCAAAGAAGGAGGCACCTTTCTCTGAAGGGAGGAGAGAACTTCCACTTTGACTATGACCCTGTCTAAATAAGATCGATGTCCACTAACTCAAAAGGCTTCCATAGCCTTGGCAACTCATTACAAGAGCCTAGGGATATTACTGACGCCATAAACAAGAGTGTCAATTTGTTAAGTCAACAACAGGAGTCACTGTGCACTTACTCCTCATGTAGGATCTCTGTCCTTAATGTGTTGTTCAATGTGAATTAATGTTATAACTAGTACTCAAACAGTATTTTACACTTTATATTCTGTGTGGGTGCAAACTGTTGAAATCTTTACTTAATATATACTAAATCGATCTTCTGTATACAAAGATAATTGAAAATGAATCTTGATGTGAATGGAATGGGAGAGGGAGCATGAGTTGGGAGGGGTGCAGGTGGGAGGGAAGTTATGGGGTGGGGAGCCACTGTAATCCAAAAGCTGTACTTTGGAAATTTATATTTACTAAATAAAAGTTTCTAAAAAAAATTTTTTTTTAATTTTTTTTATTTATTTTTTTTTTTTGACAGGCAGAGTGGAAAGTGAGAGAGAGACAGAGAGAAAGGTCTTCCTTTGCCGTTGGTTCACCCTCCAATGGCTGCCGCGGCTGGCGCGCTGCGGCCGGCGCACCGCGCTCCTCCGATGGCAGGAGCCAGGAGCCAGGTGCTTTTTCCTGGTCTCCCCATGGGGTGCAGGGCCCAAGCACCTGGGCCATCCTCCACTGCACTCCCGGGCCACAGCAGAGAGCTGGCCTGGAAGAGGGGCAACCGGGACAGAATCCGGCGCCCCGACCAGGACTAGAACCCGGTGTGCCGGCGCCGCAAGGCGGAGGATTAGCCTGTTGAGCCACGGCGCCGGCCTTTTTTTTTATTTTTGACAGGCAGAGTGGACAGTGAGAGAGAGAGACAGAGAGAAAGGTCTTCCTTTGCCGTTGGTTCACCCTCCACTGGCTGCCGCGATTGGCATGCTGTGGCGGGCGCACCTCCCTGATCCGATGGCAGGAGCCAGGTGCCAGATGCTTTTCCTGGTCTCCCCATGGGGTGCAGGGCCCAAGCACCTGGGCCATCCTCCACTGCACTCCCGGGCCACAGCAGAGAGCTGGCCTGGAAGAGGGGCAACCAGGACAGAATCCGGCGCCCCGACTGGGACTAGAACCCAGTGTGCCGGCACCGCAAGGCGGAGGATTAGCCTGTTGAGCCACGGCGCCGGCCAAAAGTTTCTAAAAAATTTTAAAAATTGAAGAATGTATTGGAAAAAAAATTTAGAGACAATTTTGGCCCAAGAGCAAGTTTAATTGGGGAGATAATAAATAACAGCACAGCACAGCTCAAGTGCAAAAGCGTCACCCAAACTTTGTACCGAGCTCGGAAGGAAGGTCGAGCAGTGGTCTCCGTGGGCGGGGGCGGGGCTGCGTATTACCAGGGTAGCGTCCTGGAAAAAGCAGAACTTGCCAAGCACCGCATAAATGCCAGGCTGGTGATGTGAAGGGAGCAGGAGGGCTCGATGAAGTGCTGAGCATGCAGAGAGATACAGGGGCAAGACGAAGCATGAGCGTTCATCCACTTACTCCGCCAGGTCTCTGTCCCTCGGCAGACCTATAGTCAAGACCTGGTCAGTGCCAGGCGGAGTGCTAGGTACTAGATACATACAGAGGGACACGCCACAGTTATTTTTTCTTCTTTGGTTGTAGAACATGTTGTCTGGTGTGACAAGGATGTGCTTGGGTAGTGCGTCTCCCATGCAACCCTAGAGGCCATGAAGGGTCCAGAGGACAATAATAACACCACGATTGTTATTATTCGGGGAGAAAAAGGGTAGAGTTGTGTCTATCCTGTGACAAGGATCACCGATGCAGGAATTCTGGCTTGTCAAATGCCACATTTAGGGCAGGGGTCTTCGTGAACTGACACTACCAATACCTGGCCATGAACAACACGGAGAACTCACCCCTGGGTAACTCACAGGATGTGAGGAGACCCTGCAGGTTCATGGCCACTGCAGCTGTGAGCCCTGGGCATAGAGCCTGTGGCTGGCAGGTTCCGCTGGCTCCAAACAAGGAAAGATTCTTAATAAACTTTTTTTTTAGATCTATAATTATTCTTTTTCATAACCAAACATCCTTATTTTTCACCACAGAGTTTGACATCTGAACTTTCCCCCCTTACCTCCTCCTTCGCACCTTTCATGGCCTCCAGGGTTGCATGGGAGATGCACTTCCCAACCAAGCACATCCTTGTCACACCAGAGAACATACTCCACAAGCGAAGAAGAAAAAACGGGGATCAGGTCTCTGCTGGAAAATGAAACACAAATCCCGTGCTTCACAAAGGATTCTCTAGAATTCAAAAGGACTAATAATAAATATGATGTGACCATTATTTTTGGTGAGCAATTAGAACGGCATTATCTCGCCATAATCGAATTTCCATTCATGGAACTAGGAAGAGTACTTCAGAATTTGGCCCATCCTCACTTTCATGTCTGAAGTAGGCACCAGAAAAAAACGTCCTCCGAAAAACTTCAAAAGCCCACTTATTGTTGGAAATTTGTTCCTGGATATATGTAGCTACTCTTTGGCGCTTTTTTGTTGAATGCTTTAATACCCGATTTCAGAGGTTTTCCAGCACAATCCTTCCAGTTCAGTCTCTATTCACGCACTCATTGATTTCAAGTCGCGAAAGAACCATTTGAAATGCACAGGACGTGTGGTCTGACTCCCTGAGTCAGGGCTGCGCCTCCATTGATTCTCACAAGCGTGTGTTTGCCGAGTGTCAACATGTGTGCGCACAGAAGGGTGCCACGGAGACAGGCATGTGGACACACACACACACACACACACTTCTGCACTCGTAGGTTCTTGTGCTATAGAATTACCTTCTAAAGGTTCATTGATTCTTTTTTTTTTTTTTTTTTTTAACAAATATGACCTCCTATGAGGTCATATGCATCTCTTCCAGACAACTGTATGGGATTCAAAGAATTATCAGGCTCAATCCATCAATGAGAAAGAAGCCAGAGAGAAATGAAATGCTGAGCAGCTGAGAAGTGCCACAGTTCATTTATGGCGAATGAGTGATCAGGGTTACAGAAAAATGATAGCAGTTGCAGCCTCAGCCAGAAGCCATGAGCCATTAAGGGACTCACCCAGGGACACACGGCAGCATGAGAAGAGGTAGGATCCAGACCCACTTGTGCAGGCAGCCAAGTTCTTATTGAACTTCCCACCTGCCTCTTCTCTTCACCTCACTCCCTGGGCTGGAACAACCAAGGCTCACTGCTGAGCTACGCTCGCCCTTCCTGTAATCTCCAGAGGACACGCAGCTCCCAGAGTGAGATGGGGCCCCAGTACACAGTGCAGGCGACAGAGCAGAGTGACCGGCTTGGGAAGATTGACCAGGAGGGCAGAAGTTTCAGACCGGGAGTTAGCTCATCTCAGAGGGGCTGGGCAGCCGTGTGCAGAGCAGCCTGTGTGTGTGACAGTGACTTGGCTCTGGGCAGCCATGTGTGGTGCATACCAGCGTGCCTTCAATCTTAGACGCTCTGCACACATGCCTCTCTTCCCAAGAGAGACTAGGGCTCAACACAAAGTCAAGTAGGAATGCAAAACCCTTTATAAGGCCTCTGGGGCTATGAGGGTGGGCCAGAGGCCTATACCCCATATCCACACATCTACATATGCTGAGTGAGTCCGGATGTGGTGCATATTGATGCAGCCACATACGAGCTATATACATGACATACGTGTGTGTGTGTGTGTGTGTGTGTGTGTGTTCTCACATATTAGCGAAATGAGAGGTTGGCATCGCTAGAAGGCAGCTTATCAATAAAATAACATCTCTGTGGTAAATTTTCAGTATTAAGAACTAGAATAATATTTGTTATTTATATTATTAATATTAATTTTGCTACAATACTTACCTAATTGCTCTTATTTTATTTCTATGTCATTTTTTTGCCTTTTGTAAAAAAAAAAAAAAAAAGGAGAGAGTCTCTGTTTCAGAAAAATCTTGGTGTCATTCTCATCAAACAATTATTATTTGGTGTCCTGAGGCTTCAGAAAGTCCAAAGGTCAGTAACACAATCTAACATTCCGCATCATCAGGAGACAGTGTTTATGTAGTTTGTTCAGGAGCCCAGTCAACAAATGGCAGGAGGGGCTGGCATTGTGGCACACCAGGTCAAGCTACTGTCTGTGATGTCAATGTCCCTTATGAGTGCCTGTTTGAGTCTTGGCTTTTATACTTTCAATCCAGTACCCTGCTAATGGCCTGGGAAAGCAACAGACGATGGCCCAAGTGTCTGGGCCCCTGCCACCTACATGGGGAGACCCAGATGGAGGCAGTGGCTTCTGCTTGCCCCAGCCCTGGTTGTTGGGGCCATCTGGGGAGTGAACCAGCAGACGAAACATCTCTCTCACTCTGTGTTTTCTCCCTCTCTCTCTCACTCTCTCTCTCTGTAATTCTGCCTTTCAAGTAAATAAAAAATAAATTTCAGGAAAAAAAAAGTAGTGCAGGACCTCCTGACTGGCATGGTATTGGTGGACCGTGATATCAGATCAGCAGCCATGGAGGAAACATTAAGAAATAGTCTTGGGGCCAGTTAAGTTTCCATCTGTGAAGTCAGCATCCCATATGGGTGCCAGTTCCAGACGCTGCTGCTCCACTTCTGTCCAGCTCCCTGCTAACACACCTGGGAAGGTGGTAGAAGATGGCCCAAGTGCTTGGACCCTTGCTCCTACATGAGAGACCCAGAGGAAGCTCCTGGCTTCAGCCTGGCCCAGCCCTGGGCCATTGTGGCCACTTGGGGAGTGAAGCAGTGAGTGGAAATATTCTCTCTCTTTCTCTATTTCTCTCTCCTCCTTTCTCTATAACCCTGCCTTTCAAATAAATAGAAAATAAATCTTTAAAAAACACCTGAAATATTTGGAGATATTTGTGTTCTAGTCTCATCAAGAACTGCTACTTGAAGTCCAAATATATTCATCACAGGCACAAACAAAGAAAGTAGAGCCTTTCCTTCTCTTCCTCCTTCTTCTCACTCTTATCCTTTTCTTCTCAAGAAAAGTGAAGCACTAGGCTTTCATTTTTTATAAAATTGTTATTTCTGAGTAGCTTTGTATACTCAGAAAAATTGCAAAGACAGGAGAGAGTTCCCACACACTTGATACCCAGTTTCCCCTATTGTTAACACTGTGTGTTAGGAGGGTGCCGTGGTCTCCAAGAATGAACCAACACAGATGCATTCTCACTAAGCAAGTCCACCCTTAATTCAGAGTTCCCTACTTCTTACTGAGCGGCATTGTTCTTTCCCAGGATCCCATCAGGACACAATGTTGCCTTGGTGAATTGCGTCTGCTTCAGCTCCTCTTGGCTGCCACAGTTCTCAGGATTCCTGGTCTTTGAAGACCTCTGAGATGACTGCTGAAATACTTAAGAATGCCCCTCACCAGAGATCAGATGGGTCTGCTCTTTTTCTCCTAATTGGAACGCAGCTATGAGTTTGGGAAGGAAAGCCACAGAAGCACAGTGACATTCTCTTCACATAATGAGTCCACTCAGCAGATGTCAGGTTCTTCCTCTGCTTCCTCCTCTGGGCCACATTCACTAAGTGGAAAATATTGTGGATGGGAAGTACCTGCGCTACGTCTCACCTGCTCTCCTCTAGCACAGGCGTGAAAAGACAGTGACTAAGTGACAGTGATAAGACAGGGGCAAGACCAATAGTCCCCTGGGCTGGATCCTGGCCTTTGCTGGAGCCCTGTCTCCCTGCTCTGCCCTCCAGAAAGATGATCTCTGTGGCCTGTGACATCAGACCCTCTGTCCACTGTCTTCCTTCTTGTTGGGTGTAGTCAGTGGGGGCACCAGCAGGGGTTCAGCGCGCAGGAGAGTGAGACATGGGTGTTGACTCAGAGCCGGGATCCATCCCTCTCGGGTTGCTATGAGCTGGTTGCTCCCCTCAAGCAGATCCTTGCACACAGCCTGCCCCATAGCAACAACCCACCTGGGGTCCTCTCCCTGCTTCTTCCCTGGCCTCTCTCCCCAGTGCCTCTTTGCTCCTCATTCAGGGGTCCAAACTTCCCACTGTTGGTTGCCATAAACTCTGCTTGTCACCTTGAAGAGTGTTCCTTTATTTAACTCCCCTCACTTGCCTGTTTCGAGTCACTGTTTCTTCCTCACCAGGATCTTGACTGATACATCGGATATAAATGTGGGTCCAGAAAAGAGCCAAAGGGGCTTCTAACGGGTCAGGGAGCCCAGTGGCATCTACGGGATTGGCACACACTAGTGCTTAGAAAACGAATCCCGCAGCAGAGCCCTGGGTGCTCCTGCACTGTCTAATGCCCTTCAGAATAGTGCGAGCTTTCACGTTTATGTTAATGCTGCTGCCATCACATAACACTATTTTTGGGATTTTTGAAGCACTGTTGGAAAATTATCTTTAGATAGAGTAATAGGCTCCAGTGTTCCACAGCACAGTGGGATGACAATAGTTGACAAAATGCATCATATACTGTTTAAAGAACTGACAGCCAGGAACTGTGGGCTCCACATCTAAAGATAAGCAGAGGGAAATGTTAATTACATGATTGGATCGGTTTACTGTGTGTTGAAAATGTACTGTGTGCCCTATTAAAATATAAAAGTATTCCATGTTAATAAAAAAAAGGAAAAAGAAAATTAATTCCAGAAATAGTTGAACCTCTGGCAATGTTACCAAACTTGATTTCTCCTGTCTTCACCAGCCTGGGTTCTGAATTATTTTGCATTGGTTCCAAAAATCAAATCTGACCTCAAAGAGTAAAGCCATTCCTGGTGAGACAGAAGACAATAGGCCACAGTCTCCACTGTTTAAAATGAAAGACAAGAGAGAGTTATAGAAGTGGCTGAGCCATAGCAATATTTGGAAGAAATGCTGTGCACAGGCGACCACTTTGTAGCAGGTAAGATTCATTTAGATAGGTAGATGTGTTTGTTTAAAACCTGGTCATCAGACTCTCACAGCGAGGGTGTTGTCGGGCAGATTCGGGGTCTCATTGGCTGGGATTTTATGTTCTGGCTTTATCATTTATTATCTGCGTGTCTCCTGGAGAAGTTGTTCCACCTCCCTCTGCCTGAAATTTCTCATCTGTAAAATGGAGGCAAAAGTTCTGAGGCTACAGAGTGTTCTGATAATTAACTGAATTCCTAAATGCAAATAATTTTATTTTTTACTTTATTGTTTTTTTTTTTTTGATGTTTATTTGAAAGGCAGAGAGAGAAGAGAGAGAATCTTCCATCTGCTGTTTCATTTCCCCCCAGATGGTCACAATGGCTGGAGCTGGGCCAGACTGAAGCCATAGTTTGGAACTCTTATTCTCCATGTGGGTGGCAGGGGCCCAGGGACTTGAGCCATCTTCTGCTGCTTTCCCAAGTGCATTAATAGGGAGCTGGATCAGAAGTGGAGCAGCCAGGACTCGAAGCAGCACTCTGATACAGGATGCCAGTGCCACATGAAAGTGCCGTAATCCGCTGTGCTACAATGCTGGCCCCTGTAAGGGATTCTAACTTGGCCTGGAACATGGGAAAGAATCACTATGTTAGCTATGCCCATCGATTTTCAATAAATGTGTGGATGGTAATCTTTCCACATTCTTAAACCTTGTTTCTTTATTTAGTTAATGGTTGTTGTGCTCATTAAGCACTCAAACAAACCTCTAGGCTGGGAGAAGAGTGAGAGAGCTGCTAATATCCCAACTGCCGTGGCCCCTGATGCTCCACAGATGCCCAACCAGAGAGGGAGACGTGAGAAACACCAGCATTAAGTGCATACGCGTGTCATCTGCAGTAAAATGGCACACGTAGGAATTATTTTCCTTTCCAAAGATTTCAAATCCAGACAGTGCTTTCTAATTACCCAATGACAGGTTTTACGTTTCAGTGTCTAAGCTGCAGTGCACTGCTGGGTAAATAAACAAGCACACGGGTCCGCATAGACATTTTTCACACTATCAGACAGTCGAATCAGGTTGGCTGGAGCCACTGAGTAGCCCCATGAACGAATGAAGTCCGCACGTGTGCCCGCTGGGATGTGGAAGGCGCCCAGGACTCCCAAGCGTACACCTGCAGAAACCGGTGAGTCACCTCTGAGTCACTGGAAGAACGTTAGCGGGGAGAAGCCAGCTGGGATCCAGAGGATGCGCTTGGGCGCCACTGCTCTCCTGTTCTCCCGGAATAATAACATCAATGACACTTCCAAACAGCTCACCCCGTCACAGAGTGGGAGATTACAGAACCCATGTGGCAGCTGATTTCCTAATAGGATGCGTTAAACAGGACATTGCATGTTTTATGGGCCAGGGTTGATTAGTCTATAAGACTGAAAATATGGAGCTAAAGTGGTTGAAAAATAGGCCTTGGGAGTTCAGATCAAAGCATTACAGGGGGGTGATTAGATAAATAAAAAGTTTAAGCCTAACTGAGCAAATAATTGCACATCCCCTGAACAGCTCGGTTCACAGGGATTGATCAAATGTGACTCACCCCAGGCACAGATGTCTTTCTAAGAATATTCCTTTGAATTTTTAAAATATACATCAAAAGACAAAAAAATCAGGGGCCTGACCAGCAAATACTCCTGTTTGTATAAGCAAAGCCTTTTTAAGACTCCAACAAAATATAGACAGATAGCCCTCATTGTTGCAAGAGGCCAGTTTTTTTCCTTCCTCTTCCTTCTCAGTCTGAAGTAAAAGGTTTTTGCTTCTTTAACACAGACCCACAGAGCTCACCTAAGAAAATTCTGAAGTATTTCTGGAGTCTTGTTTTGTCCAGTCCTGTACAGAAGCCAGATGCTGGGCTAGGTTAAAAGCGTGTTATATGTCACTGGGGAAGATTCACGTTGGTCTAAATAACGAAAATAGTATTTGCACAGCTTTCCTGTGCATTCGGGTGCACCAGACACAGGTCATCACGTGTAATCCTCCCGACCACCCGCGCAGGCGGGGTTTCCTATGGCTGCTTTACATGGGGAGAGACAGAAGCTCACTTGCAGATGAACGGGCCAGGCCGGCAAGTGGCAGAGTGTGGCGCGGGCACAGAACTGATGCTGGCCTCTTCTCACCTGCGAGCGCTTCTACCTGGCAACTGTTCAACCCACAGGGGCTCCCCGGCCCCACCGAGATCTCCAGCGTTTCCATGAGCCCATCTCGGCTGTGTCTTTTGAGGCAGTTTTTTCTTATTTTTGGAAACAAGTGATCTGAAACAGGGGCAATGACTTCCCTGAAACCATTTAAAACAAGCAGAGGGGCGGCTGCGCATCACTCAGAGCGAAGTTTCGAGCCTATGATTCGGTCGTGGGGGACTTCCCAGTCCCTGTGGCCAGATGGTGACCAGGAAAAAGATTTTGGTGGCTGCAGTTCTTGATAAGTTTTTGTTCACATCCCAGAATCAACTGTTTCTTTAGACGCAACATTGTTTTTTTCCACAACAACCTCATGAACATGGTGATCATGGGGCTGGCGTTGTGGCACAGGAGGTTAATCCTCCACCTGTGGCACCCACATCCCATATGGGCACCAGTTGTAGTCCCTGCTGCTCCTCTTCCAATCCAGCTCGCTGCTGTGGCCTGGGAAAGCAGTAGAGAATGACCCAAGTGCTAGGGCCCCTGCACTCATGTAGGAGACCGGAAGAACCTCCTGGCTCCTGAGTGGTGTAGCTCCGGCCGTTGCAGCCATTTGGGGAGTGAACCAATGGATGAAAGACCTTTCTCTCTGTCTCCCTCTCACTGTCTGTAACTCTACCTTTCAAATTAATAAATAAGATCTAAAAGAGTAAGAAAATGGTGATTAGGACTAGAGAGAAAATGGAAACTGGTCTCGTCAATCCTGTGTATGAATCAACACAAGTTGCAGTTTGGAGGTCTGCCTGTAAGCGGTGTTTCACAGTACTATTGATATTTTTCCACCTTAATTTGCACTCCACTTAGAGATTTGTTTCTGCGCCAACACTTCTGCCATAGGGTGTTGATGTGTATTTCAGTTTCCCTCAGATGGCAAGACACAGGGAAATAGGTTACCCCCAGAGCCAGTCATCATTGCAGGGAGTCTGAACTCCAGCTGTGTGACTCTGAGAGGTTTGCTGAGGTCTCTGTGCTTCAGTTTCCACAGTGATGAATACAACCAACCCAGAGGGTACTGCCTCAGTCCGTTCAGATCGCCAGAGCCAAACACCATAGACTGGGTGGCCTAACAACAGAAGTTGCTTGCCCATTGTTCTGGAGGTCCAAGATCAGGGCGCTGGCCCCTCGAGCCCCTGCTGAAGGCCCTCTGCTCCCTGGCTTGCAGTGATCCCCTTCTTGCTGTATTCTCACATGACAGGGACAGAGAGAGCCAACTCGCTGATCTTTCCTGATAAGGCCACCAATACCATCTCATCATGACCTTATCTAAACTGAATTTCCTCCCAAAGACCTGTGCCTCCTGATACCTTCATTTTGGGGCTAGGGGCCAAATTATGACTGTTGGAGAGGACACCTTCCGTCCATAAGAGGCACTGTATGCAAAGCAGTTGACAAGAACTCCATCAAAGTTGACCATCAATACTGTTAGGCACAAAGGTAAAGGAAACAGATGATACTACATTAAAGACCATGTGTCCTCATTTTGAAGACTGTGGAGGGGCAGGCTTTTCTTGGGGTAGATGCTGGGCTACGTCTACACAAAAGACACAAATAGGAACAAAGCCACGTCACTTCCCTCAAGGGGCTCGCAGTCTCCTGTGTCCTTTGGAAGAGTTCCCCCAGCAGACCCTAACCTGGAACACCATCTTGCATTTTGCAAGCAAGGTGCCTGGCTATGAGAAACACCCACAACAGACCAGAGCACACATCTGCTGCTCAGCACAGGGCAAAAGTCACTGGTCAGGGCTCATGTCCCAGCTGTTGTACTTAGGAACTGGCTGTGACCTTCAATAAGTCACTTATCTTTGTTCAGTTCACCTTTTTTCCTTTGTGAGATACAGCAATGTTAATCCATTTGTTCATTTTTTTTACTATACACTATTAGTGTACAAGTATTTACTATTATTGCAAAAGAGCAATGCTGCTTACCTTGCATCTTTGGCCAGTGACCAAGAAAGAGACACCACTGGGATGCAGATTCCTTGGGATGGCTGACATATCAGCCTCATCATTATCATCATCAGTCTCTGTATCTCACACATGGTGCATCAGACAGATAGCCTCAACCTCCCACAGCCCTAGTTTGCAGGAGGATTGTGAGAACCAAATGAAACACATGTAATATCAGGTAGGTGCAGATGTCACATGCAAGGAGTCAAGAAATGATCTTCCAACAAACCAACCAAACCAAGCACAGTCTTTCCTGGTCAGGCGTGTTTGCGAAAACAAAGGCTCTGTACTAACAACACGTTTCTGTTTGCAATGGGCCAGAGCTCCTGTGTTACCCTGGGGATGTGGCTCACAGAGTAAAAAGGACCAAACTTACAGAGAGGTCTGGGGCAGCGGACTTCCGCCACTGTCCTGGGAATCCATTGTTGCTCCCAGCAATTTCCCGTGTTAGCACCGAATCTGCTCCAGCACCAAAGATCAAGCAGAGGGGTAACATGAAGTTTACCTCGGTGCGACGTAGCTTTTCACCAATTCGTTTAGGAAATGCCGAGATACTAAACAACAAAACACCACAAGTCTAGAACTGGGTGAGTTGCTTCTGCCTGGAAGCCGTTTTCCGCGTTCCCTTTGTCTCTCGGAAATGCTGATTCAAAGGAAAGTTTTCAAAGCAGTGATCCGCGCTCATTTCTTTTTCTAAATTTAGATTTAAACCTCCATGAATATTAATGGAGAGAGCAAGTTGAGCTGAACAGCGTTTTTCAAAGGCAGATGGTCAGAGGATCCTCTTCGGAACCCATAGACAGGGGGTCCAGACTAGCTTTCTCCACCCTGGGGTGGCATGGAGCCCTGGCCTCAAGGGGCTGAGCCCAGGTCTTCCAGGGGTTGTACAGACACAGAGGAACCACTGATAAATGGGTCAGACTACACTTGCCAATTTCCAAAACAACAGGCTGGTGTAAAATTGACAAATGAGAAGATGGAGTACCTAAGAATAAGTGTGACTTAAGTAGTTGCAAACGCCTATATGAAAACACAGTCAACAACCATTTCAGCAAATTCAATTCTAAGGCTCTTGTAAGATTACTAAAGCGTCAGGAACCCCTTAATAACTTAAAAAAAGAAGTGTGTGTGTGTGTGTGTGTGTGTTTGAGAGAGAGAGACAGAGGGAGAGCACAGACCGGTAGAACAAAATGTTAAAGAACCATGACAGAGTCCAGAATCACTGATTACATCTCTCTGGGATGTCAAAAAATTATGAAAATAAACAAAAACACGGGAAAATCTTCAGTCTGCAGAAGGCCCAAAGTATATCAGCCCATAAGGTGAGCCCTGCCCATGGAGCCTGCCCTGGCTCCAGATGTACAAAGCTGAATGAAAGGCAGCTCACCAGCACCGGGATCTTTCAACAGGGCAGGCTCTCAGAGCGCTTGGAGGGGCTGAAGAAACTCATAAGATCTTTTCCCCTGGAAAATGCGCGTATGCCCAAACACTTGCTTTGAATATGGTTTCAAGGGATGAGCTGAGACCTCATTTAAGAATCCCTCATCAAGACCAGACACAGAGTATGAATTGAGAAGGCTGTCAGTTCTCGGAGCTTGATGGTGTCTTCTTCCCACATGTAATTCAAACTACAATTTAAATGTTTTAAAGACATACAAGTGAAGTGTTCTAAATTAAAATTGCTTCTTTCTAGGTCTTCTAATTGCCCGTTTCTGTCTTCTTGTCTTTTGTTTGTTTGTTTTCCGTGTTGATGTTTTTAGTAGTGTGTTTTGTTTAACGCCTCTGCTTTGCCAGATCCCTAAACGTGTATTCAATTTTCCTGTGGATAATTCAGCATTAATCTAGAGGGAGGCGCAGCTCCCCACACACATGTGTTACAATGCAGGATGCCATAAGCTTTGAGAAAGGTCTGAGAGTATGGAGCAAAAGGGTGGGCAAGAACACATCATCTCAACACCGGCATCCAAATACAAGCTCTGAGCTCAAATGGAATGTTCCATGAGTGGCCCTAAGGGTAAGCCATGACTCCCTGTTAACAGTGCCCAGCCAGGTGTCCTCAGCAGTTTCTTCCCACCAACTGGAGAGAAGGGGTATACGTGAGTCTGGTATGGTGAGCAGAAAGGGAGAACGTCTGAGTGCCACCAGATGCTCTGGTCTGTTTCCCATCTGAAAGGTACCACTGCGCATCTACGAATGGTGAAGATTAGGGACCATGTGGTGTGAGAGCCAACAGGAAGTTGGGAGTGAGCAAGCAGAAGAAGGGGCGACCATCAGGAAAAGACTAGTCAGGAGCGAGAAGGACAGAGAACGTAGCCCAGCCGGGACTGAGCTCTGCTGCCTGCCCCAGTGTTGACATCAGAACAAAGAGGTTCGCAGAGCAGGTACCCGAGTGACCCAGGTTCCGCTCAGGAAGGCTTTCCAGGGTTATTGTTCAGGTTATTTACCTCATAAGACATTCGTTTTTAACTCTCGTAGGCACATCGACCCACGTCTTCTCCATCACCACCTGCTTCCACCCAAACACAAGAGAAGGGTTGACTCTTTATTTATTGATGCTCTGCCTGTTTCCAAAATGGATTTAAGGCTGTGTTCAGTGGAACACAAGTCAAATTTCAATGTTAAAAATTCATCACTGTAAGAATTTTCCATATCTTTAGCCAGGCAGTACTTGATGGTTAGAATGTTAGGTTGGCACTGCCAACACTGTTTATATTCAGGTGTTTCTTTCTGCTTACGTAATTAGGAAAAGGATCCCTTGGGCTTGGCTCTGTGCTGGTTCCTTTTAAATATTTCAGGCCAGGGTATCAAGAACCATATTTTCAGATGGAGCCTCAGTCCATGCGATGATTTTACATGCAACCACAGTGAAGACAAATAACACCATTTGAAGAGATTATTTACTGCAAAAATTCCTTTAGGTCATTTAACTCACATTCTATGAATGAGGAAATTGAGGACCCAGAATGCATCTCTTGCATAGCCTGAGGTCTCATTGCTGGCCGGTGACAGGTTTCAAACACGGGCATCACTGACTGCAGCACGCTCCTGTCTTCCTGAAGGCTGCTCTGCCTTTCTCAAAACGGGGAGGAGTTGGCAAAAGGCGTGGAGCGGCAGAGGTAGCCCTCAGCTGCCTATGGGAGACCGCTGGCTCCTGTGGCCCAAATGTAGCGAAGGATACTGGCACAAAGCCCTTCTTCTTGATTCTGCAACACAGTTTTGCTATGCATCCATCCCAAGGGTTCTATTCACACTCTCTACCTACCCGAACAGCGTTGGCTTAGCGGCACTTATGCAAAGTCAATATCACCTTTCCCCACGGGAGTCTTTATCCTGTTGGAGACTGTGGGTTTGGGCCCAGCTGTGTGTAGGTTTTGTCCAGCAGATTGTCGCCGTGAGCCATCTGAGCAGCTGTTTGAATGGTAAACAGGCTGTTCTCAAACAACAGTGTTTTCAAATATCACTGCAGAAGGGAGATGATGTAATGAAGACCCTCGGCGGTGACTTCTGTCTTTTACACTTGTGTGGCACTTTAAATTTTTTTAGGAGGTAGTGGAAAAGACCGGATGTAATTCAAAGGGAAATTGTAATTTCACAGGATACAGTCAGGAGTTAATTAGCCACGGATGTGTCTGGTGGCCCGTGCAAACTCCTCCATTATCCTTTGCTTCTGTGACTTGTGCCTAGAAGGGTGCTGAGGCCAGGGTAAAAGGCAGAGGTGCCACCAAGATTCTGGGACAGGTCCTCAGACCTGCATTCGTGAGGTGGTTCTTTTGTTGCATGTTCGCCTGTGTCCAGATGAATTGATACAGCTTTGTATTTTGTGACTGAGCAGTGGTTCTCAAACCGTTTCTGAAAAATGAAAGAGGGATTTCCACCACACTCTCTGAAACCTGATATGAATCTTTTGCTCATTATCTGCCTAAGGTCATCTTTATGTCAATAAAAATAGTGGTTTTCCAACAAAAGATTTATTTTTGTTCCCAATCATAACCAGCATCAACTCAAAGTCCACTTCCTATGGCTTGTGGGCCTGGATCAAAGACACTCTTTTCAAAAACAGATCACCAAAGCCCTCACTACATAGTTGACAGCACCATCAACTTGAAGACAGGCAGGGCAGCCCGCAGAGACAGGCAGTCCATCAACGGTTTGGACGATAAATGAGCTTGATGGAGGTGTACCGACTGTCATTTTCAGATCCCACTTTTCATTTATCGATGGAAGAAACAATGTAAAAATCAAACTGTTTATTTCAAAAAAGTTAGAAATGAGACATAAAGAGAAACATGAAAATCACACGTGATACTACTACACAAAAATAATCACAGCTAACATTGTGGTGTATAACCTTCCAGTCTTTTAAGAAATGTGCAGTAGGTATTTTACACAAAAATAAATAATGCTATTGGTGATTTTTGTTTAAATCTAGGATTTTCTTTATAAGATATGAACTTTTTTTATAGCTTTAAATGCTTCTTTTATAACACCAATTTCTCTGCCTCTTGTATGGTCCATTGTTTGTAATTACTTTATATTTAAATAAAATAGTTTTTTAAAAACCTAAATTTAGAGGCCACCACTGTGACACAGCAGATTAAGCCACTGCTTGTGATGCTTGCATCCCAATGCCAGAGTGCCAGGTTCAAATTTTGGTTACTCTGCTTCCTAACCAGCTTCCTGCTAATGTGCCTGGTAAGGCAGAGAAAAGTGGCCCCCACACCCCTACCCTGCAATGTGGGAGAACCTGGATGGAGTTCCTGGCTCTCGGCTTTGGTCTGACCCATTCCTGGTCATTGTGGCCATTTAGGGAGTGACCCTACAGATGGAAGACCTCTCTCTCCATCCCTCTATCTCTCTCTCTCTGTCACTCTTTCAAATAGGTAAGGAAATCTTTTTTAAAAAACTAATTTTAAAGAGAGTGAATGATAATTTTAAAATATATATACCACTCACAACAAAGAGATAGTAAAAAACAAATGAACAAACCTATAGCCAGTCCTGTAGCACAGGTGGAATTTTTGCCTCAAATATGTATATACCTTCAAAGTTTATTTATGTATCAATAAATTGCCCACAAAAGTTAAATCAACGTATATTCTTAACAAGAATATATGAACTATCTACTCTTCTATTTTTTTATTATCTTTTTGACAGGCAGAGTGGACAGTGAGAGAGAGACAGAGAGAAAGGTCTTCCTTTGCCATTGGTTCACCCCCCAATGGCTGCCACGGTTGGCGCATCGAGCTGATCCGAAGGCAGGAGCCAAGTGCTTCTCCTGGTCTCCCATGGGGTGCAGGGCCCAAGCACTTGGGCCATCCTCCACTGCACTCCCGGGCCACAGCAGAGAGCTGGCCTGGAAGAGGAGCAACCGGGACAGAATCCAGCGCCCCGACCGGGACTAGAACCTGGTGTGCCGGCGCTGCAAGGCGGAGGATTAGCCTATTGAGCCATGGCACCGGCTGTGTGCATTTTTTTAAAGCTGAAACTGTTTAGTGCTCTGTGTTTTCCATCCTTCATGAGCGAGACTGGTCATTGTCTTCGTTGTGAAGACTGCTTGTCATAAGTAGCCTGTGATTTTTTTTTTCTGTTATTCACTCACTGAGCACCTACTGTGTGCTAGGTACCTACTGTGCTTGGTATGAAGAATATGGAGAACACAACCACCATGGTACCTGACCTCATGTTGACTCTAATCTAGAGAGGAAGGCATACAACAGTGGAGTAACATGATGCAGCAGGGAATTGAGTAAAGAGTGGAAGACAAAGGTTTAGGAAGGGACTCAAGCATCGTTGTAACTTTTGTTGCAGTTATAAATGCACATGGTTGCCTCTTCTAGGTAATAAATTCTTTAAAATAATTGAGTTCTCTCCGTTTGTCCAGCTTCTTATCCTTACAAAGCAAGAGCTTAATAAAAATCTGTTAAAGTCACGTCTACATGGTAGCCACTTTAAGTGGTACTGCCAAGAAATAGCCTTAGTTAATCAACACAAAAGGACTAGACCACGGGCTCTTTCGTGGCAATCATTGCCTCCCTCTTAATCTTGGTACCCTCAATATCTTGTCTGGACTCAAGTATACTGTAGTTATGCAAAACATGTATTTGTTGAATAAATGAATAAACAAACCTGAAATCTAGAAGTATCTATCCATCACTAAAATTTTCCTTAAAGAAAAGGAAAGACATATATTTTGTGAATGTTTATGCTAACTGAACACTTAAAACTCGTTGGGAGTAATATCATCTTATCCTAGTAAGCCTTAAACATGCACTGCATGAATCAGGTGTGAGTTTTACAATCTCAATTGCTCTATCTATGTAAAGGCTTTTTATTTGGCTTCAAAGTCTTCAACTTCACAGCAAAATTTCATTATGTCCCAGTTGAGTTCTGTTTAATGGAATTAAATTTCACCCTTTCTAATTATCTTTTGGAACAGACAATCTTTACAGAATAATTAGTAATAGAAGAACATAATGGATCATTGTCTTTATTACTGCAAAGAAACCCTAGATGCTGCTCTAAATCTTAAAAAAAGATCTCATGAAATATAAAATGTATTGAATCCTTCCTCTTAAATTATGTAACATTTAAACTTTGTCAACATAGCTTAAAGATGATGGGAGGCAATTATTTTCTTGCTTCGCTTTAAATTATTTTATGAAACTAATGATCCCACTCAAATTAATTATGCTTACATTTAATTTTCAAGACTTTTACTGGTTGAACATTCTATTATCAAACACAATTTAAATGCATATTTTACACTCTTCTTGAGCCCAGTTTTGCTTCCCTGGACATTTTTTTTTTTCCAGACTCTAAGCTCATTCAATTATACATATAGAATATAGAAAAAACTATAGCTACTGCAATATAAAAATATGAATAATGTCTAAATAAAAATAATCCCACTTACCCATCTGAAAAAAACATGCCATTGGAAAATTTTTTCCTAAAAAATAGCTCAGTTAAAAAGAAATATCCAAACATATATTTTTTTATAATCACGAACAGACAAAAATATATTGTTTGTTTCTTCCTTCCTAAACATCCAAGCAATTAAAACATCTTTAAAAACGGAAGATGGAAAAAGGAGTTGAAAAATGAGTAGGGTCCTTCTTGGACTTGTAGTCTTTATAGTTTAATTTGTTGAGAATTTAAAATTACAGTAATTGCCCTTAAATCACTGACATTATTTGACACTACAACAACAGAGGAGTGGAAATGACTGACAAACACACAAAAGACTTTTGTTATCTTTGTTTGTCTGCCTGAATAAATCTCAACAAGTATTTCAAAGATTTAAATTTATCGCATACTTAATCGCCATTAGATGGCCAATTCTATTGGCTTTCAGCTAAGTTTCACTGACACTCAACATTTCTGGTATCAATTCTTTAACACATCTAGTTTGTCTCAACAGCTATCTTTAAGCTAAATTATTACCTCTAAATTAAACATTTTGATAAAATATGTGAAATTAAACAGAATTAACTTGAGTTAAGTAGAGCCCTTCTTTTTCTCTCCCTACATAGAGAACTGGATTGGTGGGGGAGGGTTGTTGATGATTTTCAAAAATATAATGGACTACCCACCATATATAATGGTAAATTGGTTAATATTTGGTTTAGTGACTTTTTCTTTTCCAGCAAATCAAGTTCATTTAAGAAACTGATGCTTAGAACCATTAATGGTGACTTTGATGTCGAGCAAGAGTTACCCAAAGAAAATCAAGTCTGCTAAATAATTTAGAATTTCTGCAAAGAATTTAGAATCCAGTAACATCATGAAAGATAGTTTTATTTTTCCCCATTATTCTTACTTCAGTATTTAGTCTTATGTTTCCTACTTCAAAATAAAACATAACCTGTTAGTGAACATAAAGTGTGATTTCTCTCCAAGGTCAACACTTAAAACAATTGAATTGCAAAAATTCCTCAATTTGCCACAGGTATTACATTTTGCAAAAATGCTTTCCCTCACCTTCACTTAACATTTACCAGGCTTGTAACAATTCAACTCCCCCTCCCCGTAGTGTGTCAATCTTGATATCAAATAACAAAACACCAAGAGCCACACCTCATTCTATAGACATTATAATCTAGTGACTTTCTGATAAGTGGTGAAGGAAGGAAATACTTCATATGATGTAGAGAAGAGTCTTTTGCAGTGTGAGTGCCAGCAACATCACAAACATGTTAGGTTTCCATGAGGTTAGAGGGGTGAGGTCATGAGGATGACTGGGGGCCTTTAGAGGAAAGACTTTGCTCCCCCCCCACACACACACTGGCTGTATTCCTTTCATTCTTTCTTACAATTCATTCTCTTAAAGGAATTAAAAGACACTAGTCTATTTTTGTATCAGAAAACAAATTTATTATTTGTTTTACTTGAATATTTCTAGAGAGCAAGTACTCAAAAGTATGAAGACTCAATTTTTCTTTCAGTCTTCTCCTAATACCTTTATGAAATCAATGAAAGCGGGACCGGCGCTCTGGTACAGCAGGTTAATGCCCTGGCCTGAAGCGCCGGCATCCCATATGGGTGCCAGTTCGAGACCCAGCTGCTCCACTTCCCATCCAGCTCTCTGCTATGGCCTGGGAATAGCAGTAGAAGATGGTCCAAGTCCTTGGGCCCCTGTACCTGAGTGGGAGACCCAGAGGAAGCTCTTGGCTTCTGGCTTTGGATCGGTGCAGCTCCAGCTGTTGCAGTCAATTGGGGAGTGAACCAACGGATGGAAGACCTCTCTCTCTCTCTCTCCCTCTCTCTCTGCCTCTCCTCTCTCTGCTGTGTGACTCTGACTCTCAAATCAATAAATAAATCTTTAAAAAAGGGAAAAAAAGAGAAACCAATAAAAGCATCTTGAATCAAGCATCTTAGAATCAAGATCTTATCTTGATTATCTTATCTTATCTTATCAAGATAAGATCTTGATTCTAAGGACTTTTACCCCGGAGCTGTTTGTTCCACACTATCCTAATTCCCTAATTAAATAGCATAAGCTCACATTCATTACTCTGGCCAAATGAAGGGATTTGCTGCAGTCATCCTCACCTGGTGCAGGTGCAGTGTTCCCACCACGTCAGATCTATGCCGTCATTCCAGCGGTACTTCCTCTCTCGCCAGTGCTGCATACCGGGAACATCTTTTCTTAATGACTGGTGAAGATTTCACCAGGCTTCATCGTGCAGAATTGTCCTTTCAGATCTGAACTCTTTGAGCAACTTCTAAAAACGAGATCCCTGAAATCTTTTATTTCCAACTGAACTATTGCAGCTCCATTCTTTGAGCTGAGAATGTTCTAACAATTTTGATTACACATGCTGAATTCAAAGTTGAGGGTTTGATCTCCTCTTAGAGACCCAGAAACATTCTATAGACCCATAGTTACTCTTATCTGAGCCAGCATTTCAAGCGAAACAGTAGGCGATGGGCACGAGGTAGAAATTATTTTGGCAACTTGAGGATGAAATATTAATTGGTCTATAAATTCCCACTCTCCAGGTGCTCAATCTCAATCATGCACCAATGACAAGCAGAGAGTCCGATGTCTTCACCCAGCTTTCAAAAAGGAGACACTGATCCTAGGGACTGGGCCTTCCTGTGAATGTAGCTGCTCCTAAGCTGATAGGATCAACAAACTTCCTAAAGCCTACAGGGGGGAGTGATGTTGTTCAAAGAGTTGCCTAGGAAAACAAGGGAAGCATATGTTCTGAGCCTTTAGGGTAGAGGGCTGGGAGAGGGGGAATCAAAACAAAACAAAACAAAAAAAACTGCAGCAAGGATTATTTCCTTGTGGATTCTATTCTGACAGGAAAGGAGAACATGTCCTTTACACTGTTTTTCCCTTTAAGATTTATTTGCGGAAAATCTGTCTTCAAAATGGGGCTAAAACAGGGAGATAGTGGTCACATGTATGGCAACCACAGATACATTATCTGCAGAATTATAAACGCTCAGCAATGTAACAAGTTAACGCAGCATTGACTTTTTGACTCACTCTCAGCAGGTATGAGCTATGGTATGAGCCGTATGGCTACGGCTATAACAAATCATCTTAATTTCAATATTTGTGCTTGAAAGTGTGGGATGACGCTAGAGAGACCCTTTCCATTCAGAGGCTCTCGTAGCAAGATTAATTTGGAAAATGATGTTGAAATGGACAGCTGGATTGCATTTTTACTTTGAAAATCTCCATGCATTTAGATTCTCTTCAACACAGGTTACATGGTTCGGCACTCTTTGTTGGTGACATCTTGACTCAGGATTGAGATCCGCTGAGAGAACTTCTTACCAACCTGGAGCAGGTGTTAGTGAGCTTACTTTATCTAGGTTAGACTTCTAAGAAATTAACTACTTTTGAGAGTTACTGGCCAAAAGATTGATCTGTAGTCACTAATTATCTTCGTGTTGTTATAAATTCTTAGGGTGAAAACAGAAATATTTACTCACAGTTTGCTCGTGATCAAAGCTTAAGTAACTTCATTATTCCTTTGTGATTTAAAACATCTTAACCATAAAATGGAAGAAGAAAAGCAATTAGTACTTAGTTTTTGCATTTTGCAATACCAGATGAGTGATGTGTCAAGACTATTCTTGTAGAAGGACACTCATTTGTAATAATTTAGTTAAAATTTAGTTAATTTAGTTAAAAGAATATTTAGCAACTAAACATTATATTTGGAGACATATTTTAATTTTTACAAATCTCCTGTGCACAATTGTCTCCTACTGCTACCAAATAAATTACATTGTTGGAGCAATATGTTGAGAAACGCAACATAACTTTTTGTTACTGAAGTCACTTCTAAAATATTCTAAAATATTTTATGACAACTTTTGCTACTGAAATCACTTTTAAAATATTTTCTGATAAAAGTTGGGGGAAAGAGCTCAAGGCAGCAGACAAAATTTAAATCTAATAAATCTTATGTTGCTGCCTGGCAGGGACCATCAACATTATTGTATTTTGTTCCTCTTTTTAAGCACATCTAGTAACTACGTTCCCCTCCACGTTTGTGTCTGATTCTTTTAGAAGTAATTAATCATTTTTCTCAGTGGGTCACACAAACATGCTAGCATCTTCCTAAAGTGCACACAGCACTGTTCAAGGGGAATAGTAATTGATCTGAAGCTCCTGGCTATCGGGCTGTTGGTCTCAGTCATACACTGAGATTCGCAGCCACACCCAGGAAACAAAAGGTCCAGGAGAGTAGCCATTGCCAGCTACTCAATGTTAAGGCTGGTTCTCCGCAAGGAAATAGCTTTGTTTGCTCATCCAGGGAAACCTCTTGTACTTGTAGCACTCCTACCCTGAGAAAACATTCGGGGGCTTTCTGAGATACTCATATGCTTCTCGGGGTTTTGTTATGATTTCCTATTAAGCCAAGCTACACACTGGTTGTGGGGATGACTCAAAATTAGCCATGCCTGTGGTAATGCATGAGCATCTAAACCTTGTCCAGTGCCCTGCCGTATAATGGGGATGAGAAACGCCATGGGCTAAAGACCTGCTGTGTGACAGGCGCTGCAGACGCGGCAAACACCCTAAACAACCTCCTGAGCTCCTTAATATTATTATGTCCCCATTTTGCAGAGGACAAAATTGAGACCCAGATGGAGTAACTTGCCCAAATGTTTGGAATGAAGACATTACACAAATCTGATTAACTTGCCAATTGATACCTAAAGTTGAAAGCCCGGGTTGGGTGGAAAAGCTCCGATAAGCATTTTCATTCAAAGCGATTCAACAAACTGCGGTAACCAGAGACTTTTCCAGTCTGAATAAGTCACTTGTTCAAAACACTGGATGATTCCTGACCTTGCTGGCAGCTTTCAGACAGTGAGCATGGTATGTTTTCAGCTGCTACAGCAGGTGAAGGGCGGTCCACTGTGTTTACCTGCACTGCACAGTCTCTTATTTAAAATATTTCTCACACACTGAATTTCAGGCGATGAGCAGGATAAAAACTAAAAACTTCAAAGGTGTCTCAAGAAACACCCTGTTTGTTGAGATGTCAAGAGTCTCTTTCCTGAATAGCAAATACAGCATATTTTGTTAGGACTTCAAGAAACATTCCAGTTTGGATTATTTATCATGCAGATTGGGTCTATACAAGTGTACATTTCTTATTTGAGTCATCAATCAATAAAGAAAAATATTTATCTCACACGTAGACAGAAGTCTCTGGTATGCAGTTCAGGATAATTAGTATTCTTTGCAGACTTTATTTTTTTCCCTGCTGTTAAACCGAAGTACAAATAGGATTGGGGTAGAAGGCCACAGTCCAAACAAATACATTATACAATTTGGCAGTGCACACAAAGTACTCTTAAAAATGGTACTAGATAAAAAACCAAGTCTCTTAAAAATAGACAGGGTTTAGGAAAGCAGGCCACATATAATATTTTTGTCACTTCCTTTTGGTTTGCCCATTTCTTTCAAAGGGAGAGTGAGCTTCCATCTGCTGGTTCACTCCCCAGATGCCCCCAACTTCTGGACTGGGCCAGGCCAAAGCTGGGAGCCAGGAACCCACCCTAGGTCTCCCGCATAGGTGGGCAGAGAACCCACTGCTTGAGCCATCACCTGCTACCCACTAGCTTCTGCATTAGCAGTGGAGCTGGACCCAAGAGCAGAGTAGGGACTTGAACCCAGGCACTGGGAGACCCATTTCAGTGACAAAATGTCTTCAATTTGCAGACAGAGGTTGGGAGCTCAGAACTTGCAGCACTAATTCCTAATGGTATTCAATCTAGATACAGTGATAGTAAATAACGTCTTAAAGCAGTTCTTGTAATGACATTAGCTTGCATTTACTGAGAACTCAATAGGCACGAGGCACCCTTCCAGGCCTTCTGTGTTTGTGCCACTTAGCCTTCACAACAGTCTCTTGAAGGAGATACTATTATTGACCCCATATTACAGATGATAAAACCGAGGCTTGGAGAGATCAGGTCACTTGCTCAGTGCTACAGAGTAGGTTGAAAAATTGCAATTTAAGCCCAGATCTGGGGTTTGCATTTGGCACAATGTAAGACATCACTCGAGATGTCTGTCTCTCATATCAGCGTGCCTGGGTTCAGGTCCAGTTCTGCTCCAGATTTCAGCTTCCTGCTAATGCACTCCTCGAGTGGCCGCAGGTAATAGGTTAAGTACTTGGCTCCAGGCCACCCACATACTAGACCCAGATTAAGTTCTGTGCTCCTGGCTTCAGCCAGGCACAGCCCCAGCTACTGCGGGCATTTTGGGGAATGAAACAGCAGATGGGAGAGCTCTGTCTCTGTTTCTCTCCATCTCTCTGTATGTCTCTCTGCCTTTCAAATAAAAATAGGTAGTAAATACAATTTTCATTTGTTTGAATTCTAGATGTGTTTGGCCCGACCAGCTGTGCGTCTGGCTTGCAGCAGCTTTCCACGTTCAGAATCTTCAAATGTTACGCTGAGGGCAACCTCTGGGACGGCCATGCAGCCACCTCTTTTACGAACGTTTAAAAAAGTAACTGTGTCTTACCCATCATCCCCATAACAAATTAGTAACTGAGCATGCCTGGACTCAGGTCTCCTGCCTCCGAATCCCGCGAGAACACCATTCTATCATTGCACAAGATTTGCATGACCCAGGAGATCAGAAAACTAGCTTTGCAGTTTAACGCACGCCCCAGATAAAATACCAAAGCGCTAAATTCAGGTTGCTTCTGTGTTTTCTAACTTGCAGCTGCTTCATTGCCGGATCATACAACACATGATGCGACAGGGACTTAAAGCCACACATAAAACATATTAAATGTAGTCAGCAGTGATGAGATTTGGTACCAAATAAGAAGCTTTAATTAATTTTAAATGGTGCTTTTCATAGTGTCAAAAGCTCAGTCCACTGGAGTGGAAAAGGGGGTTGCAATGGCCAGATCCTAGCAACCCGGCTAATCTGGGCCCTTCTGAGCAAGCTCATTTGGAATTCTTACATCAGTGCATCGGCACGCCGAGGTGGGGCTCATGGGGGCAAACAAAACAGCAACCCCAACTCCAGCGTACTCAGAGCACCGCATCCCAGGGAGGCCTGAGAGCCCAGCTGTATTAAGGGGCCATTGCAGTTTCCCTGTTATTTGTCTACTTTTTGAGGATTAGAACTTCCGCTGGGCTCTGTTCATCTGTGCTGAGAATTTCAACGCGGTGCATGCAACAACAGGAACAGTGAGAGCTGCTAGAAATGTTCAAAAAGCAGCCTGTTTTGACTTTTAAAAGCTTTCAGATGCACAAAGAGTAGCAAATTGATGGGTTTCCGATTTCTTCTAGGAGTCTACATTGGCTAGTAGTTTCTTTTTCCAGTTCTTTTTCCTCCCTGCATGAGTTTCGTGTTAAAGCTGTGATCACACAGACATTCACCATAGTCTAGTAGTATCGTTCTACAAAGGCGAAGGTAGTACACACACACACACACACACGCACAGAGGCACAGAAGCCTCCTTTTTCTCGCTTCTAAATAGGAACTGTCTATAAAGTCTTTGCTCCTAGAGACCACAGAACCACATAGCAAGACCAAATGGTGAGGACTACTTGGGATTTTCTGTGTGGGTCTGACCCTGAGCTTTGTAGCTAAGGAAACTGAGGCTCAGGCTTCCATGGCAAGGACAAGGATATAAATTCAGATTTCTCCATTTCCCTCTTCCTTCCTTTATTACACAGCTTGTCATTTACAGGTATTATTTATAAGAGTAGCATATAGATAAAGACAAAGTACTGCTTAATGTGACACGTTGCTATTTTCAACACAGAAGCGTGCTAGGCACACATAGTAATAATAATAATAGTGACTGTGATTAGTTCTGAACAAATGAAGCACTTCATTGGGGTCAATAATCATGGATCAAAGATATTGTACTTCTCTCTCAGTGTATCTTACAAATGCACCCCTTGTCACAAACAGCATAACTCACACAAAACACTGCTACTTTCCATGGTCATCCCTTTATTATTGAATTCAATAAGCTCTTATTTTTCCAAATGCAATGGTGACTCTGTTTTGTCCTCTACAGAAAGAAAGAGTGAGCCCCTCCCCATTGGTGGCTCATGTTCTCCGTCCCTGTTGCACAAGGGTCTAGCATGAGAACTGTCCTGCAGCCTAGAGGATTTGCTGTCAGTGGTAGGAAGCACGCAGAACCATCTAGGCAAGCATCCAAAAGGACGTACCCATCCAGGTGTGTACATACCGCAAAGGAACTAGAAAGAATCAGGTTCCCCTCCCAGGATTTTTAGAAACTTGATATTAACAAGCTTGAAAATATTCTAAGGAAACTCTTTCTTAAGGTGTTCCTGTTTTCTTTTTCCTTAAATTTCTAGTCCAGATTGAGTTAAAGTGAGGAAGTAAAGGGGTTACAAATATAATAATAATAATAATTGTACTTTGTATTATATCAAGGAAAAAACCACACTATTGATTTTCTAGTATTATTTTTCAACGTTTTATTAATGAAAAGTCACAGAAACTCAAGTCAACACTATATTGGTAATGCCAACCTTTTTCTTTTGGGGGGGCAGGGCTAAGTATGATATTTGAGATATGCTTCATAGTTGTTGGAGCCATTCATTAACTCTACATTGATAATCCAGATGGTTTTTCCCATGCAAATAATTGAATTTTCTTTTTTCATTTGTCTCTCTTGCCTCCTTAAACACAACCCATATGTAGAATGCTGGTATTAGTGTGGTTAATCTGAGTTTTTAAAGATACCTTCTTGGTCTTATCTACCCATCATTGCATTCCAAAGAACAAAGTAATATAGAAGGGAACATACTCATCTTGTTTCATTGGTAGCTTTTACTAAAGAAATGTTTTATACAGTACTCATTTAATATCTACTAGGGTCATTCCATCTACTAGACGATTCCAGTGTATGTGTGTGTGTGATGGAATTTTCAAAAACCAGAATGTTCTTGGCATATGTAAAGGACAAAATCACCAAATATTAGAATATTCGAATCAATATAATATATAAATAGATATCTGCTTTGCCCATCTGCACAGCTAAAATGCAAATAACGTATTAATTAAAACTTTGAAAAGAAAGAAAAACAAAGCTTAAACACTGATCTGAAAACATTCTTTGTTTGTATATGGGATGTGCAGTAGGAAGCTGTCTCCCTCAACTGCTTCAATCACAAAGTGAGTATTAGTGTGGAGCAGGTCACAGAAACAGTGAGTGCAGAAATGCAGGGAGGTGTGGGGAAGAGGGTGGAGGAGAAATCCAAAAAGGTCTGGTGGACAAGCAGCCACTCTGGGCACACTTTGCATCGTGGCTGAGAGAAGGGTGGAGAACCTTTGTCAGCCTTCTGTAAGTCCAGCAGCAAGAGACTCAAGGTTCAGAATCCGGCTGTGAGTTCCCGGGTGGCACTAGAAGTCCATTCTCCCAGCAGCACACAGGGGACTGGCACATGAGACCGGGAGCTACGTGAGCAAATCCTTCAGGGACCTGTGAGAAAAGAAACTCCAACAAGAATATTCGAACCACACTTTGTAACGGATGGGTCACCATGAAAGACAGGCTACAGCAATATTTGGATTTCAAGAACAATCTACAAACACGCAGCTAAATGTGTCGACATGCATCCGTATACACACATGAAGCATGTATGTGTATGTGCGTGAAATCTCTATGCACAGGTGATTGTGTACCAACTGTTGTCAGTAAAAGGGTTCACTAAGGGCTCAGAGAACATGACTATACGATATCAGATTGCATTTAAGCAATTGAAATAACTTAGATGAAATAACTTAGATGAACTCCATGTGAATTTCACTTTCTTCCAATTTTTCAGTCACCTCTATCATAAAACTTGCAAAAAAAAAATAGAGACAGTTTTTCTTGGTTGAGCCTTTTCACCAAAAGATAAAGCATCTCTATTTTGCTTTTAAAAAGACCAAAAGATGTCAAATTTCCATTTTCTTTTGCCAGGGACCCTGTGGATTTGCACGTGCAGCTTTTTCTTTGCTGTGGGAAAAGCGGTGCATCCTAGGAAAAATCACACTGGAAGATTCTCACTGGAAACGCGTGTCCTATTAAGAGGCACCCAGGACCTGGGTGCCAGGCTGGTGTTGATTCGATGATTTCCGATCTTTCATAATCTGTTTGCTTACTCCTATAGCAACTTGTTGATAATAGGAAGTCTTTTGTGAGAGACGGCGTGAAAAACAATGGGCAGCCTCAGATTTAATAAAGTATCTAAGGAGAGTCTTGAAATGACACCCATGCTAGGCAGAGAAAGCCAAATTTGCTTTTTCTGAGGGGAATTTGTGTTCGTCAGGAAGGGTTCCTGGAGGCTTTGTTTGCAGGCCTTCATGTGTGACCAGTGCGCGCTAGGCCGCCCCTCACCCCTGCCCTCCTTCTACCACTGCCCTGCCCACCCATACTGACACCGCAGGGGGAAGGGTTTCAGAGCAGAAAGAATCAAAAGCTGAGGGACGGGGAAAAAAAGTGCTTTTCAGGGTCTGATGTGTGGGAATCAAATGAGAGGCCTAGCTCAAATCCGGTCGCCAGGCAACCGAAGTGATATGCGGAGGGAATATCATTAGTGTTGGAAAGTAAGCTGCGTCTCTGAATTAGTAAACCAACCCCGGGATCCCCCGTGCGCCCCAACTCTCTTGTGCCTAGCGCCGTGTCTCCAGGGAGGACAAGTGGGGGGCTTTGCGGAGTTCAAGGAGCAACGCAGAGGGACAGGGAGCAGGAGAACGCAGCTGATTTGTAGAGTTTTTTTTTTTTTTTTTCATTTAAAAAAAAAAGACAATGGCTGTCCAGACATGGAGTTGGTGGTGAAATATGGTAACTGCCCCGGCCGCAGCTGGCTCTCTGACACAAGATTAATAAGTGGCCGTTTCCTAGCCGACCAGAACCTAGTGGGAACCATCCAGCATTTTATCTTGAATTGTGGGTAACAGCCCTACTGCAAGCTGGCCTAGTTTACTGCTCTGTTTTTTCCACATCTCCCAAAGTGCAGCAAACATCTGTGACTCTAATGAGGTCATCATTGAGGGTGTCCAGAGAGCCGGGCCCTGAGAACTGGCCTCACCTCTGCCTGAACGAGGAGTACAAGAGCTGTGGGGAAGCGGGACAAATTAAATGGGGGAGCTGGCACTTGGCTGTAAGTTAAGCTCTTAAGAAACTTTTTGCTGTGATTAAAAAAGAGAGGGGGAGAGACAGAGAGAGACAGAGGGGGAAGGAGGGAGAGAGAGGAGATTGAGGTTCGGAAATGACAGTACAACAAGGCAGGAACAAGCCTACAGAATTAGATTGAGGCTTCACTGGTGAATATTATCACTGCCGTGAACAAGCAAAGCTTATCTGGGCCTTCCTTCTTGAAAGGCTGAATCAAATTGAATTGCCAACTTCTGCATTTTACCACATTTTGGTGGAAATGGCTCAGAGACCTACATGATTTGAAATGAAGCTGAGCAAATTCAACCACAAAGTATATGCATGTGTGTGTGTGAGTGTGTGTATTTCTGACAGCAACATTGCAACCATTATGCAACATGTCATATCATTTATAAGTAATTTCATTACAGACAGAAAACCAATCAAACTTCCCTAGATAGCCACCCCCCCACCAGTTATTCCAACAGTCACAGCTTTTATAAATAACACCACCAAACAAACATGCAAACACAGCCCAAAGCTGCATTTGAATCAGTGAATTATAATAATTCTGTTTGGTCATCTAAGGAGAGAACAGTGAGGATGGGACTCTTGCTACTGCTTCCTCAGAACACTCAATTCCAATGCGATGAGAAATACAAAGTTTAAAAAGAAGGCAAATAAAATCTGCAGGAAAAAAAAAATGTTTCTGAAAACTATCCCTATCATGAAATTTATAAGCTCGCCGACCACATGTTGACTATGCATTGTCCATTTTGGTCACATCAGCCAACGGTCAAGCAAGTGGTGTCATCTTTGATGCTTCAAGGAAGTAGCAATGTGAATAAAACCCAGAAGGAGAAAAAAAGATGAAGGTCATCTTGAGGACTCATCTGGAAACCTTGACTCGTGAGGGTTAACTCCCTCTCTCTGCAGATGTGTTTTTCCCTGAGAGCCATGAAGCCAGCATGCTGCATTGCGGTACCATTATAATGAACTTGGTTTTGGAAGGTGGCCACATTATGATAGGATTAAATTTGCCAAATTTATATTTTATTAGTAGCATATCATTCTCAATTTTGAAGACCAGATCTGATGCAAGAGATACAGAGGACCAGTAAGAGAGAAGCAATCATTCCGTCAAAGGTTAGGGAATGTTGCAATACCTGCATTTGATGAACTAGGTGGTCTAAGTGGCCCGGGAATGAGAGGATGGTACTAGATGGGCCGCACAGGAGAAGGTGTTAGCCACTTGGATACTGAGCCTTTTCTCTCTGATGGCAGGAAGGAAATCAAGGAACTGTCCAAACGTAAGTTGTAAACATTGGGCCATATGGAAAGAGATGACTGTGGACATGTGCTTTATGTAGAATGTTTGATATGAAAGGTCTCACACTGGTAATGCAATACTGCTGGAGAGAAGTTCCAGTACCATGTGCAAGACCCTCAACACAGACAGTTTCACACAGGAAGAAGAAAGGATGCAGCTCATCATTCAAGGCCTTGAGCCAGAGTTTAATGGAAAGAGAGACCGACAGAGCCAGACGCTTCTGCCTGCGTGTGAACTGGGAGAGGAGCACTGGGCGAGCAGAGATCTAGCCCATTACAGTCTTTCTCCGTTTGCAGGAAGGGCTCCCTAATGCCCATTTCAAGGCTGAGTTTATTTTTTACATGCAAATGAAGGAAGTGTTGCGCTCCGCTTTGCAAACACTTTTCAGAAATCCTGTTGGCCTACATTTAGCTGGGAAGCAGCACCGGGTACCAAGGCAAGAGGCTCAGACAATCAAGCAGTTGTTTGCCTCACTCACATTCCTGAGGCAATCTGGTTCCAGCTGAACTCCTTGGGAACAGTCTGGGCTATGTACCCCTGGGGAATCTGCCCCAATTAGCACTGACCCTTGGGAGCTTCCTTGCTGGTCCTAGGTCACTCCCAACCTCTCCAACGGTGCAGAGCCAGGTTGCTTTAGGAACCTTGAGATGAACAGGCTTAGCAACAGAAATTCAGAAACCCTAGAGTGCCCTAACCAACATGGCATGCTCACGAACCAGAGGGGAGACCCACGGGGTGTGCCGTACCTGAGGAACAGGAAAGAGGGCTCAGAGAGCACACCGCCCCCACCAGGCTAACCTCTGGGGTGCAGGGAAAAATCTTCAGCTGCAGAGGCTTACAGACTGGGTTTGGCCCTTGGACCTTCTCCAGCTGTTTAGTTGACCTTAGCGATCACCACACTCCTGATATGTAAAATAGGGAAAATACATCTAGCCTGCAGTGTTTTCATGCAAATCAATAAAATACCTGGTTTACAAAAGGCCCCCAGTAAATGGAAGTGAATTTCAACAACTAAAATCCATCATGGTGGAGGACAAGCCCATTCCTGAGAAGATGAGGGCCAGCATAATTCTTCAGATTCTTGCTTTGCCGTGACCCATGATCAGTTTGCTACTACCCTTTCCTTTCAAGTGGAGCAAACAATCAACATGGCTCTTGGTGCCTCTTTCCTCCCAGCACTTCTGGGCACTGTGGGGGGTGATAGAGGGGATGTATGATGTAAT
Organism: Sylvilagus floridanus; assembly: GCA_949820135.1. Classification (NCBI taxonomy): domain Eukaryota; kingdom Metazoa; phylum Chordata; class Mammalia; order Lagomorpha; family Leporidae; genus Sylvilagus; species Sylvilagus floridanus. The sequence continues at coordinate 93,965,901 of OX463244.1, read as the reverse complement.
TTGCAGCCTTGACCATGTGACCGCTGGAATAGCACTGGCAGAGCATGAACCAACTCAAGAACAATTTAGGCATCAGATCAACAAGATATTATGCTATGGGAGTTGAAAGAAGAAAAAAATGAGCATGAGCTCCCATGGAAGTGCTGGGCTTGGTCAGTATTTCTCAAGTGCCTGCTCTGAGCCAGACACTGAGACAGAGCCAAATAAGGTGCAGCCTATGCTCTAAGGAGCTTAGAGCTCAGTAGAGAAAGACACATTCAATACAATTTCAATGTAGTATAGTGAGTGTTAAAAATGGGTTTCGGGGAGAGGAGTATTATAAGAGCATGGAAGAAAAGGGGCTTAAGTTGGCTTTGAAGGATGAATTGAGTCTAAGTTACTCCTAGGCAGGTGGATCAGCTTGAACAAAAGTTTAACAGTGGGAAGCAAACAAGGTACTCCTGTGGTGTGTGTGTGTGTGTGTGTGTGTGTGTGTTTGTGTGTGTGTGAATGAGAGAGAGAGGGGGAGAGGGAGAGGGAGAGGGAGAGGGAGAGGGAGAGAGAGAAGGGGAAGAAAGAGAAATAGGGCATATAAGCAAAAGAAAATAATAGATCTAAAATTAGATCCAAGTTTTTAAAAGTAACCTGTTCTAAATTGTTATCTGCATTTCTTTGCATTTCTTTTTATAGATGTAGCAGACGATTGTGCTACTACAGTGGCATAACCCCTGACTGGCAGGTTGTAAAGGCCAAGAATTCTTGAATATTCTCAGAGTGAGTGACCTGGCAAGATAGAGGACTACTAAGGCTTTACTCACACTTGAATCCGCTCCTATTTCTCAGAAAAACTTCACAGGTTGGTAAAATCAACCAGAGCATGGCTGGAAACAGAGGAGGCTTTTCTGGGAAATTAGCCATGAAAGCAGATTAATAGAGCCCAAGTTCCCCAAGGGAAATCAATTGGCCGGGCGTTGAGTTTGGGTGGAAGTGAAGGAACAATGAGAATTGGGATGCAGCAGTGTTCCTGGGAGTTGGGTGAAAAGAACCAGTACTAGACCTTACCTTGAGACCCTGAAGATCCCTAAGTCCCAATCCAGTTCCCAGCAAGTACTCCCTGCCTCTTTGGCATGAGTCCGGTACATTGAAGGTGACCTCTGTTGGCATGGCCATCTGCCTTGTATGCTTAGGCCGGGGTAGGAAAACTGCTGAGCTATGGGTCATTCCTGACTGTGTCACTCAAGCCTCTAGCTCAAGGAATTATCCATGTTTATTGATGATAATCTCCAAGCCATGGTCGCCCAGGAGGCCTTCAGTTCTAGAATACATGCTTCTTTTTTTTTTTTTTTTTTTTTTTGGACAGGCAGAGTGGACAGTGAGAGAGAGAGACAGAGAGAAAGGTCTTCCTTTGCCGTTGGTTCACCCTCCAATGGCCGCTGCAGACGGCGCGCTGCGGCCGGCGCACCGCGCTCGTCCGATGGCAGGAGCCAGGAGCCAGGTGCTTTTCCTGGTCTCCCCATGGGGTGCAGGGCCCAAGCACCTGGGCCATCCTCCACTGCACTCCCGGGCCACAGCAGAGGGCTGGCCTGGAAGAGGGGCAACCGGGACAGAATCCGGCGCCCCGACCGGGACTAGAACCCGGTGTGCCGGCGCCGCAAGGCGGAGGATTAGCCTATTGAGCCACGGCGCCGGCCTAATACATGCTTCTTTGAACAGGAAAAAAATGAGTGCAATCCTGAGCTTCTCCTCTTAGTGACAAGAGTCCTGAGGCCACCTGCTTGCTCCCACCATAGGGACTGGCTATACTCAAACAGTCATCTTTTCCATTTGTTTGTTTTGTATTAAATCTGTATTTATTTATTTTTACCATATTTTAAAGGCAGAGAGATGGAGAGAAAGATCTTCCATTTGTTGGTTAACTATACGAATGCCCACAACAGCTGAGGCTAGGCCAGGCCAAAGCCAAGAGCCTCGAGCTCAGTCTGGGTTTCCCATGTGCATAGCAGGCATCCGAGTACTTGAGCCATCATCTGCTGCCTTCCAGTGTGTGCTTTAGCAGAAAGCTGGAATTGAAGCAGCGAAGCCAGGACTCAAACCAGGTTCACCAATGTAGAATGTGGGTGTCCCAAATACCACCTTAACAGCTGCACTGAACCATCTTACTCCCAATAGTAATTTTGCAGTGTGAATATTTAAGGGGTATTGACACCAGTGAGTTGTCAGAATACAACCACTCTGAATTGTACATCTCCTCCCTCTCTTATTCCCACTCTTATATTTCACAGGGATCACTTTTCAGTTAAAATTTAAACACCTAAGAATAATTGTTTGTTAATTACAGAGTTCAACCAATAGTACTAGAATAAAAAAATACTAAAATGGATAAGTATTACATTGCACAACAACAGTCAGCACAAGAGCTCAATCACATGCTCAATCAGTCGTGCCCCAAATGGTGGAGTTAGAAACGTGCCAGGGAATTCCAATACAATCCCATCAAGGTGGCATGTACCAAGGCCATCTCACTAGTCCAAGTGATCAATTTCAGTTCACAATTGATCACACTGATAGGTCTAAGAGTCAAAGGGATCACACAAACAAGACTAGTGTCTGCTAATACTAACTGATAGAATCAAAAAGGGAGAGAATGATCCAACATGGGAAGCGAGATACAAGCAGACTCAGAATGGCAGATGTCCTAAATAGCACTCTGGCCTCAGAATCAGCCCTTAAGGCATTCAGATCTGGCTCAAGAGCAAATGAGAGTATTTTAGGCATGGAAAGCCAAGACACTCTGGAAAAAAAAGAAGACCTAAATGAAAGATCTCTGTGAGTGAGATCCCAGTGGAACGAATGAGGCCATCAGAGAAGGAGGTACCTTTCTCTGAAGGGAGGAGAGAACCTCCACTTTGACTATGACCCTGTCGGAATAAGATTGAAGTCGGCGAACCCTAAAGGCTTCCATAGCCTCAGCAACTCATGACTAGACCCTAGGGAGATTCCTGACGCCATAAACAAGAGTGTCAAATTGTTAAATCAATATCAGGAGTCACTGTGTACTTACGTCTCATGTGGGATCTGTCCTTAATGTGTTGTCCAATGTGAAGTAATGCTATAACTAGTACTGAAACAGTATTTTACACTTTGTGTTTCTGTGTGGGTGCAAACTGATGAAATCTTTACTTAGTATATACTGAATCAATCTTCTGTATATAAAGATAATTAAAAATGAAAAAAAATCTTGGTGTTAAATTGGAAATTGCATAGAAAATTAATCAATTAAAAAATATCATGTAGGATCTCTGTCTTTAATGTGCTGTACATTGTGAATTAATACTATAACTAGTACTCCAACAGTACTTTTCACTTTGTGTTGCTGTGTGAGGGCAAACTGTTGAGATCTTTGCTTAATGTATACTAAACTGATCTTCTGTATATAAAGAGAATTGAAAATGAATCTCGATGTGAATGCAAGGGGAGAGGGAGTGGGAAAGGGGAGGGTTGTGGGTGGGAGGGAAGTTATGGGGGGGGAGCCATTGTAATCTATAAGCTGTATTTTGGAAATTTATATTCTTTAAATAAAAGCGTTATAAAAAATAAAACACACAAATAATGATTAAAAAAAAAAAAGAATACAACCACTCCGAGAATCATCTGGGATTTTCCCTCTTTATTTCATTCAGCAAACTTTTATTGAGCACTTATGATGAGCCAGAGACTGTGCTGGGCACCATGTCCATCCTCAAGAGCTTGGAGTTAGTTAAGTGGAGGAGACCTGCAGAGCGGGACGTGCTGATAGGAGTGAGCAGGTGCTGATAGGAGGCAGCCCAGAGGAGCAGGTCTTGGGATCAGGAAAGTTTTCCTAGAGGAGGAGACGGAAGACAACATAGAAGAGTTGGCACGGTCTCACGGGGGAGCAAGTCGGGACAGCACGCTGAAGCAGGGTGGCTTGGTTAACGTCAGGTCATGAAGAGTCTTGCACAGAAGGACAACAATATGGGGCTTTATTCTTGAAGGTGACGAGGCATCACTGTTGATCTTAAGCAAGGTTGTGGCACAATCACTGATGCGTTTTTAATTTTGTTTTTATGTAAAAAGAAGTATTTGAAAAGTAGAGAGATGCAGAGAGAGAGAGAGAGACTCCTAGCTGCTGATTTAATCCCCCAAATGCTCAAAATGGCTGGGGCAGGGCCAGGCCGAAACCAAGAGCCCAACACTCCATCCGGATCTCCCACGTGGGTGGCAGGTATCACCGACTTGAGTCATCACTCGCTGCCTCCCAGGATATATGTTAGCAGGAAGCTGGGATTGGGAGCAGAGCCAGGGCTCAAACCCAGGCTCTCTAATATGGGATGTGAGTGCACCACACTGCATTTTAACCAACTTGCATTTACCCTCCAGAATACTGTAAGATAATAATAATAATAATACTGTAAGTAAGATTCTGGGGGCCGGGCACTGTGGCATTGTGGGTTAAACCATTGCCTTCATCCCTGGCATTCTGTACAGTTTGAGTCCCGATTGTTCTACTTCTGATCCATCTCCCTGCTGGTGTGGCCTGGTAAAGCAGCAGAAAACAACCCAAGTGCTTGGTCTCCTGAACCCACCTGGGAGACCCCGAGGAAGCTCCTGGCTCCTGGCTTCAGTCTGGCCCAGCTCCAGCCATTGCAGGCATTTGGGGGACTGAGCCAGCAGGTGGAAGATATTTCTCTCTCTCCCTATCTCTCTGTAACTGCCTTTGAAATAAAATAAATAATTTTTTTTTTAAAAAAGTAACTAATCTAGTGGCTGAGTAAGTAAAACTCTTCAAGGGAGAGGATGGCACAGGAAACTACTACAAGACCGTGAGGCAGAAAATGATGGTATTATTAGCTCCCATTTCACAGTGATAATTGAGATTCTGGTTGGCCTGCCTGACTGCACTGTCAGGGCTCCGCATTGGGTTTCTGTAGGTCGCAGCCCATGGTTGGTTGATTGCGCTTTCCTTCGCTGGGGAATGGCCTGGGTATAGCAGGGGCCCAACCCCGTCTGTCCGCTGTACCCCTGGGGCAATCTAGCTGAGGCGCTGCCTTTTCAGGGTTCTGATCACAGTTGTTTCCAGAACCACACAAAAGTTCCCCGAGGGCGTTTCATTTCCAAAGTGATTCAAGGCTGGGTTGACAGGCCTGCGCGGTGGAGCCCAGCAACCGGAGCTGGACAGGGTAGTGTGGGGCGGGCTGATCTCCGAGGAGGTGAAAGCGGGAGCCCCTTCGGTCTGCGGGGGCTGTCAGAGTGCGAGGCACTCTAGCAGGGGGAGCAGGCATTCTGCAATCCGGAATCAGAGAAAGGCCTGCAGGGTTCAGAGTGGGAAAGCAGGAGAGGAAGCCAGAAACCTTTCTAGGAGGGAGGCGGAGACAGAGGAAATGGGAGGAGCCTGACTTCCACATTTTGTTGGTGGTCTGTCCCCTCCTCGTCTCTCCACCTAGAAGCCAGAGAGGAGCCTTTGACCTTTCCATCTTTGGGGAGTTCCGTCTGCCATTAGGCACCTGCCGGATCCCGCCCACCCAGAGAGAATAGGGATGGGAGAGGTGCACGCAGGCTGCCCAGCTGTGTGGCTTCAGGGGCTCTGGGTTCTGTGTCCTTATCCGTGAAGTGGAAACAAGGACAGCACCCGCTTCACAAAGATGCTCTGAGGGCACGTGAGAGCTCAGCACCAGCGTCTGACACTCACAGGCACTGAAGACAAGACTCGCATTGATGGCCGCAGTAGCTAGCAAGACAAGAGGGTCGTGAGACCAATAATTGCTGTCTCAAAGATGTGCTAACTCTCAGAAGCTACACTGCACTTCCTAATCAGCCACAAGATGACTCTTTTTTTTTTTAAGATTTATTTATTTATTTGAAAGGCAGAGTTACAAAGAGGCAGAGAGGAAGAGAGAGAGAGACAGAGAGAGATCTTCCAACTGCTGGTTCACTCCCCAAATGGCTGCAATGGCCAGAGCTGCACCGATCCAAAGCCGGAAGTCAGGAGCTTCTCCAGGGTCTCCCACATGGTGCAGGGGCCCAAGCACTTAGGGCCTCTTCTGCTGCTTTCCCAGACACATTAGCGGGGAGCTGGACCAGAAGTGGAGCAGCTGGGACTCGAACTGGCGTCCTTATGGGATGGCAGCACTGCAGGCATTGGCTTTACCCGCTATGCCACAGCGCCAGTTCCCCAGGTGACTCTTCACACTTCTTTCTGTCCACATCTGCTCCCCCTGGGCCTGAGGGATCCATGTCACCGGGATGAGGACAGGCCCCCGCGGCAGTGGAAGAGGGACAGCCTGCTTTAAGGGTCCCACAGGTGATTGTGAGAGGTCAGTCTTGTGGCCACACAAGGACTGGCAGCTGGAGGGAGGGCTTGGACATTTGCCTGCCTCGCAGCCTAGCTGCCACTGAGAAGAGCAGGCCAGAGGGTGAAGTCCTCACATGCAGCCTACCCAGAGCAGCAGTGCTGAGCATGACCGGGGGAAATCGGAAGAGTTCAGGGCTGGACTTCCTCCCAGCATCCTGTGCATCAGAGCCTCAGTGTCCATCATAAACGAAGCACTTGGAGGTGTTGGCAAACACCAACAAACTCTCAATAACTCTGAGTAACCCCAAAAACCTCTAGGTAAAAGGAAAACTAGAGCATTTCGTTTCTCCAGAAAAGAAAATTTGATTGAAATATCCACTATTAGCACTTTCATTGATACATGTTCTCAATTACTATAGCCCTGGTTTATCTCAGACTCTAAACAGCAGAGACCACTAGAAAGCATATGTAATAAGGTGTGAAATGGCGCTTAAATTGCACTTGAAAGGAAAATAAAAATAGAGCTTGAAATTTATATGCTCTTCAAAAATTTTAAAAATTGATTTCTACTTTTAGGAAACCAGCTAGCTTAAGCCAACGGATAGAGATTGATCCAGCTTGGGTGGATGTGGCACAGAGTGTTAAGCTACTGCTTATGATGCCCGCATCCCATATCCGAGTGTCTATTAGAGTCCTGGCATCTCCGCTTCCAATTCAACCTCTTGGCTTATGCATTCTGGAAGGTAAAAGATGATGACTTAAGTGCTGAGGACCTACCACCCATGTGGGAAATCTGGGTGAAGCTCTGTGCCCCTGGTCTGGGCCTGGTCCAGCCCAATTGTTGTAGGCATTTGGAGAGTAAACCAGCAAATGGATGATCTCTCTCTCTCTCTCTTTCTCTCTCTGTTGCTCTGCCTTTCAAATAGATGAAAACATTTAGAAGTTAAAAATATTTTAAAGGGGAGGGTTGTGAGTGGGCGGGAAGTTATGGGGGGAAGCCATTGTAATCCATAAGTTGTACTTTGGAAATTTATCTTCATTAAATAAAAGTTAAAAAATATTTTAAAAAGAAATTAAGCCAATTAAGTTATGCTAAAAGATGCTCACTACTAGGGCCAGCATTGTGGCATAGCAGGTAAAGTCACCATCTATAACACCAGCATCCCATATGGCTGCCAGTTTGTGTCCTGGCTGCTCCACTTCAATTCAGTTCCATGCTAATGGCCTGGGAAAACAGCAGAAGATGGCCCAAGTGTTGGGCCCCTGTACCCACATGGGAGACCTGTATGAAGCTCCTGGCTCCGGGCTTCCACCTAGCTCAGTCCTGGCCTTTGTGGCCATATAGAGAGTGAACCAGCAGATGGAAGATCTTCTCTCTCTGTAACTCATATTTTTAAATAAATAAATAAAATATTTTTTAAAATCATCACTGAATAATTACAATAACAATAATTGAAAATAAATCTCATGTCAAACAACAGACCTTTTAAATCCATACAATAAAATATTATGCCAGTATTAAAATTATATGTGTAACGATTTTAAAGATGTGAAAAATGCTCAATACAATAATAAATAAAAAGGGATTCAGATTTGCAAATCAAGTATACATTTAAAAAGTATGGAAAATGCTTAGGGTAAAAAAATCATATATGTCAAAAATTTAAAGCTACAATAAATTCACCTTTTAATTCCAGTATCCACAAAGTTTTTGAAGTACTCTCATGGGTATTTAGTAATAAGACTGAAAGGAAATTACTAAAGTGTGCAACATTAGTTACCTCTGGGTGGTAGGAATATGGGAAATTTTTATTTTCTTCTCTATTAAAATATTGTCTAATTTTATAAACTGTATGCATGTTAAACAATTGTAATTGGTTTAAAAAACACAATAAAATTATCCTGCACATTTATAGTTTTTCAGATCTCAGAAAAGGCACTAATTACCTCTGCCCGTAACGAATTTCACTTAAGTCTCTTAAGGGAAACTTCAAAACATGAGTATTTGCTGCTTTCCCTCCCACTCCTAGATCTCCTACTCCCCAAGCTGGTCCCAGATTACACTCTTCCAGTATTTTCCCCTTGTCACCCACTTGTCAATTTCTGTCTTGTACCCACCTAATTTCTTCTGTCGTAGATTAATGAGGGAGAAGAAATCAAGATAATATATTGGAGCCAGTGTTGTGGTACAGCAAGGTAGGCTACCACCTGTGACACCAGCATCCCTTGTAAAAATGCAGGTTTGAGTCCCAGCTGCTCTGCTTTCCATCCAACTCCCTGCTAATGTACCAGGGAAGGCAGCAGAAGATGGACCAACCTGGACCCCTGCCACCTATGTGGGAGACCTGGATGGAATTCTTGGTTCCTGGCTTCAGCCTGACCCATACCTGGCTGTTGTGGCCATTTGAGGAGTAAACTAGCAGACAGAATCAATCTCTCTCGAAGGTATGTGTGTATCTTGTTTTAAATAAAAACAATATATAAAGCTATGAAAAAGTGACCCTTTGCTTTATAAATATTTCACTTTTAGTATCTACTGTAATGCATTCAAAATGCAATCATTTTGTTAAGAATGTGAGTTTGCCCAGCTTTCCCCAGGCTCTGCTTTGACTGAGAAGTCTCACCCCAAGGTGTACAGAAGCTCACTTGGGGCAGCAGGGAAGCAGCCTGGAAGACGTCCGTCCGTCCGTCCTTCCTTCCTTCCTTCCTCTCTCTCTCTCTCTCTCTCTCTCTCTCTCTTTCTTTATTTCTTTCTTTCTTTCATTTATTTGAAAGAATCACAGAGAGAGGAGGAAAGACAGGGACAGAGAGAGAGGGAGAGATCTTATATCTTATGGTTCACTCCCCAAATGGCTGCAATAGCCAAGCCTGGGCCAGGCTGAAGTCAGGAGCCACGAGCTTCATCCATATGTCCCGTGTGGATGCCCTAAAAGTTGGCCATCTTCCGCTGCTTTCCCAGGCTATTATCAGGGAGCTGTATTGGAAGCGGAGCAGCCGGGGACATGAAACAGTCCCCATGTGAGATGCTGACATCGCAGGCAGCGACCTTACCCACTACACCACAACACTGACCCAAAGTTGTTCTCTTTTTAAAAAGATGTTTGTCTCTCTATTTTTCTTTGTTTGAAAGGCAAAAAGAGAGAGAGAGAGAGAGAGAGAGAGAGAGAGAGAGATCATCTATCTGCCGGTTCACTCCCCAAAGGGCTACATTAGCCCGGGCTGGGCCAGGCTGAAGTTAGGAGCTCGGAACTCAATCTGGGTCTCCCATCCGGGTGGCAGGAACCAAACCACCTGGTCTGTCACCTCCTGCCTCCTGGGTTGTGCCTTAGCAGCAAATTGGAATTGGAAACTGTTTCAGGACTCCAATCCCAGCACTCTGATGTAGGATGCGGGCATCCCAAGGGTGTGTCAATAGCTATGCCAAGAACCTGCTTCCTGGAAGAAGTTGTTGTTGAGAGTAGGATTAGCTTCAGGTATTTGAGTCACTAGCTCTGGGCTGAACCTTTAAGGGTCAGTGAAGAGGGAGCCAGAAAGTCATAGCTGAGGAAGATAATATCTTTTTTTTTTTTTTGGACAGGCAGAGTGGACAGTGAGAGAGAGAGAGAGAGACAGAGAGAAAGGTCTTCCTTTGCCGTTGGTTCACCCTCCAATGGCCACCGCAGATAGCTGGCCTGGAAAAGGGGCAACCGGGACAGATTCTAGCACCCCGACCGGGACTAGAACCGGTTGCCGGCACCGCAACGTGGAGGATTAGCCTGTGGAGCCACGGCGCCGGCCTGAGGTAGATACTATCTTAATACAATATTTTTAAAAGTCAAATTTGCTAAAAAAAAAATCCCTTGATAACCAAATATCAAGATTTTAATATAATCACCATCATGTCAAGCCACGTTGGAGCCCCCAACACATGCTCCTATACATTTTAATGACTAGTCTTCCCAGAACGTTAAAATATTTTTAAACTAGTCACACACTGAAAAATTGGTTTGTTTTCATTCTCAAGGGAGTGAAATCATACAAGAATCATTCCTCAGACTTGGTCATTTCCTCAAGGCCAGCCATGATGAAAGGGTCCAAAACCCTACTTAAACATTTAACAAACATGAAATCTTAGGTCCTCTTGATTCTAGGTTGAAATTCCTATGCCGGGGTGAGAAGGGAAGTCTTAGATTCTAGCAGAGAACGTCATCCTACATCATCAGTTGAAGAGTATTGATTGAATACACGCGCGTGCTACACCAATGCTTAAGATCAACGGGAGTCTGATATCATGGAGCTGATATGCTGAGGCCATCATTAATTGGTTTTCCTTGCTTATTTGTTTGCTCTTAATGAATACCTTTTTTTCTTACCAAGTTTTTCTTTTTCCAGCTGCTCTAGTAAATTTACTGTCGTGTCATCTGGATCATTCTTTTGGTTGCTGAAATGTGTTGTCTTGCTCTAATACAGCATTTCACACTGTATCTCTATGCTCCTGATAATGCTTTGTTTTCCATGTATGTCTTCTCTTTTACACTTACTTCTCTTTCCTTTTACCTATTTCTTGCTTCATGGAACTCTGTGCTTTTAGATACTCATTGAGTATTTGAGGTTCACCTGATTGTAGAATGAATGAATCAGTGATTTTAAAAAATTGGCAATAGGAGGGACAAATGAATAAATGCACTTGGTTCCTGAAGATGTAGGGAGAGGACAGGAAATAGGGTCATCATGTGTCATTTTGCTGTTCTGGTATGTTCGGTATATAATGTGGGAGTGTGTGTGTGTGTGGGTGTGTGTTATTTGTATCTTCGGCACTGAAAGCACTTTCACAAGTCGAGCAGGAGCAGCACGGTTAGCTTTTCACCGAGTGCTGGTTTGGGAAGGACACCAGAGGTGGTTACTTGGCACAGTGGTTAAGGCACTAGGTAGGATGCCCACATCCATACTGAAATTCCTGGATTTGAGTCTTAACACTACTTCCAATTCCAGCTTCCCACTAATGCCTACTTGGGGAGGCAGCATGGATGGTTCAAGTACTTTGGGTCCCTGTCACTCATGTGGGAGACCTGGATTGAGGTCTGAGTTCATGGCTTCCGGCTGGCCCAGCCCTGGCTGCCACAGTACATTTGAGAAGTGAACCAGTGGACAGGAAGATGGGAGATTACTCTCTGTCTCTCTCTTTCTCTCTCTCTGCCTTTGAAACAAATAACATCATTTATTTTTTAAAAGAAAGGACCCCAGCCTGGGAGAGCTATGACATCCTGGGCAAGTCCCCCCATTTCTTTGAACGTAAAAGAACCTCTGTTTCCTCATCTACAGGATGAGGAGTGCCCCTGTGAAGTCTAAACCACCTTTCAGCTCTGACATAGGTTGAATTCAAGTTTCTGATCCTGCTGGTGTCGGTAGCCCAGGCACTAATGGGCACTGCCTTGAACTCTTGTGCTTTTGGTTTTCTTAGAAACGGGAGGCCCTCTAATTCCACAATATGAGACTTGAGTCAGGAGAAGAGGCAAGTGTGACATTCCTTCTTAGTGAGGATTCCAGGAAGTGACTGTGTGATTCCAAGATGTCCCTCTGATCTGTAGTCCTTTAAACATTCAGCTGAGGGAACCTCAATGACCTCAGGGTTCTCCTGGAACAAATGACATCTAGTTTGGCATGTTCTTTGAGCATTTTTAGACTCATATTTGGGGGGAAGGGCATTCTTTTGCTTTTAATTTAACCCATGAGAAAAATCGGCAAATCAAATGTCAGCCCCTGACTACTACAGCAGTCACTAACATCAGTAGAGCCCTTGACAGTTTACATGGGAATTCTCACATTTATGTTCCTATCTAATCCTCATGACAGTCCTATGGGGTGGGAGTTTCTTATCGTAATTCCTTGTTCTGGGTGAGGAAAATTAGCTCAGCCTAGGATGTCCATCTTCGGATCCTAAACCTCCAGCTCTTTGCCAACACAGATTTTTCAAATCTCTTTCAAGGAGGAAGGGCCACGAATAGAGCAAGGCTCCAGCCAAGCCTGAGCCATTGTGTCCCAGAGATTAGGGGAAAGCTTCCCGCTCTACAGGATGGGGTGGAATAAATCAGTGGTTCCCCTGAACTTGGTCTCCCTGCAGACCTGCGGACATTTCCAGCGAGTGCTTTAAATTTCAGCTTTGAAAAAACTGAGAATTTCAAAAACTTTTTCCTGTTAAGAAATCTTTCTTATATAAAACTTCCACAAATATTTCTTCAGTGATAATTTTGTGCCTGTTTGTGTCTCTCCAGTTGAGAAAGGACAAGGTTGCAACACGGTATTTGGCTCCCCAAATGTTGAGTTGTGTTTTTTTGATTGTCTATGAATTGCTCTGAACTTTTTTGACTTTTGTATAATGCAAAAGCCCAGAAAAGAGTGCTGTATACCCATACTTTTATCGTATTACTTCCTCACATAGAAGAGATCTCATAGTCTCTCATTACCACCGGATTAAGTACTAATTCCTAAATCTAACTTTATTACAAACTGCTGGATCTCAGCTGCTCTGGGCTTTCCATTTTAAGCTATAAAATGAGGTTGTTTGACTAAATAGTCTCTAGCATAATTCTTAGCTCTTACATTCAGTGGATTTGTGAGTGTCAGATCTATGAGGACCATGGCATTCAAGGAAGAATTAAGCGAAGCATATCCAGACAAGGCTCCTCCTGAGGCCAGGAAAGAGAGGGGCTCGGGCACTGCCACCTCTCCCCTGGACGGTTTTGCCCAGTGCAATGTGATTCCTGGGGTTCACCCTTAAAAGCAAGTGCTCCCCCAACTTTTGATGAGGTAGCTAAAGGGAGCATTTTTATACTGACTCGAATGCTTTTGTACATTTGTCCAAATGTCACAATTGAGTAGAACACAATGGCATAAAAAGGTAAAAACTAATCATTCAATAAGAGCTGCTCAGATGATAATTTCATGTTAATTTTCTCTGGAATATCACATTTAGACCATTCAAGACTTTTGTTTGATTTAGTGTCAAGTGCTTGATTCTCTTTTTGGGGGAATAATTACTTTCTCTTTCCTTCCCCCTTTTTTCGTGCCTTCTTTCCTTCCTGTTTCCTTTCTTCTGCTCATCCATTTTTCTTTCTTTCTTTCTTATTCCATTGGCACCGTTAAAGAAAAACAAACATATCTATGGCTCATTTTAACACAGCCCATCACACGCATGGAAAGGAGTAAAGCAGAACAATGAATGTGTGTTGTGAAAACGGATAATAAAGTGGTGATAGATGACTATTATTGTGGTTGTTATGATATTGTCAAGTTAAATTCATGTACAATATGTCCATTCAGAAATACAGCAAAACACAAACACGATTCTTTTTTCTTGCCTTTTTTCAAGCTTTGTTTTAAAAAAGACACCTTCCTGTCACTGGTGCTTATAAGTGAATAAAATGAAATTGATGCCTTGCAAGGGGGAAAAAAAGGAAAATACTTCTTTACTTTGTATTAAGAATACGTGACATCTTTGCTGTCAGTGATAGTGAAATGAAATACACACCAAATATGTCTTGACATAACTTGACAGAAATGTATGTCTTCTTTTCTCGCATTTATTTTTGTGATAAGAATATGTGATTTTGCTGCCAAGGAAGCTTGTAATGTTGTAGAGAAATGGAAATGAAATTGTGTTGGGTATGTCCAATTTCCTCTGACAGAAGTGGCATAAGCTAGAGCAGGCAGGCAGCCTTGGGAAGCTAACGGCAGGCCCCAGCCAGCAGGACCCGGGCGTTGACATTTGTCAAAACAACTTTCCTCAACACATCAAAATGTTCCTTTCTCTTTTGTGTTATTCAGATGTGCTCGGGGAACTACATTGTAGAAAATGGTGACTGTCAGAGAATTATTGCCCTCCACATGTGAACAGCACCGAGAGAAAAATCCAATTTTTCCCACTCAAGCATGAGCCTATTCCCTTTTGATTGTTATTCACCTGCCAGGGTCCCCTTAAAACAAATCCTAATCTGATGTAACTAAAAATATTCTCTTGTTGTTCTGTGTTTTTTTTTCCCTCACAGTCTGACAAAAAAAAGAGAAAGAGCAAAAAATAAAAAAATTTAAAAAATGACAGAACTTGGTTCATCTTTTCGAAGCTTCAAAGCGTTACACAGGTGGAGGTTGTGTGTTGGTGTGAGCTGCCCTATTGTTCTTGAGTTCACTGCTTTTTGTAAGCCTTACCTTTCTTAGAGGAACTCAGGCCACTTGGATGCCACTGGTTCATTAGAAAGTGTTCTATTCTTAATTTCTTGCTCTTCTGCTAAGAAATAATAGATGGCAGGTGAGGTGGGGGATAAGCACAACAAAACAGCACTTCATGTGAACCTCCAGTTCTGTCTTTTGGAACTCTTTTTAAGGATCCACACACAATTTCTAGAACCCTAGCAACAATTTCTACAATAAATGGTGTTTGAAGCAAGAATCCCTTACCTAGGGCAGACAGAAAGAGAATCAGCCCAGCAGTGTAATCATTGCTCTGCTGTTTGAAGGAATATTGAGCTCAGATGCCTCCAGAAAGCCCACCAGGCCCAGAGGCACTGGACAATAAAAGGGGAAAAATAATAGAGGGCAATGCTTTATTAAGTATATTTTTTTCTCACTTAGGTGTCCATTTCCTGGTCAGACAATTAGTTGAGGTTCTGTCCAGAGAAAGTGTTTCCCACCAAGAAAAACTCTTTTAACCTTTCAAAATAACAAATATCTTTAATGACTTTTATCCCCTCTCCATTGACGCCACAGATACAATGTGGCCTGTCTTGAAGTCAAGCCCAAATTGAAATCACCGCTGGCAGGAACAGGAAAAATAGAACATTGGACAATAAGAGTGACAGATGAAGCATTGGGAACCTTGAAAGGGAGAATAACTCAAGCTAGGACCTGGGACAGAAATACTGCACCTTACTAAGACACCTGGCTCAAACTATACATAGGCAGGGACATTTGCACATGGTAATGGGCTACATCCAATGCTTGATAGGAAGTAGTACAATTTTCCATGTACGTGTTTCACAGGAAAACTGGACATGCTTTCTAGGAAGAATCTTTTGATTACGGACCAACTGCTCATCACCACCCTCCCTGGGGAAAATATTTGTATTTGGTTGCCTGAAAGGCTAACCTTTATTAGAAATGTTTCTGAAAATGAGACTTCCTAAATTTGTCTAATCCTGCTATCAATGATTTTGAGCACTTACAAGAATGAATATCAAAATAGTTAGATCTGTAAAACATATTCTAAAGAGAAAAGAGCCTTCTGACAATAACCCTTGACCAATCTGCAGATAAGTGAAACGTTATACTACACGATTTATAAAATCCACAAGTTGCATCCCAACTTTTTTTTTTTTTTTGAGTTGTACTTCATTTCCAAATGAGTACTTGAATTACCCAGGAAAACTCAGTAGGCTCTATCAACGTCTAGTGATTTCTGTCATTGATTTCTAACTGCCTCTGGTTGCCTTGCTGTTCATTTTAGGTTCTTTAACAACGTGATTTGCTTCATGTTCCGGGCTCCAGGCTTGTTTGCTGTCTGCTAGTGAAGTTGTTCTGTTATCACCCATTGCAATGAGCATTTTCCCCACAGGATGGCCGTTGCAGTCTTTCATATCAGGTACAATTTACTTTTAGAGCTGTCAGAGAAGAATTTAATTCCAGTAACTAATTATTGGAGAGAAGTTTCCCCAGCTTAGCCCACGTTAGAGATGCTGCTTTCTGTTCCAACAATAAGCAACCCTGTAGGTTGCATGAATAATTAAGTTTTGCATAATTGTGAAGCGGACACATAAGCCTACGTTTCCAGTGACGTTGGTGAGCCTATGGCTGAGGAGCAAATGTGTGCTTCCCTCTGTGCATATGAATGGCTGAAAGCCGTATTGTTTATTTTGCCTTCGATATAAATTTAAGCGAAATAAGGATGGCTCAAGTCGACACCAGGACATTTTGGTTGCTTCCCTGGGGTCCATCAGCATCTTAACCCACTTTTCAAGTGTTCTGGGGCTTTGCAAAGCCCAAAACATATTTGACCATCCTCCCTTTTCCCTTATTTTACAAACCAATGTAATTTTCAAGAAAAATTTAATCCATATGTTTCTGATTAATCCTTACTAAATTCATCAAAATGGTGTTTTGTAAGAGTGATTTGGTGTCCAGAAAGCCTTTTGAGTCTGCCTCTAACAGGCCTTCTTAAGGCCATTTCTCTTTGAAGCAGGAAGTTGTGTTTTGCCAACAGCAAAGAAACTCAAACCCCTAAAGGGTTGAGATCAGTTTGAAACTTCAAGCCCGAGGCACTGTGGGGTTCTACACTTGGAAAACAGGCTCCTTTCCCTCCGACCACTGGGAAATACCTTAGTTTCCTACCCACAGAAACCGTTTGGCTAAACGGCGTGCTGAAAAGTATCTGCAGATTCTCTGGTTCATAAAGCACATGAACTAGAAAGCGGGGTCCGGTGTTTAATTTAAGCAATGTAATACCATTTTTTTTGTCATTTGAAGTTTTCTTTAGTTCTCCAATTTCTCAACTCTACACATCTTTGTGAATTATGTTTACCAGATATGTCCCCAAAAAGGTGACCAAAGGTCCCCAAAAAGGTGAAATAAGTGTGGGACAACCCCTGGCTTGCCTCCCCAGCTGGCCCCGAAAAGCCCTGTTTCTCCAGGGCCCAAGCTAACATCTCACATTCTATGTTGCACTCTCCCGACTGTTGACAACCAAACATTCAGTGCAGCAGGTTTCAAATCCTGTGCGCTGTGTCACAAAGTGAGCCAGGATTCAGTATGCAGAGGTGTGCTAGCTTCTCCGTGTAGTTCATTGCTATTTATAAGTTTAAAGGAAGGCCTGTATAATTTCACTTTGTTTTTTAGGCAGTGGGTGAGAAAAAGGAGGGGAGAGAGTGAGAAAGAGCAAACAAAATAATACGTGCAGCAAGTTAAGCCTCCAGACCAGGGCTGTCCTTTGTCCCTCCTGTCTCCCGGCCATGAAGTGGGAGTGCCCTCTAGTGAAACTTTGAAATCACTGGAAGATGGTGGGTGTAACGTGGTTAAGGTTTCCTTCCAAATTCTTGTTTCAAGAAATCTGTGGGTATTAACTGTTTGCATACGTGCTGAATGAGGCTGAGTGAAAGACACAAAATGCCACCAAGTAGAGCTATTTCTTTAGGAAATGAATAAAAGCGAATACACCAAAAAGCGAGTGTCTCTTCTTATCTCAATGTGCCATCTATCAATCAATCGATCTATCAATAGATTCCCCAGCTCCCCTAAAAAGCAATCACTCCCCCTGCAGGGCCTTGGCTAGCTTACCTGGACATCGAACATTAAAAAAAAAAAAGAAAGAAAGAAAGAAAAGAAAACCTGACGTCCTCCCAAGATGCGCAGTAAATAAATCACTTCGCAGTGTGAAAGTAAAGCACAGGTCTCCATACAAACAAGGGAGCAAGGAGTGGAGACGCATTTCGTGGAGTGTGTTAGCCCCTGCCGACCCGACCCCTTTGTAGAAAGGAGCACAAGCTCAGGGCGGCGAAATCGGGCGTGTTCCGGCCCACGGAGGAGAGCAGGAGGCAGGGTTCTTGCCCTGGGGTCCAGTCGCCAGCTGTGCAAGCTTGGGCAAAACCTTTAACCTCTCTGAGCCTCGGGTAGGATGGGGCTTCCGAGCACCTGCCTGGAGGAGGGGCAGCGCTTTGAAACGGGCAAAGGACTGTCCCGTGAAAGTATTCTTTCTCTGACTTTTCCATCTTCCTCCTGGGGAGATCTCAAGCGAAATCCCCTTTTAGACTCCTCTGGAGTCAAGTGCCGTTGACAAAACAGCTTTCTTTCCCCAACGCCGAGCGTCCCAGAGGAAGAAACAGGTGGCGCCCGAGGAAGGAGGCGGGCAGGGTGCGACCCCACCGCCGCGGAGCCGCCGGCTCTCGTGGGCGAGAGGCCCCCGGGCGGGCCTGCGCCGGGCCGGCCGCGCAGCAGCTGCCGGAGGCGTCGGGAGCCGCGGCTGCCGCCGGTGCCCGCGGCGGGAGGCTCGGGCCAGGCGGCGCGCACCTCGCGGAGCCGGAGGCCCGACGGCGCGGAGGCTGGGTGCCCCCGCCAGCAGTCCCAGCCACACACAGCAGTTGCTGCTTTCTGGTGGTGCTGTTTTGTTTTGTTTCCATCGAAAATATTTTCACGTTGTTTATGCCAACAGTGGTAAACTCTGCATTTGTGCGACCAATCTGGCTTTTCCTTTTGGTGGCAGTTGGTTTGAGATTTGCGCTGTTACCATTCTTCACTTTTTTCCACCAAAAGCCTGTTTTCAGTGGGACGTGGGGTTTCCCTAGTCATGTTTGCCTGGAAGACAGCTTTGTGCGTGTATTTTTAAAATCTACTTGGATGGACACTTTAAATCTATATATTCCAAGTTACAGCTCTTTTTTCTTTCTTTCTTTCTTCTTCTTCTTCTTCTTTTTTTTTTAAACAACACAGGTACCTTCCCGGCTCAGATCGCCTGCATTTTCCCCACCCGTCTCCTTTATGGGTGTCTACCTTCCTTTGTCCAGAGTGAGAAACTGTGTCTAGTTTCTTTGCTCCGAGGTACTGCGCCTTGTCAGACATGCATAATCAATCTTGTACTTCAACCTTTGTGAGGAAGCACAACAGATGGATAATGGGAACATGGTTGCCATTTGGGCTCTGGTGGATTCACGAGCTGTCTCCACCGCCTTGACTGTGGTGGTCACGGAGAAAAGCCATGAAGCTGAGCTCGCCGGGGCTCTGGCCAGGTCCATGCCTGCTGTTTAGGTCCCCGATCCCCATTTGACTTAAAACAGTTGGCCTGGGGGCCGGAGGGATGCGACTTGCTTCTCAGAATAAAATCAAACAAGACACTCAGCGGGTCTCGGACTCCTTAGGGATGTATGCCCAACAAGTGACTCATTCCAGTTGAGTGACAGGGGCTTCTATGTCGTCAAAATGCTCTTGGCTAAACCTGGAGTTCACTTTGTCGAATCTGCACGTTCGGCTCCTCCTTGAAACTTTGGGTTCCTTCTGTTTTAGAACCTTCTCTGACCTGTGCTGAGCACCACAAAGAACCAAATGCTAACCTCTGTTTGTCTCAAATTTTCCCCTATGAAGCCTTCGTCCAAGTCTACATTTCCAGCCAGTCTTTCATTTAAAAACACAATCTCATTCAAAACCTGCCTGGTAACTTTATCACTGGGGTAACTGTTACCTATGAGACAGGGCTGACCTGGGTCCTTGTAGCACTTGACATCATCTTTTGGACGGGTTACAGAGCCTTTTGAGGGAGTTGTTAGAAGCAGGCTCACCCTGCAATGCAGAACCGGCCACAGAAGAAAATTAGTGCATTTATCTGTCAGCATTAGACTAGATTTTCAACCCAGTTCACTAGTCACAGGGTCTGGTTTTCTCTCCCTCTGGGAGATGAAACCGCTATGCCGGTAGGTAGTAAAGGTGTCAGTTATAAATTGGACCGTCGGAGCACGCACACGTGGAAAATAGGCGAGAAGTCTTTAAGGCCACAAATTTAGCTCAAGGCAAAGAATTTCCCTAAAAATAGTCCCGCTTGTTAAAACACTGCAGGAAGAATGTATGTCAGGGAACCGTTGGCGCTAGCAGAACCAGTTCACATTTCTTTTAAGGGTACCAGGGTTTGCAATTCCCCCTCCAATGGACCTCTGCTTTAATTACTTCAGGAAAAGAGAGGTCCTGCTGACGCTGGTGTTAAATACACACACACACACACACACACACATGCGCCCCTAGGTTGGTTCCCTCTCCGGCGTTTCATAGATAAGTGAGGTTGTGGCAAACCTGAGTTGGAAAGAGGAGGGGCAAGTGTGGCCAACCCCAGGGAGCTTCTCCCCAGGTTCCAGCCATTTCACTAAACGGGGCTCCAATACCAACTTAAAAGAAGTAGGTACCCTTTCTCAACTCCATGAGTAATCCTGCCCTAAACTGATTACTTCCTGGCCTCAATGCTATAAATAATCCAGGTGGAAACCCAGAAGATCAACTTAATGTTAACGACCCATTCCTCAGACATAGCACAAACTAGAGGTTCAAGTGAAAACCTTCAAAGCGTCCAGTGACTCAAACTTCCTATGGAGCACCCACCTCCCACTTAGCTTCAGTGAATCTTGGGTTGTCCGTCGACCCGGAAGTACTGCGCTGAGCTGCCTGAGTACACAGATCCACCCCTTGAGTCAGCAAATAATATAGAATGAACCAGAGTCAAAGAGTAATTGTTTGGGGGCCAGTATCAGCAGAGTGTCTTAGAAATCCATGATGTAGCTTCCTGGTTGCTGTTTAATTCATTTATCATGTAAGCCTTTATACATGTCATCTGCTTTATGTCATGTACATTGGGGAGTTTTAAAATCTTGCCTTCATGGAGCTATATTCTCACTGGGATAAAAGATCCATCCACTTCTTCCCTTCTCATTGCATTGTCTCCACAAGATGGCCTTGTCTTACTCACCTTTGTGTCCCTAGAAGAGCACCTGGCACCAAGCATTTTAAGGGAAGGAAAAGGAATATTAAAATGTGCTATGTTTCCAAAAGGCTTCATTTTTTCCTGGATGAAGAGGAAAAAGTATTGGTGATGGAGATGTAGAAAATGCCTCCTAAATTTTCTGTTGGACCCCTGATGGATAAGGATGCTATGAACAGAGACAGAGAACACAGAGGCCAATCAAATAACTAGGGCAAAGGGAAGGATGAAGATGCTGGGCTGGAGCTGGGGCACGTTCCACTGGTGGCACCAGCTGCAGGACATTCAGCTGGAAGCGTCTAGGAGGCCACTTAAAGAATTGGCTGACAGCTCAAAAGAGAACTTGGAGCTTATTCATTAGAATGTTGAAATCACATAGACTGAAGAGTTTGAAGGACTGCTATGGTCTGTTTGTGTCTCCATAAATTTCACGTGTTTGAATCATATCTCCCATGGTGATATAGGGATCTTTTTTAAAAAAAGATTTATTTATTTATTTATTTGAAAGGCAGACGCAGAGAGAGGGAGAGAGGTCCTCCATCCTCTAGTTCACTTCCCAGATGACTGCAACAGCTGGAGCTGCACCAATCTGAAGCTAAGAGCCAGGAGCTTCTTCTGGATTTCCCACATGGGTGCAGAGGCCCACGGGCCATCTTCTACTGTTTTCCCAGGCCACAGCAGAGAGCCAGATCAGAAGAGGAGCAGCCAGGTCTCGAACCACTGCCCATATGGGATGCCAGCACTGCAGGTGGCAGCTTTACCCGCTGTGCCACAACGCCAGCCCCAAGGAGATGGGAATCTTTGGGGTTTGAGTAGATCATGAAGGCAGACTCCACAGGAGGGGTTGGTACCCTAATAAAATGGGCACAAGGGAGTTCATTCACTCCTCCCACCATGGAAGGTACCAATAACAAGGCACCTTTGTCATTCAGCAAACAGGACTTTATCCTTAGGCACCTTGATCTTAGACTTCAGGCTCTATAGCTGTGAGAAATAAATTTCCATTGTTTGTAAGCCACACAGTTTATGGTGCTTTGTCACAACAGTCCAAATGGACTAGATTCAACAATAAAAATTCACCGAGGACCAACTGAATATGAATTTCTGTGGAAAATCCACATTTAAGGAAATAATCCTAAGGCTGAGAGCATTTCACATCCTGTAGAAGGCACAGATCTTTTGACACCTAACTCTTGATTGGAGACACATATCTCACGACTGGGAGGAGAATGAAGATCCAGCATGAAGACCTGGTATAGCACAGCCAGAGTCTCTGGACTCAGATGGTTTGGGCTAAAATCCTGGACTTGTCACTTAGGATTTATGTGGTTTTGGATAAATTACTTAATTTCTTTCGATGACTTATTTAATACAAAGAAATATTATTTCTTCTTAGGATTCCAATGACTATTAAATATGAAATAAAATAAATTCTAATAAGATATTTCTTTTAAGCATTTTAATTATTTAATTAAAAAATTAAATGGGCATTGTGGTGTCGCATGTTAAGCCACTGCTTGGGACACCAGAATCCCATAATTGGAGTGCTCATTTCAGTCTTGATGTCTCCATTCCTGATCCAGTTTCCCGCTAATGCATCCTGGGAGACGGCAGGTGATGGCTTAAGTGTTTGGGCCCCTGCCACCCATGTAGGAGAGCCGGATGGAATTCTGGGTACCTGGCTTCAGCTTGGACCATGCCCTGGATGTTGTGAGTCTTTGGGGAGTGAACCAGCTGAGGAAAGATCTCTCTCCATCTGTCTCTTTGTGCCTCTGTCTCTGTTTCTCTTTCTCTGTTGCTCTGCCTTTCAAGTAGGTGAACATAAACAAATGATAGAATAACACAAAGCAGCTATTGTTTAGTAGACATTAAGTGCTCAAATAATAATTATTGAGGGAAGCCACATTGGTAGTCGGTGAGTAAATTTTCAGACTTTCAGTTCCACTGCTGATCTTTGCTAAAATTAAGACTCATTTTACACATTCAGAGAGAGAAAAACAGTGATGTCATTGATTTAAAGAAATAGGAAATACCAGATAGGTCAGAGAGATGTATATTAGTCTTATTTATCTAAGTTGGTTCTGATTTCTGAAGAACAATTTAGGGAATGAATGCATCCAATGCAATTCAAAATTGGCTTAGATGCACTGAATTCCTAAACCATTAGCAATGGAGAAAATTAACAGGTTACTTCCACAGCTGCAATACACACAAAAAGCCCCAACCTCCACCGCAAAGTAAAACAAACATAGAAACCCATAGTTTTAACTGGGTGATAGGTGAGCATGTTAATCCATCATCTTTGTATTTTATGTTACTTTCTGCATTGAACTTTAGTTGTTTATCTGTCTTGACTTCATTCCCATATTGCATGTAAATTCAATGTTTATTAAACAAAGCGAACAGAGAAATGGAGTCAATGGCACAATTTCCTTGGAGACCATTTCTCTAGCTTGGAGGAGCACTGAGAGGCCTTTGGCACAAAGAGCACGTAAGAGCACAACAATGAACTTGGCTAAATGATCCTAATGTCTGTGGGCACACTAGTAAAGGACAGTATACATGTTTGTTAGCAGGCATATTGTGCCTTGTTACAGAGAGCTTGTGGAATGCGATCAGGATCTAACAATTCTGTTCAGTCATCCTGGGAATTCTAGTTCCACCCCAAGTGATGTTCAAGTAACCCCACTTCTCACCTGGAACCATTCAGACCTGCCCGGCCCCCTCAGTTGTATATTGGCTGACAGGTAAACAAGTGGGTTCTTCTGCCCGCTGCCCACTGAACCCTCCAACATGGCTAAAATAGTTCCCAGTGTAATACAGGAGAGGAGATGGGAAGCACAGTCATCCTTTCAAGGAAGGGAGAGAATTGCTTTTTCTTTCTGTCTTTGAGAGAGAGAGTGCTCTCTTCCACTGGCTCACTCTCCCAGTGTCTGCAGTAGCTGAGACAGAGCCAGGCCAAGACTGAATCCGGGTCTCCCACACCAGTGGCCGAAACCCAGGTACTTGAGCCATTACCTGCTGTCTTAGGGTGCACATTGGCAAGAAGCTGAAATCAGGAGTGGAGCCGGGTCTCAAACCCAGACACTCCCCTGTAGGATGCAGGTGTCCCCGGCAGCCATCAACCACCTCCTCAACGGCCCACCCTGAAACACCGGTTCTTGGAGAGACTCAAAACTCTTCAGAGAGAGATGAAGAAAAGGGGACGGGGGAGTCTGGACACAGAGGAGCCCTCGCACCCTAGATTAGGGGAACTTTTGAGGAACCAGTTTCTCTTTTGCTTATTTCCTGAATAATTCTCCTTTGAATGGCCTTCTGAACTGGGAAATCAAGAGTTAAGTGCGAGAATCCCCAGAGAAATCCCTCCTGCCTCAGGCTCCCACCCTTCCCCCCTCTCACCCCACCAATGCAGTCCAAAATGCATGTGAAGTTCTTGATAAATGAACTGCAAACTAAACTTTTTGCTGCATGCTGGAGGGGATAAAACAAAGTTAGGTGAGCATTTCATTAAATAGTGGTAATGACCCTAATTAAAAAGAAAACTTGATTTATTTTTTTCATAGAATTTGTAAAAATTCTTATTCCTTTCTTTTGCAAATGAATATCTGGATCTTACTCTTTCTCTTCCCTGCTGCTTGACCCCCCACCCACCCCCAACAATTTCCAGTTCAGTCTGTGGCCAGATTTCAGGTGGAGACCAACCAGCAGTTACACCATAGTCACAGCCTTTGTTTAGTACTGTTAGCTCTTCCATAAAGTGTTTCAGGAGATTTTTCAAAATTTCCTCTGCACCAGCCTAGCTCCACTCCATGGTGTTCCTATGCTTTTATCCCATCTGACTCACCGGTTCCCTTTAGCCAGCGTCCATCAGGAGCTTTGTTCTGTATCCACTCTATGACAAGTGCTTGGGGTGCAAGGCCAGCCCAGCTAAGAGTTCAGACGAGTCCTCAAGAGGCTGGAAAAATAAGTCATCACCACATCATTTGCCGATTTTCCTCCCGGTTCACAGAATCAAACTTGGTGTGAGGAGTTCTGATATCTAACAGAGAATGGAGGCTCTTCATTATGTAACTCAACCTTGACCCATTCACCTTCATGTTTTGTTGGTTCGCTTGTTAAGCATTTGCTTTTGTAGCACTGCATTAGATTATTCACTTGCAGACAGAAATGAGTTTTGGGATATTTTCTTTAAAACAAAATAATTTATTTGAGAGACAGAAAAAAAGACAACTTGCATCCACTGATTCACTCTTCAAATGTCCACAATATCCAGGGCCAAAAAGTGGGTGATAGGTAGTCAACCAGGACTCCCAGGTAGAAGGCAGGAACCCTGTTACACAGCTATCCCCTACTGCCTCCCGGGGCCCTGGTTAGCAGGAAGCTAGCATTGGGAACAGAGGCCAGGAGCCAAACCTAGGAACTCTGAAATGGGACGCAGGCGTCTTACCTGCTAGGCCAAATGCCCACGGTGAAATTTTGAATGTCTGCATAGATGGTTTTTAGCATCTCCCTTTGTCGATTTGTTTCTTGATAAATAATTCACGGTGGTGATAAAGACGCCCATGAGACGCTGGCTGCAGAGCCCACGTTTTTCCTCGCACTTCTAGCTGATGAGGAATGTGTGAGGCAGAGTTCTAACCTGAATCGAAAGGGGCGTCTCCAAACTCTCGGGTGAAGGGACAGCCCTGGGAGCTCACCCCTTAGGCCTCCAGTGCTTGTCAGCACACAAGCGCATACGGAAAGAACATAAACAAAGTGGTAGTCAGAGGAACACGAACATCAGACAGGACGTGTGGCAGTGGCTAAGGACAGAAAGAACTTGTCAATTGAGTCACGGCGTCAGGCCTGCTCCCACCATGCTCCAGCATCATGAAGAGAAACAGCCAATAATCAGCATGGCCTGTTACTTAAGAGGGGAGAGCAAATCAAGCCACTGGGAAAGAAACTGTTACATGAGAGGCGAGGGAAAGCCGAGTAACAGCACAGGCCCCGCAGTGACAGCCTTCCCGAGCCTTGAAAGCCCAGATATGCTCAACGCCATTGAAAGGGCAGGCTTCCCACGGGCTGCTTCGGAAACCCGAGTCTCATCATGTCGCTTCCCCTCCTTAAAAATATTTCCTGGGGCAGGCACTGGGGCCTGGCAGGTTAAATTGCTGCTTGAGGTGCCCACATCCCATATCAGAGAGCCTGGAATAGAGTCCTGCCTCTACTTCCCATCTAGCTTCCTGTCAATGCAAACTCTAAGAGGCAACAGAGGGAGCTCAAGTACTTAGGGTCCTGCTGCCCACGTGGGAGACGTGGGAGACGGAGATGAAGTTCCTGGCTTCCGGATTTGGCCTGACCCAGCCCTAGCTGTGTGGACATTTGGAACCAATGCATGAAGATCTCTCTCTCTCTCTCTCTCCCCCATTCTTTCTCTCCCTCCCTCCCTCTCTTTCTCCCCCCCCCCCCCATCACTGTGGCATGTACTGATCTGCTTCTTTCTTTTGAGTCACATGAGGGAGTGAGAGCATTTTTCTCCTCCCCTGGGGCTCTCCCTGCACCCAGGTCCTCGGCCAACCTGTTACTTCTCAGGTCTGGATTCCACCGGGCCCTGGGCACTCAGGCAGGTGAATCTAGGGCCTGCGCAGTGATCCTGGGGACCCCTTCCCTCCTTCCTCTCACTCTCGCACTAAGCACAAGACTGAGCTTTGAATAGGAGCGGATTTCCATCTGGAGAGCAACATGCAGGGGACCCTTGGCCTTCTTAGAGCCCACATGGCTTCAAATAGGATCGCACTGAATCCAGCCAGGGCCCCCCTTTCCTTCAGCTTTCAAGATGCCCCGGCACTGGCCCTCTCCTGTGTGGGATGGCAACTCAGCCCCGAGTTCAGGCCAACGCTAACAAGCCCGCAAACACCCCCAGAGCAGAAGGAAGGAAGACACAGGTGAAACAAATCAAACAGAACAATCAGGGGAGAATTTTCAGTGTGGCCCAGCGTGGAGATTCCTGGCGGGATTTCCATTAAGGTGAGTGGGAGTTGGACCACTAAATCCCTACACACTGTGCGGAAAATGCGCCTCTAAGTGCTCCGGCAGCATTATGCCTGATGGAACAGAAACACAAACTAACCCAACTAGCCGGTGCGCTCCTGGGGCCGGGGGTCCAAGATTCAGTACAGAAGGTGTCACGAGCCGTAACTGGCCTGGGTGAGACAAAGTGGACCCCCACCCGGCTTGACGCGGCACACTGCCGAGAGGAGGGCTCTCCACGACTTGCCCAGGGGTGCAGCTCCTGTCCTTGACACAGACTTTGATTGTGGGTTGATCTGCTGTTCCACACAAATGGCCTGTGCTTACTGAAATGCTTTCCCTCCCACCCTGATTACCTGAAATTTCAGTAAATTTGAGCGCCGTTGCATCAGGCGCACTGGAACCAGAGACTGAGGGGATGATGGCGCATGATTCGTTGTGATGTGGTTTTATGGCCTCTGCAAAGTAAATGTTGCAAAGGACTCTAACCTAGGATCAAAGAAAATAGGCAAGAAATCACTTAGCCTGCCTGCTTTCACAGGGCAATGTCCTTCCCATGCCATCCACGGGGTGGGTCTGACACACAAGTCTGATCACGCTGCTCCCTTCTTCCGAAATCTCTACTGATTCCCTTCTTTCTCTACAATAAGACTTAAGGCACTCAATAAATTATCTTTTCCTACTTCGTGCCACACTACATGTATCCTACGCTTCTAGTGTATTTTAAAATTCATTTGAGAGCACATTCTTCTAAATGCAGTCACCTCCGGTTGACCTTACTCGCACTGTTCCTTCTGCCAGGATAACTCCCTCCCAGAGATCCCTGTTCTTTGTCTGCTTATCCTTCCAAGTCAAGGTCGTGTATGTCATTTCTCCACTGGACACTTCTCCTGCCAACTTAGCCAGCCAGTCCACCACGCGCCCTTGAACCTGTGTTGGGACTCACTGAATTCTGCTCTTCCACACCTTCATTTCTGTATGTTTCTTCCTAACCTTTCTGTCCTCGCTTAGATTCTAAGCTGCACAGCAATGTTTCAGATCTTTCTTATTTCTCACAATGCCATGAACATAATAGGCGCTTGAGAAACATTTGCTAACTAAATGCAAGTTGGGATAAAGGTCTCACTGTACCTTCTTCCCTCAAGCCCAAGTTTTCCATCTCCTATGGGCCACAGTGTTGAAGATGTCAACCAAAAAGCAGTCATCGCCAACAGCATTTTAACTGTTCTTCCTAACATTCAGCAAATATTTACTGTGTGTCTTCAGCTGGGTCAGGAGACTGCACTGGTAACTCGGACGTGAGCAGCACAGGGTCCTTGGCCTGCAGCAACTCATCCTCTGGCTAAGTGAGGAGGGTTTGCAGTCTGTGTGACACAGTTTTTCAGAATCATGTCTGCAAAGAAAGGCTTGGTCGGGGAACGTGACCTTCAGGGTCTGTTCTCCTGAATGGGCAGGTGTCTAAGAAGGTGAGCTACAACATCAGGCAAAACACTAGTCACCTGGCAGGACACTTGGCAGGGGCCAGGCATGAGTGTTCTGTGATAACAGCCGCCTCTCTTCTTCCACTCCAGTCAAGCTTCCTCTCTCTCTCTCTCTCTCTCTCTTTCTCTCTCTCTCTCTCTCTCTCTCCAGTTTGCAGGACCAGTGATTAGTCTCTTAACCTTTGAAAAATGTATCAAGCAAAGACACACTGGCTTGAGTTTCTCCTGCAAAAGGTGAAAGCAGGAATCATGGCTCCATAAAAAGCACAGAGGCTTTGGAATCCGGCGTCCCTCACCTCAGGACCTCAGCACTCCTGGGTGGACCAGGACGGAAAAGGCGTACTTAAACTCTCTGAGCTACATTTTCCTCTCAGGGCAAACTCCTTGACCTCTACAGCCCTTCCTTTCTTCTTCTCTGAAATTAAGTTAGTAACACTTACCTGGCAGGTCTATTTTAAGGATTAGAAATACTACAGGTAAAGAGCTTAGGGCACACACAGTGGACACTCAAGGCCTGATGGTTATTAATAGCTTCTTTAAAGGGTGTTCTTGCGCAGACACAATAACTTGTTCAAACACTTGTTGTGCTAGTCGTGGAAATTCAAGGCACGGTAACAAGCAAATAATGGAAATGGTTGAGGCCTGAGAGCCAGGAGCCCTGGGAGTCCCACGAGTGCGGTGCAGTGGCTCTCCATCCAACCCGCAGCTCAGTGCGGATAAATAGGGCTTTGTGAGCTCCGGGCTCCGCCAGGGGTATTAGCATGGGAATCGGGGTAAGTTGCTAATCTTCTTGCCTCAATTTCCTCCTGCTTAATATGTATCCTGAGATCGCCTCCCCTCACGGGGCGATTTTGACTAATGTACCGGCGAGCCTGCAGGTCCTTGGTTCGAGCAGAGCTGTGAAAGCCACAGGGATCGCGATTCATTGCTCCCGCATCTGCCCTGGGACTGGCCGCCGCGGAGTCCCCGCCCCCGCCCTCGCCCTCCTGCTCATATTCTGTTTCCCTGAGTTGCTTCATCAGAAGAAAATACCGAGTTCTCCATTTCCCCGGGGCTCGCTTTCCCCCTGACGAGGGTGATGTGAACGCCGCAGCCCGCATCGTGGCGAGATCAATATTCTAGCGGCTGTGGGAGAAGGGCACCGGCCCTAGAACACAAACACACTTTCTTTTCCAAGAAAGACCGCAGTTCCCCTCCGTGCCCGTCCTCCCCTCGCCGCCCTCCCCTCCTGCCACCAGCACGACCCAGATCATATTAGAGTCCCAGAGCACAGGGAACAGTTCTCGTCTATCCGTCACCAAGGAGGCAGACGGCACAGGGGGAACAACAAGTCATTTGTACCTGATGAGGAGGACACTCCTGGGAAACAAACAGATGAGCCACCCCATGAATCTGAGCCATTCTCCGCCGTAAACAGAACTGCATGAGAAACCACCGACTATCTCCAGCATCGCGCTTCCCCGCGCACTGCCCTCCTGGCGGCCCGGTGGGGGCCTGAAACTGAAGCTCGGACCACTATCTGATTCTGAGAAAGTTAACCCTCCCTCACAGAGGTGATTTTCTTTGCCCGTCGTCGTCTCCGGGACCTGAATAACCATCCATCTATTTCTGTTGCCTTCTGTAAATCATATTCGTGTTTGAGCAACATGTTTCCATAATAAAGCGGCCAAACTTCCAGGGTTTGAGCAGGGAGTGGCACCTTTTAAATAACCCGGACCAGTGCGGAGCAAACACTAAGCGCATGAAAACACTTGGAGAGGCCCCGCTCTGAGGCACGCACACCCTGACACACGTACCAAAACCAAACCAAACACGAACTGCCTCTGTGAACCATGCCGAGACAGTGGGACCACTGACGACATCGCCAGAAGAATTCTGGCACATCCAATGCAGAGCCCCAGTGAGTCCCACAGACCTCTGTAGTTTGCTGCGCCTCCTAGGATCTCCTACTTCTGTGGATTGCACAGTGAATATCAAGAAACCCCCATGGTAGCTGAAGAACTGCATTTGCAGGTCAGGTAGTTAAAAACACACTTTGATCCGTGTTACGTTTTTAAATAGAAAATGTCACCTAGGAAAGTACATTTCCAAAACAGAAAGTGAGTGAAATGATGGGGGAGGCTTTGTAGAGTCTTTTAGGACAGGCAAGCCTCACCCCCCAGTGTAGTAGGAAGTCCAATTTCTATAGTTTTAAAACATGCATTCTTTTTTTTTTTCAAAATACAAAATTCATGCTTGAACTTTGTAGACTTTGAGCCACCTTAAGAAAAGTCAAGGAACTATTTTTATCCACTAGCACTCACCCAAAATATGCCACTGGAAAACCATGTGATCAGATTTCTTTTGTTCAAAGTGCACCTGGACTACTGGTCTAAAAATTATTGACCTACCCCAAGAGCATCACACAGAACTAGTCCCCCTGACGTGCGTTCTCCTGAGGCCAGATGAGTGACCTCATCATCTTTGGTGGGGCCTATCAGCTGCTCTCCCACGACCCAGGAAGGACGCCGAGGGAGGAAAGGTTAGCATGTGTGAGTCCGAGGAACACAGACCAGAGCAAATCCCTCCGGACAACCCCAGGGAAAACCTCAGGGGCCACATCAGCTGGCGACTTCTTCTAGGGCAGATGGGCACTGCCTGTGCTCGTATTCAGAAGACTCACTAATAATCACAGTGTCCCTCCCAACACCTATCAGATTTTAACCCCAACAAGGCCAGGAAAGAGGGAGGGAGCATGCAGGAGCCGTGAGGCACCAGCTGTACGTTAGCTCCTTTTACTTCATTTGCATAGCATGTATTTAAGGGAGGTATTGTTTTGAGACAAGAAAACTGCAGCATATGAAAACGAAGGGGCTTGTCTTCTCGGGTTTATATATGGTTAAACTTTCAGAAGAACTCAAAAAGCTAGGCGTCCTCAAAGGTGGCATTTAGGATTTCTGCATATCCTCTGACTAATGCCTAGAAGTTTCCGCCTATGGTTCCTCAGGGAACAGACTGTAAGTCCTCGTGCAAGCACGCAGACCATTGTCAGGACATGGAAAGAGTGTTCCGTGCCTTACTGCATTTTCAGTGTATGCAGACGGGATTATAGGAAAGCGTGAATCACCTGTGCTAGAGCCTGCTCATTCATCTTCCTAGGTGGATCCCATCAACGCAGGAGAAAGACTCAGGGGAAGGAGCGCAATGACCATTTGTGTAAGTGTCCAACCGCAGAGACACCCTGGGAAAGAGTGGGAAGACCATCACCACTAAAAGATATATCACTGAGACAGGAAGAAAGAAGGCACCGTGGACCTCAAGTCAGGAAAATGAGGGCCGAGTCCCTTTCCTCTCTTACCTTGCTGTGTGGTCTCAGGCCGGCTACCCCAGCTCTCTGAACTTCAGTTTTCTTTCGTGTAAGAAAGGTAATTGGCCTTAGAAGATCATTGCCAAGCTCCCTTGCAATGCCTGCACACTTCTATTTCTTGAGAGGTCTCAGCCATGTCCTGCTTCAGCTCCTTGTCCTACTGTGGTTCAGGGTAGTGGTTCACAACCTTTGGGTCATATCAGAGTCACCTGGAGACATGTTGACATGTGGACTATAGGTCCCACTCCCTGAATTTCTGAAACAGCAGGTCTGAGACAGCGCCTGGCTTATCTATTCTAAGTCCCCAGGTGGTTGGTGCTGTGGGACCAGGGAGCACACTTTTGCAGAAGCATCGTCTTAGGACTAGAAGACTTTTTGGCTAACGAAAGATAAATGTGCATGACTCACCCTAGCAGAGTACTGATTGCATTTTTAGGTTCATAGGAAAGAATCTAAAATCCATCAGGGTAGATGACAGAGTTGTGGGAACTCTTCGGATTGGGAAGACACATATCTGGCCATACTCTGGAGAGCTATCCCGTAAAGATGGTTGGTTATCACTTCCTTATGTTTGTTTGACTGATTCCCCCAGATAGCTTTAAGGCTGTTAGGAAATGGACAAGGTTCAATTTATGCAGACGTGGGATGGGTGAATTCCAACTGCTGAGTTTAGGGAACCTCCCCACTCGAGGCTCTGCCCCATAGCAGCCACCTACCATCGACACACTTCTGAAGTCCGCATAACACAGCGGGGTCAGACTGCTTCATTTTTTTATTCTTTTATACCAAGTAGCTCCTCAGCCTTTAGCTTCCCAGACTTCTTCATCTCATCTGTAAACATGAGAATGCTATCATGATAATTAAATGAGATAGAACATGCCAAATACTTAGGTTTTTTGGCACATAATAAGTGCTCAGTAAAAGACAAGTTGCTATGCCACTCTCTTTTGGAAGATACAACCTTAAACTTGCCACTCTCTATCTCTTATCCAGTGTAGAGTTATAAAGAACTCAAGAAAAGTGGTCAAGGAAGTTTCAAGGAGAACAGCTTGAAGGATGTGCTGTCCGTCCTCTCCTCCCAAGCCATCCAGCAACCGAGAGGCTACGTGTTTAAACCACACTTTCTTTGCAGGGAAGGTACATGGATTCCTTGTCTGATTGCTTTTACTAAATTTAGCTTTGATCTTACCCACATCCTGAGATACATCATCAGAAGTACTTAACCCAGACTCACTATCTGAAGTAGGAGTAGGAAAATAGCTTTCTCATTGCAGTCTGTCTTCTTCATGAGAATCCACTGGATGAATTTCTCCTGAGAAACATTTGGTTGCTCTCTGATGGACATTTTGTTATGTTTATGTAATGCATTTTCCTTTTGTTTTTAGTCACCAACAAGCTCACAGCTAAATCTGTGCCTGCCTCCAGTACCTTACAGGTGCAGCATATAAGGTTACATGTTCATCTTTGCCTTGGTTTATTTCCAACTCTCTATCTTCTTTCTATTGTGATTTGTGCAACTCCTTTTATCTTTTGAAATTACTTATACATATCCAGTATATTTTGGACACAGTCAGAGTATAAGTGGGTAAATAAATATATCAAATGAGTCAAAAATAGATCAAATCTAGTGAGGCTACAATGAATTAGTGCACATTAATCATTCATTTCTGGTCCAGCAAGACTATATCCTGTTATCTGATTTACAGTTTAATGTCAGGATAGAGCATATCCTCACTCAATAAATATGTAATAATCATTCTCTCTTATCTTTCCGCATGGAGAATTTTGGAAAATTCCAGCTTTAAGACACTGGAATACCAAATAGGAAGAAGACTTTGGAAAACAGTGCACACATCACACAGAGGTCATAAGTCCCATCCAGTCTCCTGAAGTGTAGCTGGGTGTAGCTTGGTCATACGGCCTGTATTCAGCTGGCTGAGGAGGAGCGGAAGGCTGGTCACTCTCGGGACCCCTCTGAGAGGTGAACTATTTGAAGAAAACTGTGATGAAGCGACCTCTTGCTCACAACCACTATACCCTAAGCCCACCCTGTGAAAGCAGTTCTCAAAGATTAGGATTTTGTACCTGTGACTCTCTCAAAGGAAGACTTGTCATTGTAAACCATCAGCCCCCTAGGAGATGCCCACATTTCTCTGTGTAGTGCCGTTCAGCTACATGGTATGTGATTAAATGGTTATCACGGAAATGCTAACTCCTCTGGGAAGCATGAGGACCAAACCCTTCAGTGAGCTTTCAGATTGTCACAGCCAGCAGAGGACACCCAGGCCCTCGCCCTGAGGAGTAGGGAGCCCCATCCAGCTGCTGCGGCTGGCCAGGGCTGGCCCTGCTTCCCCAGCCCTCCCTGGGCTCCGTTCCCTGATCAGAAGCTCAGGGCGGTTTCGGTGTGGCTGCAGGGAGGCCTGAGCTGCAACATCCCCCTGATGGAAATCTCATCTGAGCAGATATCCATCAGCCCGGCTCCTCGCCCTTCCTTTCCGCAGTCGGCCTTGGGACCTGGGGGTTAGGAGGGTCCCTGGGCACCTTCCCCATCCTCTGCGTCCCCTACTCCTTAGCATTATGTGAGAGGGTCCTTCCGTCTATCCATTCCCACAAGAAAAAGCACCTTTACATTTTCAGAGGGCTTGGTCGAATTTTGAAGAGAAAGAATCAGCCCACCTTTAAAAGGTGTCTAGAGTCAGGATCGGGACGTTTTCACCATGCTCTAAGTCAGATTTGTTTTCGGATTAATAAATTCATGCATATGTTTTTCTCACGATCAATCCCACTGTCACTAACAATGGACTCACCTGACACCATGTGCCTCCTGAGAAAGGCTACATGGAGCCCAGTTTCACCTAGTTTTTTCCTCGGGTGCAGTGTTATTTACATACTGTAAAAGCCAAAGTAGTTCAATTAGTTCTGAGAAATCCATGTACCAGCTTACCATCCCCAAACCATGATGGAGATCTTTTCTATGATCCCAGAGATTTCTCCAGGGCCCCTCTAGAGTCATCCATCTCCCCTGCACCCCAAGTCACAAAGTCATGTTTCTATAGCATAGATGAATAGTGTGGGCTCCTGAACTTCCAATAAATGGGATCATATAGTGGGCACAGTTTTGTGAATGGCTTCCTCCTCTCTATATAATGCTGTTAAGATTTATCCATATTGATATATGCATCAGTGGGGGGACCAGAAATAAAGCGGTATGACCGTCCTTGCAGCAAGGCTTTCTGGTGATGATGTGCTGTTACTTTTCTCTGGTCTCTATGTGTGGGTGGAAATGCTAGTTCTTCTCTGAAACATTCCTGCCCCAGAATGTTTAATTTGAGCCTAATCAGGGCTCCAGGCCCAACTCCTAGTTTATAGGAAACTCAGGGAATAGAAGAAAAAGTTAAGTTAAGCGACCACCAGAAAACAATAGGACATTTTGTGGGACAACTGGCCTGCTCTCTTCAACAAGTCAGAGCCATGTGAGGTGAGAAAAGATGTATTCATGGGAAGGGGGAGGGGATGGGCAGGATTGGTTTGGATTTGAAGAAATTTAAGAATCATAACAGCCAAATGTAATGTGTGGTCTTAATTGGGTCTTGGTTTGAACAGAGTCAGCCATAAAATATATAGGGAGTAAATTGAGTATGAATTGGTTCTTAGGCAATATGAAGAAATGTTTATTAATTATATTACTTGTGATACTGGGAATTGTTCTTATGTAGAAAATATTCTTATTAAACACTTAAAGGGTTTAGAGGTGACATGTCATGATGTCCAATTACTTTGAAAAATTTCAGCAGAAAAAAGGATATGAAGCAAATATTAAAAAGTCATTAAAACTAAGTGATGAATACGTGGGTATTTATTATTCAGTTCTCTATTATTTTACTATATGCTTGAAAATCTTCCTAATAAAAGTACAAAAAGTATTTTAGATGAGCTATAGTAATTCAATTTTTTATTTCTATCCTGTTTTAATGCATAGAAAATGTTACTTTATTTGTTCATTTTTTCCAAGTTTAGCTCAGTACATGGCAAAGCAGAAAAAGAGTGAGGCTCTAGTCATCTCTTAAAATAAATTTGCATTGAAATGAAATCCCAATTTACCATATTATCAACTTAATTGGCAACTCTGTAGTCTAGATCATTATCCATTGAGTTATAGCATATCTCAAAGCAGGGACAGCTTAATAGATTTATATTTTAATTCATAAAGCCCTTCACCAAGGCTGCAGGAATTTGAGCCATTAAGAATTTTCTAGCCATCTCCACCTGTCTCTAATGTGTTGCAACACTACCCAAAGTTTATTTTACAACAGTAATTTCTGCTCACAGTTTTCTAGTCCTGAGTATCAAGCGACATTTCACCTTCTACCAGCCAGTGATTCATAGCGTTCTTGCCTACTAGATTAGACTCTGTTTTGTCTGGTGAAAATGATTTAGTATTTTACACAGATCACAACTCCTCTCCTCCCCATTCATAAAGGAAGGTTTTCTCCCTCACCTCAGCTACAACTCAGTGCAGCTCAGTTCTTCCACTCTCCACACCAGTTGGTTTGCCCTCTTTTCCTTAAATGTGTTAGGAGTGGTTCACTATGTTCTGTTTTTCAGTTGAAAGCCCCACTGTCAGAAATGTATTACTCTTTTCCATCTAGTGCCTTCCTAATTTTGTTGAAGAAAGTCACTTCCTAGCGATTAAAACAACAGGGTTCTGGAAGAAGATAAGTAATCGCTTGGGGATATTTGCTTTGGATCAGAACTTGCATGTAGGTCTCTAGTGAGAATTGCAGGGAATAGAGCAGAGTGCAGTAGAGAGGATGGTACAGATTCAAAACCCACGTGACCACCAAGTGAGAGCTGTCACTAGCCACTGTGGGAGCTGGAGCAAGCATTTAACCTTTTTGGGCTACATTGGCCTTAACTGCTGAGTGGGGACTTCAGAGCAAGTGTTCGCAAAGTTGTGTAGGTTCTAATATTTGACAACTGAACACATAATGTATAGGATGGTACTTCAAAAAGTTCGTGGAAAAGGGAACTAAAAGAATTTTTGGAGTTCCCTCTTGAAATGTCTGCATCAAGACACTTACAGATAATAAGGCTTTGATTGTTCAAGTACTATTTCCATAACTCAGAAGAGCCCCAACCATTAAAAATATATATTTGATTTAAAATTATGTAACTGTTTTTCCAAAAGAGGTTGGTGAAAACCAATTTTTTAAGAAATAGCTATTGCCAATTAGAGAATTCACAAAATATTGCCTTCCTCTTCTATGGACAAGAGAGTGAGGAAGGGGCTGGATGAAATACAATGAGCAGATCTATTGGATTTCCTCTGAGCAATGAAAGATCCCTCAACAACTCGGGAAATCTAGCCAGTGAGCAAGTCCACTTCAAGTCCACTGCATTTTTGCCAAAGCATGAGTGGTAACAGTGGGATGGACCAAAGGTCCACTTAGGTGTATCTGCTGTGGCTGTCCCAGGAGGCTTGCTTTCATCTCTCACCTATTTGTATTCACTAATACTCTCTCATTGTTCTTAATCCACCCCCCCCCAATTATTTTTTTAATGGAAAACAGACACAACAGATTAAGTTGAATAGCACAGTGCATTAGTCAAAACAGACCTTTGAAATGGCTCACAATAGTCCCCCCAGGTGGTTTGTTTTATGCCCTTTCAGAGCTGGGCTTCTCTCTCTCACTCCACCTTTCCGGTCTTACTCAGGTTTTGTACTAACCAACTCCCCTTGCTGTTGACCAGGGAGGGTCAACTGGAGGTGAATGCCAAGGGAGGTGATGGGAAAGCATGAAGCCGGACTTGGGATGGGACTGTCTTGTGACTTCAGTTGAGTTGTGTGTTTTCCCCTAGCAGATTTTCATAGGTTCCTTCATTAAAAATTAAGATTCTAGTACATTACAAAACAGATTGGCAGACTGCAAGAAATTGCTATAAATAATTTATCAGCTCGTCTGTTCTGATTTCTTCCAAATAATACTTTTGTTGTTTTTAGCACGATAGAAATCCGAACTATTGAACTCAGTGGAGATGGAAGAAAAATGCCCCTGAGTGTATCACTTAACCACACCATGGGACAGCACGTTAATTGACCTTGTAGCTTGTTATATTAGTGAGTGATAGACAACGAAAGATTGAGTTTAGTCATCTGGGTGATGTTTTTAACAGGGAGGTGTCATTTGGACTGAAAAGGGAGACTCTTGGAGTTCAAGGCTGCATTGGTTAAAATAGACACTCTCTAGATTATATAATTCAACCAGTTTTTACTGAGCTCCTCTTACGGAATATAACATCAGTGAGGCAAGTTCTTACAGAACTCTAGTCTAGTGGGGATTGCTGCATAAACCGATTGGTTGGAAGACAAATTGTATAGGCTCCTGAAAATAAGGCTTAGATGAGCTGTGTAATAATGGCTAGATGGCAACAAAACCATGTAGCCTACACTGGGGCTCCCCTGGAATTCTCTGAGTTGTTGGAAGCCACAGGCTGCACAACTTTGTTTCCACAGAAAAGGGAATTCCTGGTTTCCACTCAGACCAGGATACTTTCCCTCCAAGCCCTTTTACCTCCTTTCCTGGCACAAGTGGTGAAGATGAAAGAAGCAGTTGAGACGGGAGCTAAAGAGGAAGAAGAGAATGAGGTGATTCTCGTAGGAAAGCGAGTGGCACGAGTAGGGTCAGATCATGGAAAGAAGTTGGTCCATGGGGTTTAGGAGTAACACATGTGTCCCCAAGATCTACTCTGGGAGTGGGGTTTGAGAGGGTTGTGTTAGGAGAAACAAAATAGGATTTGTCTGGCTGGTCCCTACCCAGAGAACCAAGGCAGCTGGGGCTCTTCCTTCCTGAAATTCAGGGTGTCTCGAGGTGTGTCTCATGTGCTCTACAACACGATCCAGTCACAAGGGTCTGCCTTATCAGCGGTGACCCAGGACACTGGGTCAACTCCTTGGCCACGGTGGTCCCCTTCTGCTTCCTGCTGCTAACATCAGCCACAGGAGTCTCGGGTCAAACCAGGGAGATCATCGGTTCCTCCTGAAGTGTGGCAGTCTCTAACCCTTGCTTTAATTTGCCTTCTTGCAGGCTGAGTCACAAAGGAAAAGATACCAAGCTGCCTCCTCCTCTTTCCATTGCACTCTGCTAGTGAATTCATAAAGCACCTCTGACTTGCCTTTCCTCGCCTTTGTCTGTGCTAATTCAGGTATTTGCCTATCTTTTCCCTGTTAAAGTGACAGTGTGAGCCTAAATCGGAGACTAACTGAATGAGACCCAGAATGGTCTGCCATCATTGCAGGAACCCACCCGTGAGAGCTGCAATCCCTCGGTTTGAGAAGTTACTTCCCAGGAGGCTTCTCATTGTCTCCTCCTAAAATACAGGTCCTACCAATTTTCCAGGCAATTTCTAGATGTGTACTAATACAAGGGGGCACTTTAAAAAGTTTGTGGAAAAATAACATTAAGAGATCAGTTGATTTTGGCGCAAAACATTTTTTTAAGTCTACACATAATTTTTTCATAATATGCATTTTCATGAACTTTCAAAGACCCCTCGTAGAGCTGAGCTCATTGCTCTAGGACCTTGGTTAAAAATGGGCTACTCAAGAGCTGATGTTCACAAAGCAAGGTTTGGCTTCATATAAATGTTTCATACAAGAATAAGGATGTTCAGCACATAAATCTGAACGACGTACAAATAGAATTGAAAAATTCAGCCATCAACACCCAGTTTCATTCTAAACTCCATGGAGGACCAGCTGTATGAAGGAGTCACAGGTTTTTATTCTTCCTTATATTTGTAAGTCTTACTGGGGAGGGTAGAACAGGTCCTTAGGGGAACTGTTGGGAGGCAGAGAACAAACAAAGTGCTTCCAGAATGTCGCGATGTGTGAAAAGGACTTAGAAAATGATATCAAAGCCACAACTTCCTTAGAATTGTACCACCTACAACCTGCCGCCACCAAGGTTATGTGTACAATGGCTTTAGCATTGATCTTCATAATAACTAACACTGAGAGAGTGCTTAGAGTTAATGAAATGCTAGCACATTCATTATCTCATTTAATCCTCACAATAATCCTGTGAAACGACTTATCACTCCTAGCAGACAAATGAAAATGGAGGCTTACAGAGCCAAGCAGGGAGCAGGTGTGTAGCCTCACAGGTAAAATGCCTGCAGTCTCATCTTGGAGTGCCTAGATTAGATACCCAGCTCCAGCTCCTGACTCCCGCTTCCTGCTGCTGCAGACCCTGGGAGACAGCAAGAATGGCTCAAGTAATTCGGTTCCTACCAATCACAGGGGAGAGTGGAACTAAGTTCCCAGCTCCTGGTGCTGGTCTCAGCTCACTTCCAGCTGTGGCAAGCATTTGGTGAATGAACTAGTAGATGAATATATTCTCTCTCTCCCTCTCCTTTCTCCCCAAATATAGCACATAGCTAAAAATAGTTTTTTCTTTTTCTTTTTTAAAATATTTATTTATTTATTTCAAAAGTCAGAGTTTACAAAGAGA
This sequence comes from Sylvilagus floridanus, assembly GCA_949820135.1. NCBI lineage: Eukaryota > Metazoa > Chordata > Mammalia > Lagomorpha > Leporidae > Sylvilagus > Sylvilagus floridanus. The sequence continues at coordinate 93,925,787 of OX463244.1, read as the reverse complement.
GAGGGAGAGACAGGGAGAGATCTTTCAGCTACCGGTTCACTCCCCAGATGGCCATAAGCTCTGGAACCAGGAGCTTCCTCTGGGCCTCCCACATGGGTGCAGGGGCCCAAACACTTGGGTCATCTTCTGTTGCCCTTCCAGGCCATTGGTGGGCTAGATCAGAAGTAGAGCAGCTGGGACTTGAACTGGTGCCCACATGGGATGCCAGCAGCTGCTGCTTTACCCACTGTGCCACAGACCCAGCCCCTAAAAAGTGCTTTTAAAGAAAAGAATTACTACAGGATTTTCCCAAAACTTTCCAGAGTAGGAGAGGAAGCTTTGACCCAAACCCTGGTTTTCTAAGTTTAAAACCCCCTTTTCTACCCACGTGCATATACTACTTGGGTTTTTTTCATGGCCGGCCACTCCACAACCCCTCATGCAGAGCCCAACACTCAGCAACAGTCACTGTTTCACACCCGGGGAGGCTTAGAGAAAGTGTAAGTAAAGATGAACACCCTGGGGATATTTTTTAATTTTAGGGCTCTATTTGAGGGCCAGGAGGGTTCTTATAAAACTTAACTTTTTATGTTGAAATGATTAAAGATTTACAGGAAGTCGTAACAAAAGGCTCAGGGAACTTTTGCTCTAAATGGGAAAATAATGCAATGTGGAATATGTTCTGGTTCCATGTTCAAGGACTCTGGCTAGATTTGGACAGGAAGACTGGTATATGGACAATGAGGCAGAGCTCCCTGCAAGACCTGGCTTTTGGATTGGCCTGGGAACAATGAATATGATTTCTATAGGCAAACCCCGGGGGTGGGGCAGGAAGCAAAGAGCATTCCACAGGCAGATGCTCACTCAGGCTAAGACATACAACCAAGAAAACACAAGGCAGGTCTGGGAAAAGAGCAAATGGCTAAGGAGGAGGGAAAAAGTCTATTTTGCAGAAGTTCAAGTCGCAAGCTGTTCCCTTCAGGGTGTTCTGTTTAAAGGTCGGCATGAATTGAGAGAGATGGATGGAACCTCTTTCTTCCTTCAGTATCCACCGTGGGCTCAGACCTCTCAGGGCTATGAAAGCCACAGCTCTACATTTCTCTGGTGTGGAAATCCAAAAGGACTCATTTGCAAAGTGAAGAATGTCTTCTCTAAGTTTTTCTTTAAAAGCAATAAAGGGAGGCTGAGCAGATACTTATTAAATTGAGTAAAAAAAATGGGTCTCCAAGAGCTGATTTTTCCTTTCACACAGGTGTATTCATTTATTTATTTTTATTTGACAGGTGGAGAAAAAGAGACAGATACAGTGACAGACACAGACAAAGATCTTCCATCTGCTGGTTCACTCCCCAAATGCCCACAACAGCTAGTGCAGGACCACGCCAAAGCTAGGAGCCAGGAATTCAGTCCAGATCTCCATGAGGATGGCAGGGACCCAGACACTTGAATCATCACCTGCTGCCTCCCAGTGTGTACATTAGCAGGACCCTGGAATCAAGAGAAGAGCTGGGACTTGAAAATGGCACCCCAATGTGGAATTCTGGCATCCCAAGTGGTATTTTAACTGCTATACCAAACACACATCCGACACAGACTCGTTTTCCATCTCTCCGCTTACCCACCTGCCCTAATCTTGCTCTGAAGCAGATTTAAAGTTCTTGCAGTAATGAGCACAATCTAGACAGTTAGGTTAAATTAAAAATCAGGCAAGGAGGCCGAGACATTTATCAGGAGGATGCTGTGCGGACACTTTCCACGCCATTACGCAGGAGCCTTCCTCCTGGCAGCTGATGGAGACAATTCTCCCTGGGCTCCTTAACCATGGCTTTGTTCTTTGTTGGGGAACTGGCTTGTTTTTGCTTTCATGTAGATTCTGGATCTTGTACCTGGCAGCTTCCCGATTTTCATTGGCTGCTAGGAATGGTAGAGCCAGGTGTGAGCCTCATCGTTTGGAAACATACAATACATTCCATGGCTTTCATGGATTTCATTGTATCAACCTTACTTCTACCTCTTTAGCCATGAAAAATACTTTTCCCTCTGATCAATGTAAGCTCGAGGAACTAGAAATGATTCTAACTTACCTTGAAGGTTTTTCCTAAGAAAATTTACGAGAGTATTTTCAAACAATACAAATATAATTTCACTAGGAAAATAGAGTCTGGGTACCACGGCTATGAAAAGCTATAGATAAGTCAGAAAGCAGCAAATTCATTGTGTGCATTTTTTAAAAGAATCAATCTTTTCAGATACTCCCCAGCAAGTTTCCCATCCACACCTCTGCCCCACCCTGAATAGCTTTCAAATAAGCGTTTGGGAAACATGCACTAATAAAACCATTCTTTTGAGGTTCTTTCTGTCACAACAGCAGCCATTGAAGAAAGGATTTTTGTACTGCAAGCAAATTACGAATGTTTATCGACAGTCATCAGTGTCATCCTCCCCTCTCATATGGCTAGAGTTGAACCCAGTGCAAGGAAGCAGACGCTGTCTGTTGATCCTATGGCCTTTCTAGCTTCCCTAAGTCTTCTGCCACTGCCCTGTCTCTGGGCTCTGAATAATACAGTGTTTATGGGTCTCTCCTCTGGGAAAAGGAGGCAGGTCCGCGGCTCTCCTGCTTGTCCTACCCCCTTCCGTCAGGGTATGCAGGAGAGGGAGCTGGGGCCCACAAAAGGCTTCAGCCCCAGCTTCCTCCCCCCACCTGGCCGGCAGGTGGGCCCCAGGTGAGCACCAGGCTCCCAGCTCTCCCGAGTCACTGCGCCCCTTTGTTCTATGGCCCGCTGCTTTCTCTGCCTGTTTGTTTTTCTGGTTTGGTTTCCTGTCCTGTTCATTAGTTCGTTCTTCCTTGTTTGTTCTGTCTCCTGTGTGTTTCTGTAGGTTACCCCCGCTCCTTAATGCCGGAAGGCTGATGGCCTTTGTTCCTCCTCATCTACTTAGTGGTGGCAGCAGGGAGTTGTCACAAACCCGTGGCCACATTCAGAGCGCAGGGCCGAAGGCAAGTGTGATGTTTGTAGAAGTGACCAGATCTTGGGTGAAGGGCTGATTCGGAGCATCCTGCTGGATCCGGAAATAGTCAAAACAATTTTTAAAAAGCAATTGTGGTAGGGGAAGGCTGACATTCTCAAGTCCTGGCTTGATTATGTTATTTTTTAACTTGCCAACTAAATATTCTTTATTATCAAGTAAACACACACCTGTGCTTTTTAAAAAGTTATTTATTTTTAAATTTATTTTCATTTTTATTGAAAGGCAGAGAGATTGAGGGGCAGAAGGAGAGAGAGAGAATCCATCCACTAGTGTTCACTACCCAAAGGCCTTCAACTGCCAGGGCAGGACCAAGGAGCCAGGAATTCCACGTAGGTGGCAGGGCCTCACCCACTCCACTGTCATCTGTGGCCTCCCAGGGGGAGTATTAACAGGAAGGAGGATGGGAAGTAGAGGAGGTAGGGCTCCTCCCACGTCCTCCAGCATGGGACGGGCATGTCTCAAGCAGTGGTGCGACCTTTATGTCAACCATGGGCCCCAGCTCTGGTGTTTGAGAGACACACTTGACAATGAAGTGTACAAAACTGCTCTCGGCAAGAGTCCCCACAGCCAATTAAAAAGGGTAAGAGATTTTTGTGGCCTGGGATGACACACATAGAATCCTTTGTCACTGGTAAACACCACTGTTTAACTCGTGGTCAGCGGAACCCGGCTGCTGAACTCACAGAATTGCCAGCATTTGGCATCATTGCGACGGACTAAGCGAGACTGCACTCTCTGTAGTCTGAAGGAAAGGGCCGATTCATAACTGTGAACACAAAATGTGACCATCAACGTGCCTAGGTCAGACAGCTTTCTCTGGGAACACCCCAAGTCACAGGAAACTGAAGAAACACAACCACCCCAGCTCCTGGTATCCAGGATTCAGTGGGTCTCCGGCCGGAACTAGCAAGCTACATTGTTAGCAAATGCACTCAAAGATTCTCACTGGCAGGCAAGTTTTGGGAACTCTGGCTTAAAAGCCTTGATCAAAATTTTATATAAAACTTAGAGACCAGTTTATGGAGAGAACCAGCTTCCTTCTGTCTCAGCTCTTACTAGTCAGGCAGTATCCAGGGCCTTATTGCAATGATGGATTATACTTGAAAGTAACAATACTATAACCCCCCAGCAAGCATTTCTTTAACACTTCAGTGCAAAAGACTGCCCCAGGCCCTGAGGGTTAATAACAAGTCACACAGAGTCCTTACCCTTGATGGGTTACTATCCTAGTGATTGAACTGGATTCACTTACTCAGTATTGCTGCGCAATCTTGAATGCATTTTACGGACTAAATGAACACGTGTGTGGTTTCTTCAGGACCCCAGGTGCTGAGCTAGATGGTGGCATAGTGTGTCCATTCACACATCTCCCTCGCTCTACCCGTGGGCGTTTGGCCTGGTGATTAAGACACCTGTGTTCCCTATCAGGGGGCCTGGATTCCACACCTGTCTCCATCCCCTGATTCTGGCTTCCCGCTAATGCAGACCCTGGGAGACAACTGAGATGGCTCAAGTAATCGGGTTCCTGCCACCCACATGGGAGAGCAGGACTGAGTTCCCACTCCGGGCTTCAGCCTGGCCCAACCCTGGCCACTGCATGCACTTGGTGAGTGAATCAGCAGGTATGAGCCTGCACCATTCTCTCTCTGTCTCTGTCTCTCTCTCTCTCGTCTCTCAGATAAATGAAAAATATTCTTTTAAATCTCCTCTGTTCTCAAGGAGCGAGTGTGGAGAAAATTAAGTAAGCTGACAAATGCTAACACAGGCTTCACCAGAGGGGACAGAGGCAAGCATGGAGTGAGAGAGAACACCCAGGACAGGTCCTTAACTCAGCGTGTATGTGTGTGTGTGTGTTGGGGTACCTGGCCAATAATCAGTGCCTAATGGATAATCCTGAAGATACTTCAAAAGTTTCAGGAAAAAATTGTATTGAAAGATATTTTTTTTGGTGCAAAAAATGTTTGAAATCTACGCATAGGAGGGGGCTTCAAAAATTCATTGAAAGCATGTTTTTTTTAAACTATGTGTGGACTTCTAAAGTCTTTTGCATCCAAACAAACCCATCTTTTAAGTCCATTTTTGTCTTGAGCTACTTGACGTACTGTCACAGAAGCTACCGAGGTGAGACAGGCAGGGAAGAGTGTCACCAGCAGCAAGGTATGGCACGTGCACAGGCTGTGTGCGTTGGGTGGCATCAGGTACTTGAAGAAAAACCAGAGCCCCTGCATTCCTCGGCCTGGGGTTCTGATGCACGGCCTCACGCTGGTACTCACAGGTTGGCCTGCTGGGGAGGAGGCCACAGGGGACCAAACGCTGGAGCATCTGAAAACGGTGTCTGTACGCTGGCACGCTGTGTGCCAAGATTCCATTCCACATTTGGTTGTACATCTATTGTTTTGACTAAGCAACCAAATCCCCAATACATTAAGCTCAATTCAGGAGAGAGAAAGAACAAACCCCATACTTTCACATCCAGAATTAAAATCATTTTACTACTTCTGTAATTTGGTTGTGGTTCGAAGAGTAAGTTCTCTTCATAATCATCAATATCTTGTAAAATTACATTTCTACTTGCCTATTAGTAGTTGCTAAGCAAAGTTGTTTTCTTTTCCTTCATATTTAACAATTCCTATGTAAACTTGGCTTACTAATAAGGCCAATATTTACTTTCACTTCACCTACATCTGCCCTTTCTCAATTTTCTCCCTTTAAATCATTTGTGGTCTCAGTTAGAACAAAAGTAAATGAATAAAATGTGGGTTAGAATTGGCTTTAATTTAATTTTAATCCATAGTCCAAAAAATGTGTACAATATCCAATTTTATTAAAATTATTTTACTGGGTTACAAAATATTGAGGTAGTTTTTCAATATTGAGGAAAAGTGTTTATAAATCAAATCTTTTCCCATAAGGGTTTGAAGTATTACATTTGTGATTATTAACTAAAATTTATAGCTATAAAATATATCTAGTAATATCTGTCTGGAGTGGCCCTGTTTTTGTTAGCTATGCATAACATGCCAGAAACCATTCAGGAGTTGGAGTCAGAGGGTTGAGTCTTTCCCACAAAGCTGCCTCAGAGAAGCCAGGAGAGGAATGAGAGGAATGGTGCACTCATTTCAATGTCCGTCAATCCTGGCCAACAGCATGCGACCTCCTTTATAGAGACAAGACAGAATTCCGATGCATTGAATTTCTAAAAGAAAACAGTAACATACCACTTTGTTATTTTTTTCTTTGTTAAGATCTATTTGAAGATTTATTCATTTATTTGCAAGGCACAGTGACACACATGCACACAGAGAGAGAGAGAGGGTTGACACAGAGAGAGAGAGAGAGAGAGAGAGAGAGAGAGAGAGACAGACAGACAGAGAGATCTTACATTTGCTGGCTCACTCCCCAGATGGTCACAACAACTGGGGCTGGGACAGGATAAAGCCAGGAACCAGGAACTGTACCAGTGTCCTCATGTGGGTGGCAAGAGCTCGGTACTTGAGCCATTCATCTGCCACTCCCCAGGTGCGTTCTCAGGGAGTTGAATTGGAAGTGGAATACTCTTTTCAATCAGGGAATCAATCAAACATTAATTGAAATGTTGCAGTCGGAAAGGAAAGCAAGAGTACAACTATGTCTTGCACCCAGGACCTTAAGGAAGACCACACCCTCAAGGATCTTGCCATTCCACTGGAATGTTTAGAATACATGCAAGATCTGTGCCAACTTGTAAGATGCAAATAACCTGGTTGGGAGATGAAAATAGCAAGCTCACAACTCTGATAGAAAGCTAAGCTAACTGTTCTGTGGCTTTTGGAAACTCTGAGGTGAATGTTACAATTGCAGTGATAAGAAAATAAGGCTAGAACCAGAATGTAGAGTTGCATTATAGAATCTTATAGAAAGTTGCCAAGAGGTGTTATCAGCAGTAGCCAGCCACCATGGAATTGTACTTCAGGAAGATTTTTAGATCTCTCTCTCTCTCTCTCTCTCTCTCTCATTTTTTGAAGATTTATTTATTTATTTGAAAATCAGAGTTATAGAGAGAGGGAGAGACAGAGAGAGAGAGAGATTTTTCCATCTACTGGTTCACTTCCCAGATGGCCACAACAGCCAAGGCTTGGCCACACTGAAATTGGGAGCCAAGAGCTTTTTCTATGACTCCCATGTGGGTAACAGGGGCCCAAGAACTTGGGCCATCTTTTACTGCTTTTCCCAGATCATTAGCAGAGAGCTGGATCGGAAATGGAGCAGCTGGGACAGGAACTAGTGCCCATATGGGATGCTAGTGTTACAAGAGTCAGTTTTACCAATTGCATCACAATACCAGCCTCAGATTTTTAGATTTTTAATTATTTCTTCCTACCACTCAATCTTTGTGGCGCTAAGAAATGGTATAATTTCTATATCTCAAAATTTGTTATCTGGCCTAACTCATGGACTACCAGGTGAAAATCATGGTCTCTGCTCCCTTCAAGGAGTGCATGATTTTATACCTTAGACTCATTGACAGGTGGTAAAACCAACAGTTCAAGTGATTAAAGTCTAAAGGCTTTGTGTGACTTTAGACCAAAGACTGGTGAACTTTCACCTACCGAGGATGGCTGTGATTAGCAATAGAGCCAAAACAAGAAGCCTGCTTCCTAATTAACCTGGCTATTGAAAAGGTGGATACATATATAAAATATGTGCCAATCCTCCCTCTCAGCCCAAGGCAGGCATCATTAATTGATCACAGAGTTCTTCCTTTCTGTGTTCTCTTTTTCTTTTTTAAAGGTTTATTTATTTATTTGAGAAGCAGAGTTACAGACAGAGGGGGACAGAGAGAGGGGTCTTCCATCCAATGGTTCACTCCCCAGATGGCCACAACGGCTGGAGCTGAGTCAGTCTGAAGCCAGGAGCCACACGGGATGCCGGCACCTACTGCACCACCATGCTGCCCCCTTGCTGTGTGTGATTGGACTCCACCACTTCTCAAAACTCTACAGGAAGCTTCTACTGATTAATTGAAGTTGGCACCACAGATAAAGACTATTTGCTACCTTGCACTAGCAGGCAGTTTTGCCTTAAATAATGTTAATTAGCTCCCCCATTAGCTGTGCCCACTTACTACAATACCTTTTTTATAAATCACAATCCCTTGGCTTATCATCTAACACAAGAAGAACTGAGTAGTTCTCAAAATGTTTTAATCCTTAGAGGCAGTGTAATATTTTTGGAAGAATGATTTATGATACACCTGCAGTGCACCATCCAGGTAAACAGCCCAGAGGTCTAAATAAATCACTGGAGAAGTCTCTAGAATGTAGTCTGAGTGACAAGGGGATCACAGCAAATACCTGTTTTCTCCTGCTCTTCCTGACAGCTGAGTAGCAATTAGAGAAGTGTAAAATGCTGCCATGAGCAACAGAAGGTTTAATGCTGAGATGATGACAGTAGTTGAGCATTTCTGAGTGTTCACCATGTATTAGGTATACTCCTGTAGCTTTCCCAACCTCATCTCGTACAATCCTCACCATTAACTTTGTGATATAGCTATTATACCCCGACTTTGCAAATCAAGAAATTGACATTCAGAGAAACTAAGTGACTTTCCCAAGGCCATGCAACTCCTGAGTTTGCACCTAGATCTGTCTGCTTTCGCTACCAGCACTGTCCCCTGGGATCTTCCATGATGATGAAAATATCCTATGTCTGCTCTGTTCAATGTAACAGCTATTAGCCACATGTGGCTACTAATCCCTCGAAACATGGCTAATGCAACTAAGTACTCAATTTTTAAAAAATATTTATTTATTTGAAAGACAGAGTTACAGAGAGAGGTAGAGACAGAGGTCTTCCATCCGCTGGTTCACTCCCCAGATGACTGCAATGGCCAGAGCTGCACCGATCTGAAGCCAGGAGCCAGGAGCTTCTTCCAGTTCTCCCACGTGGGTACAAGGGCCCAAGGACTTGGGCCATCTTCTGCTGCTATCCCAGGCCATAGCAGAGAGTTGGATAGGAAGAGGAGCAACTGGGACTAGAACCAGCACCCATATGGGATGATGGCGCTTCAGGCCAGGGCATTAACCCACTGCACCACAGCACTGGCCCTCAGTATTCAATTTTAATTTTGCTAAATAGAAACTAAATAGCCCTCTGTGATTAGTGGTTACTGTATTGGACAGCAGAGTGCTAGGCTGTGCACTCCATGTATGTTTGACTGCTTACATTGAAGCAGGAATCTACTCTATGTCAGATACATAATAATTTTAAAGGACTGAATAGGTTTAAAAGCAGTGCACAGGGGTGGGTATTTGGCTCAGCAGTAGAGATGCCCATGTTCTGTATCCGAGTGCCTCGGTTCGGGTTCCTGCTCCACTTCTGCTCCAGTTGCCTGCTAATCTGCATCCTGCGAAGCAGCAGGTGATGGATCCAATAGCTGCCACCCACATGGGAAACCCAGATGGACCTTCCAGTTCCTAGCTTCAGCCTGCCCAGCTCAGGCTATTTCAATCATGTGGGGAGTCAACCAATGGAAGCGAGATCTCTCTGCTTCAGTTTCTGTGTTACTGTGCCTTTCAAATAAAATAAATAAATAAAATCTTAAAAATACGTGAACATAATTCATGTAGAAATCTCATTATCAAGAATGCCAAGATTGAAAATTGATCTGAAACATCAACTCTGGACAATTTGCTGAGATTCCTCATGCTTTGAGACTCACCATCATCACCAGGATAATGATAAAGGCAATGCTATTTGCATACTTCAGTAGAGGAATGAAAATTTAACAAAATACACCAATTTTGTAAAGAAAATTTCATCTATGACTCCTTGGTCAGTCAGAGGACAAAACCTAATTCTTTTTCATCTTTCTTAGGAGCGGAAGTTGAATTTCTACTTCACACAAAGAAACCAAATGAATTCAGTGATCTTCTCCCTTTGCAAATGTAGTAAGGAACCATCTTCTTTCAGTAAATGTTTATAACGACGGCAGTGCCCATCGCTGGAATCAAAATAAAGTTAAGATGTAGCCAAAGTGGATTTGGATCATTTGAAAACCATTCCTTAGAAAAGGAGACATGCCATGCATAACTTTTGCTTGCATATTGCCGAAGAGCTAGATTCATTCTCCCTCCAGAAAAACCAATGCTATAAATCATTTTATAATCTCCCCAAATCATGAAGATGGTTCTTGATAACTTCACCTTTGGGCAAGTTTCTATGAAAGCAGTGATTTCCAAAGTTTAATGGGTGCTAAATAAAGCCACCCAAGAAGCTTGCTAAAATGCACACTCCCAGCTGCCACTCATAGATTCTTATTGGGAAGAGCCCAGCAACCCTTGTAATTTTGTTCCATGACCTACACTTTGAGAAAAGCATAAATTCTGCTGTAACTCTACCAGGGACCAGGGAAAAGATCAACTCGATAGGACCTCTTCCTTCTCAAGAAGCATGCAGAACCAACACACTTGGGCCAGGCATTGACTGTGGAGCACCTGGCCACATGGGCTCCTTCCATCCTTCTCTCCACACCACTGTTTCACAGAAGTCAATACTGGCTCACTAATCAGTTTAAGCCCATACCCATTGCCCATATAACCTACATTGGTTCTATCATAGTGAAACCCATTGGTTGGGAGAAAGACATAGACACTCTCTTGTTAGCCATATATAGGAAAGTAGTCCCCAGACCTATTGGCAGCATTTTGCAACTATGTGGGAAACCAGCCTTGGAATAAGACTGCCACTGTGAGCGAAATGCAGAGCAAGAGACATCCAGGGTGCATAAGGTGTTCTTGAGTCAGCACAAACCAACTGTGGAGCCTACCTTCCCTCCAGATTTCCCAGCACTGTAAGTCAATATATTCTTCATGTCTTCAACAGTTTAATTCTGCTATTTGCACCATAAAAAGACCTAACTAATTCAGGCTGCTGTTTCAGATTTTATATACCCATCTTTCTTTCTTAGCTTTGATCTCTGTGTCTTCAAGCTGTTTTACCATTCTTTTTTCAATACCCATTGAAGCATTATGCAAGTGCCTCCAGAAACATTTAAGTTCCCATTACGCATTCAACTCCCCCATACAATGGCTACTGGTGCCCTCACTATTCCTCTTCTTTACCTGCATGTCTCTTCTCACCAAAACGGAGCCCGCAGAGATGCATTGAAAGCCCTTGGACTGGCTTCTGAAGTTCGCATGCTTCTAAGAAGCTCCCCTTCCAGAGGCTGGGTGAGCTCAGCAGCTCCGCTCTGTCTGTCTTTATTCTTACTGCCCTGGAACTCCAGGTGCATCTCAAAAGCATTGCGACACTCGGTACCATCTGGTGCTTTCACGCACCGTCTTCCCGTATTTTTGACTCATCCCAGTAGAAAAAGACAAGATGCAGCCGAAACCACACTGGACCACCAATGAAGTCAGATGGCTACTGGCAGTGGCCGGAGGGGCAGTTGAATAGGTGGCCACCAATGTAGAACCTGGGGCTGCCAAGCTCTCTGTCCAAAGAGCAGCAATGGGCAGCGGTAGAGTTCTGTATTCCGAAGACAGAAAGCCTGAAAATTCACTCTCTCTCTCCCCTTTTTTTTTTTCTTCATTTAAGGAAAGGAGAGGAAATGAAATTTGAAAGTCAGCAGTACAAACCAAATCTAGGAAGTTTGCAATGCCAAAAGAAAACAATATCAAGTAGAATTTTGAACAGTTTTTTCCCCAGCCTTGGATGTATGGATGAAAAAACTGTTCCTAAATACCTCCTCCTAATTATTTTGTGGGCCATGGTGGGATTGGAACCAAGGCCTATAGCACATTTCCAGAACGCCATGTTTCTGAAGGAAACATCGAGGAAATCAAGCATTCCTCTAAACAAATGCTATCACCAGGCTTGTTTGTTTGTGTATGTATTTAGTTGTTGCCGTCTGCTTTATCACTTATATAAGGTAACATTCTTTTAAATTGGGCAGATGGACTTCATTCAAGTTCTGACAGTAACTCTTTGTATTGGTACAAATGGCTTCAGAGGTATTTAATTACCATTAGTAGTCATCCGTTTGCTCCTAGCTGGTGACATTTGGAATAGTAAGCAGGCCGAATTCTTTGTGTCCAGTGAGTTCATAGAAAGTTAAGCCTACTTTTGACAACAGACTCAAGCTTAGCTACCATTAACCCCTCTTCAGTTACTGGACGATGTGTTTGAACAGTATGAATGCTTAATGAAGGCTAAATATTTCAGTTTCTAACTTAAAACCTTCTTGTTATCTGCCAGAGAGCTGAGTGACTGGCAAGAGGAGTTAGGCTCAAGTAAGTCTGCTTGTGCACTAAAAGAAAATTAATTTAACAACTATTTCTTTTCAAACAATGTAACAAATCAGAAACTCTCATCCTGATGCCTTTTCCCTTTCACAGACCAGTGCCGGGGCTTGTGATTTTCACCAGTTTGGCATGAGAAAGTGAGCTTGGCTTACCTGTCTGAACTAGGGAACTTACCTCGTCTTCAAAAGGAAACCACAAGAAAATGTTGTCAACTGTTAGCAAAGCTCCTAAAAGTGGCATCTGGAAGTTCCTGCCACAAATTCTAGGACTGTCCTTGGGGAAAAGCCAATGTGTCATCCGTGAAGCTGAGCAAACCGCTCTGGCTAGCAGCTTGGGGGAGATGGGGAGACGCGTTCAGACGCTCCGGGTCTGGTTGATGTGCAGGACACACCCCTACAGCTCACTCCTTCAGCAACCTCCCTCATAAACAAGGCTATGGACCACGCCAAGCAAAGCTGGAAGATAGAAGGAAACCAAGGTTAAAAACTCATGTGGAGGACCAAAATGGCAAAGTTGACAGCTGACTCCAAGAAAGGGATGCTCACGGGAAAGGTTTGTAAGAAGGCAACACAGCCTGGGAACGTGGTTTAAGCACGTCTTCATAAGAGTAAGCAAACGTTGCAGAGGTTTCTTTGGCTATGCCTTAAACTTCTTCTTCATTCTTCTGATTCGATAGCATCGCTGTGTTACACCCGGGCACCCAAACAACCTGGGACGTGCAGCCGCACAGATGGATCTACCCATCAGCCTTTGTGAAAACACACACACACACAAAACAAGAACAATCACAAAAATCCACCTGCTGCTTCTTGCTTGGTGATCTATGGGCTATGTATTCCTTTAGGAGTTTCCAAATAAAGTGCACCAGGGCATTTTTCATTAATTAATTCTATACTAATTTTCTTAATGTGCTTTGCCCTTCGTTTTTGTCAGTTGTGTATTGTTGCAGCCAGGAGAAGAACGTGAAGTGAAATCGGAACAAGTGTTTTCCTACTGTCATTCAGACACCCATCTCGTTCATGTACGGATGCAACAAACAGTTTATTGAGCACTTATTACATGCCTAAGAGTGTGCTGGGCACTGGGAATATAGAGATGTTTACGGTTCAGTGCTTGCCCGTGAGGATCTCGCTGTCTATATGGAGAGACAGACAAGCAAGGATAGGAGCAGTAGCTTGTAGGTATTAATCGTGCTTGACACAGCTCAGGACAAGCAGCAGTGCTCCTGGAACACATTGTAAACGTGTGGTCTGATAGAAAGAGGATTTGGCGGAGCCGGCAGATCATGTAAATTCTGAAGCAGGCATGCCAGCCTTCAGTGCGAGAACCTTCACCCTCGGGTGCATCTGTAACCGATCGGGACAGCTCTGAGGCGAGTTCAGAAAGGAATTTCCTGGGTCAATTCTCTTAAACTGGGCCCCATACAACAGCTAAAAGAGGTGAGTAGAATCTACGCAGATGTCATTCTGGCCTCTGTAGGTCTTCCCCAGCTAAAAGTCCCACCCTGGGGTGGCCATTAGGTGCAGGGACTATGCTACCTCTTGGGATGCAGTGGCTAGGTTTGAGTTCTAGCTCCACCTCTGATCCAGCTTCCTGCTGGTGTGCACCCTGGGGGAGGAGAGAGGCAGCAGGTAATGGCCCAAGGAGTTGTGCTCATGTCACCCACATGAGAGACCTGGGTTGAGTTCTTGGCTCCCAGCTTCAGCCTGGCCCAGCCTCAGCTGTTGCAGGCATTTAGAGTAAACAGGAAGATCTCCATTTGTCTGTCTTCCTCTCTGCCTTTTGAGTTAAATAATAAATAAATATTTTTTTAAGATTTATTTATGTATTTGAAAGGCAGAGTTACAGAGAGGCAAAGGCAGAGAGAGAGAGAGAGGTCTTCCATTCACTGGTTCACTCCCTAGATGGCTATAACGGTAGAGCTGTGCCAATCTGAAGCCAGGAGCTTCTTCCAGGTCTCCCACGTGGGTGCAGGGGCCTAAGGACTTGGGCCATCTTCTGCTGCTTTCTCAGGCCATAGTAGAGAGCGGATCAGAAGTGGAACAGCTGGGTCTCCAACCGGCACACATATGGGATGCCAGCATTGTAGGATGCAGCCTTATCTGCTACACACAGTGCCAACCCCGATAAATATTTTTTTAAAAACCCACAAAGTCCTATCCTGCTGACAATGTGCCCAGGAAAGGAGTAGCCAAGTTCCTCCATGTACACTGCATAATTTCTGCTTCCCACCACATTACTGAGCTGAATCATCTAATTCTGGCTTCTCCAAGGACCATTCAGGCCCAAGTGAGCAGCCACATAAGCTGCTGGGTGGATTTACCAGGTTTTGGTGGGACAGGAACGGTAGAGGAAGGGTAGCCGGTGGCTCCAGGCCTTTTCTGGCAGCTGCTCACTGGAGAAGCAGGCAGCCACAGGGAAAGAAACAGGGCTGGTGGCGCCTATAAAATGGCAAGGTGGGTGTGTGGCAGGGAGGGCCACCCAGAAAGCAATAAAGCATCCCCATCCCAGCACACCGATGACTTCTAATTGAGCAACTTGGAGTTTCACAGAGACCTTTGTCTAAAGACTTCTTTTACTAGAGGCTGCAAAATCAGCTCTTAAAACATCTGATAACCTTGCCAGCAGAGGAAACCCCTTTAAAGTTAAAGGAGGTTTGAATCTGGATGCAGAAGTTTACCCAGTACTCTCTCCTTTACCAATCCTATCACCTTTAGTTTGGGGCCAGATCATGAAAAAGAAAAGCTTCCAATAGCAATAGGTGGGCCCTGAATAGAATGGTTCGATGCTCAGAAATCCTACAGAGGAGACAGAGGCTGAGCCTAAGGAAGGGCGTTTTCCTGGCGGGTGCAAGGGAGGACATGAGCTGGGGTGGCTGCTCACCCCGCATCCCTCGGCCAACACATTCCCCTGGGGACTAGAGTCAGACAACCTGTGTGCAGCCCCTGGTTCCCTCTCTTACCAGCTGTGCCATTTTCAGAAAAACATTTGTCCTTGTGGGTGCTCAGTTCCCATACCTGCAACATGGGAAAAGGAAGAAAATATCCACCTCCCAGGGTTGTGGGAATTCACTGAAGCAGTTCCTGCCAAGTATTAGGACAGTGCCTAGTACTGTGTAAACACAAGGCCTGTGTTCAGAAAATAAACTAACGATGCTGCCCCACCTCAGAACGCTGCTGTAACACTGGAACGTTACCTCCAACTAAAGATGAGAAAATTGGAAGTGAGGAGTCCTGGAGAAACCACAGAAGGCCAGAGAGCTCTAGGATGGGGAGTGAGGATTTACACTCGCATTGAAACCACTGTGTAGTCTCTACTCTTTTCCATTAGTTCCATGCTGTACTCAATGATTTTTTTTTTTTTTTGGTTAGTTCTCTTGCTTTGCTTATATGTCAATGTGTTTCTATTTCCATATAATTTTCTTTCCCAGAAATTCTGTTTGCTCTACAACCATAAAGACCTGTCATGTTGGACATCTCTAAGATTTCTGATTTTTGTGTGTGTGTGAACATGCCCAGGGTACCCAGTTGGTTCCTGCCAGTACTTACTTTACTCAAAAGAGTCCCAATAACCTGGACCAGTCTAGCCAGCTATCAGGGACCTACAAGAATGGTTTCTAAGGAGCCAATCCTACATAATGGTCATTTTACTGATTGTATGATCTGGGCAATGACACAGACCATGGAATGTGTAGGCAGCAAGGGATGGGAAGATACGCTTCCAGCTTGGCCAATTTCTACTCCTTTCTACAAGGTTGGATTCACTCCAAAAGACTTCTATCTGCTGTGAGGACAAGGGAAGGACTAAATGGAATCCACTCATCAACCTACCCAAAACCAAGGGCTGTCTCTGCCCTTCCTCTCTTAAGCTGCTCAAAGAATGGTGTCGGGGAAACATGTGATTGGTGCTAAGCCTTGGCCTGGCAGTCGCTACAAACATGAGCCTCACTTTCCTGCTCCCCTGTACATTGCTCTTTGCTTGAGGTATTTGTTTCATCATGTGTCTTGAACAAGTCAAGCTTCCTCGTACACTCTCTCAGGTAGTGCTGTTTAGTTTTATTTCTAATTAAATCACAGCACACCAAATTTGTATCTGGGGAGATGTTTGTGGGTACAAAACTAAAAACAGCTTTAGCTAGAAGGAGGGCGGTGTTATTTCCCATAACAAAAAGCCTGGAACTGGAGAAGCCTCAGGCCAGTGGACTTAGCAAGCCAGTGGCACTGTCACAGACCCAGAACTTTCCTTCCTTTCTTCTCTCAATACCGACAGGTGAGTGACATCCCTCTGATTTGGGGTGATGGCACTATCCAAAGGCCAAAGAGTGTCTCTCTTCTTTAGGCCTTTTTTTTTTGACAGGCAGAGTAGAGTAGACAGTGAGAGAGAGAGATGGAGAGAAAGGTCTTCCTTTGCCATTGGTTCACCCCACAATGGCCACTGCGGCCAGCGCACCGCGCTGATCCAAAAGCAGGAGCCAGGTGCTTCCTCTTGGTCTCCCATGCGTGTGCAGGGCCCAAGCATTTGGGCCATCCTCCACTGCCCTCCCGGGCCACAGCAGAGAGCTGGACTGGAAGAGGAGCAACCGGGGCAGAATCCGGCGCCCCCACCAGGACTAGAACCTGGTGTGCCGGTGCCTCAAGGCAGAGGATTAGCCTAGTGAGCCGCGGAGCCAGCCTAGCCCTTTTTTTAAAGCAAGGATCTTCCCACAACCCCCAGAGCAGACTGCATCTTGAGTTTCATTGGCTGCACTGGATCTTCGCCCACCTCTAACTGACCACTGGTAAGAGGTCACTGAGTTACTCAAGACTCCCTCCCTGAGGTTGGAAAGAAGCTGAGGCTCCCATATAGGACAGAGCGCTGGTTCAAGGCCTGGCTGCTCCACTTCTGCACCAGCCCCCTGCACCAGGGAAGGCAGCAGAGGACAGTCCAAGTGCTTGGGCCCCTTCCATCCATGAGGGAGACCAGGATGGAGCTCCTGGCTCCTGGCTCCTGGCTTCAGCCTGGCTCACACCTGGCTATTGGAGCCGCTTGGGGAGTGGACCAGTCTGTGGAAGACCATTTCCTCTCTCGCTTTCTCTCTGCCATTCTGTCTTTCAAATAAGTAAGTAAATAAATAAATCTTTGAAGCGTAAAGAAGCCCAGACTCCATCAAAACACAAAGCTCTCTGATAACCTGGTTCTGTGAACAGAGAAGAGCAGCAAAGGACACTGGTTAGAACACCAACAGTGCCTGCCACTGCATCTGAAGTCATGAAGAATGAAGACCTCGCATGTATACACTTGGACAGTTGCTCCTTAAAATGCAGGGCAAAGACACGCTTAAATGCATTTACTCCTGGAGTGGCTGCTGAAGACTAACGAGATGGTGTTTGTGACAGGGCCAGCTGACAGTGTGGCGCATACTAGTTTTTGAGTGCCTGTGGGTTTCTCCTTTTGCCTCCCTTTTTGGAAGCCTCTCGGGGTACAGGTTTCCGTTAGAACTGATGACTTTCCCTTGCTTCTTCACCTCCGTGGGGTCTGCCTCGCGTTCTCCTGCCTTCTCCTGTGATTCCTGGCTTTGCGGCACTAGCAGCCGTGCTGTTCAGAATGCGATCATTACTTGCTATTAATACCACTGTTGGAATAATTGATAAATGTGGAGCACCAAACGATGTTCGCCCCAAGTTCCTATCTGTTTGTTGTGTTTGACCCCAATGATGTGGCCAATTGGGGATGCTCCAATTAAAGGTAATGAACCGATTTATTTTCCTGTGCTGTGTTGTGTTTAATAAGTAAGAGCCTTCCCTGCACTTTGGCCAGTGAATATACCCACACATTAATCTTGATCAATTGCCAGCAAGCATTTAATGAGGGTCTTTGTTAGTATGCTTTAGGATCCTCCTTTGCTCTATTTACCGTTGGTAGAAAAATCTAATAAAGGAGAATTCATATATGTTGTTCCTAGCTAAGATTCCTGCCGCCCTGAGAAAGAGACGAGCATTGAGTTTGCATAACAGCACAGGGCCATGAAGCTGCAGGGGTTCAGACTATTATTAAAAGACACATATACTTTTAAAAATTGAAGATTATCACTAACATGTATGAGAGGAACTACTCCAAGGTAAATGGTGGAGAAAAAACATTATTCTGTATTGTAATAGAATCAATGGGGCTGGTGCTATGACTTAGCGGGTAAAGCTACCGCCTGCAGTACCGGCATCCCATATGGGTGACAGTTCGAATCCCAGCTGCTCCACTTCCTATCCAGCTCTCTGCTATGGCCTGGGAAAGCAGTAGAAGATGGCCCAAGTCCTTGGGATCCTGCACCCACATGGGAGACCCAGAGGAGGCTCCTGGCTCCTGGCTTCAGATGGGCGCAGCTCTGGCCATTGTGGCCAATTGGGGAGTGAACCAATGGATGGAAGACCTCTCTCTCTCTCTCTCTCTCTCTCTGCCTCTCTTTCTCTCTCTGTATAACTCTAACTTCAAATAAATCTTTTTTTAAAAAAGAATAGAATCAACGATCTCTTTTTAATGTTACTATGTTTAAACCATTTTTTAAAAAAATAGTCAAGGCTAAAAATACATTTGTTTCTAACGAATCAGTCATACTGGACACCTGACAGCTCTGTGCTAGGAGAACGGAAGGCACAAAAGTCAGGGAATCCTGCCCAGCCCCTGGGAACCCCAGCCGGTGAGGGTGAGAAGTCACGTAATGAGCTTGCGCAGAGCAGGACAGTATTGTGCAGGGCAAGGAGGACCATGATGGCTTCTGGCACTGTCCCATCCCACTGGTGGCCTTGAGCAACCTACCTCTCTGCTGTGGGCCTCACTTGATAAAATGGGTGACTTGGACTAGAGCTTGTTCAAAGGGAGTCAAACCCAAAAATTATGTGGTTCTCAAAGTGTCCCCCAAATCACGACCAGCTGGAGTCGTGCACACGGGTTTGCCAGGATGAGCTAGACTTCGAGTGAGTTTTGAAGGATGGAGGCCTTGGCACTGTGTGCAGGGATTCTGGGAGGAAGGAGGGGTAGAGAATATAGTCAGGACAGCAGGAATTAAGAAGAAATAAGTGATGACTCTGGGCTGGAATGAGGGAATGTGCTGGCCATTTGCCTCAGGAAACCTAGCTGGATGATAAGCACAGAGCAAGATAGGAAGTTTAGAGGCCGGTGCTGTGGCGTAGTGGGTAAAGCTGCAGAGCCAGCATCCCATGTGGACGCCGGTTCAGGTCCCAGCTGCTCCACTTTCAATCCAGCTCTCTACTATGACCTAGGAAAGCAGTGGAGGATGGTCCAAGTGCTTGGGCTCCTGCACCCGCATGGGAGACCAGGAGAAGCACCTGACTCCTGGCTTCAGATCCACCCAGCTCCTACCATTGCGGCCATTTGGGGAGTGAACCAGTGGAAGGAAGACCTTTCTCCCTGTCTCTCCCTCTCACTGTCTAACTCTACCTCTCAAATTAATAAATAAATTTTTAAAATAAAATAAAACAAAATAAAATGTCCTCGTGTGCAAATGAGGATAATACACACACTTCCTGGTGGGGCTGGCATTGTGGCACAACAGGTTAACCCATCACTTGTAATGCAGGCATTGTTTTAGTCTAGGCTACTCAGCTTCCTGCTAATGTGCAGGAAAGCAGTGGATGTTAAAACTCCAGTACCTGGACCCCTGACACCCAAAGGGGAGACCAGGATGGAGTCCCTGGCTCCTGACTTTGGCTTAGCCCAGCTCCAATTATTGTGGCCATCTGGGGAGTGAGCCAGCAGGTGGAAGAATTCTCTCTCTCTCTCTCTCTCTCTCTCTCTCTCTCTCTCCCTCTGCACCTCTGTAACTCTGCCTTTCAAATAAAATAAATAAATCTTTTTTTTAAAAAACCCACTCCCAAGAGATGTTGTATGAATTAAATAAAGACCTGAGGCACGTTTAGAACCACGTAGGGGGGAGGGACGGGCGTTTGGTGCAGCGGATAAGTCCCTGTTTGGGACAGCCATGTCCCACATCAGAGTGCCTGGTTCAAGTTCCAGCCTCCTGCTAATGTGCACCCCGCGGGAGAGCAGATGATGCCTCAGGTACCTGGGTCCCTGCCATCCACGCGGGAGATCCAGATGGAAGTGGCGGGCTTCTGGCCTCAGTCCGGCCCAGCCCTGGCAGTTGCAGGGATCTGAGGAGTGAGCCAGCAGAAGGACGATCTCTCTCGGTCTCTCAGCCTTTTAAATAAAATGCAAAGGCAAGGAAACTAAACCACGCAGGGCACATGGTAGGTCCCATGTGAGTCAAGCGTTTTTTTGGAAAAGACCTGCTGAGTCATTCTCTGCCTTGCCTGTGCGTATCGTTAACGGTGCAGGTGCTTCTAAGTTTTTGTGTCCAACGTCCACAGTACACGGCTTATAGACAACTTTTACTTGGAGCTCCGTCTGCATGAATCACTTAAATATGCTAACTAATACTTCAAGAACACTGTAAAATCCTCTGAGCAAGGCCGTGGCCTGACGCTTCAGCCGTTTTAATTAGTTTCACCTTCTCGGCTCTGCGATCCAGAAATCACTAATGGCGCCACGCCACAGCAGCCGCCTGCTCACTGTCACAGCTCTGCTACTATTTAAATCTGACGCATCACGCTCCCTCTGTGTGAACTCCCCAAACCTCTGACACGATAAAAATGATCATCAAGATGTGATTGTCGTGGTTTAGAAAAGATGTTGTAAAAAGGTGTTGGGTCTTTTTTTTTTTTTCTTTCTCTATGAACACTTTTTTCCCTGTTGTCTCCAAGTTGCAGCCATTAGCATGAAGAAAATGTCAGCCCTTCCTCCAATGAGGAGCGAAGGGGATTTTTAGAACCAAGAAGAGTGACATCTGGTAAGCAAACACTCGCTTCTCCAGCAGGCAGTGGGAGTGTGCCATGGCAACCCTTCCCGGGCACTAACTTTAAGGCTTGGCTCCTGCTCTCCCCCCAGGCTGACCTCCGCGGCAGCACCTGGCATGAATGCCAATGAGCGGGGAGCCCCCAGCAACCCCAGAGAGGCTGCTGCTCCGCGGAGAAGCGAGCTCTTACTGAGGAGCTCTCTCCCAGAGCACTGCTTTTGTTTTTAAAGATTGTACCTTTGAATTCAGTCCTTTGTTTTAGGAATGCCTCAAATAGAACTTGTTACATGTAAAGAACACTTGAATTTTCTTTCCCTCCTCAGAAGTTGAGTCAACCCAGGATCTCGCTGCGGGTCCCCAGCCCTCGGGTTCTGCGATGTGGCGTGCCACTGGGACCATCTGAAGTCACAGCCGGCTCCTGGGGCTCTTGCAAGCTTGGCAATTTAACAATCTCGTCTTCAAATGCCTGTCTCACACCTTAATTCCTCTCTCCTCCATGCTTGGTGGTCCTGCCATTTTTCTATTTTCAGCAGAATAGGGCAGGGTCTATTTGCCAGAACAATTTTTTTTTTTTTTTCTGAAAACCCAGTTTCTTGCCCTTCCAAAGCAAAGGGTCCCTGGATCAAAATAGAATCAGAAGTTGCATTTGGCATCACTCAGGCAACCTTCTCAGCAGAGGCCAGGGACACTTTTCTCTGAAACCAGGGTTTTCATCAAGGCCACAGAGCACAAGTGAATTCTGCAATGAACATTTACAACACTTAGGACCAGGAAACCAGCTCCAGGTAGGCAGGAACAACTGACCCTTGTTTCCTCCTCCAAACCCCGCTGCTGGATTCTTCCTAATCCCCCATGGCACTTCTTGATGATGGGCTCCATTTGCTCCTCTTGAAATGTTTATACATGAACGTTGCCTACCAAATCAGCCCCTAAGATACACTGAGGCAAGAACCACACGGGGTCTTCCTGAACCTTCCAGACTCACTGAGGTGGGAAATGTCCAATTCAAGGCCTTCTAAAGACTACGAAATCCTTTGATCTGGCTCTGCCCATGCTATTTGAAATTCAATAAATCTATAGCAGGCTAATTTTTAAAAGATTTATGTATTTATTTGAAAGGCAGTTACAGAAAGAGAGAAGGAGAGACAGAGACAGAGAGAGAAAGAGAGAGAGAGAGAGAGAGAAATCCTCCACCCACAGGTCTACTCCTCAATTGGCTGCAACCACCGGGGTTGGGCCAGGCTGAAGCCAGGAGTCAGGAGCTTCTTCC
The DNA here is from genome assembly GCA_949820135.1 of Sylvilagus floridanus. Classification (NCBI taxonomy): domain Eukaryota; kingdom Metazoa; phylum Chordata; class Mammalia; order Lagomorpha; family Leporidae; genus Sylvilagus; species Sylvilagus floridanus. The sequence continues at coordinate 93,903,382 of OX463244.1, read as the reverse complement.
AGGTCTCCCACATGGGTGCAGGGCCCAAGCACTTGGGTCATCCTCTGCTGCTTTTCCAGGCACATCAGCAGGGAGCAAGATAGGAAGTGGAGCAGCCAGGACTTGAACCAGAGCCCTCATGGGATGCCAGCACTGCAGGCCATTCCTAACTCACGGTTCCACAGCGCTGGGCCCCCAGGCTAGTCTGTAAGTTGAATGAGGTGCATATCGAAATGGCCTGTGGCAGACAACAGGCTCCCCACCCCTGCTCCAGAGCACCAGGACTAGAACCTTGGGGAATGCAGTCATCCCCCTTTCCCGTGGTTCTGTTTTCCCTGCTTTTGGTCACCCGGGTCCACAAGAAAGGTGAGGACCGCACAATGAGGTATTCTGAGAAGACGGGGACCACATTCGTGTACCTTGTATTAAAGTATGTTGGTATCATTTCTCCATGTTATTACTAGCTACTGTTGGTAATCTCTTACTAAGCCCAATTTATAAGGTAATTTCACAGGTGTGCATATGCAGGAAAAATCAGCATCGTCTGTCTAGGATTTAGCAGCATCTGTGGTTTCAGTCTTTTGCTAGGAATTCTGGAAAGTATCCCCCTAGAGATAAGGGAAGAACACTGGACTTACTGAATGAACTTGGACCTTTTTACATCTTTTCAATTCCATCAATCAGGTAAGATAGCCTCAAAGCAAAGCAGTGGGGAAGTTTATCCTACCTATTTTCTTTATTCCAGAACTTTTAAAAAAAGACTTACTGTATTTATTTGAAAGACAGAGTTACAGAGAGAGGGGGCAGGGAGAGACAGACAGAGAGCTCTTCTCTCCACTGGTTTACTCCCCAAATGGCCACAACAGCCAGAGATGGGCTGATCTGAAGCCAGGAGCCAGGAGTTTTTTCGGGGTCTCCCACGTTGGTGGCAAGGATCCGAGGACTCAGGCCATTTTCCACTGCTTTCCCAGGTGAATTAGCAGGGAGCTGGATTGGAAGTGAGCAGCTGGGACTCGAACTGGCGTCCATATGGGATGCCAGCCCTGCAGACAGTTTTACTGACTGTGTCATAGCGCTGGCCCCTTTTCCAGGACTCTTGAAGGCAGCTGACATAGTTCAAGGTTAATAGGCACACTGGACAGTTCTTCGGAGCCTGCTACCCTATTGGGATGTTTTAGCTTTGCGATGCTGACCTCTTCACCTTACGGGAGCTTGGATAGTGACCTGACATTGCTGGTAAGCATCGCTTTTGCGTCACGGGTAAATGATAGTCAGTCATCCTTGCAATGTCCCTGGATAATTGGTATCTGTCCTGTCTAATTATTCCCATGAGAGGTGAGTGGTCTTTCTTAAATTTCTGAAATGAGGCTTCAAGTTTCTGGAGCAATCACAGTTAGCTACTCGCTGGCCAATTGGGCAGGTATAGGAAGCATATTTCCCTAGATTTCAGTGAATCACAAGAGGCATATTTATTTTCAAACTTTTGATTCCTTGTGTTTCATCAATCCTTTCTTAAGAAGACATCAGTATGAATCTTCCATTTGAATGTACTAAGTTTGGTCCATTGCACATTAATTTGGACACTTTTAATATACAAATTTTTAAAAATAATTAAAATTCAGGGCTGGCGCCGTGGTCCTGGTTGCTCCTCTTCCAGTCCAGCTCTCTGCTGTGGCCCAGGAAGGCAGTGGAGGATGGCCCAAGTGCTTGGGCGCCTGCACCCCATGGGAGACCAAGAAGAAGCACCTGGCTCCTGGTTTCGGATCGGCGCAGTGCCAGCAATAGCAGCCATTTGGGGGATGAACCAACAGAAGGAAGACCTTTCTGTCTGTCTCTCTCTTTCTCATTGTCTAACTCTATCTGTCAAATAAATAAAAAATAATTAAAATTCACACGTGGATTGTTTTGTAATCAGAATTTAAAATTTGTAAAAAAAAAATTACAATTTGTAATGATAGCATACAGAAAACTGTCAAGGGGCAACTGGGCTGCACTGAAATGTTTTTGCTGCAGACAAGTATATCCTTTTACGGAGTATTTGTCAATGCCTGTATTCAAAGAAGCACTTCTCTAGGCATGTGCTCAGAAGTTAGGAAATAATTATATTTCCAAACATAATCTTTGCTAATCATCCCATTTTGTTTTACTTAAAGATAACCTGGGAGTTTCTAAGACAGGCACAATTATCTTTGATCTCAGCTCTGAGGTAGCATCGTTACAGGAAATAATTTGGGAGGAGGGAGAAACAAACTCACAGGCCGACTTTTTTTTCTTTTTTCTCGAAAATTCTCATTCTAATTACAAAGAAATACACCAGCAAGGAGCTGCCTACATCTAGCTTCTAGCTGCTTACAGCGAGATATGCTGGAAAGTACTGAATTGAGAGCGATGTTTCACATCCCATCCTGGCGAGTCCAGCACTGGCGATGTTCGGCAGTGCCTGAATCAAGACAAGGCTCAGTGGAGTCTAGTGAACTTCTGTTGAGCACCAAAAATATTCTGAGGCCTGTGCTAAGTTCGGGGGCCAGGGCAGCAGTCTTGACCTCCACAGCCTACTCTCTGGGAGAGAGCAAGGGTAAATAGCAGTTCCAATATAACGAAATAAGTGACGTCCAAATCGACGTAGAAACACAGAAGGGGCAGGAGGGGGGCTGACTGCCTGTGCTGTGCCCTGTAAGGGAAGGACTCGCCTTGTAGGTGGGAAAGGTGATAGAAGCCGAGGAACCACAAGGACAGGAGGTCTGGTGGGTGGGGGGAACTGCCTGGCATTTGTGCAACAGGGGCTCTTAGACAGGGGTGGGGTGGAGAACAAGGTCAGCACGGGGCAGGTGCCGTGTGCCCCAGGAAGGTAGGAGGGTCACAAGTCTCTGGCCAACGCTCAGTTTTCTAGGAAGCCACAGCCATGGGGCCCAACTCACGCTGAGCTCCTGTGTGCTCCTTGCAAACTCTTTGTACTCAGACCACCTCGGCTGGCACTCAACTTCCTCTTGCAGGCTGTGGCTAAAGCTGTGGGCCTTTCCTGCAGCATCCTGGTTAAGGGAAGATGACCAAACACCTGCCACATTTCAGTTACCCCAGAGACGCGTGATAGATGCTCAGACCATGGCCTCAGGAAACCCCCAAGCAAGCATCCCTCCTTGGTGCCATCCCCCAGGACTCCGAGGTGCTCCAAGGTGGCAAGTCGCCAGGATGGCAAACAAAGCCACGCTGTGTGGAGAGGACAAGATCACCATCTCAGTCTCCCTTCTGTGTCCAAGTGGTACACAGATATATGTGCCAGCGGCCTTCCTAAAACACTGCCTTCAGCCCAATCCAAAGGTATGCAACTGTTGCATTATTTACAGGGGCTGGCACATTGGCTTCTTTCTTTGGGAGCATCCAGAATGTCTTAGCACTTTAAAAAAAATCTTTTTTAAAAATTTTTTACCATTTCGTAGTAAAGTATGATAAGAAAGAGAGATGAACAAAATGTGTAAGCTTTTGGAAAAATAAAGAATGCTGTGCTATAAGGCATTTCACATCAGCCAGCAGGGGACACTGACACTGGCACCAGAGAATGGGGCCTTTGGATGGTCTGTAATAATTGCATCATCTATAAATGATCACTGAACATCTTTGAGGTGCAGCATTCCTGGGGGAAAAAGGCTTCTGGTGAATGGTGTCTGCCCTCCCAGGGAAGGGGAGTGCTGGCCGTTACCCTGAGCACCAGAGGTTGGATAGAAATAGGTATGTGCAGAGCTGGGGGAGAGGATGATGAGAGAGTTCTGCAGTCAGCAATAGCAGGCGTGAGAGGCCCAGGGGGAGCTAATGACACCAGGTCACCCAAGCACCAGGCTCCACCTACCCTGCTGGCTGCAGTGGGGGACAACAGACATTTTATTTACCCTTGAGAATGGAGAAAGCTCGTCAGCCTGCTGCTCTCTGATCTGCAGTGAGGGTGGCCCCTGGCTCACACTTCTGGTGAGCAGCTCCTTAGGAAAGGGGCACATTTGAGCCCTGGTTGCTCTGCTTCTGATCCAGCTCCCTGCTGATGCACCTGAGAAAGCAGCAGAACATGGTCCAGGTACTTGAGCCCCTGCAGCCACGTGGATCCTGTCTTCGACCTGGAGCAAACCTGGCTGTGCGGCCATTTGACAAGTGAACCATCTGGTGAAAACTCTCTCTCTCTCTCTCTCTCTCTCTCTCTCTCTCTCTATCACTCTGCCTTTAAAACAAATAAGTAAATCTTAAAAAATAAAAAAGTTCCCCGCTCAGAGAGCAAGGATCTCTCTCGGCTCAACCTGAGTTCTGAAAATTGGTGTTAGATAAGGTTAGCATGGCTTGTAATTTATGGCCCAAACTGGGAAAGTTATCAACAGGCAAGAAGGTGCCGATAATAACTGGGCACAGATAACAGATTTAACCGATGCCCCTGGCCTGGCAGGGGACACACGCTGGCCATTCGCCGTGATGTCACCTAGGGTTTGGCCATGCAGGATGGCCGCTGCAGTTCTCATGTGCTTCAAAAACCACAACTGAATAGTTCAAAGGGGCGGAGGGGTTTAACGAGATGGTGCGTGAGCCCTGAGATAACGACAGGCAAGCGTTACAACTGGGGAGAAAACAAAATAGTCCTGCTGGGCAAATAATCCAAATGGATGTAGACTCACTAACTCCCCTTAAGAAAATGAGTTAAAAAAAAAAAATGAATTCCAGCAACAACTCAACCGAGAGCACAACACACGTGGGAACCAGCTCTCTGCAAGTCACAAATATGTGGGCAGGCTGCTCCCACTTCTGGAAAAGGCTGTCCGGTCTATCGGCTGAGTGGTGCCTTTTTAGTAAATCCAGATGACCAATACCTGTACCTTTGGAAAGTCCCAGGTGAATTTCATATGTGTAATTAACCAAGTCATGTAATTCCAAACTCTTTTTTTTTTTTTCAGAAATGGAGATAATCTTTCCTATGATAAAGCATGGATTGCGCCGGTGCCGTGGCTCAACAGGCTAATCCTCCGCCTTGCGGCGCCGGCACACCGGGTTCTAGTCCCGGTCGGGGCACCGGATTCTGTCCCGGTTGCCCCTCTTCCAGGCCAGCCCTCTGCTGTGGCCTGGGGGTGCAGTGGAGGATGGCCCAGGTGCTTGGGCCCTGCACCCCATGGGGAGACCAGGAAAAAAAGCACCTGGCTCCTGGCTCCTGCCATCGGACGAGCGCGGTGCGCCGGCCGCAGCGCGCCGACCGCGGCGGCCATTGGAGGGTGAACCAACGGCAAAAGGAAGACCTTTCTCTCTGTCTCTCTCTCTCACTGTCCACTCTGCCTGTAAAAAAAAAAAAAAAAAAAGCATGGATTGCAATTTTAAATAATTTTGTAGAGCTTATTTGGAAGTAGAAAAAAGACTCCCTGAAATCGCTGACTTGTGTAAATAGTGTTTGTTTTGGGGCAAAGTGAAAGTATTGAAAAATTCAAACTTTCTATAAGAACCAGACACAGGAGCCCTCTTCCTTTAGTCTGACAGATTTGAGTTTGACCTAGCTATGTGACCTTGAAAATGTTTCTAAATTTCTCTGAGGTTCTATTTCCTCATCTACCAATTATATGATATTATCAGTAATCAATTTTCAATAATAATAATAATGAACATAATAATCCTCACTTGTCAGTGACATGGTAAAACTCAAATAGGGTACAGGAGGGGTTTGGCACAGGCATGAGGCATATTGTAGCTATTTTATGTATCAAAGAGGCCAAAACCTTCTAGGGAAAGAGGTGTGCCAGTTTTGATCTATTTATTTTATAGGTAATCCCCCCCCGAGTTCTTATAGGAAATTTTACTGAGAGGCCCATGATTCAAGTTTACAGCATTGTTTTCACTGCAAAAGTTCAGATGAGTCTGTGAGAGGATGAACGAGCCATCTGCCCTGTGACGTGGGTTATTATAACCTTTTCCTTGTTGTGGAGTGGGACTCTAGGTGTTACCCGACGGAACAAAAATAAGGACTGTTCTCAGACTCACTGTGCCATGTCGCTTCCTGCCCGGGGGAACCCACTCCCCAACAGGGCAGATACACGGAGGGCTGAAAGGCCCACATTGTTCCCCGAGTCCACGGCAGCGCGTGAATAATGGTGACTCTTGTGGGCAAGACCAGGTTTGCTTTCAGAACATTTCTCTGTATTTTCCTTGGATCCAGGACTTGTCAGCGAGGACGCCATCAAACCCAAGGCTAAGACTCAATGGGCAATAACTCAACACTCCTAGCAAGGTTGGTTTTCAAAGACAATTAGGAAACTGTTTGTAACCTGAGCTTCTGAAACCACTTAGGGAAGCTGGAGTCTGAGAGAAGCCTGAGTGTCTCTCTTTGTGACTGGGTTGCATAAGGCTATGTGCGGGAGGCCCCACCAGGGTAGCCTCCAGGCTGTGGCCTGGCGTTGGCTCTAAGCTTACCTGGAGGACACGGCATGGGTCCAGGTAAAAGGGCCCTGGAGAGGGTTTGTGTGGGGGCGATAGCATTTTCTCTCACAGGGTCGGCATCTTCATAGCAACCACCCCGACAGTGCCGTCCCTACAAACTCCTCAGTCAGGCCTGTCTCGCGCTAGCCAGTGGTAAGGTTGATCATCACTTGCCTTGACTAACTGCAATTAAAATTCTACAACATTTTAGATAAACATTGTAAAACAAGGGCTTTTCCTCAACAGCATTTTTCTCATTTGTTCTTCATAACCCTAAGAAGTGATGGAGAGGCCATCATTATGGAATAAGGGGTTAAGCTTTTGGCTGCAACACTGGCATCCCATTTGGGTGCCAGTTCGAGTTCTGCCTGCTCCACTTCCAATCCAGCTCCCTGCCAATGTGCCTGGGAAAGCAGTGGAGGGTAGCCTAAGTGCTTGGGCTCCTATGCCCACGTGGGAGACCTGAAAGAAGCTCCTGGCTTCAGCCTGGCCCAATCTGGCCCAGCTTGGTCCAGCCCTGCCCATTGCAGCCACCTGGGCAAGGACTCAACGGATGGAAGATCCTTCTCAGTCTTTCCCTGTCTCTTTCAGACTCTGCCTTTCAAATAAATAAATAGATCTTTTTTAAAAAAGAAAGAAAAAGAAGTGCTAGAAAGAAACAATTGTTCTATCAAATTATTACTATATAAGATTTGAATTCGGTCTCTCAACAGGGGAAGAAGGAATCCATGATACAACTGGAGTAGGAAGGGATGCATGGAAAATAATTAAAGTTTAAAAGCAAGTCTCCCCTGCATTTCTGCAAGTTTTCCTGACACGAGTACCCAAAGTCCCCCCACGGTGCTTGCTTTGTGCCAGACACCCGGCTCTGCACGTGTCACCTAATCTGATCCTCATACAATTCCAAAATGGACAACTGAAGGCAGGATATGGATATGCACATAATGAGGCTCATTGCTGCTGTGTCTGGGATAGCAAAAAGCAAACAAACAAACAAAAAAAGTAAACAAATCCAAAGTCAATTCAAAATAAATCAGAAGTGGTACATTATAGAGCAGTTAAAAAGTCCAAGGAGCTGCAAATTGTGGGTTACTGTGTGAAGACGCAGTGCACAAATCGCACGTCCCCATGTGTGACACAACTTCATTTGTGATGATAAAACTGAGGCGCCAGCAGCAAGCGAGCTACTCACAAAACCCCCTGGGTTTGCAGAGAGATGCGCGAGGGTTGCCTTGCGAATATGCTTAGAGCGTTGGAATTAGAGTGGCATGGTGGAGTTATATCTTTCCTCATGAACAGATTAGTATGCATTTTGGAAAATTTTTCATATGGCAAAACTTTACTTTTAAAATAAATAAAAAGGCCAGCGCCGTGGCTCAACAGGCTAATCCTCCGCCTTGCGGCGCCGGCATACCGGGTTCTAGTCCCGGTCGGGGCACCGGATTCTGTCCCGGTTGCCCCTCTTCCAGGCCAGCCCTCTGCTATGGCCCGGGAGTGCAGTGGAGGATGGCCCAGGTGCTTGGGCCCTGCACCCCATGGGAGACCAGGAAAAGCACCTGGCTCCTGGCTCCTGCCATCGGATGAGCGCGGTGCGCCGGCCGCAGAGCGCCGGCCGCGGCGGCCATTGGAGGGTGAACCAACGGCAAAAGGAAGACCTTTCTCTCTGTCTCTCTCTCACTGTCCACTCTGCCTGTAAAAAAAATAAAAATAAAAAATAAAAAATAAAAATAAAAATAAAAAATAAATAAAAAAAGCTAGCCTTTAAGTGTGTGTACAGTTTTATATAGAAGGTAAAAGGAGCAAGAAAAACAGTCCTGGAGTGCCAGGCACCTACCTGGCTGTGTGCATTTCCTAGTCTAACCATCTATTCACAACAATGAAGGACTTACCTTAAAAGGAGAAGTAGAAACCCCAAGATGCCAGTTTTTTTAATTGTCACAAGCTATGCAAATGGATGCAACTCAATTTTCTGAGACCCTACAATCTCCCTGCTTGCATTTCCATAGGCATCATTGATATAACTGTGAACAAAGGTAATGAGAATCAGACCAAGCCAAAGCAGAACTATCTAATGTCTGGCATTGGAATCTGACACCTGTCGCACAAGGTCGGCTGTCATTGGGTGAGGTTGGGCCTTGGTTGCTAATGCCACTAAGTTGCAGGATGGTGCATTGTCCTCATTTGCCTATATGCTTATAGAGTTGATGCCTGGAAAACAATTAGAGGCGCATCAGAATAGAACAGATCCAAAGGACAAAGTAGGGAAGAAGCATTAAATACACAGCAACAATCACTCACTTTGCCATGTTTCAGAAATCTGTTGTTCCACTCAGGGCTCTACAATGAAATCCGTTTTTTTTTTTTCTTTCAAGGTTAAATGGTAAAATGGAAAACTAATTTAATGTTGCCTTTGTAGTACTTTGAAAAAAATTAAAGTTCCCCTTTTATAGAAATGTTTTTCCTTTCCAAGGTTAAGAAATAATTGAACAAAATCCTATGAAATTATTCATTTCTCTGTGATTTCTCTCTCTTTTGTTCTTCTACAGTTCAGAAAGCTTATTGACTTGTAAGTGACTCTTCATGCTAATATGCACAATATTTATACATCTATAAGTAATACCCACTTGCCCAGTGGCATTCCACACAGGAAAAATAGGATTTTATGTATCATTAAGCAGTTTCCAAGGTGTTAGCAATTTCATGCAAAGCATCAGTATAATGACTAGTAGTACTACTTGCTAAATAGCAGAGTGTTTGGAAATTGTTAACCCACAGCACTGGGTACACCTAGCCTCTCTGATGGAACCAAACTGTCCTCTTTCTCCTCTGTGCTTGGGGATCAGTTGGCTTAGACTCCTGAGAGCCAGGGAGGGGGAGTGTGGGTGAGAGCCTCAGCAGTCCTGGTGGTACCCAGTAGCATGGCCTGTGACCAGGGTGACTTGTGTGTTTGCAGGACCCAGTACCAAAGAGAAATGCAGGACTTCTTGCTTACAAAACCAGAAAAATGTGCCATTTAAGATAATAAAACAGTTTCCCCTTTTTTTCCTGTGGCCTATCTCTAGGCTTGTCATGTTGGTTTTCCACATACCATTTTGATGTCTTCCCAAGTAAAGGACAAGATTAAAGAGTGAAATTTTGCCATGAATTTTACCCTTCTTTTTTTACCTAGTGCAATGCCAGTTGCATTTAACTCCACTGAGGTCTCACTGAAATGACACAGTTCAATTTTTGTAGTTATTACATGCCTATGTGTTTTGTTCTCAATAGAACAGTGAGAGAACGTTGCACAAAACGAAGACAGCTGTTTTTATGTCATTTCTCCATAGGTGGATGCAATGCTAATATTTGTTGCTTCTATATGAGTCAAGAAGGACTAAAAGGAAACAGACCCTTGGGTGGTTGTCTTTTCCTTCCCTTCTGTGCCATCATTTTCAGCCTAAGGGGGCAACACAAGTAAGAAAGAATTTGGGTTCTGGTGTTGTGGGTCACAGGCAAAGCTGCCACCTGGGACACTGGCATCCCATTTAGGCACCATTTCGTGTCTCAGCTGCTCCACTTCCAATCCGGCTCCCTGCTAATGCACTTGGGAAAGCAGCAGAAGACAGCCCACGTGTTTGGGTCGCTGGAAGAAGCTCCTGGCTCCTGGCTTCAGCCTGGTCCAGCATTGGCTATTTTGACCATCACAAGAGTGTACCAGCAGATGGATGGAAAATCTCTCTCTCTCTCTCTCTCTCTCTCTCTCTCTCTCTCTCTCTCTCCCTGTAACTCTGACTTTCAAAAAAGTAAATAAATCTTAAAAAATAAAAAGAATGTGATGGGTGGCTGGGTCTCTCATGGTTCTCGGAGTGTCATGGCTTCTTTCCTGGTTAGAAGCTGGTTTTGTGCTCCTTCTAAGTCTCACTGAACTCTCCCATTGTGTGTCCACTGGAAGCCTGTTTTGGGAGCATCACAATTGCTGTGTACAAATGAGCAGGCCAGCACCCGCACATCGTGTGCATGTATCTACTGCGGGGCTCATGCTCTGGTGCCTTGTTGGATTTAGTTTACAAATCTGAGTTCAAAAGTAAAATTATGAAGAATGTAAAGACAGAGACAGGAGAGCATGAGGCCCTTCTGGGTGGGGGCCTGGGACCACACAGGCCACACACCCACAGCCCTGGCTCTGCTCCTGAGTGCTCCAAGGCAACACTACAATGCTTGCCCTGGCGTACCAGGGCCCGGGGTGAAAGTGCTTATAGAGGCAGGGGAAGGAAGAGCCCCCACCTGGGAAGAAGTAAGACAATGATACACCAAAAAAAAAAAAAAAGATTCTAGTCCTCTCCCAGGCTGGTCAAATATGATGGTCCAGCTAGCCAATCCTTTGCCAGAGCATTCACAATGCTTTGTAACACTTCACAACATTGTTGTTTGTCGTCAATGCTAACTCCAGCCAATATGTATTGAAGTGTTTTGTCAGGCACAGGAAATGTTCAAAGGAACTGCAATATAATCAGTGACAACCATTCTCATCTACTCCGGATGAAACTTGCACTGTGCTAAAAAGCCAAATGAGTATTCATATGTTTATGTGAGTCCTTCCACGTTTATGATGTCCCTAAGAAATCCCAAGCTAGAAAAAATGAACCTGTTTTACTTGATCTTGGATGTCCCATGAGTGATTTCCTGCACACTATATATGTATTGCATAAATCTATTCCTCAGTCATTGGGTGTTGTTGCACAAATAAGCAAACTTTATTTTTGATTACTTCTTAATATTTATTGTATTTAAGAATGAATAGAAAAAGACCAAAAGTCATTGACTTCCACAGCCCAGATGCACAGATCATATGATTAAATTTTGTGCTTTGTAATAACCACAAAATCCTATATATTTTGGTGAACTGCAATGGGGAAATTATCTCCTCAGATGCCCGGTGTTTGCTCTTTGTACCATCAGAGGTGAAATATTCACCGGCCCTTCTTAAAAAGCTTCTAAAAAACTGACAAATGTTTGCTACAGATGGAACTTTTGTAACAGTTCTTCTAGAACCTGCATTCTTTTTAGGTCTGAGGTCTTTTATTTTAATTTATTTATTTTCATCTACTTGAAAGGCTGAAAGAGAGAGAGAGAGAGAGAATGCATTTCTGTCTACTGGTTTACCCTCCAAATGCCTGGGACAGCCAGGACTGGCCCATTTCAAAGTGAGAAGCCCAGACCTCCTTGTGGATCTCCCAAAGGAGTGGTTGAGACTCTAGCATGTGAGCCATCATCTGCTGCTTTCTGGGATGCATTAGCAGGAAGCTGGACTGGAAGGAGAGCAGCTGTGACTCCACGGCTTCCCAAGTGGCACTGTAATCCCAGCCTCAGATCTTTGACATGGTGGGAATCCCCACTGATGCTCTTTACTGTTTAAAAAAAAATTCTGTTAGTGACATTAACTATGAAAGTAAAGAAAAGCCCTATAGTAGAGCTATTAGGAAATTCATCAAATTATAAACACTGCATATTACATATTATGCGGGCTCATTATTCATTCATTTACTTCTTAATTGAATAACTGCTTTCCTGGCATTGTGATTAACAGAGTCGTGGCCTCTGCTTTGAGGATCTTAGGTACTGATGGGGAAGATAAACATCAGGCCTTGTGTTGATCATAGAAGTACTTATCCATAGGTGTGTGTGTATGCATGTTTGTGTGTGTTTGCATGCGTGCACACACTCACCCTCATGTGCATTAGCATGTGCATCAGGTAGATGAGGAATCAGAGGTAAAATTTAAGAGGTGCAAGTGGTTTCTGGGAAGGCCCTTAGGGGTGGTCTGGAGAAAAGGAAAGGAGGCAGATGGTAAGCTGCAGAGTTTCCAGGTCAAGGTAACAGCACAAGTGCAAGCCCAAGGGCATATTGGAGAAGCCTCAAGGAGGCTAGGCTGAGTCTAAGGCAGATGATCTTAGAAGCCTCACTAAGAATGTGGGACTTCACCCCAGGCAGCGGGGGAAGGCAACTTGGAGGAGGCAACACCGCTGACACATCTTGCAAACTGTGACATAAAAGTATATTGTATTATGTCATAACAGTCTATTGTAATTCATTGCAAGGAATTGCAAAGCCCGAATCTCTCCTAGGAAGAGCCCAGCCCCTGCCTCTTGGCATCTTGGTTTCTGTCTACCCAACACAGAGCAAGTATCGACAGCTTGATGCTTCTTGACAAAGTCCTTTGCCTGCCACACAGGAAGTGTCGCTGCCTGAGAGCTATGAAACAGCTTAAATTCAAAGAGAATAAAGCCTTAATCGGTATAAATTACTAATACATTGTAAGCTACAGATACAAACTCTGAGTTAGCTAAATTAATAGTCTCCAAATAAGATACATTAAAATTAACTGAATAAAGGTCAAACATGGAGCCACGATTCTTAAGATCTTGTCTCTTAGAAGGGCTGTTCTGGGAGTAGGCTCTGGAATCCGACACGGAGGACTGTCCGTGATGTGAAATCCGTCTGCCTCCCGACTCTTTGGAGTATAGCGCTCTTGTTCACAGCGGTCCTTGAGTTCTTTCATACGGAGCTGGTCTCAGGCAGGTCTGATGCGTGCTATGGAGGAAAGATGGGCGAGCGCTCACTCAGGTACAGCCGCGGGGTTGTAAGGTGCAGTCAGCACCAGCTGGGATATCACCTAGCGAGTCTCCAAGAGCTCTGTTAGCATCGCTTTTGACTCCTTTACCAGCTCACATTCACAAGTGCCCGAGGCCTGCGTGCCTCGCTCCACCCAGAATGATGCTTGAGGATTCATTTCAAGAGACCCTGACCAGATCCCTGTGGTCCGTTCTCCACTCCTCCCTGTCACATGGATGTGAAAGGCAAGCAAAACTGGTGCAGGTTCAGTATTTCCAAATCGAGGGGAAACTGTGCAAAGTGAAGTGTTGTGCTGAGCACATCTGTGAAGCTCCAGACATCATCCCTGGCAGCAAATGTTGACAGACATCAGCAAAGCAAATCACTCCAGGCGTCCTGCAGTGATGAGACCTGTGGAGTTCCCTCTCACTCATGCACTCCCCGCATTACCTGGACACAAAACACTGTTTTCCATTTTTTTTTAAGTATACATTTATTTGAAAGTCAGAGTTACAGAGAGACAGAGAGGAAAGGATAGAGAGAAAGAAAAAGATCTTGTATCTGCTGGTTCACTTCCCAGATGGCTGCAGCAGCAGGAGTCAGGAGACAGGGGATTCTTTTGGGTGTCCCACGTGGGTGCAGGGGCCCTAACACTTAGCCATCTTCTGTTGCTTTCCCAGCTGTATTCATAGGAAGCTGGATTGGAAGTGGAGCAGCTGGGTCTTGAACCCGTCCCATACAGGATGCCAGCATCGCAGGCAGCAGCTTTACCAGCTCCACCACAGTGCTGGTCCCTAAAACCCTATTTTCCAATAGCCCCTGGCAACATCCCGTGTCACAGAGCTCCAGGAAATGTGCCTTGTAAAGCACGCACTGGAGCCAGGAGATGCCCAAGAAAGCCAAGACATTTTCCAACCTTAGCCTCACGGAATAGAGGTCCAGCTCCAAGCTGTATCCATCCCATTGCCTAAGTATTCATTCACTTTAGGACACATTTTTCGCAGCCGCTCTAGTTATTATCTAAGGCTCTGGTTATTGAGTACAGGAGCTGTATCAACATTGGGTCTGCTTTTTAGGGGCTCTTTGTATTCTTGGAAGGCAAAGATAGTGTTCCTTAAAGGGAAATTGCACAGAACGGCCTCGCGTGATTATATAAACATTAGTGGGACAGAAAGAAGCACGATGCGTACGAAAGGCGGGGAGGGCGATTGGACACACATCACCCACTTCCAGATCCATGGCAGAGCGTGATCACGCTCAGTCTTTCCTCTCTTTCCCAGAGGTGCTGAGAAAGCCAAATCTGCTTCGTTTTCTGCACTCACAGCTCTGGCAGGTTGGGGTCCCCACCTCGTGAGGCCAAAAGCAACATGAGGGCTCACTGCCAGGAAGTCACAGATCTTAGAGCAGAATTGCAAAGAAAAAAAAAAAAAACACCTCTCACCTCTCACCCACAGCTAAGCCACCCCAGCCCTAGCCCGGCCCCAGTGGTCTCCTCCTGGGACCCTGGCCCCCTTCCATCAGTTCCCCTGGCAGCAGCCAGAATGATTCTTTTCAAATGTAAATTTGACCGGGTCTTTTTTCAGTGGCTTTCCATCACAATTAAATAAAACCCGGATTCTTTACCAGGGCTATAAAACCCTGGGGTGACCTAGCCCCTGGCTCCCTCGCCCACCACCTCCTACAGCTCTTCTTCTCCTCTCTCCTCGAGGGACACCCGTGTCCTTGCTGTCTCTCTCAGCTGTGGCATTCTCCTCCAGCATTCTCTGTTCAAATGCTGGCTCCTCAGAAAGGCCTGGCTCTGCCCTCCCCGCTCAGATAACCAACTCGTTCCCCACTGCTGACTTGTCTCAGTAGGCTTACTACTAGTTTTTTTTTTTTTTTTTTTAAGATTTTCTTTATTTATTTGACAGGTAGAGTTACAGACAGTGAGAGGGAGAGACAGAGAGAAAGGTCTTCCCTCCATTGGTTCACTCCCCAGTTAGCCACAATGGCCAGAGCTGCGCCGATCTGAAGCCAGGAGCCAGGTGCTTCTCCTGGTCTCCCATGCGGGTGTAGGGGCCCAAGCACCTGGGCCATCCTCCACTGCACTCCCGGGCCACAGCAGAGACCTGGACTGGAAGAGGAGCAACCGGGACTAGAACTGGCACCCATATGGGATGCAGGAGCCACAAGTGGAGGATTAACCAAGCATGCCATGGCACCAGCCCCCCTGCTAGTTTTTAAAACACTAACATATCCTTGGGGAGGGCAGGGGCATCGCTCAGTGCTGCTGGCCATAGCACCAGGTACCCATTGAGGTCCCATAAGTTGGAAGAATGAATTAATCAGTGCATGGTTGAATGGATAAATGAACAAACACAGGCAGCAAAACGGGGTCCATGTCACAAATGGCTGAATGTATTAGACAACCCAGCCTCTTGACGTGGCTGTTACCTAGTGGGCCAGGCTGTGGCTTGGGACACGCAGTTCCCGTATCCGAGAGCCTGGGTTCAAGTTCCGGCTCCACTTCCAGCTCCAGCTTCCTGCTAATGCACACCCTGGGGGGCAGCAGGTGGTGGCAGAAGTCCTTGCACGCCTGCCTCCCATATTGGAGACTCATGGAGCTCCCAGCTCCAGCCTGACCCAGCCCTGACCTTTCTGAGCATCTGGGGCAGGAAACAGCAGGTGAGGGATTTCTGATTGCCTGTCTGTCTGTCTCTGTCTCTCAAATGAATAATAAAACACTTCAAGGAGAAGAAGGCGTACACCTTTTTCACAAAAAGCCGGCGGGTACTTAGTGGTGGAATTGCCCAGGAACTTCAAAAACTCTGGGGTCAGTACTCACAGTTGGACAGCCTTGCGTATAACTTAGTCCACGAGCCTCACTGCTCCCCCTGTGGAAAGGGAGCACTGGCCGCTTCCTCTACAGGGTTCAGTGAGATAATGGACTTGAACCCCAGAGCCCAAGTGACTTCCGCAGTGAACGGTAATTTTATTAATCCCTCAAGGCCTCTTTTATGGGTTCCTTAAATAGAGATGGAGCTCGCTCGCTCTCTCTCTCTCTCTCTCTCTCTGTGTGTGTGTGTGTGTGAAAAGGATGATCAGCTATCCATACCATCCATGGCAAGTGCCTCACAGAGAAATTGTGCACATTGTTGTTCTGAACTATCTAGAAATAGCACGCTAAGTATTCTGAGAGCGTGCGTGCAGGATGTCACCTTTCCTCTATCGCTTTTGATTTCTTGGGGACTGAGTTTGCTAAGAGAAGGCCACATGAGGAGCTAAAGAAACCCCGACGAACTTTGATTTTGAAATAATTTAAGACTCCAAAGAAGTTGCAAAAATTATAGTGTCCCTGTATAACTTTTACTCAGCTTCTACCATCGGATATTGTACATAATCCTGGTATGATGTCAAAATCAGGAAATTAACATCCGTCCAATTCTGTCAATGCAGATACAAAGTGTATTTAAATTTATATGAAGGACATGCTTAGAGTGAAGAGCTAATTGGGATTCAACCGTGGCTCTATTAATCAGGTAAATGAGACACATATATTAGTATATGAAAACTATGACTTACACAGTTCTTTTCATTTTGAAAATCTTTTCAACTTTTTATTTCAGAATAGCTTTAAATTTACAAAACAAAAATCGTGAATTGGTACAAAGAGTTCCCACATACTCACATCCAGCTTTCCCTCTTATTATCATCTTGCATTAGTATATCCATATGCCACACCCAAGTTCCATATTTTTTTAAAAATACAAACTCCCTCTGTCCCTCTCACCCTCCCTACCTCTAGTAATCACCACCATTCTGTTCATAGTGAGTTTTTTTTTTTTATTTTTAGGTCCCACAGATGAGGGAGAACATGAGATATTTGTCTTGCTGTGTCTGACTTATTTCACTTAACATAATGTTCTCTAGTTCCATTTTTCTGCAAATGATAGCATTTCCTTCTTTTTATGATTTGCATTGTATATATGTAGCATATTTTCTTTATCCATTCATCCGGTGTCGCACATCTTGGTTGAGTCCGTATTTTGGCCATTTTGAACAGTGAATTTAAAAAGCTATTAGTTCCAACCTACCTAGAAGTCTGGTCTACCCACTCGAAAAAAAGCACAACACAAAATCCTTCCCAGCTTCAAAGGGATGTAGACATAAGAATCCCTGATTTTAATGGCTACAAATGAATTCTTCTTTTCCTGTCTGTTCTAGATATTGCTGTGTGTTAACAATGTGGGGCCATAAAGTTGAGGGCAGGCCCAGAACTCGGGAGCATTTCAATTCCAGCTGGGTGAGAGACAGGGGAGGGTAAGTCATGGGTGGAGGGAAGCCATCCCTCTTGACCAGGGGTCCTTCGGGTCCTGGGGGGGCATCCCCACGGACAGCCACAAGCCACCTGCAGCCTGTGTGGTCACACACAGGGAACACATGGCAGCTGTCCCTCACCCAAACCACATTCTGCCCACCGCACAGTCGCCCAGTTCTGAAAGTGACAAATTAGCCTCAAGCGAAATTAGTTACTCTGCCAGAACAGAGATAAGAAAATACTCTTTGGGGAAGGGGATCTAAAAGTACAAGCACAAAATTAACCACAGGTGAGACACTGGCACTTTTTGGGTTTGTTTCTGTTGATGAAATGCTGTCAGCTTTCCTCCCTTCTCCTTTGAGTAGCCCCGCCCTGCAGGGTTGCTCCTGGGATAATGAGAGGCGGCGCCACGTGTGCCAGGTTGGATGCCACCTGCTTTGCAGACTTCGTCTTTGGATCAAGAACAAAGCTTTTCGTTTCAGGGCTAGCCCTGCTTCCATTTTGTTTATACGATTTTCCCAAACTGTGACAATTTGTTCCAGAGAATAAAATAGATTGAGCATGACAAAATGATGTCAAGTTACCTCCCTCTTTAGTGCATATGTAATGAAAGAATGCAGGATTTGGATGCAAATGATGTGGGTGTGCATCCCAGCCCCACAAGTCATCAAATGTTTAAATTTGGACAAACCTTTCCCTCAGTTTCCTCATCCAGACAATGGGTACTATACTTGGACCAGTCACGCCATCTACAGGCTTTGTTTGGAGAATCAAATGAGATCAAAGTCTTTTATAAATAAATAAAAGAGCTTCACAGGTATACGATCCTCGCTTTGTCATCTGGAAGAAAAATATGATCAGAAAGCCGGGAGATCAGAATCAGAAATCCATGAAAACATTGTGACAGAACTTTGAATGCCATCCTCATGAAATTATTTCGTACATAAGCTTCTCCCTTCTCTTCTTTCTAACCGGGTGGGGAGTGCTTGTGGAGGGGAATGGGTGAAAAAAAAAAGTATAGAGAGGGGATGGAGGCTACTTTTTTTCCTAGAGAAATCCTCCTGACTTATCCCCACGATGCTCAGAAAACCCATGGTGCTCTTTTTCTCCCTGTGGATATTCCTCACAAAGCTGTGCCCTGAGCCTTGGCATTGTGGGAGATCTGGAGAGAACTCCAAATCCAGTTTGCAGGAGCGTTTTCCTCCGTCTTCATGGTAATGAGAGAAATAACCACAACTTAGTGAGCTAAATTAATTAAATTTACGTGACTGTCACTTCTCCTGAGATTATGCTACGTTCTTCAGTGCAAGAATCCCTATGCTCTTCTGAAGTGATGGTGATAGTGGATGGCAACTGTTTTGTTTGTTTTCAATGCCCTTGCTCTGCAAAATGCGGAGTTGGCTACCCCGTGTCAGGCCCCAATTATTTTTTGAAACTGGACTGGCCCATGACATGCCAAGCCCTGGAAACGCTTGGCCAGGAAGGTTAATTGGAGGTGGCAGCGCTGGCCGTGGGGAAGCTCGTTCAGCTGCCTGTGTTCTGCTCCCTGCCCCAGAGCCCGCGGGGCCCACTGCCCCACATCCGGGCTGTCGCCAGTCTCTGGCTGTGTCTCTGTGCCCCAGCCCCCCTGGCTCCTCAGGCCTGTCCACTCTGCTCTCCTGGCCTCTCCTGGTTGGCGTCATCCTTCTAGACACAGCTCCCTAAGTTTGCCATGTGCGATGACCCCGCACTGACCCCGAGCCATGATACAAACTCTGGGGTTGTAATGAATCTCCAATTACCCACAGTAGCCCGGGGAGTCGTGGGCCCTGCGACTCAGCTATATTCCTCCCCAGTCTGGTCCTCACCGTGCACCCAGGCTGCAGCCAACCTCTGTGCCTGGAAGCTGGGTGCTCCCAGTCTCAGCCCAGTGAGGCTGGCTCGGCAGGCTGCTGGTCCCTAGTGATGAGTCAGACAGGGCCTTTGCATGTGGGTCGTTCGACCCTGCGTGGGGACCTTGCTCTTGACTTTAATTCATCCTAGAAGGTCAGGCTGAGTAGCTGCTCAGAACTCACAGGTGTAGAGAGCTTTGGAGTAGAGGGTTAAACCTCTACAACCCCACAGCTTATCCTCCAACCAGAAAGGGACCAGGTCACGTGTCTATAGTTAGTAAAGTAACAAGCAATGCTTTGCTTTTCTGGCAGAAAACCTCATATCTTATCAGTGGGCAAAGCAGCTTGGTAAGAATGACAATAATAATAGCTTCCCTCCGTGCTAGGAATTGTGCTCGAGGCTGCGTCTGCTTTATGTCGAGAGTAAAACAAAAACACAGCCAAGCAACAGTGGCAAAGCCATTTTCCAGAAAAGAGAAGACAGGTTTGGAGTGGCTGGGTAGCATGTGCAACTCAGAACAGCTAGAAAGTGGCAATTTTTCTTGCCCCAAAGCACAGCCCCTCTGGGAGGATTTTTTTGTTTTGTTTTAAGTTTATTTATTTGAAAGGCAGAATGACAGAGATCGAGAGAGGCAAAGAGAGAGGAAGATATCTCCCATCCACTGGTTCACTGCACAAACACACCCACAGCAGCCAGGGCTGGGCCAGGCTGTAGACAGGAGTCATGTGGGTCTCCTTGTGAGTATCAGGATCCCAAGCACTGGAGTTGTCTTTTGCCTCACAGGCTGTGCACCGGCAGCAGGAAGCTGGATGCAAGCAGAGGGGAGACTGGATTCCAGGCTCTCCAAAATGGGATACGGGCGTCCCGAGTCGTGGCTCAGCCCACTGCATCACAGCACCCGCCCCGTTAGGAGTACTTATTGTTGGAACTGGTAAGAGATGACAGATCCTAGGGGTAGATGAACTTTTAATTCACAATCAGATCCCAGGGAAGAATTCCTCCTAGTTTTCAAAATAACTCTTGGAATTTTATTTATTTATAAGATTAAATGAGATAATTAGCATGAGACTATTAACTGAAAAAAATTATTATAACACTCAAGAAAATGCTCAACTAAATGAAGAAAAATCCCAATGCAAGCATCCCTGGCACAGACACTAAATATTCTTTTCGATATTCAAGTTCCTCTTGTAGGTGGTAGGTGCTGGCAAACAACAGATGAGTGAAAGAGTCTCCATCTTCAAGGAGCTCAGAGAGCATCATTATTGTTCTTAAAAGTTATATCCATCAAGTATCAGAGTTGGACTTCTTTGGACCAGATCACTGATATAACTGACTTTAAACCCAAGGCTTGTCACAGCATGAGCGCCATCACACAGTTCAATTTATGTGGGTGAAGAATGCCTATGATTAAACTGATACCAGGTTACCTGTAGCAATGCAAGCAATGTGCACAAAGGTTTCAAGGAGTAGACGTATGTGTTCACAGATTGTGGTTTTTTTGTTTTAAGATTTATTTATTTATTTATTTGAAAGTCAGAGTTACACAGAGAGAAGAAAGGCAGAGAGAGAGAGGTCTTTCATCTGCTGGTTCACTCCCTAGTTGGCTGCAACAGCTGGAGCTGCACCAACTCGAAGCCAGGAACCATGAGCTTCTGGGTTCCCCACACAGGTGCAGGGGCCCAACGACTTGGGCCATCCTCTACTGCTCTCCCAGGCCATAGCAGAGAGCTAGATCAGAAGTGGAGCAGCCAGGACTCAAACCGGCGCCCATATGGGATGCCGGTGCTGCAGGCCAGGGGTTAACCCACTGCGTCACAGCGCCAGCCCCACAGATTGTGTTTTAAAACAGAAATGAAGGGTGGGCATCGTGGTGCAATGGACTGGGCTGCTGCTTGCAACACCGGCATCTGTATTCAAATCCCAGTTGCTCTGCTTCCAGTCCAGCTCCCTGCTAAGGGGCCTGGGAAGCAGCAGACAATGACTCAAGTACTTGGGTCCTGCCAGCCACAAGTGAGACCTGGATTAAGTTCCAGGCTCCTGGCTTTGACCTGGTCCAGCTCTGGCTTTTGAGGGCATAATACATATTTTTTTTCCAAAGAATAAATAAATAAATAAATGACTGAACCATAGAAAATGGTCATAACTGTATTTCTGAAGCCAGCCTGTTCACTTAGCTTCATGAGATGTTTTCAGACCAGAGGCTTCTTGCAGTCCAATTAATTCCTCAGATTTGCAAGTAATCTGTAGTTTTTGTTATACAACAAAGCTTTGTGGCTAAGACAGTAATACTCTGTTTTTGAGACGCACAGCCTTCTTCCACCACCTAGAACAGACTATAGAAAACAAGGTGCTTCTCCCGGAGCTGTTCTAGAATGCAGACCTGTAATTCTAAAGCCGAAGTTTCTGAACCACAGTGGCTCCCACCGCAGCAGTAAACTAACGGAAGGTTTCAGCGAGAAAGGAACTTGGAGCTGAGCTAATGCACTCACTCATTTCAGAGAGGAAGAAACCAATGCACAGAGAAACAGAGATTTAGACACATTGGAAGGATCTGGCCACACAAGATACTAGTGGAACACACAGATGTTTTATCTATAGTGAGAAGTTTGTATCACCCTTTATTTGAAGGTTTGTTTCTTGCTGTGGTCTCCTTCTCTTCTTTTCTTCTTTCTTTCTCTCTTTCTCTTTTTGAGATTTATTTTATTTATTTGAAATACATAGTTAAAGAGACAGGAAGAGACAGAGAGATCCTCCATCCTCTGGTTCACTCCCCAAATGACCACAACAGCTGGGGCTGGGTTAGGCCAAAGCCAAGAGCCAGGAGCTTCATCCAGGTCTCCTATGTGTGTGTGCAGAGGCCCAAGCACTTTGGCAATCTGATGCTGCTTTCCCAGGTTTATTAACAGGGAGCAGGATCAGAAGTGGAGCAGCTGGGACTCAAACTGGCACCAATATGGGATACTGGCATTATAGGCAGCGGCTTTACCCGCTATACCACAATACCAGCTCAGCTGCAGTATTTCTTACATGCCCTTACAAAGCTGATGACAGTTTCATTACCTGTTTAAAGAAGCATCACTTCCCAGGAGGTCTACTACCATTTTGCAAATGTGGGTCCAAGCAAAGAGAGTATTTCAGACATGCCTGCATGGACTGGCTATAATGTAAGGTTCCAGGTCCTGCTAAGCATCACAGTTAGCAACCATAGCTATATACACACATTACCTGATATATGTCACGTACTATATGTGGTGACTCATTAATTTCCACAAGACAGATGTACTTTAATTTTTTTTTACAAATACAAAAACAAATGATGCTCTGGAATTCACACAGATTGAAGATAGAAATCAAGTTCCATCTACTTCTGAAGCTCAGGGAGCCTTCTCTCCTCTCGTATCTGAACCCAGGGACCAAAACGAGAGTGTGGAGAGTAGTCTCACTCCATCCTCGAAGCATAACTGAATGGTTCTATCGCAAGGTTAAGGCTAGGAGGAAGTTCATACGAAATGTCCTTCATTAAGTCTTTGTACCTACAAGGGGTCTTATCTGGACCTTTGTCCCCTCTGTCCCTCCACAGCCACCAAGCCAACAAAAATATTCTTCTGTGGCTCAAAAAGAATGAAGAACAGAGTTGCCCCCTATGCCCCGTCATCTCCAGATCCACCTTGGAGGAATCAGGAGTCAGCACTGAGTCATAGTAACTCACCCGGTTACGCTCTGTATCTGCTTGACGCTGGAGGGGAACATCAGAAAGCACCTATTAAACCCCACACACAGCATAGAGACTTAAAGGGGACTGGCTTTCGCCATTTCAGGTTCCCCCAGCACTCAACCTGGAGCTGAAGAGCTGAAGATGAAAGACAACGGGCCTTCCTCCAACTCTTCAGGAAAAATGAGAGGACACAACTAGATACCCTGCTACAGAAACCACATAATGGTGTAGACGTGGGGAACCTCCACCCTGCGGGCATACAAGGCCTGTGAAACCAGTGGGCCTGGTCCTGCCGAGGCAATGTTGGGCAGGACTCAAAATTGAGTAAATCCATAGCAGGCTAATTTTATTTTTTTATTTTAAAGATTTATTTTATTTATTTAAAAGGCAGAATTACAGAGAGAGGTAGAAACAGAGAGAAGGCTTCCATCCACTGGTTCACTCCCCAAATGGCCACAATGGCTGGAGCTGGGCCAATCCAAAGCCAGGAGCCAGGAGCTTCTTCAGGGTCTCCCAAGTGCATGCAGGGGCCCAAGGACTTGGGCCATCTTCCACTGCTTTCCCAGGCCATAGCAGAGAGCTGGATCAGAAGTGGAGCAGTTGGGACTAGAACCGGCGCCCATATGGTATACTGGCACTGCAGGTGGGAGTTTTACACATTACACCACAGCGTCAGCTGCAGCAGGCTAGTTTTTAAGCTAATAATTTTGTATGGCCTACAAATGATGTCATAAATATACAGACGGCCTTGGAGGACAAAAAGTTTCCCACTGCAAGTCTAGAACAAGAGAACGGACAAGTACTAGTCAACAGAAAGAGGGAGGGTGAGTTTTTCCCAGACACGCTGTTGTATGTCAAGGTTATACAAGTCTACAGGTTTCTTCTGCACAATTCAGGACCTTGTGTTCATTTTTAAGAAACTTTTAAAAAAGAAATCATTGCTTCCATTTGTAAGGAAGCTCTATCGAGATCATAAGAATAGCATGACAAAAATTAGCCTATTAGAGAAAATAAAGACAAATAAGATTTAATATGAAGACAAAGCAAGAACACAGGAAGCAAATTACTAATTTTCTCTAAAAACCTTAGAACAAGGCAAATAGATTACTGAGCAAATGCAAGATTTCAAAATATTCATGCGATGCATGTTATTAAAAACTATATATATTTCAAAATTTTTTGCACCAAAATGAACTTATCTTTTCATTCCATTTTCCATGAACTTATTTTTAAAGATTTATTTATTTATTTGAAAGACAGAGTTACAGAAAGGCAGAAGCAGAGAGAGAGAGAGAGAGAGAGAGAAAGAGAGAGAGAGAGAGGTCTTCTATCCGCTTGTTCACTCCCCAAATGGCCTCAATTGCTGGAACTGGGCCAATCTAAAACCAGGAGCCTCTTCTGGTCTCCCACATGGGTGCGGGGTCCAAGCACTTGGGCCATCTTGTACTGCTTTCCCAGGCCATAGCAGAGAGTGGGACTGAAAGAAGAACAGCTGGGACTGAAAGTGGTGCCCATATGGGATGTCCGTGCTAAAGGCAACCACTTCACCTGGTTTGCCACAGCACCAGCCCCTCCATTGATTTTTGAAGTGGTTTAATAGACTCCTAAATTTAGAAGGGAAATCACCAGACTGTACTGATAAATGAACTACTCAGATGTACATTTTCTTCCTGAGCCTCTCATCATATGCGATTTTCTCCTGCTTGTTGTTATTGGGTCCAGTCAGCTTTGGCTGTGTCTTGAGAGTAGGCATTGTGGATTTGAAGGCTATGAATATTTTCGAAGATGTGACTTATTGTTACAGAAATGTTAAAGTGTGTATAGCATCACTGAGGAGCTTACCAAGTCAAAGGTTGATTCTTGTTCATGAACTGGAGCTGGCAGCAAAAGGCACTTAGGAATGCCGAGAACATTCTGTGGCATGGAGTGGCTACCCCAGAGACAATAGAATACAATCACCATACCCGGCTTCCCTCCTCCCTGGGTGCTCAGCATGCTATACTTCCCAATTAAAGTCAAGCAGGTCTATGTGCCCAGTTGGGCCACTGGGTGCGTGAGAAGTGATGTGGTTGGGGACACTGCTGTGGCAAAGTGCATAAAGCCACTGTCTGCGAGGTCAGCATCCCTTATGGGTGCTGCTTTGTGCCTTGTTGTTCCGCTTTCAGTCCAGCTCCCTGCTAATGGCCTGGGAAAAACAACACAAGATGGGCCCCTTCCACTCACATGGGAGACTCGGAAGAAGCTCATGGCTGCTGGCTTTGGAACAGCGCAGCTACAGCCGTTGTAGCCATCTGGGGAGTGAACCAGTGGGTGGAGGACCTCTCTCTCTCTCTGCCTCTGCCTTTCTATAACTCTGCCTTTCAAATAAATAAATAAATAAACAAATATTAAAAAAATAAAAAGAAATGAAGTAGTCACTTCGGACTCCAAGCAAACTAACTGACCCTTGTGGTCCTCTATCCTTACCTTTGGTTTGTGTGTGTGTGTGTCTGTGTGTGTGTGTCTACAAACACAAAAATCACATCCAAGATGTTGAAAGTTATGTCAGCCTGGGTCACTTAAGTGAATCCATGTGACAGAGCACTCCACTAATCTTCTCAAACAGGTTAATGTGAGCAGAAATGACATGGATAGGGTTCAGGGTTAATTTATGAGAGGACTTCAAAAATTTCATAGAAATTAGACTTAAAAGGTAAATTTATTTTGGAGCTAAATAATTTTGAAATCAAAATTTTTTTTTCATACTATGCCTTTCCATGAGCTTTTTGTTCATGCCCCACAGGAAGGGATGTTGAGGATACGTGCTAACATGGCCTCAACTCTAGGAGGAGCAGGAAACAAAAGCAAAATAATGTCCACGGAGGACCCCCAGTCACATCACTTACCCTTGGGGTTGGCATTTTTCCCACCTGCATAAACATATAAAACTTCATAGCAGAAAATTCAATTGAAGATTTCAAGAGTTGGCAATTGCCTCACATACTTGCTAGAAACAGAAGCAGATCCTTTTTGAAGGAGCCAAGGGTAAAATCAGGCCTTACAGAATTCTACCGGATGAAGCGAAATAGCCAAAATGCGAGAGCCATCAGACATTGAATTATCCAACACAGACTGTAGCGTCCACCCTCAAGCTGGAGAACACACACTCTTCTCAGCAGATAGAGAGGATTTAAATATTCCCCATGTTGTGATCTACAAGGGAAAGAAATCCAGTGGTTGCCCCTTATCCATGAGAGACACATTCCAAGACCCCTAGCGGGTGCTTGAAACCATGTTTGTACCAGAACATATATACGCTCTGTTTTCTCCTTTACAGGCATACATATGTCTGTAATAGATATGTCTGTAAGAGATTAATACTAACATTAAAGTAGAACAGTATAGTGTAATAACATTTTGTAAATGTGGTTTCTCAGAATATCTCACTGTACTATTCTCATGCTACACGATGAGAGGAAGAGAGCTGACTGATGCTCATGTTTCACATCTGAAAAGAGAGCGATGGTCCTAGATCTTTCCATGCTTGCCGTGGTTTGGATAGTTGTTTGGGTGTCCCGCACAGACCTGTGTGTTAAGGGCTTGATTCCCAGAGTCTTACATCGGTGGCTTAAGGATGGAGCTTAATCCAATTATTGTATCTGAAGGCGGGGCCTGAGAAAGTGATTAATTGGATTAGGTTGCTGGGATGAGTCCCCATGGTTGAATCCTGGTGGCCTTGTAAGGAGTCACACCAAGGGAGATGCGTGTGCTCCCTGTCTCTGCTGCCCGCCTCACCATGTCACTCTCGCTCCTCACACACTCTGCCTCCGCCAGCCTCCACCCTCTCTGACACCAGATGAATGGAGGTGTCCAGTCAAGACTCCAAGACCTGGAGGACTGTGATCCTCCAAAACCATGAACCAGAATAAACCTTCTTCCTTCATAAGGAAGCTTCCTTCATAAGCTATTTCAGTTATTTTAGTTTGCCTCTCAGAACAGAGTATAATTTGACACATATGAATTATTTATTTCTGCAATTTTCCATTAAGTAGTTTCAGACCACAGAAAGTGAAACTACAGATAAGAGGGGGACTCCTTGTACTTAGCATGTTTCCCTAAAAATCAGTATTTTATAGAATGCACTTTCTGAACACAATGCAATTGTTAATAACAAAAGCAAACTTAGAAACATGTATTTAGCAATTGTCCAATTGCCACGTTGGCTGCATCTCATAAATTTTGGTTGGTAGCAATTTCATTGGTTTTTAATTTCCATTATGTTTTTATTTGGCCTGTCAAGACATAGGGAATACAACTAGTGTGGCACTTGAAAAGAAATTTGTAATCTAAATTCTCATTAGAAACGAAGAGAGAATAAAAATAGATGCATTAACTGTTGGAATCTTAATATGTTAGAATTATCACAAAATAAATCCGGTGAAATTTGAAGAAAGAAGCTTAATAAATCTAAGGAAATTTGAAATGAGGACATAATAAAGATATTACAAAGCTCAATGTAATAGGATAAAAGAGATACAATGATAAGGGTCCCAAGAGAATGAGACAACAACTCATAGACTAGGAGCAAATATTTGCAAAGCACACAAACGATGAAGAACTGTTATCCAGAATATGCAAAGAATTCTTAAAATCCAATCATAACAAAGTGAACAATGGGGCAGCTGATATGAACAGACACTTCACGAAACAAGATACACAGGTATAAATACCGATAGAGCCAATATACGAAAAGATGGTCTACATCCTACATCATCAGAGAAATGCAAATCAGAATAAGCATGAGATTGCCACTACATACATGTTAGAATCCAAAACACTGAGAGCACCAAATGCTGGTGAGGATGAGCAGTGACGGGAGCTCTTGTTCCTTCCTTCTGGGAATGCAAAATGGTGACAAACAATCTGAAAGACAGTTTGGTGGTTTCTTACAAAACTAATCATACTCTTACATATTATCCAGTAATCACACTCTTTGGTGTATACCAAAATGGATTGAAAATTTATGTCCACATAAAAACCTGCATATGAATGTGTACAGAGGCTTTATTCTAACTGCCAAAATATGTCAGCAACCACTATGAACTTTGGCGAGCGAGTGGATGAATAAACTGTAGTACAGTTGGGCAATGAACTACTGCTCAATGCTGAAAAGAAATGAGCCATCAGATCGCAAAAAGACGAGGGACATTACACACGTTACAAAGTGAAAGAAGCCGATCTTACAAAGGTACGCATGGCACTCATATAACAACTACCTGACATTCTAGAAAAGGAAAAATGCAGGATTTCCAAGATGGAGGGATTAATCAGAGCACAGAGGAGTCTAGCAAGACCATTTTGTGTGACACTTCAGTGGTAGGCACGTCTCATCATACATTTATGAAAACTCACAGAATATACAACATGAAGAGCAATCCCTACCATTTACAACAGATGTTGTGTGATAAAGATATGTCAGTGCAGGCTCATCATTTGTTCTTACAAACACATCGTTTGCTATGGGATGTTGGTAGAAGGGGAGGCTGCACATGTGTGGGAACAGAGAATCTATGGGAACCTTCCATACTTTGTGCTCAACTTTTCTGTGAACCTGAAATGGCTCTAAACAATTAAGTGCGTCTAAAAGAAAAAAAAAATCAACAGAACTAAAAATAAGTTCCTTGTAAAATGTAATAAAATTAAAAATCTACTGACAAAGCTGTTGGAGACAAAAGAGAGAGGTAATGAATAATAATACACATGACTAATATGGGGATGAACAAAAGGTCTAACTAGAGATGCAGGAGAGACTAAAGGGCTCAAAAGTAAATTTGTTCAAAAGATAAAATTAGAGAAATTAAGAAAATCATTAGTATGGCAGGTTTTTATGCTACACACGTGAAAACTTGGGTCAGTCACCCAAATTTCTGGAACCTAGACTTCTACCTACCTATTTACACAGTAGAAAATCATAGAAATTCAGAAATATTTTGAACTGAATAGTAATGACAAAAGAAAATGTCAACTTTTGTGGGATGCAGCTAAAGCAATGCTTCGAGGAAATTTATCGGTTATACTAGAAAACAAAAATTTTTAAAACCTGTAAGTTTTCACGCTAAGAAGCCAGGAAAAGGAAAAAAAGGGAAAGGAAATAAAGAGTAGAAGTAAATGCAACAGAAAACAACAAAAAAATACCAGCAAAGGCAAAAATTGATTTTCCATGAAGATTAATAATTTGATAAGCAAAACTCAGCAAGAAAAAGAGAAAATGAAAATAGGACATAAATTCAGATCATGGAGATGTTAAAAGAGCAATAAAGAAATGCTAAGAACAATTTCATGTCAATGAATTCAACTACTTAGATATAAATGGAAAATTGTTTCAATAGACACAAACTTGACTAGCCTCTTTATTGAAAAAATTGAATTTGGAGATAAAAAGAAATTCTCACAGGAAAACTTCAAACCCAGAGTTTGTTCCTATGGAAGAAATAATAATAATCTCAAACAAACTCCTTAAAAATTTTGAGAAAGCTATGTAGCTCAACTTATTTTATGGAATGGGCATAGCCATTGTAGCAACACCTGACATGGACATCACAAAAAAATAAAATTGCAGGAGAATATCCCCCATTAAAAAGAATCAAAAATCCTAACTGAATAATAGTAAGTCAAATTCAGTAACCTATGAAAGGAATAATGCATTACAAGCAAGTGAGACTGATTCCAGGAATGCAAGGTAGATTTAATACTTGAAATTTATCAATATAATATACCACAGTAACAGAAAAAATGAAAAAATCATACAAATGTTCCTAATATATACAGAGACAAACAGTTGGTAAAATTCATCATTCATGATATGGACTCTCAGCAAACTACAGATAGAAGGTAACTTCCTCAATGCAAGAAAATGGGGAGAAAAAACCCTTCACTAACATCACAATCAATAAAATTTTAAAGGCTATTTCCCAAGTTCAGGGACAAGTCAAGGATGCTACTATCACAACATTCATGAAAAAACATTGTAATGAAGTTTCTGGAATTATAAGGCAAGACAGGGGTCAGCGCTGTGGTGCAGTGAACTAAGGTGCCTCCTGACACCAGCATCCCATGTTAGAGTGCTGGTGCAGGTCCTGGCTACACTGCTGCTTCTAATCTAGCTCCCTGCTAATGTGCCTGGGAAGGAAGCAATAAATGGCTCAAGCACTTGAGTTCCTGCAACCCACATGAGAAGTCTGGATGGAGCTTCAGGCTCCTGGCTTCAGTCTGGCCCAGCCCTGGCTGTTGCAGCCATTTGGAGTGTAAACCAACAGATGGAAACTATCTCTTTGTCTCTCTCTCTCCCTTCTCTAACCCTATAACTCTGCCTTTTAAACAAATAAATCATAAAAATACAAGTCACAAATTGGAGGAATATAGCTGCCATTTATATTTCTAACAAAGGATTTACATACATAAAACATAAGGAACTACAAATCAACAGAAAAAAGAAAATCAAACTTAAAAATGAGCAAAACACTTCAACAGACACTTTGTAAAAGAAGATATGAATGACAAAAATATACATGAAAAAATGCTTATAATGATTGGTCATTAGGAAGACACAACTTAGAATCACATGAGATATCACCACTACCTTGAATGGCTAAAGCTGGAAAACATAATACTATTTATGAGATGAGGGGAAGGTATTACCCAGAAACTCTCAAATATTGCTCATTGAATGCAAGGTAATAAAGCCAATTTGGAAAATTGTATGTTCATTTCTTGCCAAGTTATCATTCACCTATCCTATGAAACAGCAATTACACTTTAAGCTATTGATCCAAGAAAAATGAAAACATGTCTATGAGGAGATGTGTTCCCTGCAGCTCTAATTGTAATAGCCCAAAGTGGAAACAATAGAAATGTCTAAGCATGGGAAAACGGTTAAATGAATCACAGAATATTCAAATAATGGAATGCTACTCAGCAATAAAAAGTAACAAACTATTAATACAAGCAGAAATGTAGAGGAATCTCACAAAAATGTTTGAGAAAACAATCCTTACTCAAAAAAAAAAATACTCGCTACATAGTTCCATTAATATGAAATACAAGAACAAACAAGACTAATTTATGATGACTACAATCAGAACAGAAAATATTTCTCAGAGGTAGAGGCATGATCCTGTGGAAGGGAGCAAGGGAACTTCCTATAGTGAGAAAATATTCCAAATCTTTGTGGATGTTGGTTATGTGGGTATATACATTTGTTAACATTCCTCCAACTTGCAATATGCTTATTCAAGCTAAATTATACAACACTATAAGAGTTTAAAAATTTAACAGCAGACAAAAATACATCCCTAGGAAAGAAATTAATGTTCAAAAGTGACTCAACAATTATTGAAAAATTGAATGGCTCTAAAACAATAGGGAAAGAAATGAATTAGCAGTTCAAAATCTTCTCCAAAACTAACTATGAGAATCTTTCAAAATAGAGCAAAACTGGGCTCTCACATGAGTGAGAGTGTGACAAGAAGAGATCAGGCAAGGACAATTAGGAGAAAGTTAAATTACAGGCTGAACTCACCTTCGATCTTCAATGATAAAACTGTAAATGAAATGATACCAAATGAAGTCTAAAAAATTTTAAAAAGATATTATTTCATGGCAAGTTGAATGCAGTGTGAGTTAAACATAGAGAGATCTATTGTAATCCATTGTATAAACTGTTTAAAGAAAAATCAATGTGGTAATTTCAATAAATGCAGATAAGAAATATCTTGTGTTCTTAAGAACAAATGAAAAGATGCTCAGTTTTATGAATAATCAGGGAAACATAAGTTAATATACAATATATTCTTTTTTTTAAATTTTGTTTTTGACAGGCAGAGTGGACAGTGAGAGAGACAGAGAGAGAGGTCTTCCTTTTCCGTTGGTTCACCCCTCAATGGCCACTGTGGCCAGCATACCGCGCTGATCCAAAGCCAGGAGCCAGGTGCTTCTCCTGGTCTCCCATGGGGTGCAGGGCCTAAGCACTTGGGCCATCCTCTACTGCCCTCCTGGGCCACAGCAGAGAGCTGGACTGGAAGAGGGGCAACCGGGACAGAATCCGGCGCCCCGACCGGGACTAGAACCCGGTGTGCCGGTGCCGCAGGCGGAGGATTAGCCTATTGAGCCGTGGGCCAATTTTTTTTTTTTTTTTTTTTTGACAGGCAGAGTAGACAGTGAGAGAGAGAGAGACAGAGAGGAAGGTCTTCCTTTGCCGTTGGTTCACCCTCCAATGGCCGCCACAGCTGGCACGCTGCAGCCGGCACACCACGCTGATCCGAAGCCAGGAGCCAGGTGTTTTTCCTGGTCTCCCATGGGGTGCAGGGCCCAAGCACTTGGGCCATCCTCCACTGCACTCCCAGGTCACAGCAGGAAGCTGGCCTGGAAGAGGGGCAACCGGGACAGAATCTGGCGCCCCAGCTGGGACTAGAACCTGGTGTGCCGGCACCACTAGGCAGAGGATTAGCCTATTGAGCCGTGACGCCAGACTCCGGCCAATATATTCTTATATAATATAAGAAATATCAGCTAATATGTATGTTAATATAACCATGATGAAATATAATTTTGCAAATGATTTGTCAAAAATTCAACATATCAAAGTTTGCTAGAATATGGGGCACAGGAACATATGCACAGTTGTTGGAGTGAAAATCTGTCATTTACTTGGAAAATAATTTGCCATTCCCCACAGAAATGGTCTCACTCTGACTGAGCAGTCCTACTCTTAAGTATACATTAAGGAAAGAATGACTATGACAATGAGAGGTAGGTATATCTATCAAGATGGGTGGTAAGAGGCGGGTGTTTTAGCCATAGAGTAAAAAAGAGACCCTTAGAAATACATTGGTAGTATCCGCCGAGGCTCTGTCATTGGAAGAGAGTCTTACCTAAATCATTTGGGCGTATCTGGTCCCTGGAGTGAAGGTAAAAGTAAGCAGTTGATGTAACTGACAAAATCACTGCTTTTCTGGATGAATGTCTCCAGTTGTTTTTGCTGGATTCATTTAAATATTCAGTTAATATAAAATACCTTATGTGTTCTGTTTATCAAGCTGTCCCCAGTTGCC
Source organism: Sylvilagus floridanus (assembly GCA_949820135.1). Taxonomy (NCBI): domain Eukaryota; kingdom Metazoa; phylum Chordata; class Mammalia; order Lagomorpha; family Leporidae; genus Sylvilagus; species Sylvilagus floridanus. The sequence goes on along the minus strand of OX463244.1, from coordinate 93,870,408 downwards.
CATATGGATCTGCCTGTAGGACTGGAATATAGCAAACACCTAGGTTTTGGCTATTTCTGATATCTGAGGATAATTTCTAGATAAAATCCAAAAATTAGTTTCTGATTATGACTTGAATCCTCACATACTTTGGCTATAAAAAAGAATTTGATGCCAACCTGAATGATCTGATTATATTTCTCATTGAATCCCTAATAGCCATTCTGCGTTAAGTGACTCTTAATTACCTTCAAGTTAGTGTGAGTTTCTCAAGAGCAGTTCATTCCCAGCCCTGATTGACAGGTGTGATGAGTCCAGATCCAGCTATTCTCACCCTAGGGTGACATCATTAATTCCCTTCCATCCTTCAATGTTGTTGATTCCTGTGCTGATTACATCAGCCTTCAACTAATCATGAAAATTAAAGGTTAAAAGTTAGAACTAAAATACATGAGGTCATTTCTGAAACTTCACACATTTTGAAGTCAATTAGTTCTATCTGTAAGTGCATTCGAAAACTGATATGAAAAATGGCAAAGTACTAACATAAGTGCATGCATATATATAAGCAGCTGTGTGTTCAGGCCCCTTTAATGAGATGGTTATGACTTTCTGAGACAGGTTAAAATCCAGCAAGGATAGACGAATTGTGACCAAATACTGACTAGTGGATGAGCTATCCAGAAGCAGATTTATTTACTCAGTGATGATTTTGTTGTGAGGCAACAAGTAGCAAAATAGATAGTCATATAATACTAGTTGAACCAGATGATGGCTCACGTCTTTGGGCCCCTGCCACCTACCTTGGGAGACCTGGCTTGAATTCCTGGCTCCTGACTGCAGCCTGGCCTAGCCCCAGTTGTTGCAGGCATCTGGGGGAATGAAACAGCAGGTGGGAGATGTCTTATATAACATTTTTTAAAAGATTTTATTGATTTATTTGAGAGGTAGAGTTACAGACAGTGAGAGGGAGAGACAGAGAGAAAGGTCTTCCATCCGCTGGTTCACTCCTCAAATGGCCGATGTGGCCGGAGCTGTGCTGATCCAAAGCCAGGAGCCGGGAGCCTTTTCTGGGTCTCCCACATGGGTGCAGGGGCCCAAGCACTTGGGCCATCTTCCACTGCTTTCCCAGGCCACAGCAGAGAGCTGGATCACAGCACTGTCACAGGGTCACAGCACCGGCCCCTCTCATCTAACTTTTTTTTTTTTTTGACAGGCAGAGTGGACAGTGAGAGAGAGAGAGACAGAGAGAAAGGCCTTCCTTTGCCGTTGGTTCACACTCCAATGGCCGCCGTGGCAGGCGCGCTGCGGCTGGCGCACCGCGCTCATCCGATGGCAGGAGCCAGGTGCCAGGTGCTTTTCCTGGTCTCCCATGGGGTGCAGGGCCCAAGCACTTGGGCCATCTTCCACTGCACTCCCGGGCCACAGCAGAGAGCTGGCCTGGAAGAGGGGCAACCGGGACAGAATCCAGCGCCCCAACCGGGACTAGAACCCAGTGTGCCGGCGCCGCAAGGTGGAGGATTAGCCTGTTGAGCCATGGCGCTGGCCATCTCATCTAACTTTTTTACCTGTCAAACAATACTGCTGCTCTGCTCCACCACCTCTGCTTGGTTCTCTCTGAAATTTTGGACGTGTTTCTCAGGGGATTGCAATGAGTCAGGTCGAAAAAGTGCTAGATGACAGTTCCAGTGAGGTCCTACGATTTGGCAGTGGGTCTCATGAAGAGCCTGGTGCTGTCACCATGTCAGCCACCCTGGGAGCATGCTGTTGGGATAACCAGTCATTCCACACTGCCATCACACCAGGAGAGAAGAAAGCCTTCTCCTGGCAACAGACTGCGAGCAGCTTGCTCCCTGTGACCTTGAGAAGTACTAGAATGTCACAAGTGGGAGTGTCCTCGTGGCTCATCTGCATACCATTTCCTCCCACAGCCCTGACCCAAGTCTTCATTCTTCTCCAATTGGAAGACAGTCATGAATGAGACTGCGTGAGCACGAGGATTTGGCAAGGAGCCAAGAGGACAAATTGAAAATGCCACAGCGGTGCAGGAAAGCTGTGACTTGGGACGGCTGTGGAAGAGAGCAGAAGTCCCAGAGGCAGAGGGGCCCCTCCCTGCGAGCAGCTGGCGGAGCTCTTGGCGAATGAAAACTGACCACTGGCTTCACTAGCGATCCTTAGCAGCGCCTGTTTCTGGACAGATCCTCAAGAAAATACAGTTTGCCATCTTTGTTTGCCACTTCCTTTCCCTGCCCTTCTTCCTATCCTCCCCAACGCTCGTTTGCCCTAAGTCTACCACCATCTACTTAACTGTCCATCAAATTGGCCTTTGATTCAAGCGGATGTCGGAAAATAGCCCACTGTCCTCGTCTGTTTCCCGTGGCTATCCTCAACGCCCCAGCCTGGGCAATCTATGAAGAATCAAAGTATACCTCGTTCATGCTTCTAGGGCCTGGGAAGCCCAGGGTCACAGAACCAGCATCTGACTGGCATCTGCTTCTCTCTCTATTGTAACACGGCGAAGCAGCGGGAGTGTGCTAGCTTGTGTCTCTTCCTCTAAGCCAGCAATGCTCTCACAAGGGCCTCACTCTCATGACCTTGTCTAATCCTAATGGTCTCCTATAGGCCCCATCTCCAAATACCATCAACACACGAATTTGAGGATTAAGGATTCAACACATGAACTTGTGGGGGATACAGTCACACCGTAACAATCATCCACTATGATAATTCACACGAATGTTGAAGAGACTGCTGTAGTTTATTGCAGTGCTTTTTCTAGAGGATGTGGCTGTGAATGGAGGATAATATCTCAATTCAGAGAACTATGGCTTGATTGGTGAATGTTTGCTTCTCTGGATCCAGGCTCAATTGCTGCTTAGTCAGTCTAGAACGAGGTGTCATTTCCGCCTGCGTTGGTAGTGTGTGAGCCAAGCTCAGTTGAAGCTAATAACAATCATAGGCACAGCTGCTGGTTGTTAAATGCCTGGAGCACTTGCCAGATGCTTTCCATCAGTTCTTGCGCTCAGCAATCACAGAAACAATATTGAAGAGATACTGTTACTTCTATTTCATGGAGAAAAAACGACATTCGGACTAGTGAGGGGCAGAGCTGGACTTGAAAGGCCTTGATCTATCATATAACATCTCAGGAGGCAAAACTTCAGTTAGATTCCAGAACTGAACTGCTTACACTGGATTTCCAATGAAGCCATACAGCACACTCTCTGAAAGGGGACAATTAGAGCATGGCCCTCTGGAAGGACCACCGTGGTGATTGAAGAGCTCCTCACTAAACCGCAGAAGATCAGTCTGTTATAGAAATCTGTTTCTGGGGCTAGCGTTGTGGTGCAGCGGTTTAAGCCACCATCTTGTGGGGTGCTAGTTCGAGTCTCCGCTTCTCTGCATCTAATCCAGCTCCCTGCTAATGCAGCAGCAGATGGCCCAAGGGCTTGGGCCTCTGCTACATTTGGGAGACCTGGATGGAGTTCCAGGGCCTGGTTTCAGTTTGGCCCAGCCCTGACCATTGCAGCCATTTCGGGAGTGAACCAGCAGATGGAAGATCTCTCTCTCTCAAGACCTCTCTCTCTCTGAGCTAGTTTTCTCTGTGTAACTCTGCCTTTGAAATAATAAATAAAACTTTAAATAAATAAATAAATCTGTTTCTTTTCTTTTTTTGACAGGCAGAGTTAGACATCAAGCGAGAGAGACAGAAAGGTCTTCCGTTTCCTTTGGTTCACTCCCCAAATGGACGCTATGGCCGGGGCGCTGCGGCCGGTGCACCGCGCTGATCCGAAGCCAGCAGTCAGGTGCTTCTCCTGGTCTCCCATGTGGGTGCAGGGCCCAAGGACCTGGGCCATCCTCCACTGCACTCCCGGCCACAGCAGAGAGCTGGCCTGGAAGAGGAGCAACCAGGACAGAATCTGGCGGAGCAACTGGGACAGAATCCGGCGCCCCAACCGGGACTAGAACCTGCGGTGCCAGCGCCATGGGCAGAGGATTAGCCAAGTGAGCCGTGGCACCAGCCTTCTTCTTCTTCTTCTTTTTTTTTAATTATACTCCTAAATCTGGGCCTCAATACATTCTACAAGAAAAGGCAGAAATAGGGGCAGGTACTTAGCCTAGTGTTAAGATGCTGCTTGGGGTGCCCACAGACCATATCGAAATGCCTGGGTTCTCTGCTTTCAGCTCCAGCTTCCTGCTAAAATGCACCCTGCCTCAAGGACTTGGCTCTCTGCTACCCATGTGGGAAACCCACAGTAAGTTCCTGGCTCCTGGCTTTGGCCAAGCTCAGCTCTCACTGAGGTGGGCATTTGGGGAGTGCACTAGTCAGTGGGAGACTTCTCCCTCTCTCTCTCCCTCTCAAGCCAATTTAAACAATAAAAACAAACATGACAAACAACATTCTCTGACCAAAATGCAACTAAGCTAAAATCAGCAACACAATAAAAATACCAAAAGGATCATCCACTTAGCAGTTAAAACACAGGTTCTTAATACTTGGATCAAGAAAATTATTTGGAGTGGAAGAAGCTAGACACTAAGTACATTAAGGATCATTTCATTTATATGCAGTTAACAAGCAAAGCGAATCTGCTTCGATAAAGATTAAAAGAGTGGTTATCTTAAGAACTGACCAAGAATGGGCACAAAGGAACTTTCTGAGGGACCGAGATAGTCAGTCATGGGAGGGGAACCCTGGCCCCTGGGCCATATGAGGCCCACAAAGTCCTTTGGTCTGACCCTGCCAAGGCAACTACAGGTAGGACTCAAAATTCAATAAACCTATAGCCGGCCAATTTTTAAGTTGACAGTTTTGTATGACCCATGAGTGATGTTACAAATAGCCAAATGGCCCTTGGCAGAAAAAGTTTCCCACCCCTGAATCTTGATCTAATAATGGAAGTTACCAGGGTATATGCACATGCCAAAATTCATCAAGCTGAAACTTAAAATTGGTGCATTTTAATGTTTGTAAATTATATTTCAATTTAGATCAAAGAAATCAATTAATGTAATTCACTGCAATAAAAATTATATTCTCATTCCAGAGTTACTAAAGAAGAATTTGATAAAAATAAATCACTTGTTTTTTTTTTTTTAAATCTGTTAGAAAATGAGGAATAGCAGAAAATTTCCTTAATCTTAAAAGGTGTTCCTTCACCTTAGAATGATCCTAAGACTTAGTGTGGAGGTCCTAGCACTTTCCTGGAGGCAGGAATGAGGCAGATTCTTCTTGTCACCAACTCCATCCAGTGAGGGAGCACAGGTTCTGGCCAGGGCAGTCATGTGTGGTTCTTCTTTGCAAATGAATGTGCATGAAAAAAGCCAACAAATTTGAAGATAAATGATGATATTTACTACATGATTTTAGCAGCATCTCAATTCTTGAGTAATTGGCAAAAAAATAATTTTTTTAATGATTTATTTATCCATTTGAATGTCAGTTACACAGAAAGAGGAGAGAGAGAGAGAGGTCTTTCATCTGATGGTTAACTCCTCGATTGGCCGCAACAGCCGGAGCTGCACCAATCAGAAGCCAGGAGCCAGGAGCTTCTTCCAGGTCTCCCACGTGGGTGCAGGGGTCCAAGGACTTGGGCCATCTTCTACGGCTTTCCCAGGCCACAGCAGAGACCTGGATTGGATGTGGAGCAGCCGAGTCTCGGACTGCTGCCCACATGGGATGCCGGCGCTTTAGGCCAGGGCGTTAACCCGCTGTGCCAAAGCGCAGGCCCATCAATTGTGTTTTTATAAGTAAATAAAACTACTAGAAAACTCACCTTAAGATAGGCACTTATAATCACCCCAAAAACTTTAAATACCTTAGAATAAATCTAATACAATATGCACAGAGAACTCTAAAACATTACTGAAAGAAATTATAAAATCACTAAATAAATGAAGAGATGTATCTTTTCCTAAATTGGAAGACTTAGTACTATAAATGTATCAGTTTCTCCCAAATCATGTGAATGAGTCAATTAACTACAATTAAAATCCTAGTCACTTTTTTTGTTGTTGGGGAGGAAATGGACAAGTTTCTAAAATTTAGGGTTTTTAATGCAAAGAACCAAGAACAGGTAAGGTCGTTTGAAAACTACGTGCCACTGGACATCAAGCTACTTTCGTTAAGACTGGGTGACAGCACTGCAAACTTAGGCCACTGGACCAGTGAAACAGAAGAGCAAGTCCAGAAATAGACTCTGACAAGGACAGGGGCCTCACAACAGAGGTGGCCTATCTCAAAGGTGAAGACAATGGTCAATATATACTGGTGGATAAACTAGAAATCCCAGATGCAAACTCTTAATCTTGATTCCCACATCATTACACTAAATGCAAATTCAAACCTAGAGGGTTGGGAGCTCTAAAGTGGAAGGTAAAATAATTAAGTTTTTAGACTATGACTTAGGAGAGCACTTTCATGATCTTGTCCTAGGCAGAGGTCTCAAATAGGAAAAATGAAGTACTTATCATGAAGGCAGAAATGATAAATTGGCCTGCATAAAATTTATGATCCCTGGTCTATCAGAACACTCATTTATGGAGTTCAAAGGCAAGAAACCAAGTGCGGGAGCTGGTGCCATGGTAGAGTATAGGTTAAGCCTCCACCTGCAGTGCCTGTATCCCATATTGGCGCTGGTTCAAGTCTCAGCTACTCCACTTCAACTCTTTATGAATGTGCCTGGGAAAGCAGTGGAAGATGGCCCAAGTGCTTGGGCTCCTGCACCCACATGGGAGACCCAAAAAAACTCCTGGCTCCTGGCATTGGCCTGGCCCAGCTTAGACTGTTGCAGCTATTTGGGGAGTGAACCAGAAGATGGAAAATCTCTCTCTCTCTCTCTCTCTCTCTCTCTCATTCTCTGTATCTCTATTAAATAAATAAATAAATAAATAAATCTTTGAAAAAAAAGAAGCTGGATGCGAGCTCATATTCGTGATACACTTGACAAAGGTGCAAGGCTTGTGAATACATTCTATGCATCAATTAGAAAAGAGACAATCCAACAGAAACACAGGCAAAAGATTTGGACAAGCCATTTATGAAAAATCATATCCAATAGAAACTTATGGAAACATGTACCTAGTCTGGCAGCATGATCACCCAGAAGTATAAAAAATCGCAATTAACTTTAAAATGTGAGTTGAATGTCCTCACTGGGATATGTTCTAAAACTCCAAAGAACTGCCAACACTATCTAAGCTGTTTTGAGTAATCACTTCCTGGGTGGTAGTTTTAAGATTCTTCTTGTGATTCTGTCTTATGTATCTTGTGCGATGAAGCAAATGAGCAGAAGCGTGAACACGTAGCGACGTCTCCGACCATGACAACCCCCACACGTGACGCTGGTCCTGTAGGAGTGTGTCACCTCGTGATGGTGCAGAGTCAGTACACCATGTCTGTGTCATTGCACTCCGTGATGTTCACGGCCATGCCAGGTCAAAGCCAGGAGCCTAGAACTTAATCCAGATCTCCCACATGGTTGGAAGGAGCCTCATCACTTGCTACCTCCTAGAGTACGCCTTAGCAGGAAACTGGAATAGGAAGCAAAGCTGAGACCCAAATACAGACATTGCGATAAGGATGCATGTGTCCCAAGTGGAGTCTTCACGCTGCATCACTATTTTGGAAGCTAGTTAATGTAGGGAAAGAATTAGGCATTTATTCTGCCTTAATTATATGAACTACATCTTAGGTAAATAAATAGTCAAGAAGGCTTCTTTGGAGAACTGTCCAAGCTAGTAAATGAAGAAAGAAAAATAGAATAGCAAAGTTATTCTTGCTGTTAATTCTGAAGCTCTTAATGAATTAGGGGAGGTAGGCAGTGATCATTAATGTCTGTTAACGTCTCAAAAAGAGAGACAACCAGACAAATCGTGCCTCCTAATGTGAAATGGTCTCTCTAAAAAAAAAAAAAAGTGAAGCCTGAATCTGATCAAGCCTATCAAATTCTAGTTTATGGGAAAAAAGGCACAAGAATGCATCCTAAACAATCTAAGCCACACCAAAGGGATGGGGAGAGGATGAATACGCTATAAGACAAACCTCAGTGAGCAAACTGCTCGAAGAAACAGAGGAAACCATACAGACCACACGAGCCCTGCATTAATCAATAGCAATTTCTGGACTTTGTTTAGTCTTTAAATGAACTATATATCTGCAAAACTGCCAGAAACCTTTAATTAACCAACTGTAGGGGATATATTAATTTTGGTGCAATTTTGTGGTCATGTTTAAGAGAAAAGTCTTTACATTTTAGAGATACATATTAAAATGTCTTACAGGTGAAATAATAGAGCACCTACATCTGCTTTAAAAGAACCAAGCAAGTGGACACGAGACTGGCTGTAAATAGGTAATTGTTGGACCTGAGCCATGCATACAGGGGAGTTCATTGTAAAATTGTCTCAACTTGTTTATATTTGAAATTCTTCATAATCCTAAAAGATTTAAAAAGTCATTCTTCATTTGCATTCATCCATTCATCCAATATATATCGATGGAGCAACCATGAAAGATTTGAAACAGAATAAAGGAATTTTTGAATCTACATAAACATGGAGCAAAAATTGAGTGTGATAAAGTCACAAAAATAAAGACAGAATCACTTTCAACTCCTTTCTATCCAGGTGACGATAAAAATATTTTATCAAAGCCAAGATAAACTCCTCCAGGCTTGCCATTTGCCTTCTCTTTTAAAATTGATCAATCATTCAATCAATCAATCTTGGATGAGTGTCCAGGAGGCAAAGCTCACTCCATCCCTGGCTGAATCAGGAAAGTAGCTGAGTTTGTGTTCATTAGCCTCGGAATGTCCTTTGTTGACCCTTTTCTTCACCTTCCAGCAGGTGCCTCTCTGGCCATCCACAGTCAGTCCCACCTTCCCGCATTTGGTGAACTTCCCGGCCAAGGGCCTCTGTTACTGTTATACGATTATTCATTTAAGACACTCAGGACACCAAAGTAAATACTGTGTTAAGTATTCAAGATACACTCTTTGAGATACACGTAAGTATGTGACTTCTGTGCAGAATATCAATTTCTGTGGTTTCTCAATTAAAATTCTTCCTGGAGCACCTGATCTAATTATTGATACCCTGACCAAGATTTCAATTAATCCTAGTTATGATTTATCTTTCATAACATTTGCATAATCTTAAGGCGTAAGTGACTTCTCTCCAAAGAATTCAGCTTGAATTAATCATTTATGTATCACCTCACTTCGTTATGTTAGTCTCATTTTTTTTAAACTAGACATCAGTCAGGAAAACAAGATACATGGTGAAGATTTAGGTTTTAAGTGGTCTTTTTGGGTAAAGTGCAGAAAAGAGTGAAACTTGGGTCAAATCTCATTTTAAAAAGGACAGGTGATTCTCTCATGAATGAAAGAATCAAATACACACTTAGGAGAGGATCTCCGATTGCCTTACATGGCAGAAAGCCTGTGGGACACAGGAAACCACGCTCGAGAAATGTGTCAAGTGCGGAATTAGTTAAGTTAGCGGAAAGCAAATTGTATGGCACAAGTGGTCTTCAAAAAGTTGATGGAAAATGCATGTTATAAAAAATTGTGTAGGAATTTCAAAAATTTTTTGCACCAAAATAAACTTATCTTTTAATTTCATTGTCCATAAACTGTCTGAAGTACCCTTGTATGTATATATGTATAATTGTATATATAGGACATGGAGACTGTTGTGAAGTAATTGCTCTGATTAACTAGCAGAGGAGATTGGAAAGGTAGGTGAGCAGCTCATCCAAGTCCCCAAGAATGACCACACTCTCCAGCTGAAACATCAATTACAGGCCAGCAGGATAAGGAGGAGGAAAGATTGTCAGCATTTAGATGGTCAAGATGTACATGTGAGGTGCCGGCATTGTGGTGCACTGGGTTATGCTGCTACCTGCCATGTAGGCATGTCCTATGAGTGCTGGTTCGAGGCCTGGCCACCCCACTTCTGATCCAGTTCCCTGCTAATGCATCTGGGAAGGCAGTGGAAGATGACTCAAATGCTTAGGCCCCTGATACCCATGTGAGAGTCCTAAATGGCATTACTGGCTTTTGGCATAGGTGTGGCCCAGCCCTAGCCATTGCAGCCATCTGGGAAGTAAACCAGTAGATGGAAGATCCTTCTCTCTCTTTTGCTCTCTCTCTCTCTATATATATATATATAACATATATAGTGACATATATATGTTATATATATATATGTCACTGCCTTTCAAATAAAAAATAATTTTTTTTAAAAAAGATGTACTATGTGAGAGTTTCATGGAAAATTATGAAATATTTAGTGTGGCTGATCCCAGATTTTTGGTTCTCAGAGACACACAAGAAAATGTTTTAAACAACAGGATTGGCAAAAGGTCACTGAATCACTCTTTTCCCAAGTAAATGTTTGTAAATTACCATTCGCTATCTTTGTCCTTTCATTTAAAGTTACAATTTCATGAAATAAATAGGAAAGACATAATTTTGAAAAGAAAAAGAAAACAGCCCCTTCTCAAATCGCATAGACAGTCTAATGACAGCTATCAGTCGGATACCATTTTAGCAAAGCTGTTTTTTTCTTTTATTAAACTCCTTTAAAATTCAGATTTTTATAAATAACCTATATGCACAATACAGAAAACTTGAAAAAGTACAGAAAATTACTGAGAGGAAAATAGGTTGAGTCTTCCATCCAGTGACAACCACAACTTGGCATATGTGCACCTAATATTTAATAGAGAATTGGTCATTTTTATAACCAAAAGTTCTTCTGTACTTGCTGTTCTTACCTTTTAAATCCAGTGATACTGCCTGGATAATTCACAAGAATATTTACCTTTCATAATATGATCTTCATAGCTGCATTATAAGAGAATAGAATAATTTTTTAAACCTATTCTATAATTATTAAACATTTGAGGTCTTCACCCCATTTTTTTTCCTGTAGAAAATAGTACTTGAATTTCCTCAGATTTCTCTGGCTTATGAGTACAAATGAGGTCAATTTTATAGTGATAGAGTACTCTACCATTTCTTTGTTTTTGATTTTTTTAAATTTATTTGATAGGCAGAGAAAAAGAAACAGAGAAAGAGAGAGAGAGAGATACCGTCTACCTGCTGGTTTACTTCACAAATGTCTGCAGCAGCCATGATGAGGCCGAGCTGAAGCCAGGAGCCTGGGACTCCAGCCAGGTCTCCCACGTGGTAGCAGTGACCCGAGCATGTGACCAGGAAGCTGGGTCAGAAGCGGAGCTGGGAAGTCAAAGCCAGGCACTCCAATGTGGGACATGGGGGATCCCAGCTGCTGTCTCAACGGCTGTGCCAAATGTTTGCTCGACCCACACCCCTTCCAAGAGAAAGAAAGAAAAGTTCACCATAATCTTGCAGAATCTCAGCCAGGAACCTTCTCAGAGGTCCCAACATATGGATATTTCCCTGAGTTCACTAAGTGCACAGCCTGGCTCCCCTGGAGGGGCCTGGTTCCTCTTGTCAGTATTCTCCTGGCACACTGGTATCCTCTCAAAGCTACCAGTGTCAGTGTCCCCCCAAAAGCCACAAGTGGTCCATGCTGTGCTTCACATCTGGGGGAAGTCTAACTCCGGTGGTATCTTTTCTGATTTTGTTCTAGAGGGATTCACAGTATGCATTTTTTTTTAATCAAGCTGAGAATGACTGGTTTCTTTCTTTTCTTTCTTTCTTTCTTCTTTTTTTTATTTGATAGGTACAGTTACAGACAGTGAGAGAGAGAGACAGATGGAAAGGTCTTCCTTCCATTGGTTCACCCCCCAAATGGCCACTATAGCTGGCACTGTGCCGATCCGAAGCCAGAAACCAGGTTCTTCTTCTTGGTCTCCCATGTGGGTGCAGGGCTCAAGCAACTGGGCCATCCTCCACTACCCTCCAGGGCCACAGCAGAGAGCTGGACTGGAAGAGGAGTGACCGGGACTAGAACCTGCGCCAATGCCGCAGGCAGAAGATTAACCAAGTGAGCCACGGCACCCCCTTCCTCACTATGCATTTTTGAAAACATTATTGTGGGCTGGATTATGCCTTCCTTATTTGAACATTGAAGCTCTAATCCCCAGTTCCTCAGCATGGGACTGTAGCATGGACTGTAGTTGGAGACAGATCCTTTAAAGAGGTGAAGTGAGGACTTCAGGGTGGACGCTAATCCAGTCTTAACTGGTTTGCTTATAAGAAGAAGAAATGTGGACAGAGAGAGGGAGAGAGGAGAGAGCGAACAAGGAGGACAGCGCAGGTGAGGACGCGGTGAGAAGGTGGCCGTCTAGCCACGGTGCGAGAAGCCTGGATGGCACCATGATCTTGCACTTCCAGCCTCCAGGACTGAGAGAAACAAATGTCTGTTGTTCACCCCACGCTGTCTGGGGTGTTTTATTTCAGCCGCCCCAGTAACTAATACAGATGTCTTCTCCAGAATTGGGCAATCATCTCTCATCTGCCATGCTACTTTCCTCCTTTCTTGTTGCCAGGATATCACAGAATGACACATTTGGAAGGGTCTGGAGATCCCCGAGTGCCTACAGGACACGGTATTTGCTGGAATTGCTTGCAGAGCTTTGTCACATCAAAGTGCAGAAGCCCCACCTGGACCGACTGAATCGGTCTCCAGGGATGGAGTTCAAGTTTGAGTATTTACAAACCCCTTCCCTGGGGCTGACAGAAGCTCCAATTAAAAAGACCACTGACAGCTTTCACTGACAAAATTAGATTGGAGGGAGAAGCAAGGTGTCCTTCTAATTAGAGACCAAGCAAGCTGTAGGATGCGGGCCTGTTGAGAGCTCTTTCCAGTTAACGGTGCCTCCACCTGCTCCTCAGAGAGAAGCGACTTGCTTCTCCCTGTCTCCAGCATGCGCCAGCAGGGGCCTCACATCAACCCACCCCAAGATTCCCTTGCCCTGAAGTGACAGTCACAGCGATGAGATGTTGACCAGGGTGATAATCAGAGTTGCCATATATTGAATACCTTCATGACAAGCTGTGTGAGAAAAGCATTTGCCTTAATTAATTCACGTAATCCTTTGAACACTCCCAAGAATGTTCCCATTTTTCAGATGAGTAAATGAAGGTTCCAGATTGGGTTCATGCCTTAGTATCAGAAACAAACTACAAACTTGGACTTGGGATTCCAAGTTCTGGGCTATTTGGGGATAAACCAGGATTTTCTTTCAAAGTGTTCAAAAAAGGAGCCTTAGCCTTCTACGTGGTTCTCAAGAGAAGAGGATCAGACTCACGGAACCTGGATGGTCGTCTTGTTTGCCACGTGGAATGAGTCAGACAGTGAGAGCTTAGGTGGGTTTATTGGGGAGGGCAATACCACGGGTAGGTCCTGAGTGGCTGCCCAAGCCCAGAGAACTTGTGAACTCACAATGTGTGACAGCAGATGAAAGACGTAAGTCCTCACAAGCCGGCATGTGTGGCCCACCAGGGGGACATAGGAGCATCTATAGATCCCCAGAGCCTGGGGGAGGCATTTGGAAGTCACCACCAGTAGGGCCGCAGTGAGGAATCCAGGGAAAGCAGCATGGAATAAAAGAAAGGAAATGTAGAGAGTTGGGCTTAAACTTCTGCTTCATTCTTCTAAGCTGCATGACTTTGCATACTTTCCTTAGCTTCACTGAGCTCTGGATTTCTCTCTGTTAAATGAGGAAAGTAATACCAGCCTTCTAGGTGGCTGGAATAATGAGAGGCTGAGAGGCAATACACATGAAGGGCTTAGCCCTAGCAGTCCACAAAGAGAGCAGATCAGTATTTGCAAAGGAAGAATCTGCCAAAGTCATGCAGGCTCTCATTCTAGAAAACTCATGAGACCAATCTTTGACCTTGGGATTGCATGCAAAGAGAAAAGCAGAGGTTAAGAGGCCCGCACCAAGTGCAGATAAACTTGGATTGGCTGCACGAATGGCCTGATGTGGGGCCAGGGTTGTGCTGTAGCACATCTTCCTGCTAATGTATCTGGGAAAGCAGCAGAAGATGGTCCAAGCATCTGGGCCCCTGCCGCCCACAGGAAAGATAATGATGGAGTTCCAGTTGCAACAATTTGGGGAGTGAACCAGTAGATGGAAGATTTCTCTCTCTCTCTCTCTCTCTCTTACTTTTTCTCCTCTCTCTCTCTGTAACTCTGCCTTTCAAATAAATAAATAAATATTTTAAAAAATTCTTCTCAGATCTAGAAAAAATGATGCTGAAATTCATAAGGGGACACAGGAGACCTCGAATAGCTAAAGCAATCTTGTACAACAAAAAGCCGGAGGCATCACAATACCAGATTTCAGGACGTACTACAGGGCAGTTGTAATCAAAACAGCATGGTACTGGTACAAAAACAGATGGATAGACCAATGGAACAGAATAGAAACACCAGAAATCAATCCAAACATCTACAGCCAACTTATATTTGATCAAGGATCCAAAACCAATCCCTGGAGTAAGGACAGTCTATTCAATAAATGGTACTGGGAAAACTGGATTTCCACGTGCGGAAGCATGAAGCAAGATCCCTACCTTTCACCTTACACAAAAATTCACTCCACATGGATTAAAAACCTAAACCTATGACCCGACACCATCAAATTATTAGAGAGCATTGGAGAAACCCTGCAACCAATAGGCAAGGCAAAGACTTCCTGGAAAAGACCCTGGAGGCGAGGCAGTCAAAGCCAAAATTAACATTTGGGATCGCATCAAATTGAAAAGTTTCTGTACTGCAAAAGAAACAGTCAGGAAAGTGAATAGGCAACCGACAGAATGGGAAAAAATATTTGCAAACTATGCAACAGATAAAGGGTTAATAACCAGAATATACAAAGAGATCAAGAAACTCCACAACATCAAAACAAACAACACACTTAAGAGATGGGCTAAGGACCTCAATAGACATTTTTCCAAAGAGGAAATCCAAATGGCCAACAGACACATGAAAAAAATGTTCAAGATCACTAGCAATCAGGGAAATGCAAATCAAAACCACAATGAGGTTGCACTGCACCCCAGTTAGAATGGCTCACATTCAGAAATCTACCAACAACAGATGCTGGCGAGAATGTGGGGAAAAAGGGACACTAACCCACTGTTGGTGGGAATGCAAACTGGTAAAGCCACTATGGAAGTCAGTCTGGAGACTCCTCAGAAACCTGAATATAACCCTACCATACAACCCAGCCATCCCACTCCCTCGAATTTACCTAGAGGAAATCAAATTGGCAAACAAAAAAGCTATCTGCACATTAATGTTTATTGTAGCTCAATTCACAATAGCTAAGACCTGGAACCAACCCAAATGCCCATCAACAGTAGACTGGATAAAGAAATTACGGGACATGTACTTTATAGAATACTATACAGCAGTCAAAAACAACAAAATCTGATCATTTGCAACAAATGGAGGGATCTGGAACACATCATGCTGAGTGAAATAAGCCAGTCCCAGAGGGAAAAATATCATACGTTCTCCCTGATCAGTGAAAACCAACCAAGAACCAAAAAGGAAACCTGTTGAAATGAAATGGACACTATGAGAAAGAGTGACTTGATCAGCCCTTGTCCTGACTGTTGATGTACAACTTAATACTTTATCCCTTTTAGTATTTTTTTTTGTTCTACTTAATACTATTGGTTGAACTCTGTAATTAACACACAATTATTCTTAGGTGTTTAAATTTAACTGAAAAGTGATCCCTGTTAAATATAAGAGTGGGAATAAGAGAGGGAGGAGATGTACAATTTGGGACATGCTCAAGCTGAGTTGCCCCAAATGGTAGAGTTAGAAATGTGCCAGGGGATTCTAATTGAATCCCATCAAGATGGCATGTACCAAGCCCATCTCACTAGTCAAAGTGATCAATTTCAGTTCACAATTGGTCATACTGATATGTCTAAGAGTCAAAGGGATCACATAAACAAGACTAGTGTCTGCTAATACTAACTGATAGAATAAAAAAGGGAGAGAATGATCCAACATGGGAAGCAGGATACACAGTAGACTCATAGAATGGCAGATGTCCTAAATAGCACTCTGGCCTCAGAATCAGACCCTAAGGCATTCGGATCTGGCTGAAGAGCCCATGAGAGTATTTTAGGCAAGGAAAGCCAAGATACTCTGGCAAAAAAAAAAAAAAAAAAAAAAAAGGCTCTAAATGAAAGATGTCTTCAAGTGAGATCCAAGTAGAAAGAATGGGCCATTTCTCTGAAGGGAGGAGTGAACCTCCATTTTGACTATGACCCTGTCTGAATAAGATCAAAATTGGCAAACTCAAAAAGGTTCCATAGCCATGGCAACTCATGACAAGAGCCTGGGGTGATTACTGATGCCATAAACAAGAGTGTTAATTTGTTAAGTCAACAACAGGAGTCACTATGCACTTACTCCTCATGTAGAATCTCTGTCCTTAATGTGTTGTTCAATGTGAATTAATGCTATAACTAGTACTCAAATAGTATTTTACACTTTATGTTCTGTGTGGGTGCAAACTGTTGAAATCTTTACTTAATATATACTAAATTGATCTTCTGTATATAAAGATAATTGAAAATGAATCTTGATGTGAATGGAATGGGAGAGGGAGCAGGAGTTGGGAGGGTTGCGGGTGGGAAGGAAGTTATGGGGGGGGGGCATTGTAATCCATAAGCTGTACTTTGGAAATTTATATTTGCCAAATAAAAGTTAAAAAAAAAGTTTAATGTCAAGATAAAAAAATAGTCTTTGCAGAATCACTGAAGGTTTGGACTAGGAATGAGTGTGTGTATGAAAGTGCACGTGTGTGTGTGTGTGTGTGTATGTGTGTGTGTGTAAGGACAGGGGAGAAGGGATTGATAGCATGGACAGAAAGTGGGGAAAAGGATAAGAAAGCAGCACATAGTATCTACATGAATGGACAGTGTATGCCCTCTTGGTTAAGATGCCACTTAGGATGCCTTCATCCCTTATCTGAGTGCCCACGTTTCAGTCCAGCTCTGCTTCCAATCGCAGCCTCCTGCTAATGTAAAGTCTGGGAGGCAGCAGATGATGGTTCAAGTAGCTGCGTCCCTGCCACCCACTCAGGAAACCTGGATTGAATTCCTGGCTCCTAGTTTCAGTCTGCCCATGTCCTTGCCGTTGCAGGGCTTTGGAGAGTAAACCAGTGGATGAGAGCTCTGTTTGTCTCTCTGCCTCTCAAAGAAACAAACAAGAAACAAAAATAACAATTTATAATGCTTGTATTTAAATATAAAGACTCATAGATTAAGTAACTTTGGCATTGATGTCAAGAGTACTTTCTTTGGAATCAGAAGGATCCAGGTACAAATCTTTTTTTTTTTTTTTTTTTTTTGACAGGCAGAGTGGACAGTGAGAGAGAGAGAGACAGAGAGAAAGGTCTTCCTTTGCCGTTGGTTCACCCTCCAATGGCCGCCGGGGCTGGCGTGCTGCAGCCGGCGCACCGCGCTGATCCAATGGCAGGAGCCAGGTTCTTCTCTTGGTCTCCTATGGGGTGCAGGGCCCAAAACAAATCTTTATATAACCTATCTGAATCCAGGTTTCCTTCTCTTTAAATATCTCCTTTATCCCAGGCTTCAACTTGTCAGCTGTTCATAGTTCCATGCTCACGTGCCCTTCCTAGTATATGAGCACATGTTTTTGAGTGTAGTCTGTCATTTCACCTTGGGTTTACATCAAAACACTTTTTTCTTCCAAATTAAGAATATTCATGATTATATTGCCCAAATTTTGCTTTTGTAAATTTCTCAACAATGAGCATATTTATGCTATGATGGGAACTCAAGAGAGAATGTATGGAAATGAACAAGCGAGTCAATTGATGATGAGTGCAGTGTCAAATGACTTTCACAGACAGATCTCAGCCTGAGGGAGGGAGCAGTTTTCTTGCTGCGTATTTTGAAATCTGGTTCCCTAAACTCTAAATTTTATTTCCCATGCCTTTCCCTGACTAACAGGAGCACACTCTACCCACATCTGCCAAAGTTGTCGTCTCTCCAGCCCATCCACTCTTTCCTTCCTTCTCGCTTCTTCTGCATTAAACTAAGAAGAGGGATGACTAGAGAAGGTTTGGCATGAATTACATTTTAAAAGGAAACAATTCTATAGATTTTTAAAAGCTAGATTATAGGAAGAGTAGTTAGCATTGGGGTTAAATGGCTGTTTTGTCTTTTTCTGGTGCAGAGTTCACAGGCACTCCCAGTTTAGGAATAAAGTAGGACTTGTCACAGGACAGGCACTTGGCGAATTGTACTTCATAGCATTGCACAAGCAGTAAGTGCTACTCTAATCCCAACTTTCCCATAATATCTCTCCAATGAATTTCTGCTCATCGTAGGCAGCCGTTTATGCAATCTATGTTTCTGAATGTCATACACTAGAATGAGACAAAGACCAGTGAAATGTCATAAACCACCCAGAAGCCTTTGTGCTCCTCTAAGGAGACCAACAAATCTATTCTTGCTGGTGTTCCTGTTAAACCCTTATAAATACTGGTTAGTCCTTCACGGTCATTTAAGAGACTTTCATATGGTTTTTGAAATGCTCTCCAGCCATATTGCTTTTATCTTTTTTTTTCTTATTGATTTTTCTCCTTAAGACTTTAATTCACTCTTCTGCAGTTGCTACAGTCAAGAGAGAAATTCTGCAGATCACATAGAGATAACATTCTAACCCAGACTGGGGCACACGCATCGCACATAAGAATACCAGCTTCCTGCAGATCACTGGTCCTTTCCTGCTTTTCAAGCCCTTTCGGGCTGTCTTTTCATTTTTCCCCTCTCCCTTAGTATTTGAGACTTAATCTGTCTTCAGTCTTATTCTTCACGCTGAGCTCATCTGAAATGTACCAATAATTGCTACCAGCTAAATCTGGTTTCATCATTCTGAAAATTCCTCATGGAAACCAGCTCTGTGGAATAGGAATCTGATCATTTCTGCAGGTTAAAGCCACATTTGGGATGTAGCTTTGCCGGCACACTATGTTGCATACATAGATAATTCCTGGTTGCATTTGGTTATATTTGTAAGGGGTGTGAGCATATAAAATTTAGCTAAATGCTTCAACAAAATACCATTTAACTTGATTAAGGCATCATCTAAGCAGAAGTATTTTTAAAAATCATGTGGTGACAAAACCTTTACAGAATTTAATATATGGAGTCAGAGAAGGATTCCTGGGGGAGGTAACATTTGATATTTTAGATTAAAATATCTTCCAGTGAGACTGCTAATCTGTCCTTGTATGTTTGTATCTTTGTCTCTTAGGCTGATGCTGTCATCCAAATGAATATTACAGTAGATAGCATATTGTTCTGCCATCTAGAAAGTGCTAGCAACATTTCACAACTTATTCCAGTCTTTTCAATAACACTGAATACCGGAGCCCAGAAGGGCACAAGGCATGCCTGCAAAGGAAATAGAGTGGATTTCAAGGCTGCCACTCCTTCCTCCCAGGAGTCTGCTTCTCCCCTTAGTCCACTAGCAACAACCTTGGGTCTTAATTCAGATCAACCCTGGGAAGATGCTAATTGCTTTAAAGTAAAGCTTTGACTTCCACACTTCCATATGCTTGCATCTGAACTGGGTAATAGGAAAACCGATTTGCCTGGGACTACAAAGCCGTCAAGCTATGATTGTGCAATGACTGGCACGGGGGAGGGCATTGGTAGAGAGCCATTTTAAAGACCGAATGATGTTGAAAACTACTGCACAGCATACTCATAAAATTAGTTATTTGGGAGAAACATCTCTATTCGAGTTTAAAGGGTACCCTGATGTTTCTCAAAGGACGCAGAACAACAGAAAAATCAGACTTGGCAAGACTGTATCTCTAACTCCTCTGTTCTGTACTCTCTGAGATCATCCTACACTACCTCTTGGTCATTATTAACATTAATTCCTTTTATGATTTAAAATAGTTAAATTAATAAAAACACGCACTTGTGTTGTGATTTATAATTTATAATCCTCAGGGCCAGTGTGGTGGCGAAGTGGGTAAAGCCACTGCTTGCAGTGCCAATATCCCATATGGGTGCCGGTTCGAGTCCCGGCTGCTCCACTTCTTATATCGCTCTCTGCGTGGCCTGAGAAAGCAGTAGAAGATGGCCCAAGAAGCTCCAGGCTCCTGGTTTTGGATTGGTGCATCTCCGACCGTTGCAGCCAAATGGGGAGTGAATCAGCGGATGGAAGATCTCTCTTTCTCTTACCCTCTCTCTCTCTCTCTCTCTCTCTCTCTGCCTCTCCTTCTCTCTGTGTGTAACTGACTTTCAAATAAAATAAATAAATCTTTTTTTTTTTTTGACAGGCAGAGTGGACAGTGAGAGAGAGAGAGACAGAGAGAAAGGTCTTCCTTTGCTGTTGGTTCACACTCCAATAGCTGCCGCGGACGGCACACTGCAGCCGGCACGCTGCAGCCGGCGCACCGCGCTCATCCGATGGCAGGAGTCAGGTGCTAGGTGCTTTTTCCTGGTCTCCCATGGGGTGCAGGGCCCAAGCACTTGGGCCATCCTCCACTGCACTCCCGGGCCACAGCACAAAAAAGAAAGAAAATGTAAGAGCCATAACATTAAAAAAATAATTTATACTCCTCATCTCATGTGATCTCATTTTTTAAAAGATTTATTTATTTATTTATCTGAAAGAGTTACAGATGCAGACGCAGAGAGAGAAGGAGAAAAAGTTCTTCCATCCATTGGTTTACTCCCCAAATGAGCCGCAACAGCCAGAGGCTGGGCTGATGGGAAGCAAAGAGCCAAATACTTCTTCTAGGTCTTCCATGTGGATGCAGGGGCCTAAGGACTTGGGCCATCTTCTACTGTTTTCCCAGACCATAGCAGAGAGCTGGATTGGAAGTGGAGCAGTTGGGACTCGAAGTGGCATCCATATGGTGTGCTAGCACTGCAGGTGGCCGGCTTTTCCCTGTATGCCACAGCGCCAGCCCCCTGTGACCTCATTTAATCCCCCAATACAATGAAGCCAGGAAGGCGAGGCCCTGGGGGGCTAAAAGGCTTGTGGAAGACCACACTGCTGGTGGCTGGCAGGTACTGGTCTTTTAGCAGGGGCCAAGGTCAACTCCTCTCTGCCAGGGTGCATGCTGCTTGTCTGTTTGGGTTCACGGACCCTGCACCTGTCCACGAAGCCCCCCATTAAAGAGGCCATTTCCCAGACAGAGAGAGCTTTTCCTGGGTCAAGGCTGCTGAAAGAGCCGTGTGCTGAAGCCAGAATGTCCCCCAGTTCCCCTCTAGACCCACTCAAACGAGCACAACATCTCTGGGGGGCAGGCATCTTCACTTTTATTTTTGTATTTATTCGTTGTTTGTAGACAGAATTACAGAACACATGGCATATTTATGACCCCAAAATAGGAGGTGGGCCACGCCCACTCCCGCCTATGAGTTCCAAGGGAGAAAGGCCCCCAAACCTCCGGATCCAGCAAATCCCCTGTCTGCCGTCCCTTCCACACTGGTGTTAGGGAGACTTGAGTGACTCTGAGGCGGAGTTCACTGATGGCGTAGGAGTTGGCACCCAGCGCCACGCCATAGATGGTATTCATTTAGGAAGCATGACTGGTGGCTTCACCCAGTTGGAGAGAAAGCGGGGAGCGGGGCGCGGAGGAGAGGGGGAGGAGCCCTCGGCAGAATTCCAAGTTCCGTGGCACTGGCCCCACGGAACTTTGGAAAGAGGAATCGGGCTTGGGCTGCGCAGGCTCCAAGTCACAGGGCTTCCATGGCTGGCAAGCGTCAAGCCGGAAATTCAGTTGAATAGAGCCCTAAATGTTTTTTTGTTTGACATTCATGCTTAACAGAAAATGATGAATCCATTAGCAACTCCTTCCGTTGCCAAAAGAAACACACTTGCACTTGTAGATTGCTTTCATTCTGCGCTATCAAGCCACTGCATGAGCCGCCTCCACAAAGCTGACAGTCATCTATCATTTTTAAATGGGTTTAGAGGGACAGTGGTCTTTGTCTGAAGTGTGTGGATGTGTCAGCCTGAATGCGACTCATTAAAACAGACTGACCCAAACAGTTTAAATGGGATTCACAGTAGGGGGAAAATGTTTTATTTGAGGTTTGTTTGGAATTATTTTGAAGTTTGTCACTAATTTTGAAAAACAATGGGCTCATTTTCCTAACTTCTTTTTCTCCCCTGAGACGTGTTCAAGAGAACAAATAGCTATATTATACACTGTCTCAAAAACATGCTCTTTTGGAAATGAAAAGAGATTCTATGATGGTGAGCTTTCAAGCGTTCCCTTGTACTCTAGAACATGTCACACACTGAAATGACTTCACGGGACTCCCCCAAGTTGCCCTATCTCTGCTCAGCCCCTTACCTCTCAGCCAGAAAGGGCATCCTTGAACATGATCTGCAGAGCCCGTTTCCATCATCTTGATCAGCCTCTCTCCAGGAATGTCTTTTGAAGTCCATGATTTAACATATGGATTAAATCTTCCATAAAATGGGTTTAAATATGAAGAGGAAAGTACCTGGCTATGCACATCTGAGTTCCACGGGACATCGTTTTGTTTTAAATGCTTCAAGATGTTCAATAAAAACGAATATGGCCAAGTCACCCTCAGACTGAGCCTGGGGGGCTTCCTATTTGTTTCCCAGTGGCTCAATCTCGGTATCCCTCCCCCTTCCTCTCTCCCTCTCCCACTTCACATTCATGTTAACTTTCTAAGGCAACCATGCAAGTGCAAAGAGCAGAAAGGAAGATCCAAGTAGACCCACATGCATCAAGGAAGACAAGAGTAGTTTGTCAAGAGTTTCAGTGCAACTGGCATGATTGATCTTTCGAGTTTTCTATCTCTTTCCCAGAAAGATATATTAAATATATTTAATACCTGCAATACAGAGGCACAACCAATCCTAACAGAAGACAGAAGTGGTTTGCTAGAGCGAGTGTTAACCCTTAGGTGGCTGGATGCAGGAGTCTCAGCTGCTATCAAAAAGCCTGGGATAGAGGGCGGGGCAGCAGTGAGGACAAGTGCAGTGGCTGTTTTTCTACCAGTAGAGAAGTATTTCCATATTTTAATACACAGCTGTATGCGGATAGATTGGCTGGATTCCAGCCCTGTTTTTCTTGTCGCTTGTCTTTCATTGCACAGATTCCTAAGACTTGAAAAACAAAGGCAGGATGACTCCCTTTGGCCTAGCCCCACGGTCTCTCATTTCTTTCTGTGCAACCCCCAATCGACCAAACATCTGCCAAGGCACCACGCTCTACCGGAATGAATGGTTGTTAAAAGTAAAGGATGAGCATTAAATCATAATAAAAGGGCAAAATTCAAGAATTTCAGGGATAACAAAGATTTTTAAATAACAGTGGTTTTTTTGAGTCCTCACCTCATTTTACTCAAAAGACTCCTAAATTTTTAGCACTGCAAGACTTGTTTGTAGAATAAAATGTGGGCCGGCCCTCACTAGGCTAATTTTCTGCCTGCGGCACCGGCACCCTTGGTTGTAGTCCTGGTTGGGGCGCCAGGTTCTGTCCCTGTTGCTCCTCTTCCAGTCCAGCTCTCTGCTGGACTCTCTGCTCTCACCTGGCTTCTGGTTTCGGTTAGGGGGTGAACCAACGGAAAAGGAAGACCTTTCTCTCTGTCTCTCTCACTGTCTAACTCTGCCTGTCCAAAAAAAAAAAAAAAAAAAGGAAAATGTGAAGGATATATATATAATGTATGTCACACCTTTCCTTTAATTCCCTACAATGTACCATCATAACGATTTGACTGGATTAGCTAGTTTGGTCGCTCCTTGCCACCAGCACCCACCAAAAAAGGCAGTTCAAGGCAAATATTATGATACCCATTTGCAATTGAAATGAAAATTAAATTAAAGCAATTTTTAAGACCCTACAGCTCTAACAAACCAAGAACAAACCGAATCAAATCATCCAGCCTCTTGCATCAAGGTTGCTTTAATCAAGCTGCCAAGAGGTCTGACAGCAAGTAACACTCATGCAGGAAGAGGCGGGAAGAACGCAAAAATTCTCAGCTCTCGTGCCGCAGGGTAGGGTAATTGGGTGTCCCTTTATGTAACTTAGGACACTCCACAGCTCAGAATAAGTATGCATCAATATGGGGGGGCAGGGCAATGCACGGCTTTGATAGGAAAAGCGCTGCCCCCAAAATGGGATTCTATTTAAATGCACACAAATATATCTTAAGACATGTGATAGGGAAAGTCCAGAAAGACAGAAAGAGAGGATGCTGGAGTCCTTCTAAAGTTGCTGTGATCCCAAATGCAGCCCTTACCTGCAGTTTTCCCAGACAGCATGCACTCGGTATAGCAGGAGGTTGCATTTCTGATCAAAACTTTACTTTCAAGTCTAAAGTCTTTTGGTCACGTTATGAATTTATATGCATATGCAATTATCCCCTCAATGTTTAAGTAACCACATAAACATTGTAGAAAGGGTTTAGTACAGTTACTGGAACTGAAACCTCATGCATTTATTTAATAATGGAAAATGAAGTGCAGCTTTGGAGTTCGGCTGTGTACTCCAGGACCACAACTCTGTGGCTGTGAAACCTTGGACGTGTCTGACTCTGGTCCCAGCGTGTAAACTGGGCACAGTGGCATCCATGGGAGGTGGGCACAAGTGCAGTGCTCTGTAGAATGACTTATTGGGGCCGGTGCCGTGATTCATAGGTTAATCCTCCGCCTGCAGCGCCAGCATCCCATATGACCGCTGGTTCTAGACACGGCTGCCCCTCTTCCAATCCAGCTCTCTGCTGTCACCTGGGAAAGCAATAGAAGATGACCCAAGTGCTTGGTCCCCTGCACCTGTGTGGAAGACCCGGAGGAAGCTCCTGGCTTTGGATCGGCACAGCGCCGGCCATTGTGGCCATCCAGGGAGTGAACCAATGGAAGGAGGACCTTTCTCTCTCTCTCTCTTCCTCTCACTGTCTGTAATTCTGCTTCTCAAATAAATGAATAAAATCTTAAAAAAAAAATGACTGGCAGTGGGTAGGTACTGTGAGGCCTCCCTCTCCCTTTCTCCAAGAACACTTCCTTTCAGCAGTGAAAGACACTGATGCTCAATTCATTTGTCTTTCTGGGGGCAACGCTGAAATTTCTTCTAAAACAAAACCAGCACAGCTTCAGAAATGCATAACAGTTCTTATCCACCTAGACTGTGTCTGCCTCCTGCTCTGGGCCTTGTTTTTTGTTTTTTTAAGATTTATTTATTTATTTGAAAGTCAGAGTTACACATAGAGAGAAGGAGAGGCAGAGAGAGAGAGAGAGAGAGAGAGAGAGAGAGAGAGAGGTCTTCCATTTGCTGGTTCACTCCCCAATTGGCTGCAACAGCTGGAGCTGTGCGGATCTGAAGCCAGGAGCCAGGAGCTTCTTCTGGGTCTCCCATGCGGGTGCAGGGGCCGAAGGACTTGGGCCATCTGCTGCTGCTTTCCCAGGCCATAGCAGAGAGCTGGATTGGAAGTGGAGCATCTGGGACTTGAACTGGAGCCCATATGGGGTGCTGGCACTGCAGGTGACGGCTTTACCTGCTACACCACAGCACCAGCCCCCAAGTGCCTTATTCTCACTGTCATCTTTCTTGCTGGCTCTGGAACTGGGGTCACCCTTTCCTGGCACACTGCTGCCACCTTGATGCCCGCCTTGGGGTTCTCTTTCAGGTGAAAGAGCTATGCCCAGGCCCTCTGTACAAGCAGGTGTAAACTACTCAAATCTCCCCCTTTATTCATGGCTGAAGAAAGCTCAGCTGGTTGTTTTGAGTTTGCTGTCAGCCACTGCAAAGAAAGACAAGGAAGATCATCAGATGAGGAAAATGATCATGAATTATTAATAAATTCAGTTCCACTCTCCACTTAACTGCAAATGGAACTACTGAGTTCCTCAGCTCTCAGCTATTAGTTTTTCTTTAGCAGCTTCACGTCCCCTCATCTCTGACTTTATTCATTTGTTCAGCAAATACAGATGTCTCTTATTCCTCCTATGTGCCAGATATAGAGCCATTGAAATCCAGGTGCTGAATGTTGATATTCATCAAGTCTAGTCTTCCTGCTTCCAGTACAGCAGTTGTCAAAATTGCGTGTGCAACAGCATCAGCTGGAGGGACTGCAGACGGATTCCTGGGCTCTCCCCCAGGTCTGATGCATGGCTCAGTAGGGGTCAGATATTCTGCATTTTGAATCTGTGGGTGCTGGTCCAGGAAACACTTTGAGACCACCACCCAAAATATAATCAATCACTGTATAAAGCAAAAAACGGTATTTGGTGCTTCACTCCATAGAAGCAAGCCTTATCAAAAACTTTAAGATTTTCCACTAGAAACTGCTACTTCTCCGGCCTCTCCGTCTGGTGCGGAGCAGGCATGACAAAGTACTCCCCACTGCTCTGCAACTTCCTTAGTGAAGTTCAAGACTATGCTACCAGGTACTATAGTGGTCCTTTTGAATCATCAGTTTCTTTGGAAGCTAAAAGTCTTGGCCTTTTCATTTATTGAGAAGGGTGATCTGTTGCCTTTTGTGAGCTTGTTGGCTCTTTGGGCACACACAGCAAGTCCTTAGGAGCAGAAGGAAGTAAGGCACTAGGAAATGGAACCCTGCCATGATGATCCACATAGCAAAAAAAAAAAGTTGTTTAAAACCAATAAGTCGGAGTTATAGGTGTATCTGATAACAGCAATGGTCTTAAAGTACTCGTCAGTAGATTTTTTTCATCCTACGATTATTGTGTCTGAAGACACAAGGAAAGAGATCTCATTGTGTGAACATTAAGATTGCACACAACTGCATCAAAGAGAAAGCAGGAAGGCTCCCTCTGTCATCCAGTGAGATTAGCCTGAAATAGCTCGCTGTGGTTTTGTTTGCATTCACCTGGCAGTTTGAGTAGGTGGTAGATCTCTGTGAGCAATGTCGTGTACATTCTGCTTACCAGGGCATCCCCTTTCCATGTTGATATGCTCCATGAGAAATGTTTGCAGTGAGATAAAGCATTTCTAAAGAAGATGAGTAAGAAATGGATTGTGCTGTTGGATTGCAGAATTGAAGGTGGAAAAGGAGAGAGAGAGAAGGCGGGGAAGAGGGGAAGAGAGAGAGAGAGAGAGAGAGAGATCATAGATAAGGCTGTGAATAATAAATATCTTTGTTTTCCTTTTCCTGAAAACTGTCCTGTTTATAGCTTTTATTTTTAAATCATCTTGCCCTGTACACAGTATAATTCTATACTGTAGAGAGGCAGAAGAAACTTTATCAGTAAAGAAGATAAACTTAATCAAAGTTCCTTGAGGAGTGTATGTGCCCATGTGAGTACATGTGAGTGTGCATGAGAGTGAGTGCATGCAAGTGTGTGCTTGTGAGTGTGCACTTATAAGGGGCTGTGGGGCAGGGAGGAGGCAAAACTAAGCTTGTGCTAGTTCTGCTATTGTACCTGTTTGGCTTAGGTTTTAATTAATTCTTTGTTTTTTAAAACCCCATTCTCTGATGTTAGACACAGGTGGCCCAAGACTGTGTATCTACATTTGCAACTAAAGAGTCCTATGATGCATTAGTGTTTTTTTGATTCCACCTACTGAGTCAGCCAGCAAACAGGCCATCCTCAGCCTGTCCACAGCTACTGAGATCTTATACAGGTATGGAGGGATTTGTGACCAACTGTGTTCAAAGAAACCATTTGTAGGATTAGTGATTGAACCTCAGTGAATGCTATTTGGTGACCACTATCCTCAAACTATTGGAAATAAAAGCCTAGAACTGAGCTTTTATTATTATTATCCATAGTCAAAATACACACACAAAATAAATAACTATAATAACCAAAGGTTTTTCAATACTGGTCTCGTGGGTGCAAAGAACACTGAACTTGGAGGCAGGCCCATTGCAGTATGAATGCTAGCCTCAGACCTGTGCCTGGAGTCTTGCTCTCCACTTCTGTTAATTCTAAAATAAAAGTAAGCCTGTGTTGTGATTAATTCAGTGTTATAACTGATAAGAAGTATCTGGAACAAAAACAAAAAAAAAAAAACACCAGTTCCTTGCATCTACTGGGTGTTTAAAATATTTATTAACATGTCTGGCAAGGAAGCTGATGAGAGAACTTTTATCTGTCAATCTGATGATCTTTACGGAAATATGATTATTTTTTCGCATTTACTTATTTCTTTCTATAGTTCTACAGTAACCCTACAACCCTATTGTGGAGTTGGAAAGGCAAGGCTAGTTTCCACCCTACCTCTGACTTGTCCTCCAAGGAAAGCTAGGCACAAAATTCAAGTCATTTCTTGTTCTGTTGCTACTACGGTTGGTTTTTGTATTCCTACTGCATTCCCACACTTTTTTTTAGATTTATTTACAGAGAGAGGGAGAGGCAGAGAGAGAGGTCTTCCTTCTGCTGATTCACTCCTCAGATGGCTGCAACGGATGGAGCTGGGCTGATCCTCAACTACTTTCCCAGGCACATTAGCAGGAAGCTGGATTGGAAGTGGAGCAGCAGGGACTTGAATCAGCATCCATATGGGATAGTGGTGCCACAGGCAGAAACTTAACCTACTATGCCACAGTGCCGGCCCTGCAAGGCGCTGTCCTTAAACAGAGACAGATAAATAAGGACAATCTCAGCTTCTACGACAATGGCTTAGCCATCTCAATTGTGGCTTCAGGAAGATCTACCTGCTAAGATTTCAAACTGAAAAATGTCCCAGCCCCATCTGACACCAGTCACTGGACTCCCTGGGGTGAGATTCAGAGGTCCATCTTTTGATTCTTTCTTTCTTTCTTTCTTTCTTTCTTTCTTTCTTTCTTTCTTTCTTTCTTTCTTTCTTTCTTTCTTTAATTTTTTTTTTGACAGGCAGAGTTAGACAGTGAAAGAGAGAGAGAGACAGAAAGAAAGGTCTTCCTTTCCGGTGGTTCACCCCCCAAATGGCCGCTACATCCAGCGTGCTGTGCCAATCAGAAGGCAGGAGCCAGGTGTTTCTCCTGGTCTCCCATGGGGTGCAGGGCCCAAGCACTTGGGCCATCCTCCACTGCACTCCCGGGCCACAGCAGAGGGCTGGCCTGGAGGAGGGGCAACCGGGACAGAATCCGGCACCCCGACCGGAACTAGAACCAGGGGTGCCAGCACCACAGGCAGAGGATTAGCCAAGAGAGCCACGGGGCTGGCGTTTCTTTCTTTCTTTTTAAAATTTATTTGAAAGTCAGAGTTACACAGAGAGAGAAGGAGAGGCAGAGAGAGAGGTCTTTCATCCACTGGTTCACTCCCCAATTGGCCGCAATGGCCAGAGCTGTACTGATCTGAATCCAGGAGCCAGGTGCCTCTTCCAGGTCTCCCACACAGGTGCAGGGGCCCAAGCACCTGGGCCATCTTCTACTGCTTTCCCATGCCATAGCAGAGAGCTGAATCAGAAGAGGAGCAGCCGGGACTAGAACCGGTGCCCATATAGGATGCTGTTACTGCAGGCAGTGGCTTTTCCCATTATGTCACAGCACCCGGCCCTAGAGGTCTGTCTTTTTCATACCCCACTGGTGATTCCAATGAGTAGGCAAAATTAAGAAGCAACAGTCTAGGTCACAAGAGTGGGGAAGCTTTTATCCCCAGGGGTCATTTGGATGCTTATAGCATCATTCATGGGCCATACAGGGTGGTCAACTGGAAAATCCACTTGTCGTATATTTATTGAATTTCAACTCCTTCCTACAGTTACCTTGGCAGACCAAATGATTTCACCAGCCTTATATAGCCTGCAGGCCTCCCTTCCCAGGGAGGTAGATGGGGAGATGGGATAAATACAGGTAAATAACAACAATGTGACCATGATGCAGGAATGCTGGTGAAAAACAATATAGTGAGAATTTGAAAGCATCTAGCAGCAAAGCTATACATTCAGTGAGGAATCAGTATTTGTGCAAAGTCTTTAAGGGTGGTGCAGGAACACAAGGCATGCGGGCCCTGGCAGAGGGATGGCCATCTGTCATGTGAAGACGGGAGGCGGATGTAGTGTTTTGTGTACGTAAAAATTAATGATGGACTCAGCTTTCTTTCATAAACTTCCATTTCCACACGACAACCTCGCCTTCGTTTGAATCTGGTTTTACAACTGTTTGCACAATCCCAATGGCCCAAATTTCTAGATTGTCCTTTAGATCTTAAGTTCAAAACACATAAAAAATGATTTCAACAACTCTTAGATATTTTTATTTTATATTCTCACAAAGGATTTGGGTTGACTTGCAATTTATAGCACCTAGGAGGTAGCAATTATTTTGAGGCAGAACAGAAATCACTTAGGAAAAAAATTCATTTCGGGCCAGGAAGCTAGAAAGATACTGTTTCTGATATTGGGTACTAAATATAGCCCTGAGATTCCTGGCAGTCAGTGCAACAAGGGAAATGTGAAGTCTTATTGTCTAATAAAGGAAGGTATGTGGCTTATTTGAAAAGGTAAATACTAGCTTATTGTTAAGGTCTGGGAGGAATATATTCCATATGGAAACCACATTGCTTAGCACAATGAAAAACGTGTTTAGCTCACTTGATCATCCACAGTTTTGTCCTACTACTTGGAGAGCTTTGCTGACTTCAACATTTATTCATCTTTAATTCACCTCCGTTTTCTGAGATCAATCAGACCAAAGTGATGTGCCCATTCCACCCAAGCAGATGCAATCTTGCTCCAGTCGCTCAACTGGGAGAAATACCAGCACTGATCTTTCTGCTTTCTAGCTTTGTTGGTGTATTAGCGCACACAATCTGTAAACCTTGTATTTTAATTCCTTTTTGGTGCCAAGCATAATGCTTAAAGAATCATTTGCCCACCTATATTGTTCCAAATGCATCACATTCTTAAAAGAAAACATGGGTAGTAAAACCCTCTTGAAATTTAAAGCATTTAAAGGAGTTATATTCTTAAGGCATAAGTCACTATATTAAAGTATATAAGCAAATTCTTAGGAGCTTTCACACGCCCAATTTGGCAAGAGATCATCCATATGAATAGTTCTTTGTTTTCATTCCCAAGATGTGTACAGGTTTTTACAGAACTCAAATTGATTCTAGCAATTATTTAAAATTCCGCAGAAATACCTTAAATCTCCCATCTTCGTTTCTGAGTAGGGACAATGCCAAAATGCCAACAGCTGAGTACTTTTAGATTAAAGGCAACATCCCTCTGACAGCCTTTCACACAAATGCAGGCAGCAGTAACGCATATAAATCACACATGTCTGGTGTCCCACTTTATGGCCCCTGATGGAGGAATCCTGTGGTTGACTAATAGGAGATGAGAAGCTGGGCTGTAATTCCTTGAGACTGACTTAAAGCCAACCCCACTCAAAACCATGCTACACTCAACAGGTCATATTTCAAATAGAGGGTGGCTACTGCCTTGAGAGATCACATATCAACTCTTTTGTCACTTTTAATTACACCTATACCAGCAAATTATCTTCTATGTCTGCATTTTTAAACCTTTACCCTTTTTTGAGAGATTGTTCACAAGCAAAATGAGTTATTTTCAACAAACATTATTTCATATGAAACCATGCCTTCTTGCTCTTTCTTTCTTCAGACAATAGCTCTTCATGCACAACAACCAGTAAGATTCAAGACTGAGTCAGTGAACTAGAGTAGAAAACCATGGAGACAGGTTCACATGAAAGCACAGACAAGACTAGACTTCCTGGGGGCCCATGTTGTGGTGCAGTGCGTTAAGCTGTTGTCTACAATGTTTGCATCCCATATGGGTGCTGGTTCAAGTCCTGGCTGCTCCACTTCCAGTCCAGCTCCCTCTAATGCACGTGAAAGTAGAAGATGGCCCAAATCCTTGGGCCCTTGCCACACATGTGGGAGACCAAAATGAAGCTCCTGGCTCCTAGCTTCGGTATGGCCCAGCCCTGGCTGTTGCACCCATTTGGGGAATGAACCAGATGATGAAAGATTTCTTGATTTCTCTCTCTTCTTCTTTTTGTCTCTCCATAATTCTGCCTTTCAAATAAGTAAATAAATCTTAAAAAAAAAAAAAAAGGAAGCAAAGCCTTGCTGAAATTTCTAGGAGAGGGGTGGCAAATACAGGCAATACACACCAATGCTCCTTCATAGAAAAGTGAGCATGAACTAACTGATCATGAATGTTTCTCTCAAGGAACTTGGATGTGGCCTCAGAATACTCTTCGACCAAAGGTACTAGGTAGATATAATTAATGGGTCAAAGAAGCACTTTCTTGCCATACTTCTCCCAAATCACTTTATTGGCACAGAATTTTGAGAGAACCTAACCCAAACCAACATCTTGACAACCCAACCCAACTGTGCTTACCCTCTCAAGTGTCTCTAGCAAGTGACCATTCTATTTCTTCTTGCACAGTCACATGCAAAAGAGCTCACAAATTCATATACAAAGACTCTGAATGGCTGGCTGATTTCTAAATAAATAAAAACACCTAGAGATTTCATGAGTTATCTACCAGGAAGTCTTCCATTACCCTGGCTTAAACTCTTATCACAGCCCATTGGAAACAACAGGTAGCCTTGGGGAAAGAATTGTTTAGTGCTTTATTTCTGAAGAACATTTCATACTTCGGAGAGAACTGTCAACTCTCTGGCTTACTTGAATTCCAAGGAAGGGTTTGTAGAGATCTCCAGGAATAAGGCTGAAAAATTTCACAGTAAAGGAAAATAGAGATGCATTGGGTTGCGGTGAGGGGAGCCAGGGATAGAAGAGCCTGGAAACACAGGAGTCTGAGCCCTTGTGGTCCCAGATCTCACCGTTATTGCTCTTGTTCATTTGGTTCTCTTATCAAATTTCTAGACCATCAACATTTCCCTTTTCTACCCTCCCCATTCAAAATACTCCACGTGATTGAGCTAACTAACCAACCATACAGAGGATGCAGTTGTGCCTAGTGCGTCAAACAGCTGCCTGTGATGCACCGGTTTGTGTCCTAGCTGATCCAGCTCCCTGCAAATGTACCTAGGAAAATAGTAGAAGATGGCCCAGGTACTTAGGCCCTGCCATCCGTGTTGGAGATCCAAATTAAGCTCCTGGCTCCTGGGTTAGGCCTGACTGAGCCTGGGCCATTGCAGCCATTTGGGGGAGTGAACAAGAAGATGGAAACTATATCTTTCTCTTCCAACTGTGCCTTTCAAATAAATGAATAAAATTTATTTAAAAGAAAATAGAGAGAGAGAAACAAACTAAGGTACAACTGACTATCCATTTCAAAAAATACTTGAAATCACAAAAACACTTGTTAGTGCAAATGAATCTAATTTTTGGAGCTATTTATATAATTACCTTTTACTTCCCCACTCAAATCAGTTAGTGCCCCAGGAAATGAAATCCAAGGTATTTGTCCTCTTTTCATAAGTTGTAGCTGAATGCTGAATTTCATCAAACCTTGTAAGAGTAACCTTTACTCTGCCTCCCAGCATTCCAGTGTCTGTGAACATGGGAACATCTTTGAAATGATTGATTATATTAAAAGTACTCTAGCACTGTGGCACAGTAGGTTAATCCTTTGCCTGTGGCACCGGCATCCCATATGGGCGCTGGTTCTAGTCCCAGCTGCTCCTCTTCCCATCCAGCTCTCTGCTACGGCCTGGGAAAGCAGTAGAAGATGGCCCAAGTCCTTGGGCCCCTGCACCCACATGGGAGACCTGGAAGAAGCTCCTGGCTCCTGGCTTCAGATCGGCGCAGCTCTGGCCGTTGCAGCCATCTGGGGAGTGAACCAGCGGATAGAAGACCTTTCTATTTGTCTCTCCCTCTCACTGTCTGTAACTCTACCTCTCAAATAAATAAATAAAGAAAATCTTTTAAAAATATTCTAATCAAGAAACTACAAATTGCAGCAAAACATTAGCACTGAGGGGAAAAGATGTTAAATAGCAACTTGCTGTGTGACTTCTTTGTTCACTGTAGATCTTAACCAAAGTTAGCTTTGTAATGACAATGTCTAAGAGTGCATGGATTTCAAAAAAAAAAACTTTTGCACCAAAATAAATTTATCTTTTAGTTCCATTTTCCACGAATATTTTTTGTTGAGCATCAACCTTTGTATATACTAAAAATGCAAAGATACAATCACAAAAAAGAAGTAATGCCCTTAAATCTAAGAAGTAAATGATATACCAATTGTTCTAGTTGTGATGTTAGCCAAAAAGCCTGCACTGAGTTTTCTAGTATCCTTTGTGAATTTTATTGGCTGAATCGATTATTTTTTTGTAGTCAGAGGACATTTGGAAAATGTATGACCATATAGATACACCAGACGTTCCCATAATGCAGTCTATGTACAATCTCATCTGGTAGCTCTTCTAGATATTTATAAGACATCTTTTCTTTGGAGAGGCATAATTACTGCTGTGCTTTCAGATCAACATAAAGCAGGCAAAATGGAATAAAAGCCAAGCCATGCACCCAATATTAAATCTGGAGACAGTCTGCCTTATGCCTAGGATTTTATTCTGTCCCTAAGATTGATACGAATAATTAATGACATGCCTCAAAATATTAGGAAGCCAATTCCTCTGAAGCTCAAATATAGGAGCCCCAAGTGTGAACAGGTAATTTTGATCATGAAAATGTTCATATTGTTATTTCACACAAAGGTAAAATCATCCCATCTCACATTGAATTGATCAGAACATATCAACCTCTGATCAGCTGGTCCTCGGAGTGTGGATTCAGGAAGACTTGCAGCTTCAACAAGTTTGTGTGTATAGTACAACTGATAACTTTATTTTCCCTCTCATCCCCAAGGCAAAATGTCACCTTCAGCTACAATGCTATTTCGAAAGGAAGAGGTGAGTAGTTGTCCCTATGGTGACAGAGTCTCATTTTACCCCCACTCCATTTCCAACCTGTTACTAAATTACTAGGCACTGGGGCATGTATCAAAGGGCCTGAGAGATGCTATTAACACAATGAAACCAAACCCTATCCACTGCAAACATGTTGCGTCAGCTTGGAAATAAGGAAGGAATAAACTCCTTACTTTTTCCTCCCACTCTGCTAGCTGACCACCTAGCAACTGTCACCTTTGCTAAGCTACAAAACTGAGTCTGCCCCCTGAAAAACTCCTCTCCAGAGGTGGCACTGACGCTCAGGAACTCTTGTGGTTTCTGTCCAGGAATATTTTTTTTAATCATGTTCAAAAACATATATTTGGACTGTCTCACTTCTTCATGATTCCATATCAAGGACCAGCTGTCGGCCATATTTTCTTTGGGAGCAATTTTTAAGTGTCTATTAGCTACAGAAAGCAATTACATTTCTTTAGAGCATCCAAGAGTCCAGGAGGCCAAGAACAAGATTTTTCCCTCAGTCAAGGTTTTCAAAGGGTCGGCCAAGAGAATTGGGGCAGGCTGCATTCCTGACTAATAGTGTACCATGACACTCTTTAATATCCTGCCGAGAAGAATCTTTCACTTTGAAATTTAAAGTCTCGTCTGACAGAACCCATGCCTGCAGGAGCCTCAATTTATCTGCTCTAGAGGAAGAACGTTGAAATCCAATCTGAGAGAATCCAAACCTTTGTTTCCATGGTGAGATTTCCAAAGAGCTACTGAACATTCAATCCTGTCCACTATAGTTATGAGGTGTGGGTATATTTAAGAATCTACCGTAAGTTAACACAAAGGCACACAAAGCATCAGTCGTTTCTACACCTAGGAGCGAGGTCATTGTGGGATGACATCGTAGGTATTTACCTTGAAAGGTATTGGGATTGTGTGCACCTGTTAACTTGTCTGAAAAATGAAGGGGTTGAACTCAATGATCTCGAGGGTCCATTTTAGGCCTGTCCTTTAACTAAGAGGTTGCTGACTCTGTGATCTTTATCGAGTCACTCAGCTTCACTAATGTGTAGGCTTTCTTCCAGTTCTAAAACCAATCCAGGGCTCCCTATATAATATCAGGGAGTGCATTTTTCCTCTTAAAATTAGCAAATAATTTTAGAAATAATATTAGCGTTCCCTGCTCTATCTGAGGTTGATGGGGGGAGGTGAAGGGTGGGAAAATGTTAGTCCTGACAGTCAATTCTATGGGGCCATCTGATGAGCAAATGACTGGCCATAGTTCAGAGCAGGCAAACAGTGCTCTAGAGTGTGAAATTGTAAAGACTTACAATGGTGCGGAGCAGTATTTCACATCAAACTAATGTCTACAGACCTTTGCCTACTTTGTCTTTTTAATGTCAAAATCTCTCCCCGACCAGTCTTACATTCTTCAATAAATAGACAGCAGACTTTTACAGGGACCATTCCTCAAGACAGCACCTACACCAAGGTTAGGTAAACTTGGATCCAAGATGAGGTGTCTCTACAGTCTTGGACATACGGCAATTGATCTAAGACCTATACGATAAAATGAGAGGATATGGGATTTGGGTTTAGCGGTCTCAAACAAAATGGCCTTTGTATCCCATCTCTGTCTTTTTCTAGTTATGTGGCTAGATAATGTCTTTATTATCTCTGGGCCTCAGTCTTATCATCTATAAAATGGCGATAATTTTACTTTCCTCAGATTAATGAGACAGTTGCAGGAAAAGAAGTTAGACTCCCATAAATACTTGAACCACCTATTGGATTAATTCAATTTGACCTCAACCAGCATTGGCTAGTGGCCTACTATGTGGCAGACACTGAAAAAGGCTCTGTAGGTTAAACGATGATGTTATAGACACACTGATCAGAAATAACCCAGTATGGCTTTGGTCCTTGAAGTACTGACCGGTCTTGAGGTTAGCATTCACAAGCTGCTCACTTGTCCCACTGCAAAATCCATCAGAATAAACTGTTGTTCAACTGCCCAATCACACCTTATTTCAGGCATATGATAACCTCATTTGTTCAAGAAATATTTATTGGTCAACTGCTGTATTTAGAAAGCAAGTCTTTTTTCCCCCCAAAGAAACTGTTTATTTAATGAGTACAAATTTCATAAGTACAACTTGAGGAATATAGGAATATATTCTTCCCACCATATCCACCCTCCCACCCCACCTCCCATCCCACCTCCTTCTTCCTCTCCCATTCCCAGTCCTAGTCTCCATTAAGAAAAAAAAAGTCTTAAGTATGGCTTTGGTTTTTAAGATATACATAGTCCCACAGGGAGAGATGACATAAACTTATGCCAAAGTTAAGTGTGAAGATAAAAAAATTAATTAAGGTCAGGAATTAGCCACTATAAACTCAGTTCTTCTAGAACCTCTAGAGAATAGAAAAAGTAGGAAATATATATGGCTCGTATCCTCAAGATAGCCACAATCTATTGAGGAGAAGGAAAATCAAGTGACATAGAGTACAAGATCATATGTCATATATGTCCTTATATCATTCAGCTGAGATGTCTAGGCACATGTTTTATGGTAAATCTGTAGGAGCAATGATCTGCTGTCCACAATGAATAGTCTAAGGAGAAAGTAAGCTTTCACTGAACTTTTAAGAATGGGTAGGTAAAAAAAGTAAGAAAAAAAAAAAAAAGAATGGGTAGACTTTAGGTAGATAGATATGAGAGGGAACAAAGTAGAGACAATGGGAACCCATATAAGGAAATTTTAGTGTTAAAAGAAAATTGAGCAGGGAATCTATGAAAAGACAGGGAGCCTTTCAATGGTAGAAGAATCTACAGTTCTACTGTTTAATATGTAAGCTCTACAGTTTGAGGTAATCCACAGTCGTTTTCCCTTGGTGTGATGGCAGACAGCCCAAAAGACTCACTCTTGCTTCTTAGCCCTGTCAATTGTAAACTTCAGCATAAGTGATCAGTTCTATCGAAATACACCAAATTTTTTGTTACTGAGACACAGCCCAAGTCACAACTACTCAGTCCAATAGAGAAGCACTATTAATGTGGCACAATTACCATTTGACAGTGAATAAAGCAGGGATATATTCAGCTGGGACCCAAAGTGGAAGCTGGACAGTGACCAAGGGATATGGGTCTCCAAAGTGAGGTTGTGATCAGAAACAATAGAGACATGTAGGAGCCTGTTGTCAGGAACAAGAGCAAGAGTACACTTGAGAATGTGCGTACTTTCTCAGAACACTCAATTTATACTAGCAAACACCCTACTCCTTTAAAAGCTGTGTCTATATAGTCTTCGTCCCAAGAAATGTCTTTGCAAATGACTTACAGTCCATACTAATTGGCCAGAAGTGCAACTTCTTCAAACAATAATCATTTTAGTTGGCAGAAAGTGTAATTTCTTCAAATAGTAATATATATTATTATAGATTATATATATATATATATATATATATGGATGTATGAATGCACTTTGATTTACAGGCATGTGCTTATATTTATTGATTATTTATTGAATGTTGGTGATGACTTTAAACTTCTAGGGTCAGGCAAAGGCCAAGGCTTTTCTACCAACCACTGCACCCCAATGACCTGGAAATATCAGAAATACAGAAATATGAAGAACATATGTAGGAAATAGAAAAGCTGAAGGAAAATAATACAATTCTTTCCTTTCTCTTTCAGTGTCTCATTTAAGCATTCCTTAACTTTATTCAAGTTGTCAGCTGTATATGAATATGACGTAGTTTTGGCTCTATTTGACTTAAGAAGCTAATTTTAACAAATCTATCTACCTTGGAACCCTTAAGTTAAATACAAGGGCACTTTAAAAAATTCATGGAAAATGGATTTAAAAGATAAATTTGGGGCTGGCGCTGCAGCTTAATAGGTTAAGTCTCTGCCTGCAGTGCCCAGATCCTGTATGGGTGCCAGTTGTTGTCCCAGCTGCTCCTCTTCCCATCCAGCTCTCTGCCAATGGCCTAGACAGGCAGTAGAAGATGGCCCAAGCACTTGGGCTTTTGCACTCACATGGGAGACCTGGAGGAAGATCTTGGTTCTCGGCTTCAGATTAGCTCCATTCTGGCCATTGCAGCCCTTTGAGGGGTCAACCAATGAATGGAAGACCTCTTTCTCTGTCTATTCCTCTCTCTGTCTCTAGCTCTGCATGTCAAATAAATAAAGGGATTTTTTTTTAAGATTTATTTATTTATTTAAAAGTCAGAGTTACCCAGAGAGAGAAGGAGAGGCAGAGAGAGAAAGAGGTCTTATATCTGCTGGTTCACTCCTCAATTGGCTGCAACGGCCAGAGCTGCGCCGATCTGAAGCCAGGAGCTTTTTCCAGGTCTTCCCACATGGGAGCGGGGGTCCAAGCACTTGGGCCATCTTCTACTGCTTTCCCAGGCCATAGCGGAGAGCTGGATTGGAAGAAGAACAGCTGGGACTTGAATCAGAGCCCATATGGGATGCCGGCACTGCAGGCAGCAGCTTTACCCGCTACACCACAATGCTGGCCCCATAAAAATTTTTCAAAAAGCATGTTCTTTAAAAGAAAAAAGATGAATTTATTTTGATGCAGGGCCGGAGCTCTGGTATAGTAGGTTAAACCTTTGCCTGTGGCTCCAGCATCCCATATGGGTGATGGTTAAAGTCCCAGCTGCTCCACTTCCAATCCAGCTCTCTGCTAATGGCCTGGGAAAGCAGCAGAGGATGGCTCAATTGCTTGGGCCCCTGCACCCATGTAGTAGACCTGGAAGAGGTTCTTGACTTCTGATCAGCCCAGTTCTGGCCTGTGGCCATTTGGGGAGTGAACTGGGGATAGAAGACTTTTCTCTCTGTCTTTCCCTCTTTCTATCTGCAACTCTGCCTCTTGAAAAAATAAATCTTAAAAAAAAGTTATTTTGGTGCAAAAAAACTTTGAAATCCATGCATAGTTTTTAAATAATGCTCATTTCTGTGAATTTTGCAAAGACTCACCTCCCTCCATTGTTGAAAAAGTATAGATAAAGAAAAGATTGAGTTTCTCTGTAAGATGAGAAAATTTTATTATAACTGGAAAATTCTTCCAGGTCTTTTAATGTAATCAAGATGCCTAAAAATGCCAGGGGATATGACCAAAGAAAAGATAACTTCAGCTAGTTCATGTGCTGGTAATAAGTTTCTCCCTACAACCAAAGCCAAAACTGAGTCTTCAGATGAAATATAATTTTCCCTACCCTGCCTTCCAACTTGTTCTCTTATATTTAAACAAGTCCTTTAATTGATATTTACCTTTAATTTAATCTGCAGGCTCCTGTCTGTATTTACAATTCATTTGAGAGTGTCATTTTAAAGATACAAATGCTTTAAACAGGTGGGTTCTACCACTTTGTTACTGCTCCCATCGACTCAGAATCGATAGACACGTGGACCTCGTCACAGAGGCAGACTGTCACACACAATTTGCATGCTGAATACCTAGATGAGAAAGCTGAGTGTGTGTCCCAGATGCAGCCTCTAGAATGCAAATCCACATTGTATTATGAGACTTACTTAAGTGTTTATAACTACATCATTGGAATTCAAACCTCTAATACTAACCTATTGGATTAAAAAAAAATCTTGCTACATTGGCGATGGCTAATAATATTGAAACCTTGCTTACCTTAAACCCCAGTCCTAATCCTTGGGGTGGGGGGCACTTTAAGAAGTTCATGGAAAAATAGAAATAGCAGATTAGTTTATCTCAGTGCCAAACAATTTTGAAACCCATATGTAGTTCCCAAATCTCCCACATAAATTTATAGATGCTCTCATACTTATGCACAGAGACATTAAAACACTCTAAAGTAATACGAACAGTGGTGTGAGGATCAACTACAAACAACATACATGCCCATAATTAACAGGGGAATGTATGTAGGATATCACATTCACACAACGGATGACATAAAATGAATTATTGGAGCCATAGTGAATCAACATAGAAAGCAGTCTCACAAATA
The DNA here is from genome assembly GCA_949820135.1 of Sylvilagus floridanus. Classification (NCBI taxonomy): domain Eukaryota; kingdom Metazoa; phylum Chordata; class Mammalia; order Lagomorpha; family Leporidae; genus Sylvilagus; species Sylvilagus floridanus. Next base: position 93,829,698 of record OX463244.1, on the reverse strand, counting down.
CAATTTGGAACAAAAGAAATGACACTTATAAGAGGATATGTTCAGCATATTACCAAGTAAATAAACTTTAAAAATCATGCAAATTATTTCAAATCCTGCAATTATCTAAGGATTACTGATAGGAACAGCTATAGGAAAGGAATTAAAACACTTGTGTGGTGAATATTATAGTAGAGGGATACACGGTTGTATTTGTGAAGGTGTAAGTAAAAAAAAAAATTCAAAACAAATATGACAAACTATATTTAAGAGTATAATCCATGGGCCCATGGATACTTATAATATTGCACTTTTCTCTAAGGTTGTAATATTTCACTTAAAAATAAAATTGAACGATAACTAAAGCATAGCAGCTTAGGTGAATTATTTTTTAAGTTTTGAGAAACTTTACATACCACGCTGTTTTTTCTTTCTACAAAAGGCTACACAGGAAATTTAGAAAAAGATCCTATAGTAATTCTTCAAAGAAATTGGTAAGCAGTGAAGCACAAGTGGAAGACTCTTCTACCGTTCTATCATTTTCCTCTGGCCTGAATTGTTCAAATGTGAATTTACTTATCACAGATGCTGGAACGGGGGAATTTGCAGTTTCCCCCAAAAGACCAGAGTCCAGAAACCTCAGAGTCTGGTCTAAGTGTTTGTTTATCGCTCTCTCCTCCCGACAGTCCTTACTGGAGCTTGGCTAGTCTCATTTCCATATTCCATGCCTCATCACTGTCACTCAGGAACGTAATATTCTCTGTGGGCACATATGATGGTTCATTTTGAGCTACAACCACCCTGGAGAGTTTTCAAGAATTTCCCTTGAGGCTACATGGCAAAGTTTGCCATTTTTGCGGAAACCTGAATGAAAGCTCACCTCATTTTACCTGCGGGGCAAGCGAACTCCAAGTTAAACAATTTATAGACGGCTGGTTTGGCACCATGAAGCTGTCATTGGCAGATGGAGGCTCTCCACATAAGCAGTGCAAACTTTGAAAATAACCAAAGAAAGTCATCAACCTAGAGATTTTTCTTATGAGATGTACACTCTCCATGGTTACAGTATTCTCTTCTCTTACTTTTATTTCCAGGGAGCACAGGGTCATGTAATCCTTAGTAGAACGGAAAAACTCTCCAACCAGCAATAATCCAGGAAGACATGAAAAACACTCAGAGCGAAGGCTAATATTTCCTCACCAGGTGTCTAGCCTCTTAATCTAGTGATAATATCACATTCCGCAGGAAAGGCACCGGGATCCTCCCCACAGGGCTCTGAGCGCTCCCTTCTCCACCTAGGCTTTCAGCCTGTTGAGCAGCAAACATTCTCACCTGCATCTGCAGCGGGGGCCGATCGCCCATCGCTGAGAACTGCAGCATTTGAGAGTAAATAAGAGCCCGGGCGGAACCGTTCTTTAGAAACCCAAACCCAGCAGCGAACTCGCTAGTTTCAGGTGCAGGTGCCAAATTATCTGGGGTTTCATTTACGCTCCCTGGGACTGGGGCTCTTCTTTGGCGTTTGGAATTAAAGAGGTGGGCCTTTTGAAAGGGCACATTTTCAGGAAGCTGCGTTTGATAGGGGGGGTTTCAGATCTGGTTAAACGGAGGGCACAGCATAGCTTCCTTGTCAGGGGATAAAGCCAGAAATTCCTCTATGGGTGACTTGACCCCAGACCCCGAGTCAGGTCAAGGTCTCACGTAACACAGTGCTTGGAGAAGAGAAATGCAGGGAGAGGGGCAAAGCATAGGGAATTATTTTGGGTTTTGCCAGGAACTCACCTTAGACAATTGCTTTTTCAAAGTGAAATGTGACTATTGCGGTATCCTGCATGGGGTCTGTCATGAGGAGGAACAGACTCAGAACCAGAGTAAGGGGACCTGAGTTCTGACACAATTCGGCTGCTGACTGGCTGTTTACAACATCCATGTCTGTACCCTTAGAAGGGAAAGGACCCAAGTTCGATGTGGTTAAACTCCAGCTACTACCCTGCAGGATCACCTGAACAAAGACAGCAGTGCCCTGCCTGGTCCTTTCCAGACCAGCAGGACCAGACTCTCAAGGAGGGGGCCCTTGCAGCGGTATCTGTTCCCAAGAGGATTTTACCATAGAGCCAGACAGAGAACCACGGCAGTGTTTCTCATACTTTGCTGCGCACACCGGTCTCCTGGGAGTGTAGGCAATGCAGGTTCCGATGTGATGATTCGGAGTGATGACGGGGCGTCTCCAGCAAGTCCTCGGGTGCTGCGACGCTGCTGGAGGAGAGGGAAACCAGATGAGTCCAAGCCCCCGGCCTGCACCATGATTCTGAGTCTACACTAGCTCTCGCTTTGCACAGAATCACCGTGCCAGTGAGCTAACAAGATCACTGAGAAATCGGAAAAGCAGAGACTATGTCCTGTTCCTTGGTCTTCCACTGCTGTACCCACAGCCTCCTCACTCACTCACAATGGCCCACAGCACTGTGCATTTTCCAATGCCAAGCACTGTGTGTTAGAAGGACTGTGAAATAATGGTCCTTAGAAGTCAGGTCCTACTTCGGAATTTTATGGTGCCTGGTGTGACATCAATTATCATTGAATAAGGTGATATTAAAAACTACAGGAGTTTCTCTCTCTCTCTCTCTCTCTCTCTCTGCAGCTCTGACTTTCAAATAGATAAGTCCTTTAAAAACAAACAAACAAACAAACAAAGTGGGGGGGCAGTCGCTGCCGTGGTGCAGCAGATTAAGCCACCACCTGAAGCACCGGCATCCCATATGGACCCTGGTTCGAGTCCCGCTGCTCCACTTCTGATACAGCTCCCTGCTAATGTGCCTGGGAAAGCAGTGGAAGATAGCCCAAGTGCTTGGACCCCCACACCTACATGGAAGAACTGGTTGAAGCTCCAGGCTCCTGGCTTCAGCCTGGCCCAGCCCTGGTCATTTTAACATTTTGAGAAGTGAATCAGCAGATGGAAGACCTCTCTCCTCTCTGTGTAACTCTTCCGAATAAATATATAAATCTTTTAAAAACATTGCAGGAGGCCAGCACCGTGGCTCACTAGGCTAATCCTCCGCCTTGCGGCGCCGGCACACCAAGTCCTAGTCCTGGTCGGGGCGCCGGATTCTGTCCCGGTTGCTCCTCTTCCAGTCCAGCTCTCTGCTGTGGCCCGGGAGTGCAGTGGAGGATGGCCCAAGTGCTTGGACCCTGCACCCCATGGGAGACCAGGAGAAGCACCTGCCTCTTTCGGATCAGCACAGCGTGCCAGCTGCAGCAGCCATTGGGGAGTGAACCAACGGAAAAGGAAGACCTTTCTCTGTGTCTTTTTCTCTCTCACTGTCCACTCTGCCTGTCGAAAAAAAAAAAAAGTAAAAAATAAAACCACTGCAGGAGATCTGTGGGGGATTTACACAAATAAGGAGGCGTCTGCGATGTGGAGAATGCAGTGCCAGGAGGGATGAGCTGAGACCTCTCACCCAGGAAGCTGTGGTCAAAGGTCATTGCTGGAGTTGGGTGCAGCACAGAGATTGCAATAGTTTAGGAAAAGCTTCCTGGAGAAAACTGCCTTCAATCAGATATCGAGACGCGTAGACTCGGAGGTTGGGAAGGGAGTCCTAACAGAAGGAATTGTGGCATAAATGACAATGCGTATGAAAGAGGCTGAGCAAAGCGGAAGTAGCTCCCATTTGGCTAAGAAATTTTTTTAAAACCTAGAACTGCAGCTGAGGGGTAAGCTGTGGCCAGATACAGAACTTGATAAACCGTATCGAGGAGTTGAGTCATCCTTCGGAAGCAGGAGAAAGCCGACAGAGGGCTTTCAGCAGAAGAGCAGAGTGATTTGCATTGCAGAAATAACTTTCTGCATACTCGGTGAGCCGCAGATCACAGGCGGAGGCAGGCATGTCGGTTAGGGGGTGTTTCAGGCTGCTAATAATAGTGGAGAGAGAGTGAAGTCAGCTCTTCCACTTCCAACAAACTCTTCTGCAGATCCTTACTCATGTGTACCCAGATGCCTGGGCGCTGTTGCTGGTGATCACAAAATTTTGGAAACATAGCAAATGTCTTTTGACTACGCACTGGTTGTATGACCTGAGTTTCTGGCACACCCTTATTATGAAATATGGTGCATCTGTTAAAAAGAGCAAAGTAGATCTATATGTATTAGCAAGTACAAAGTTCCAAGACTTTCAGTAGAGTAAGAAAATCAAGTCACACAATAGTTTATACAGCATAGGTCCCACTACAAAAAAAAAATAGAAATAATAGGTTCTCTATATTTGTATTGTGTATGTGAATGTGAGTTATAGGAAAAGGACTCCAGGGATCCATCACAAACTGAGAACAATGGCTTCCTTTGAGAAAAAAAGAGTGGATGGTAAAGGGGAACTTCCACTCTATATGCTTGTGTGTTAAGAAGCTGCCGAGAGAAATTCTCCGTGTCTTCAATAATAACAAAGAAGAAAAGGGAGTGAATGACTTGCTGTGTAGCACACCTTTTTGTAAAATCACTAATAGCCTGAGTCTCACCTTCATCTTGTCTAATGATTTTCATAAGTTAAAAAATTAAAAATAAAAAATCTTTTAAGAATTAAAAATTGCAAAAATGTGCTCCCTCTCTTCTGAGGCAGTGCCCAGGCCCGTCTGTTTGGCCTCTCCAGGATCCCTCTGACTTTGATCTTGCCTCTAGTTTTCAAGACGCAACTACCCAAAACCAAAGACAACTCAGGACATAATCGGAACTTCCAGCAGTTGAAAATAATTAAAAAGATTTAAGCAACAAACAGAAATCAACAGGGATTGGGGGAGGGGGGGATAGGAACTTTTTCCCTTGACACTCTGGGCACTGTGAATTTTCAGTGCTGCCATAATTTTTGAGAAAGATCCTCTGATGACCCTGAAAACAATCCCAGACCCCCTACAGCTGCTTTTGGATCCCAGTATAACCAATTCAGCCGTGCACTGAAGGGAAAGTTATAAATTGCTCAGAGGAGGAGGGTACAAAAGAGAGTGACCAGCCTGGCTTTTGTTAGGGTAAATCTGGGCTCCCCAACCTGTTAAAATGCTTTGAAAGAGGTAACAAAATGATCTATAAAGGCGAACCAGTGGGTGTTATTTCTTTAGATAATCAAAAACCTTTTGATTGGAGAATACACAAAAGGCTGAGGAAGGTTAGTAACCCTAGGATAAAGGAAAAATTTCCTTCATCAATTAAAAAACAGTTATGGAAAAATGGGGACTAGAACTCCAATTTCCCAAATGGAGAAAGATTAAAATGTTGTCATCATTCAACATTTATTATATTCATTGTGCAACTGAATGGTGAGCTCCTATAAGAAAGCAATTATCTAAAATTGACCCAGAAAAGAATAGAAAACAAACATTTGTCTTACAATTAATAAAAATAACAACATAGTTATTTCCATTCTTGTGCATACTCTGGCCCAGCATGTCAGCAGTTTTCAACAGCAATGATGCAGCATCACATTCTAATGTCATTCCTCCTTTTCTCACCAATTCTTCATTTTTCATTTGAGTTTTGTTTTAAATACTGTGGAGACTTTGATATTTTACTTGACTTGATTTTGCTATACCTAATTTAAAGTCATTAGATATTTATCCTATCTAAACAAAGAAACAAAATAGCTGCAACACTAAGCTTATTTTCTTTCTAGAAAAACTAAAACTTCAGACACTTCCCATTTAATAGTCATTTAATACAATGTACTGATGTGATTGATATATATTTATACACATATATATAAAAGAAAAAATAATAAGGTCTAAATCATATCAATTTAATCCTACAGTCTCTAGGAAACCTCCAAATTAATGAAGTATCAGAAGATAGAAGGATTGAATTTACAATGGGAGCTTAGAATTATTTAGCTGGCAAAGAAGACCAAAGCAAGAAGATTCCAACAGTATACAAAAGCAGAGCTGACTTAGTGATGGCCAAAGCAGCCTGTCTGTCTCTTCAGCCTGATCCAAACTGAGAGGGCAATGCAATGGAGCCAGCTTCTTGAAGGCCAAGGGCTTTACCAAAAGGAGGAATCAGAGCACATGCGATTTCATAGGTAAATCCATGCAGAGCAAGCAAGAGAGAAAAAAAACAACTGTCCATCTCCAGGACTGAATGATAAATTATGCAAGTGCAAGTGTGCTCCAAACAGATCTAGCACAACAAAATAGGCATGCATCAGTACAGTGATGGCGAGATCTAGTGCTTTTTTTGCAGTACAGTAGAACCGGACGGGGACCCCAGCAGCAGGAGCCTGGTGGTAGCTAGCTGCTGGCTTGGCATGTGCTGAGTTCCTTCCTCCGACAGAGTCCTGCACAGTTCCTTAGTTCCAGCCCAGTGCCTGTCTGTGTTCCTGTTTTCACCATTCCAGGGTAAAATCTGAAAAATATAGGCAATGAAATGAGGTTCATTTTTAAAAATAAAATTATATTTACTCAATTTTTAAAATTTTCAATGTTCTTATCTTTATGAAATGATGGTTATAATAGATAGTGTTAGTAGTTGTTGTGTTTGTTGCATTAATGTTAAAATGAAATGTGATAATCCTGGGTTTTTCCATTTAAAAATTATTCGTTTTTAAAATCTAAATATCTGGGGACAGGAACCAATGCTGTGGCATAGCAAGGTTAAGCCACCACCTGCAATGCCAGCATCCCAATACGGGTGCCAGTTTGAGTCCTGGCCACTCCACTTCTGGTCCAGCTCCCTGCTAATGCACCTGGGAAAGCAGCAGAAAATGGCTCAAGTGCTTAGGCCCCTGCACCCACATAGGAGACCTAGAAGAAGCTCCTGGCTCCTGGCTTCAGCCTGGCCCAGCCCTAGCTGTTGCAGCCATTTGGGGAGTGAACCAGCGGATGGTAGACCTCTCTCTCTCTCTCTCTCTCTTTCTCTTTGTAACTCTGCCTTTCAAACTAAATAAAATATATCTCAAGGGCCGGCGCCGTGGCTCAACAGGCTAATCCTCCGCCTTGCGGCGCCGGCACACCGGGTTCTAGTCCCGGTCGGGGCACCGATTCTGTCCCGGTTGCCCCTCTTCCAGGCCAGCCCTCTGCTGTGGCCTGGGAGTGCAGTGGAGGATGGCCCAGGTGCTTGGGCCCTGCACCCCATGGGGAGACCAGGAAAAGCACCTGGCTCCTGGCTCCTGCCATCGGACGAGCGCGGTGCGCCGGCCGCAGTGCGCCGACCGCGGCGGCCATTGGAGGGTGAACCAACGGCAACGGAAGACCTTTCTCTCTGTCTCTCTCTCTCACTGTCCACTCTGCCTGTAAAAAAAAAAAAATATATATATATATATATATATATATCTCAAAAAAAATTCAGGGGCAGGCATTTGGCAAAGAGGTTGCAATACTTCTTGGGATGCCTGTGTCCCTTCTTGAAGTGCCTAGGTTCGAGTCCCAGTTCCACTTCCGATTCCAGCTTCCTACTAAAGTGTACCCTGGGAGGCAGTAGGTAATGGCTCACGTAGTTGGGTAGCTGCCATTCACTTGGGAAATCAGATTGAGTTCTCAATTTCTAGCTTCAGCCGCCCTGGTCTTAGCATCTGAGGAGTGAAGCAGAGAATGGAAGGTCTCCTTCTGTCTGTCTCTGTCTTCTCTCTCTGTCAACCAGAAACAATGACAAGAAAGAGGTATATATTTAAAAATGAATCAGTACCAACCTGGGGATTTCTTGTGCAATGATGAAACCTGGTGGAAATCAAGTCACCATGCGTTCAGTCTCAGCACTGTCACCAGCTGTGTGGCCTGCTCTACACCTCAGCTTCCCCACAATAAGCCTAACAACCGCGTCTGCCTCAGAAGTCACTGTGAAGATCATGGAGGGAATGCGGCAGATTGTTCCGCATTTGGGAAGCTCAGCTCCCACATCAGAGGCCTGGGTTCAAGCACTGGCTCCACTCACTGGTTCCAGCTTCCTGCTAATGCAGACCCTAGCGGGCAACAGCTAATGGCACAAGGAGCTGCGTCTCTGGCACCAGGTAGGAGACACGTTGCATCCCCAGCTTTGGCCCCAGCTCAACACTGGCCATTTGCAAGTATTTGTGGAATAAACATGAGATAAGACTGTTCTTCCCCTTTTTCTTCCCCCTCCTCCTCCCCTGCCTCATCCTTCTCCTTTTCTAATTGATTAATCAATTCATTAATTTTTAAAAGCCAAAAGGAAGGTCACTCATCATCTCTGGCCTTTACTTTGTTCATTTCACAAATGAGACGTTCGGCTTCAGAGGTTTTCACAGCACCTCATGGTGACATCCTACACTGAGGTTCAGTTCTAAGATCTGAATGTCCTCCCACAAACGTACCTTGATATTTAATTACCTCTGTACTGGCACTGGGAATCTGGGCCTTTAAGAGGTCATTAGGTGTGGGAGCTCACCCTCAGGAATGCGTTAACGTCATTATCACAGGAATGATTGTTTTCTCAGAAGGACATTGGCAATAAAAGCAAACTCTCTCTTCTAGGTGGACATTTTTGCCATTGGATGCACTTGGCCGTGTCATAATGCAGGAATACGTTAGCCTCCTGCTACTGGACTTCCCAGCCTCCAGACCTGTGAGAAATAGATTTCTTTGTATAAATTACTCACTCTGTGCTATTCTGTTACAGCAGCAGCAGATGGCCTAGTCTTACTCCTTCTAGGCTATTCAAATCCACAACTGTTCACGGGTCCAAGTTAAGTACATTAAAAAACCACCATCCAGCCGTGAAATGACATCCACATATATTAGTGAGTGGGAAAAACAGTTACCAACCGGTTATTAACAGCACGATTCAAATTTTGTAAACTGAAATGCACACAAATGGTCATTTCAACTTAGCCTCCAAAACACACCCCAACTACTTCAGGCTAGTGCTGTCTGGTAGCATACAATGGGAACCACAATGGGAGCCATGTGTGGAATATTAAATTTTCTAGTGACCACATTAAAAGGACTAGATGGAATTTACTTTAATGATGTATTTTATTTAATCCAATATAAGGAAATATTCTCATTTCCACATTTACTCATTACAAAAATTATTAATGAGATATTTTACTTTTTTATATGAAGTCTTGGAAACCTGGTGTGTATCTTACACTTAAAGTACATCTTCATATGGATTAGCTGCATTTGAAGTGTTCATTCGCCACAGTGGCCATGGGCTACTCCATCAGACTGCAACTCTAGGCAATTAGCCCTCTCCCTACATCAAATCAGAATTATCAGAGTGAGAGGAGAGGTCATCTTATTTATCTTATATGTCCATTGTCTAACCTAGCCTCTGGCACCTACTGGGTACTCAGTGAATGTGAATTTGAAAGAATGAATTTAATTCAAAGTATTCTGGGTAGTTGAAGAGTGGGAGCGAACTTTGCATTTTTAAGCTCCATGTTAATTACACAGTAACTGTACTATGCCCTAAGCCAAGCCTAGACATTTTAATAAGCATCTGGACAAAATCACACCTCACAGGTAACCTCTTACTTAGTCTAGAAATAGAGCCAGCCATACAGAAATTTAAGATCCCTATGAACTAAAAAATATTAACAGAATTGAAGTTAATGCCAAAATATATATTGGAGACAAATGAATGATGAAAGATAATCAGGCTGAGAGAAATGGATAACTATTTCTTTTAAAGATGTATTTATTGGCCGGCGCCGTGGCTCACTAGGCTAATCCTCCGCCTGTGGCGCCGGCACCCCAGGTTCTAGTCCCGGTTGAGGCACCAGATTCTGTCCCGGTTGCTCCTTTTCCAGGCCAGCTCTCTGCTGTGGCCTGGGAAGGCAGTGGAGGATGGCCCAAGTGCTTGTGTCCTGCACCTGCATGGGAGACCAGGAGGCAGCACCTGGCTCCTGGCTTCAGATCAGCGCAGCACACTGGCCGTAGCGGCCATTTGGGGGGTGAACCAACGGAAAAGGAAGACCTTTCTCTCTCTCTTTCTCTCACTAACTCTGCCTGTCAAAAATTTAAAAAAAAAAAAAGATTTATTTATTTATTTGAAAGGCAGAGTTACAGACTGAGAGAGAGAGAGAGAGAAAGGTCTTATCTGCTGGTTCACTCCCCAGTGGCCACAATGGCCAGAGATTGGCCAATCCAAAGCCAGGAGCCAGCGACTTCTTCTGGGTCTCCCATACAGGTGCAGGGGCTCAAGGATTTGGGCTATCTTCTGCTTTCCCAAGCAATAGCAGAGAGCTGGATCAGAAGTGGAGCAGCTGGGTCTCGAATCAGCACCCATATGGGATGCTGACACTGCAGGCAACGGTTTTACCCACTATGCCACAATGCTGTCTCTGATAACTATGTTCTAAATAACTAATATACATCATTTACCAAAACTCTGTAAGGTCAAGTGGAAGAATAATCACACAGAAAGAAAAAATTGGGGGCTGTGAAATAATTAAAACAAACAAACAAAAACCACTTTGGTTTGTACCCTATTTTAATTTCTAGGCCTATGACCTAAGGCAATTTTCTTAATCTCTATGAGTCTCAGTATTCTTAGCTATAAAATGGGCATTAAAATAACTATCCTTGATTATTATGATGATTTGATTAATGGTAGGTAACAAACTTTTAATAAATAAGTGACAGCCAGTATTACTATAGTGGAGCTCAATTATCAAAGGGGCAATCATTTTCATATCTGAGGTTCAGAGGAATTAATCAGCCTCAATGTCATGGTCATGTAGAAAATAAATGACCCAGAATTCAAAGCCAGATTTCTCCAACTTAGGGAGTCCACGCACTTTATCCCTGGGTGGGTGTCAAGGCAAAGACTGTTGTATTTAGAAACGGGGCCGGGGATATTATTCTGCACTAGTATACACACAGTGAAGAATGTCACGGAATAAACACGATTTCAGGATCACATCAGAACAGGGAGCTAAGATTGAGTCAGTGTGGGGAGGCAGGATGGGGGAAGGCCTCGAGCCAGTTGGAGGAGTTGAGACTTGACTATTGTCTAAATCCCGCCGTAAATCTGCGAAACAGTTGACCAACCTCTGTGCAATTATGAGACTCTTCTGTTTTTTAACTTAATTCTTTAGACTGATAGGAACATTCCTTTATTCAAGTAAAGGCTGAACATATGCTTTTCTACACTCTTCAAATCCTACTCTAAATTTGTCTTAATCCTTTGAGTCTACACGAGGAGTGTTGTTCACGTTCCCATATATTAACTGGGTTGGGAAAGAAAACCAACCAAGCCCTTATCTGTGGTTGGAACATTGCAACAACCGTGCTCAGGTTAGATCCTTTAGCAGGCCCATTAAACCAACACAGCTGCTCACCATGAGGTACCTTTCCTCACTTGGCCGTTTGCCCGAACCACCTCATCAGAGAGCTATGAGCCACCACACCTGCATGCTCAGGTTTTGAACTTAAACACGTGAGGAATGTTAACAAAATTAAAGTTAAATGAACAAGGTGTATGTACATGTATGTAGAATCTGCATCTAAGCATGCATGTGCCTATTTATGTGTGATAAACATACCTGCAGCTAAGGAACACAAAGATTTAGGGACTCTCTCCCAATCCAAAATGGAGCAAAAGATTATTTACCAAAAAATTGCAAAGCCTTTGTTTTTCTTTTTTTTTTTTAATTATTTTTGACAGGCAGAGTGGACAGTGAGAGAGAGAGACAGAGAGAAAGGTCTTCCTTTGCCGTTGGTTCACCCTCCAATGGCCACCGCGGTCGGCGTGCTGCGGCCGGCGCACCGCGCTCGTCCGATGGCAGGAGCCAGGTGCCAGGTGCTTTTCCTGGTCTCCCATGGGGTGCAGGGCCCAAGCACTTGGGCCATCCTCCACTGCACTCCTGGGCCACAGCAGAGGGCTGGCCTGGAAGAGGGGCAACCGGGACAGAATCCGGCGCCCCGACCGGGACTAGAACCTGGTGTGCCGGCGCCGCAAGGTGGAGGATTAGCCTGTTGAGCCACGGCGCCGGCCCAAAGCCTTTGTTTTTCTAAAGAGTGTAGTCTAAAAAGATAGATATTCCTTTTCTCAAATTATTTACTTCGACATACATCTTTCCTCTACATATAAAATGAAACAGAAAAGCAACTAGTAAAATTACCAGGGAAAGGGTAAAGTTTGAGGGAAATTAGTCATTAACTTTGAGTGCATATCTTTTCCCTCTGGTAAGTTCTGAGTCAATTATTTCATATACTTTCTACAACAGAAATATCTATTTGTATCCATCTCTCTATAAAGCATCACACGGACTACACATATTTACCAATTTGAAAGAAACTGCAGAAGATTAAAATTGACACCTTGACAGTCTTTCTAAAAGTTTGCAGTCTTCTCAACGAGCAAACAAACCAGACATTTCTGATGGGCGGAATCATCAATAGAAAGCTGAAAAGCATTGTAATTACTCAAGGCATTTTCTCCTTCCCTGGCCTGTTAGATTCCTGGCGGTTTCATTATATGACCGTTTTCAGCACTTTTAGCTGGTTTGCGGCATAAGCACCCCCCCCCCCAAAGAAATGCGAAGAGTAATTTTCAAAAGGAACTTTTATTTTTAATATGGATTGATTTTTTTTAAAGGCAAGCTCCAAGCAGCCCAGTATATCAAACAGGGACCATCACACCAATCCCAACACATCAAGGGGCAGTTTTAACACGTGAGGTTTGTTGTTTCTAGCAGGTATCCATGTAGCGAGAGAGGTCACCACTCAGCGAGGTGCTTTCTTTCTGGTGTATAAGAAAAGAAATCACCAGGAATAAGGGGGGAAATGGGCTTGGGAAACAGGAGGGGACCTTGTCAATCTCCAAGATGCTAGAAAATGATCATGGAAGTCTTTTGTTAGGGAATCCTATAATGGTATTGCTGTTCATCTCTTGGGGACAGGAGCAGCAACTAGCCTAAGATGGTAAGGGCAGTGGAGGATTAGACGGACTGTGAAAGGGGCCGGGAAAGAACCTGACTGGCGTTTGGAATCAGAAAGGCCAAAACAGTGTCATTACTACCTCTGGCAGCAATGCGCTCATACACAGGATTTCTTGGGGAGGGGTGAACAAAGGCACAAATGCGCTGTTTATTAGGAATGTATGTGTACAAATTATTCGACAAACAGGAGAGAAAGCAAGCCGAGAGATCTATTCTTATGAATTCGTAAGGGTCATAAATGGTTTTCTTTATTTTAAAAATTCACACTATCTCTAAGAAAAGGACATTAAGCTCGTTTCCAACCCCTTTTATTCTGAACCTGTGGATTCTTGTGAAGGTTAACATTTTTCCATAATAATTTTGTTGCATATAAGAAAGCTATAAAAAGGAACAACAGGAAGAGAGGAATAATTTGGTGAGGTTTTAAGGTAGCTGGTGGCGGGCGTTGTAAGAGCAGGAGGTAAGGGCCCCTGCATCAGCTCTAGGCAGAATAGCAGAATATTCCTGAGCTGGAGATCTCAGGAATCCGTGCATCGCAAAGAGCTAAACGCTCTCTTGTCAATCATCCCGTAGATGCTTTGTTGAAAAGGCGCATCACTTATCAATATTTTCAGAACTGTTAGAATCCGTTTTCTTGTTTAATAAATGTAAGTAATATTTGACTAGGATCAAACAATAGCTCATTAATTATATCCATTCTTCCTCTGAGTGGTTTCTCTAAAATGGTTGTTTTGAAGCAATTTAAAAATCCATCTTACTAGTAAGTTAGATTTTCCTTCAGATAGTAGCAATGAGGACAAAAGCTGCAATGGTCACAACAATCCTGAGTGTTTCACAATGTAGACTGTCACCTATGATGATGCACCAGGCAGTGCACTGGGGTCCGGGAGAGTTTCGGACAGGAGGCAGGTACAGAGAGGAATCAGCACCTGCCCTGTCAGGTTCCAGAGGAGTTGGGAGATGACTTGGCCACCAGTGATTATTCACAGTGAGATAGTCACAGAGTTAGTTGTCCAAGCCCTAAGAATTCGGGGCTCTGTAGCTGCGGGAAGTGATTGTTACGTGCTTTTTGAATGAATGGAATGGGTTTGGCTAACCTACAGCCTTGACCTTGGACTCCACCTATAGCCTGCTTGACCTGAGGCCCCGGCCAGCCTTTCAGCCAGTGTTCCAGATCTAACCCACTGCAGTCACTAATAGCCTATTGTCATCGAAGTGTCCAGAACTACCTCTCCTGAGAAGAGCCCAACCAAGGCTGTCCCGAATACTGATGACATATTGCAGGAAGTCACGCTAATCCTTTCCCACAGGCTGGGCAATAGGGTGATCTTATTATAAGACAATAAGAAAGGCCCTGGACTCGGAGAAGGAGACTAATGATGTGTCTATAGGCAAGCTATTTCAGGAAAATCTGCCTGAGATTCACATCACTACTCTTTATCAGAATTTGCAATTCCTTTTCTTTCTGTGCCTTTATTTTGCATTTCAGCTAAGAAATCATCAAGTGGACTTTTAAGCCTTAGTTATGGCCTCATGGTCTAAAGAGCTAGGGCTTTTACAAGTATAATTCACAAAGAAGTACAGATTCCCCACCACACCCGGAAACAGAACTTTTATTTTAAAACCTAGGTGTAAATATCAGATTATTGAGGGTAAGCCGCTGCCCACAGCATCTGCATCTTATTTGGGCATCAGTTCGTGTCCCAGCTGCTCCACTTCTGACCCAGCTCCTTGCTAATGCGCCTGGGAAAGCAATGGAAGATGGCCCAAGTGCTTGGGCACCTGCACCCATGTGGGAGACCTGGAACAAGCTCCTGGTTCCTGGCTTAAGCCTGGCCCAGCCCTGGCTGTTGCAGTCATTTGGAGAGTGAACTAGTGAATGAAAGATCTCTCTCTTCTCTCTCACTTTGTAACTCTGCCTTTCAAATAAATAAATAAATCTTTTAAAAAATAAATAAATAAAATTATTGAGACTCTTTATCTAGAAAAGATATAAAACATAGAGTAGGACTTGGAGGAATTAAAACATTATGAATTTTTAGAGCTGCAAAAATCTCTTTTTTCTAATTTAAGCTCTAAATTATGGCCCAGAGTGGCAAGCTACACTGCCAATCTGGGAAGAGAAGGACTGAGTTTCCTAATCCAAAGGCTTAGTCATTGTAGAGTCTTCTACGGAACTAGCTCCTCACTTGGCTCTTGTTCAGGACCCTTCACAACCAACTGAGGTTTCTTTTTATGCTCAGGTAAGATAGCAGGGTGCTTCCTCGAATTCACCTTGCATCTATTCACTCCAAGTCCATCTACAACATCAGGACTTTTCAGGATAAGATCTTACATAACACTTTTTCACCAGGCAACTCTAAACATCTGGCTTATAAATCCTTAAGATCCACCATGGTTGCCAACACAGACTTTTTTCTCGTAGTGTTTGTTTTTATATAGTGGAAAAGTTCAAAAATAAAATAAAAAATAAAAATATGTGTACAGGCATATTTGGGCACACAACTACAACTGTCTCAAGCCCATGGAGAAGTTTTATTTATTTTTCCACCTGAAGTGATTCACCCTCAACTTCTTCTATTTGCAATGATACTTCCAAATGCAAATATAACACTTATGTTGATATTTTAAGCATTTGTTTCTTGAAAAGAAATACATCAGTCACTCATGCCAAGCAAGAATGTTGGGTACTGGACATACAGTACAACCACAGCATGCCTGCCCTCAGAGAGCTGACAGTCTGAAGAGGGAGGGTGTCGAGGGGTGAACAGTCACACAGATGCATACGTATGTCTGCGTTGATTAAGCGCCTAAGTGAAAACAATGACTCAGAGTGAATATTTGGAGAACCAACGCAGATAGAAGAGGGAGAAACTTTTGTGCACTTTCTTTCCTGTGATTTTAGATATTTTCTTTCAACATAAACTGTACTTTTCCCAAGGGACAGTATTTCTTTTATTGAATAAAGCTTTCAGCAAAAGAGACGTAAAATCATTCCTCCATATTGCGTCAACATTCTTGTCTGTAAAATAGATGATCATAAGGGTGCTTGTCCTACTTGCCTCTCGGAGGTAAGATCATAAATACGAGGCTGCCTCCAACAACAGCAGTCTATTTAGAAACCTCTTGGCAAACTGAAACTTAAACATTATCTTTTGCACAGGTTTTGACGGCAATAAAGGGTGCCCACGTTCTAGCAATGTAACCAAACTTAGGATTTCCAAGGCAGCCAACAAATATTCCCCCGTTCGTTTCTGTGCCAGTGCATAGAATCTGCCTTGAATTTTGCTTCACAGAAATAAAAGCTTATCACGCAGCTAAATCCCTACAGCAATTTGCTCAGAGGTTCTGCATGTGGAAGCCTGCTACATTTCAGCTTCCCCCGTTAAACACCTGTTCTGGGCTTGGGCCATGCCTCTGGTTTCTCACTCAGGTGGAGAGTCTTGCTTAAGGGGACAGGCGGGTATTTTTGCTGACACCAAAGACAGCTAATTTGGGAAGCCTAATCTTGCAAAGGGGCCAAGTTTCAGTTCTCAGAGTGTTGGGTTTAGGGCATGAGGGACTCCGCCCAGAAATGCAACCTGAACACTTCCCCCTTTGCCCCTCTCTTGTCTTTGACGAGAATCCCTTCATCACTGACACGTTTTACAGATTTCAGGCAACCAGGTCTACGGTGCATAGATCCCATTCTTTCCCATCACCTGACTCGTTTAATACTTTCCTCCTCCGATGGGTATAGCCCTCTTGACAAGCAGTTGCCTTGTGGTTTATTTCAGTGAATTCAAACACAATAATAAGTTCAGAAATTAGTTATGGGGATTGAAGGAAGGAGGAATTTTACAGGTGTGAATTCTTAGCCATTTCTGATCCAAATATTTCCAAAGGGCCTGTATGCTCAGCAAATACCATCTCCCACTTTTCAGGGGTCCCTGCATTCTCTTAATGGAAAAAGATGTATTTTATAGCCCGTAATTCTGTCATTGCTTTTAACCCTAAGGGTTCTTCTCTGCTTGTCCTCCTTTCAAAAGCACTGCATTAGAATAGCAAGCACATTTCATTCAATAGTGTTTCAGATCATCAGGGTTGGCGAGGCCAGTCAATGATGTCATTCCCCCACTGCGACTCAAAATGCACAGCAGGGCAAGTGACTGTTAACCTCCTTGATGCTGCTCAGAAAGGAGAGTAGCTGTCCCCTGGTCCCAGAACATTTCGGTTTTAGAACGGGCAATTCCACACACAGCATATTACTTCAGGAGGCTCTGTCGTTAAGGTTCAGGTCAGACAAAAAGCAAGTAATCTCGCAAGCACCTGCTACTTGAGCGTAGTCACCATTTCCCAGAGGGAGACATGAAGACAGTAGATTTCACTTGATTTCTGCAATCCTAGAGAAACTCTGCCAGAGATCTGCTTTGAGAACAGTTACAAGGAACAACACGGTTGGATTTGGGGTGGGGTTCATTTGTTCAACCCTTGTTTATTGAGCATCTACAATGTTCCAGGAAGTAAGGGTCAGCGAGAAACAAAATGAAGCTACCTGGCTTCCTCGGGAGTACATCCTAGTGGTTTTCAGGGACGGGATACATACATGCCAGGTTTAGGATGTCTCTACGAAGGGCCTCGTTAACTGCTTTGGTCCTTACTCTTCTGCTAGGCAAAAGCAATGCATTGAAATTAAAATAAGGGGCTGGAGCTGTGGTTCAGTGGATTAAAGCCGCAGCCTGCAGTGCCGGCATCCTAAATGGGCACCAATTTGAATCCTGTCTGCTCCACTTCCAATCCAGATCTCTGCAAATGTGCCTGGGAAAGCAGTGGAAGATTGCCCAAGTGCTTGGGACCCTGCACCCACATTGAAGAACCACGGAAGAAGCTCCTGGCTCCTGGTTTCAGCCTGGCCCAGCCCCAGTTTTTGCAGCCATTAGGAGAGTGAACCAATGGATGGAAGACCTCTTTCTCCCTCTCCCTCTCCCCCTCTCTCTCTCCCTCTCTCTCTCTCTCTCTCTCTCTCTCTCTAACTCTGCCTCTCAGATAATTAAATAAATCGTAAAAAGAGAGAGAGAGAAAGAAATCAAAAGAAAACATTTATAATGCATTAAGGACACATGACCATCACAGGAATTGACGTCAAACAGGCAGGATAAGGGCCTCCCAGGATTAATCAGGAGAAGCCAGCGGGTTTACCAAGCTTTCAGTCTTTGTTTTTAAACAGCAATGGCTACTAAAACACCAAGCAAAACTCAACATCTGTCTGTTCCAGGTAGAGAACACAAAAGGAAAGGCACACAGATCTGAAAGAGAACAAGAGTCCCACAGACAAAGGGAACTATTTATGGAAAAAAAACCAGAATTTAAAAACACGTGTTGTGGAACTTTGTTTACCCAACCATCTCTTTACAGAGGAATTAGTGGAAACTGTATGTAAAATATTGACATTTCTAGGATGAATTTTAGAGAAAGCAACGTGTTTTCTGAAAGAACACGCAGGGATGAAACCCTAGACTAGGGTCTTGATGTCAGCAAGGCAAGAGGTTTTTGTGAAAGTCAAGAGCTAACAATTCTTGTTGCCTTCTCTGGCAATTACAGCATGTCTTTTGCTTATTTATCTCAGTCATGTATTAAGCTGAAAAAATGTATTATGTAGAACAACTGCATAAGGTGTATAACACATTTGTTTTAAGGTCAACACAAAATATGTGTTTTGGCAAAATACATTAGGCATACTGCTACCATGCAGCTAACCAGGGAAACTCTGAATAAACAGGTACCTCCAGGGCACTTTGCCTCTAGACTGGGATAAAGTCAGTATACTGCCTTAGAAACTCCCAGAAAGTCTCAGTGTTCCCAAGGGCAAACACTTTTTAATGCTAAATAATACACCTCTGGCTCCATTCTTTTAGAGCTCACTAAGTAGACAATACGTGCTGCTTGTGCATATTCTAAGGCTGCCACAATTCTGAGGAAGGGACGCAGAGGACAATTTTCTGATGCTGTCTCCATTTAGTGCAGTGACAAATACAGCATGAGCTCTTCCGCATTGATTCTGCTCCCTGGGAATACTGGACATAGTCAAAACAAAGGGTCCTTGCCTTGCAAAACTTGATTTTCTTATGCACAACTACATAAACACCTGTATAAAATACTAGATATTTATTCCTGATCCAGGTTTTGGGTTTAAAGGTGTCAGTTTTGGATTGATTGATTATTCATTCTAAAAATACGTGGGAAAGTCATTTGTGTGTATTTCCAATCGCTTTTGTTTTTTAAGATTTATTTATGTATTTGAAAGGCAGAATTACAGAGAGGCAGAAGAGAGAGAGAGAGAGAGAGAGAGAGAGAGAGAGAGAGGTCTTTCATCCACTGGTTTGCTTCCAAAATGGCCGTAATGGCCAGGGCTGGACCAAGACAAAGCTAGAAGCCAGGAACTTCTTCAGGGTTTTCTACCTGGGTGCAGGGACCCAAGTACTTGGGTCCTCTTCTGCTGCTTTCCCAGGCATGTCAGCAAGGAGCTGGATTAGGAGTGGAGCGGCCAGCATTCAACCCTGCACTCATACGTGATGTTGGCGCTTCAAGTGGTGGCTTAACCTTCTATGCTACAGCATCATCCCCTCCAATAAGTTTTATAAGGTCATTTACATTGTAGAAAGATTCAAATCTTTCTAGAATCTTCAGAAAGGCTTCACAGGCATCGTACTTCAAGTTACTGCCTAGAAACCCAAGGAACCTATGGACTAACTACTCACAAATAAAGAATTTAGTGTCCAGGACCAGCACCGTGGCTCAGTGGGTTAATCCTCTGCCTGTGGTGCCAGCATCCCATATGGACACCAGTTCTAGTCCTGGCTGCTCCTCTTCCAATCCAGCTCGCTGCTGTGGCCTGGGAAAGCAGTAGAAGATGGCCCAAATTCTTGGGCCCCTGCACCCACATGGGAGACCGGGAAGAGGCACCTGGCTCCTGGCTTTGGATCGGCGCAAGTCCAGCCATTGCAGCCATTTGGGGAGTGAACCAACAGAAGGCAGACCTTTCTCTTTGTCTCTCCCTCTCACTGTCTGTAACTCTATCTCTCAAATACATAAATAAACATCTTTAAAAAATTAAAATTTTAAAAATAAGCAAAGAGCTTAGTGTCCAATTCTGCAGTTCTGCCCCTCTCTCTAACATCTTGCCTTCTGCTCCTTCTCTTGATTGCAGAAGACAGCATCTAAAGTTGAGAGAAGGTTAAGACTGTAATCTGTCTCCCAGGGCTTGCTCCACTACTCACTATTTGCATATATAATGTATCTCTCTCTCTCTCTCTCTCTCTCTATCTCTATCTCTATCTCTGTCTCTATCTCCCTGCTGCACACAGTCCCCAGCCCATCTCCCCTGGGTGGAGGGATGCAAATTGGAGATGTCTTCCTTTGGTCATCTCACCCCTGGCTCTGTGCCATAAAGGTTGGGAGAGGGATTTACTTGCCAAACCCTCCTTTCCCAATATCTCCTTCACTAATTTAGAAATGGAAAGTCTAGTTGAAAATAATTAGAATAAATAAACGGCCATACAAGTTATTTGAAGAGATAAACCACAGGGGCAGGTTTTGGGCACAGTAGTTAAGACAGTACTTTGGAAGTTCACATCCCACAGTAGAGTATCTGGGTCCCAATTTAGGCTCGACTCTAGATTCTGACTTCCCACTAATATACGTACTAAGAGACAGCAGGTAATGGCTCAAACAGTTCGGTCCCTGTCACCCTTATGGGAGACCTAGATTGAGTTCCTAGCTCCTGGCTTTGGCCTTGCCCATACAAGTCCACCGCAGCTCTTCAGGGAATGAACCAGCAAATGAGAGCACTCCCTGAGTTTGTCTGTCTGTCTTGCCTCCCTTCCTTTGAAATAAATAAACATTTTTAAAAGAGAAATTTTTTTGAAAAATTATTTATTTGAAAGAGCAACGGAGAGAGGGAGAGAGAGAGAGAGAAAGAGAGAGCGAGAGAGAGAATCTCCCATCCCTGGCTCACTCCCCCAAATGGCCACAATGGCCAGGTCTGGGTCAGACCAAAGCCAGTAGCCAGAAACTCCATCCTAGTCTCCCTTGTGCGTGGCAGGGACAGAAGTACTTGGGCTGTCTTTTGCTGCTTTCCCAGGCCCATTAGCAAGGACCTGGACATCAAACATCAAAGTTTAATTTTCAGGGCAAAGTTGAATTGCCTATTACATTGAATACTCAAATTATTATTGCATGTTTAACTTTGCGACTGTTGCAGGTAAGAAACTGTTCACAGCACACAGCAACCCCAGTCTCAGCTTTTGGGACCACGTGGGCACAAGGGATTGCACGAATAAGCAAGTTGGCCACTGCCCCGGGGGAATTTTGTTGTTTCCCCGTAACTGTGCTGCTGTGACATTGCCACCTCTGATAGTGACAAAGCTCTTTCGGTTCCCCAAAGACAGAGGAGCATCAAGGAGTACCCCAGGCCAAGCAAAGATGTTTTCAAACTCAAGAGAAAGAAAAGTAGAGTCGTGGAGCCCAACTCTTTGAGGGCAGAGAGAGAGAGAGAGAGAGAGAGAGCGCCACAGTCCTGTGGCTCAGACTTGCTTTAGCTGGGCATTTGGAAGCCACCACCCACCACCTTCAAGGCAAAGCTGTGAGAGTGGGACGTATCCAGCCAAGCGCCGACTTTCATGTGAAGTTCAACTCGGAACATTTTAGAAATAATATTGTTCACCCTAATCTCTTTTACGTTAGTGAAGAAAGCTCAGTGGTGACCAGGTAAACTTCTAGGGAGGATGCTGTTCAAATATCTTTACAGAAAGATCTGGAAAGTCCACATCACTGCCCTCCTCCTCCTCCTGACATATTTCATGAGCTCTTGCCCCTTGTCTAGGCGTCTCCTTGACTTTTCCTTGCTGCCCCAGGACTCCCGGAAAGGCGAAGAAGCTTGGCCGTACGGGAGACCAGGGACCAGCAGACCCTGCCTTTCTTTCCGTCCTTTGGAATTCCTGCTCCTAGGACCCCTGACATTTTCACGCCATGGCTGACTACTCCTGCAGTGTAAGGGAAGCTGCCTCCTCCCGAGACAGACCATCAGGCTGTGGCTTCACATGTAGCTTCCAGGCAACTGACGCCTGCAGCCACGGAGGCAGGAGGTGGAGATGGGAGAAAAGACACATCCTGTTGTCTGCTTTTGAACCCCAACCAGATCGCCCAGGAAGAGATGCCTCAGCCAGGCCACTCAGGCTGGCCGGTGTCTTCAGCTTTGCCTTAACCAAGACTTCCTACTTCAAGAAACAAAAATGGGAGAAAAATTCCAAAGACTTCTTGGACACTTTAGACTCTTACAAAACAACTGTTTTATGGTTAAGTGTAAATTAAATAATGGAACATGTGGGTTGAATTTTCCTTAAAATACACAGGGATTTTACAATTAAGTGGAAAATTCTCCTGCAAAATGCATTTTGAATTTGGGTTTGTGCCATGGTCTGAATATTTGAAACAGAGTAAAGATCTTAAAACACAGTTTAAGAGTTTCCAGAAACTAAAAACAGGATTAGATTTTGGCATCCTGGTGTTACTTCTGCCACCACTCTTAGACCATGGTCCTGAAGCAATACTCATAAGCATCTTGCTGTAGCTCATTACATAATTTAATTGCTCATACATTCACTCAACAATCCTTTACCAATCACTGCTATGGATCAGGTACCATCCTACACTTTGCTGACCAGATCTGTATGGCGATGGTGTGTCCTAACCATACTCTGAAGCTGAAATTAACTCTTAAAAGGATGAATCCAAAAAGCATGCATTAAATACTGAACTAAATTCCAGGGATCATATCATCCTGAGAAAGCTTCAGCGGAGTTAATAAAAATCTACCACCTCTGCAAAGAGAGCATTAGGTCAGAGGTTAAAAAAAATCACTTGCATTTTCTTGCTTCTTCAGTGAGTCCTGGTACGTGAGGCGTCTGCTTGTCTGTGGCAAGTATGAAGATGCAGAGAACCCCTTTGAAGGAAGTGGTTGAGTCCTGGGGGGGTGCGCTGACAGCTTCTTCAGGCCCAGCCTCAGTGCTGGAACCCACACAACACCTTCCTCCAGCTGCTTTGGCCAAAGACTAAGAAGGCTGGAGCCCAGCCCTGGACCAGTGAGGCAAGCACCAGTGTGGGAACCTACTAATTGGGTGGTCGCTTCTCCAGAACTCCCTGTTGGGTTGGCCAAGACTCTGTTGAGCCTGCAGCCTGGACTGATAGTTCCCTCTTCCCACTTCTTCCTCCTTTTCTTTCCCCGAAGCACCTGTCTGTGATTGACAGCAAAACTGTTAATATTTAAGGTCAAATTTCTTTCTTTCTTTCTTTCTTTCTTTCTTTTTTTTTTTTTTTTTAGATTTTATTTATTTATTTGAAAGGTAGAGTTACAGACAGTGAGAGGGAGAGACAGAGAGAGAGGTCTTCCTTCCATTGGTTCACTCTCCAGATGGCTGCAACAGCCGGAACTGCATCAATCCGAAGCCAAGAGCCAGGAGCTTCTTCCAAGTCTTCCATGCTGGTGCAGGGGCCCAAGGACTTAGGCCATCTTCTGCTGCTTTCCCAGGCCATAGCAGAGAGCCAGATAGGAAGTGAGGCAGCTGGGACTAGAACTGGCACCCATATGGGATGCTGGCGCCGCAGGCAGAGGATTAACCTACTGCACCATGGCGTTGGCCTCAGATCAATTTCTAATGAAACTGTTTTCTTTCAAGACAATGTCACCCCCCTGCACTGTACATATGGATTTCTTTGTTGGAAAATGAACCCTAGAAATTCAAGGCATCTACTAGGGGCTTCTGCCTTATTCATTTCTCTGATATGGAAATTTCAGGACAGACATTGCAAACCGTCAACACTACAATAAATTGTCAATGACCAAACAGCATCTTGATGGAGCAAAAGAAGCGGATAGATCTCTCTGCTTTTTGTCCACATGCTATGGTTTATAAGACAGAGAGAAACGGGGGGATGGGGGGACAGAAGGCCGAGAGAATGAGTACATGGTTAGCCAAGGATGCGAGTGACTTGCATTTTTCTTCTGAGTTGAACAGTAGCACAGGCCTATTATTTTCCTCTGTTTGTCAGAATTTCTTAAAAGTGAAAAATTTGCACTGTAATTATAAAATGCAGTGAGAGTTAAACCTTTTGGCCTCCCTGAGACAGGTATTCTATACATGTAAGACATTTTGTTTCAATATTAAACATGAGATTAGGCCTTTTGGAGTTGCCCTTTAATACCACTTTGAAGTCATGAAACATACAGTGATCACATTTATATGTGTAAGTTTGAACTTGTCCTTTGACTCTTGCAGGTATAACAAGAGTTTGTAAAAGACTGGTGGACATCATTACACACAATCCTTGCTTGTCCTCATGCAAATGGCAAAGACAACAAGTAACGAACATGTTCATCCTTAGTGGCTCTTCTCCTTCCCTTGCGTTAATGATTCTTCGATTCTTCTCAAACTTAGTAAGAATCAGCTGCAGGAGACAGAGAGCATCGTTTTTCGTTTTGTTTTTTGTTTTTTTGTTTTGTTTTGTTTTGTTATTTGACGGAGTTAGATAGAGAGAGAGACAAAGAGAAAGGTTTTCCTTCCGTTGGTTCACACCCAAATGGCCGCAATGGCCAGAGCTACTCCGATCCGAAGCCAGGAGCCAGGTGCTTCTTCCTGGTCTCCAATGGGGTGCAGGGCCCAAGGACTTGGGCCATCCTCCACCGCCCTCCCAGGCCACAGCAGAGAGCTGGACTGGAAGAGGAGCAACCGGGACAGAACCCGGCGCCCGTATGGGATGCTGGCGCTGCAGGCAGATGGTTAACCAAGTGAGCCACGGCACCGGCCCCGAGAGCATCGTTTTTTAAAAACCAGTGCCTGAAAAGGACTTATTTCCCCAGAAAAGAGTTACAAATGGCCAGCAAGCATAAGAGAAGATGTGCAATATCATCAGTAACTAGGAAAATGCAAATCCGGTCACAATGAACTTCCACTTCACACCCATTAGGATGCATGTAATTTTTCAAAAGAAAACAAAGTATTGATTAAGACGGAGAGAAAGTGGAATCCTTGTACTTTGCTGGTGGGAGTGTAACACACCTCAGAACTGTGGACAACGTTTAGGGAGTTCCCAAGAAATCGAATGGAGTTACCACATGGCTAAGCAGTTTCATGACCAGATTTATAATCAAAAATTAAAAACAGGTACTCAAAACAAATACAAGTACAAATCTTAATATTCATGCTACTTGTAATAGCCAAAAGGTGGAAACAGCCCAAATATGTACCAACAAACAAATAGGTAAACAAATCATTGTGTACCTATCAAATGGAGTATCATTCAACCATAAGGCAGAATGAAGAACCAATACATTCCACAGCATGTGCCCTCAAAAACATGTTAATGGAAAAAATCAGACAAAAGGCCACATATTGTTTGATTCCAATTGGTAAAATCTATACATAGAGACAGACTACATTTTGGTTGCCAGTGGCTAGGAGGAAAGAAATGAGAAGTACCTGCTTAATGGATCCAGAGTTTTCTTTTGGGCTTACAAAAGTGTCTTAGAACCAGACAGAGGCGCGCTCAGCCCTCTGCCTCTCTGCTGAGCTGCCCTCCTGGCCTGGTCAGGTGTAATCTCTCCACTCAACATGTAACCTCGCTCCCCCCCCCCCAGTCTCTCAGGCTCTGTCTGGAAAGGTGCCCATCCGTCCTTACGGATGTCCCTTCCCTAATAAACCTTGCTATTTTACCTCCCACAAAAAAAAGAACCAGATAGAGACAGTGGTTGTATCTTGTGAGTGTACTAGATGCCACGGAATTATTTACTTCAAAATCATTAATTTTATGACAAGGCAATTTCACCTTAATTAAAACAAAAAAAAAAAAAAGAGGAGGTTAACAAAACAGGTATGTGTGCCTGGTTCTTACCAGGAAGAGAATAAATAAAAAATCTCCTTAAGCCCAAGGTTCAGTAATTTTAAAAATCTCCCAAGTAATTTTATTGTGCAGTAAGGGTTGAACAGGGTCCATAGTTATATCTTTAATAATGTCACTAGCTAGTATTCGATCTGGATTTTTGAAAGTTACCTATTTTTTGGTCATTTATTTAAAAAAAATCAACAGAGCATCTATAATGTGCATGCACTACCTCATAGTTTGGACAGATTATGCAAAAGGAGAGACCAAGAGAACGCTAGCTTTTATTAAGAGCCCTGATGAGGCGGAAGAGCTCTATCAAGCATTATCTCAGCGACTTCCACAGTCGCTCTGGGAGGAGATGCTGGTCTCTCTTTAGCATGCAGGAAAAGCAAGCTCAGGGGCAAGTGTGTGACTTTCTAAGTTTCACCCAGCTTTGAGGGACAAAGCCAGGGGCAAGTGTGTAACTGGCCAGTTGTCACAGACATCCCGAGGCTCCTGATGCGGAAGGAGGCGCCCACCCAGTCAGGGAGCCGGCCGAGTCCACAGGAGCTGTGGGTGAAGGCGGGAGTCTGGAGCGAGGCAGAGCTCTGTCAAAATCCCAGATCTGCCTGGCATTCATCTGCCAGGTGACAGAAGCTAGGCGGATAACCCAGGTTTCCTCATCTGTACAATGGGACAGTAATTCCTATCTCTTTAGTTACAAGTGAGATTACCTAAGCTAACATCAGCAAAGCCCTTGCGGTAGAGTCCATTCCATATAAGTGTTCAGTAATTATTATTATTTTTTTAACTAACACAGCTCCTCGTACCATCCAGTGAGGGGCTGAACCCTGACCCAGTAGACATCCCGTTTCTTACGGGCAGTAAACGTCACCAGGACTGAACCCCTAACCACCCATTTATTTTCCTCAGGGCAGCCTAAAACTATTGTTCTCTCCTATTGTTTTATGCAAATGTTAATTTCTAAGAGACCTTTAAAAACTGAAATAGCAGAATTTATTGGCACAAGTTGATCATAAATTCAACAGACATAGAAACTGAAGAAATGCATCTATTTTAAGGATAAACAAACTAATTCTGGTCTAATTTTGTTCATTCCTATAAGCACACTTTTTCTTGGTAATTTTTTTGGTAATGTTAACAGATAAGTTTTAAGTAGGACTCAAATTTTATTTTCTTATTAATTTTTTGGAGATGTGCAAAAGGACACATTCCAAGAATCAGGACTATAATTATAGATTTCACTTCTCCTCTATGGCCTGACAGAAGTCTGCCACCACTCAGCAAGTCATTACAGCATATACTTAATGTCAGCTTGATAGGAAAAAAAAAAAAAACACTTTCGTAGGTTCTCTGTGATTGACACATTTGAAATGACATCAGTCTCCAGCTTTAAAACCTACTGTTATTAGGTCTCTGTTGCTATTTATGTTAGAAATATGTGCACGTGTGTCAAAACAATACATCAACTCTGCTGATTGGCTGCATCTAGACTCTGTTGCCAAGGGTAACAGAACAATTGCTTTTAATCTTTCCTAAATTGCTTCTTGTGTTTTTTTCTTTTAATACTTGGAGTTTTCAGAGATTTTTTTTACCCAAAAATATACCAGAGCAAAAACAAAAAAATTGTATCTAGGACGAAAACAAATACGTATTGTCTGTGTGTGTTAAAAGGAAAATTAAAGACAAAAGGTGTGGTTGGCAGGTGTGTAAATTCGTATAGCTCTCTATCATAGGTCCTGTGAGAATCCAGCTGAGTAGCAAAGGACCACCTTCCCTTCGAAATGATGCAGCAACAGCCATTCAGGTTACAAGTCTTCTACGTTTTGGAGGAAAGCCAAATACACAATTCTTCATAGAAGGGAAGGAATGTACGAGAAAGAAGAATGTGTCTCGAAAGCAGAGGGGCCTGGGAAACTCCTTGTTGATTATGAATCCCAATTCCAGTCTCTGGACTACTGAACGTTTAAGAAAAGATGATCTACGTGTTCACATATGTACATTGCATGCCTATAAATTAATCAAACTGATCTGAATGAATTCCTTATTTTATTGTATGAGCAGTTCTCAAACTTCTTTGTGGAATATTTTTTAGAAAGGTCCTGAACATCAGCCACAGAGATTTGGGTCCATTAGGCCCAGGGGGGGACCCTGGAGTTTACATTTAACCAGTGGTTCTTTGGCAGACTGTCCAATTAAGAAATATTGATTTGCTTCAGGCTTTCCTAACACTGCCTTCTTTTATTTTGTATGTTTATATTTTTAATTTTAAATTAATTCTTTTTATTTTAAAGGAAGAGTTACAGAGAGAGGAGGAGAGACAGGGAGAGATCTTCCATCCACTGGTTCACTCCCTAGATGGTCACAATGGCTGTGGCTGGGCCAAGCTGAAGCCAGGAGCCTGGAACTCCAACCAGGTTTCCCACATGTGTGTAGGGACCCAAGCACTTGGGCCATCTTCTGCTGCTTTCCCAGATACATTAGCAGAAAATTGGATCAGAAGTGGAGCAACTGGGACTTGAATTGGCACCCAGTTGGAATGTCAGTATCACAGATGGTGGCTTAACCTGCTGCATGACTACACTAGCCCCTCAACACTGCCTTCTTCACTCATACACTTGAATAAACCTCCTGTTATGGACACACCTGTGCTTCGGTCAAACAGGTGTGTGCACCCACTGTCGTATTTGCCTGAAAGGCATCCTGTCTGCGAGCCCATACCCCTGATCCCTTCCCTGTAAGATCAGTGACTAATCAATTAATTAAAAATGAGTAATCCAAAATGCACTCTACTTGATGGCCTTTTCCCCCAATTTTATAAAAATTTAAGACTTTAGGACAAAGTGAGTGCCTTGGGAGACAGAACATCACAAGCTGTGATCTGTCCCCTTCCCTTGAGTGTACAAAGGCACTTCACAGAGTTCAAGCCAAATGGAATGAAAAGATCATTTTATTTTGGTGCAAAATAAATTTTTAAATCCTTGAAATCTTTCCCATAATATGCATTTTCCACACAGTCTTTGAATTCCCCTTGTATTGGAGATTTTGGTTGATAAGGAAGGAAGGGGAAAAAAAAAGAAGATAAGTGGAATGTTGATGTCATGAGTTGAATTGTGCCCTCGTCAAAAGTCATAGGTTGAAAGATAACCTAAGAATGGCATCTGATTTGGAAATAAGAGCCTCACAGATGAAATTAGTTAAGATTAAGTCATTGGAATGGGACTCAATCCAAAAACAAAACTGGTGCCCTCATAAAAAGGAGAAAGCTATGGATGGATGTTTCGCCTAGCAGTCTGCACCACTGGCCGGGATGGTGGCATCCCATAGTGTACTAGGTGAGTTCAATACTTGGCTCTGCTCTTGATTCCAGCTTCCTGTGAGTGCTTTCTGGGAAGCAGTGGTGATGATCCAAGGAGCTGGATCCCTGCCACCCACGTGGGAGACCTGCATTGACCTCCTAGCTCCCTGCTTCAGCCTCCGCTGTTGTAGGCATTTGAGAAGTAAATTGTTAAATGCAAGAGCTCTTCTCTCACTCTCCACCTCCCTCTGTTTTTCTGCCAAATAAATAAAAATAAATAACTATTCTTTTAAAAAGGAGAAAGATAGACAGAGACAAGGCCAAAGAGAGAGAGAAAGCAGCATACAGACACGGGGAGAGCACCTCCATAAATCAAGGAGGCCGGCCTAGAGCCAACCCTTCCCTCGCCGCTCTCAGTGGGATCCAACCCGATTAACACTTGGAGTTGGGACTTCCAGCTCCAGAACTGTGAGACAAGGAATTGCCAATGTTTAAATCACCCAGTTGGGACTGCAGCTCTGTTACAGTAGGAGCCCCAAGAAACGGATGTAGCTGTGATACTCTGTAAAGGAAGAAGACCCGCAAAAGCTAGTGTATCTAAATGTACCCTTTGCCTCTGCCCGTAGCTGTCACATGTGATCCTAGAATCCTAGAAATGAAGAGATCCTGTTTTAGCTGAACGCAATCTAAAAATCCTAACTTGTATAAGTCATGAATCTTCTGGAGCATGATGCCTGTTTACAATACCCCCAAAGTGGCATCACGAGGTGTCAGGAGCCAGAATTCTGTGTGTGTGTGTGTGTATATATATATATAGCAATATATAAAGCTATATATATATATATATATATATATATATATATATAAAGCAAGGTAAGTTGCTCAAAATTTGGAGAAGAGATGTGTTTTGTAAGAAAGAAATCATTATTAACATGAGCACTAGAAACCCGATTGAGGGCTGACATTTCATCTCAGCAAGCAGCGAAAGAAATCATGGGGAGCTTTCCAGGGCAGCTCTGCAGGCATCAAGCACCTCTGAGACTGTCATTGGTGTTGCCAAGTCCGTCTTTAGCGTCTCATCACTCCCTTCCCCAAGACGTCTGCTACGATCCAACACTTGGCCAGGAGCTGACATAATCTCAATCACCAGGCTCAGACTGCACCCTAACTGCACAAAGCTGCAGGCAGAGGAGTTTTAGGAAAAGTTTACTGGGAGGGCAAAAGCAGCCCCAAGAAAGAGAAGGATTGAGATCCGGACTTCAAAACAAAAGAGGATGTAGGCATGCTCTGACAAATTGCACCAGCGAAGTAATCAAGACCGAAAGCTGCAGGAAAAATGGTTACCAACGACAAAACAAGGCAAAATAACTACTGGAGTGGATGTTAAGTTACCTAATAAAAAGAACAAAACAATATACTCAGATCCGTGACAATTAAAATGTAATAACAATGTGTTGTTTAATTATCACGTGCAGAGTTGAATGGAACGGAGACCAGTTACATATTCAATAGAGTAGTAAAAAGTGTCAAGCTTAGGGAAAAAAAAAAGAGAATTTAAGTCTCATAAAAAGAAGGAAGTGATGAGGGCTAAGAAACATACTGCAACATCTGTCCTGTTTCACAGCCCTACAGCAGTTCGCAGCCTTTTTATTATACCTCCAGATGGAGCGTTGGCGTGGGGGCCCGGGAAACAAGTTAGCTTCAATATTCAACACATTTACACCAATGACTTCCCATGTGGCATGGAGCTCAACCCAGCAAAAATGAGCAAAGCTCAGTGTTTAATTTTGCTGTCCACTACTGAAATACAAACAAGGCAAAAGACTTAACGGAACCCTTTCCCACTCCAGAATTAATCTTCTCCAATGGCACAGGAGTCTTTCCCCCTTCCTCCCAGCAATTACATTAAAAACCAGAAACAGAAACAAAACAAAACAAAAAAAATACCAAACACCTGGAGACTCTTCCTTTTACAATCAGTGTGATTTTGTTGCTCATTATGGCTTATTGTAGAACAAGATCTAAATTACATTTTGTTGAGAGAAGAAGCCGGCTCTGTTGTTCCAACTCTTTGACTTTTTTTTTCCCCTTTCCTGGGCTGTCAGTCTCTTTCGCTCTCTTTCTCCCTCTTTCTCTCACTCTCTGCTTCACTTGTTTCTTCAGTTCACTTTCAGATTCTAAATTTCCCTAAGTCCCCAACATCATCAAGACCGTGTTCCTCCGTCTCCAGTTTTGTTGGAAAGGCTTACAGCCACCAAGACAACGTGTCGCAAGGTGGTTGTGCGGATTTGCACAAATAGTGGACCAGGCCTGCAGCCCAAAGATCCTGCAGAGCTCTCAAGTTCAGCTCCCACTAACTTCTTTCCTGGTGGAAACCAGCTAATAACACCTAAAACAACAGGGGATCTGAAGTACACATAGTGACCAGGGCAGGTGTGCGAGTGAGGACTCAACATCAGGACCTGCTCTGCAGGAAGTGACCCCATGAGCTGCGCCAAAGTCAATCACTAGAGACAGATGAGGTCCAGGGGCAGCCATAAGCCCCAGTTTTAAGGTTAAGAATGAGGCACTTTGGAAAATGGGAGCTGAGTCAAAATAAATGTGTTCTAAATGCTGCCTTTGAAAACAAAGGATCCAGGACCTGTTGAAGGCACCTGCCCCAGGCCTGAGGGTCCATGGTCATCTTCGCCACCTGTCGGACTTCTGCTTCTGTGGTTCAAAGGCTCCATGATTTTTTCCAGGTTGATATTGGTCTCTGCGTGAAGAAATCTCACTGATTGCACTGAGGGAAACGGAGCCCCTTTTGGAGGCAGATGTAGGCAAAAACATTCTACATCCATCTCCACCCCCAGCGGGACCTACCACCCCCATTAACAGTGTCCACAAACACCTCACTCATAGTGGATGCTCAACACATGCTGATTCAGGAGTGAACAAACACCCACGAGGGCACCACAGCACCCCTGCTCTCTTACTGCAAATCAAACACAACCTCCCAAGCCCTCTAAGCCACCGCTTAAGGAAAGATGAGCAGTCTGTCGGGGTCCTCCTTGGAGGTCCTGAGAGGAAGGTGGTGTGGCTACATGGAACAAGCAGACTCAGTGCTGTAGGTCACATCCAGGTTCCACTCCAGCTTCTACTTGGGAACCTCGCTACAATTTTGGCTTCTGCGCTGACGAGATGGGACTATCCCCTCCCAAGGTTGTTTGAGGGTTAAAGAGAACATGTTTAAATTCCCCCTAGAGTGCCTGGAACATAGCAAGCGCTCAGTAAGTCTAAGTCCTCATCTCTTAGTACGGGATTTCAGAAAGAGAGTTTGTAGGAAAAAGAAGTTAAGTTCATTTTGCTGAAAAAAAGAAAGAAATCCATGCATAGTTTTTCTCAGAATATGCATTGCCCATGAACTTTTTGAAGAGCCCTTGTGTGTTCTACATTTAATCCTTTCGCTATTTCTCCACTGTTAATGATTGCCTTGACTTGTGCATACTAGAGATGTAAGAAAATAAGAGATTAAGTAAACTTCTCAACATTTTTTATAAAGATTCTTTTATTTATTTGAAAGTCAAAATTATAGAGACAAAGGCAAAAAGAGAAAGGTCTTCCATCTGCTGGCTCACACCCCAGATGGCTACAATAGCCAGGGTTGGGTTGGGGTGAAACCAGGAGCCAGGAGCTTTTTCTGGGTCTCCCTCATGTGTGCAGGGGTCCAAGCACTTGAGCCATCTTCCAATGCTTTTCCCAGGCGCATTAATAGGGAGCTGGATCAGAAGTGGAGCAGCCGGGAATTAAATCGGCCCCCAGTATGGGATACTGATGTCACAGGCATCAGCTTTACCCACAACACCAAACACCAGCCCCAATTGCTCAACATTTCATGATGAAACATTTGGGGAGTAAAATGATAGATCATATTTTAAAAATACACTTGCTTAATCAAGGGGAAAATAGACATGCGCCAAAATACAGACACATTGTCACAAGGACAATAAAACAGACAAAACAAAAGCAACAACGAGGTGAGTTGTAAGTGAACCTAAACATCACCTGAGGCATTTCAGAACAATTAGCTCAAAGTGAATTATATATATTACATTTTTTGTACTCTGAGTGGAGGATTAAGTTTGTGATTGCAAAAAAAATTGAAAGTATAGCATTTTAAAAATTTTAAAACAGATAAAAGGTGGGAGGCTGGGAGTGAGGGATAATTGAGTGGGAAGTATCAATATGCTCTTAAAACCATACATATGAAATACATGACATTTTCCTTTTTTCTTAAAAAATGAATCATATACTAAAATATAGCACTCAAAATTTCTACAAGGTAGCATAGGAGAAATTCTAGATGACTCGGAGTATGGCAAAGGGTTTTCAGGCACAACACAAAAACATAATTGATGGAACAAAATTTGGTAAGTCGAACTTTCTTAAAAACTGTGTTCTTACACAAACCTAGCTTGTATGGCTTGCTACACACCTACACTGCATGATTTAGCTTATGGTTCATCAGCTACAAACCTATACAACATGTTAGTGAATTAAATGCCACAAACAATTGTGACACAATGGAAAGTATCTATGTATCTAAGTATATATAGAAAAAGCATAGTAAAACTACTAAGTGATAGGAATTTTTCAACTCCATTACAGCTTTATGGAAGCACATCATATATAAGGTCTGTCACTGGTCAAACTGTCATTATGAGATGCATGATGGTACATGAAAAAATGTTCAACAACATATGTCATTAGAGAATTGCAAATTAAAATAACAACAAGATACCATTATATATCTATTAGAATAGCATAAATCCCAAATAGTGACGGTACTGTGCAGCAATAAGAATTTTCATTCATTACTGGCGTGAGTGCAAAATGACACAGCCACCTTGGAAGACAGTTTGGCAGAATCATACAAAGCTAAATATGGTCTTACCATATGATCCAGCTATCATGCCCCTAAAAATTTACTAAAATGAGTTGAGAACATATGTCCACACACAAATCTGTAGGCAAATTTTATTGCATCATTATTTGTAATTCCAAAAATTGGAAGAAGCATAGATATTCTTTTGTAGTGAATGGATAAACAAATTGTGACACATACATATACTTTAATATTATTCAGCAATAAAAAGAAGAGTTACCAAGCAACAAAAAGAACTTTAAATGCACATTGCTAAGTGAAAACCAAGCCAGTCTGATATGGTTGCATACTACATGATTCCAGCCACATAACATTATGGGAAAAGCACAAATATAGAATAAGAAATACTAGCTTCTTGATAATAACAGATTCTGGGAGGCATCAGTGATGGCTTAAGCCCATGTGTGGGAGGTCTGCGTTCCCAGCTCTCAGCTTCAGCCCAGCCCAGTACCAACTTCTGTGGGAATTTGGGGAGTAAACCAGCGGATTGGAGCTCTTTATATATTTGCTTCTCTTTCTAAGACTCTCTACTTCTCAAATTGATTGCCAGGGGTTAAGAGGAGGGTGAAGGGATAAAAAGGTGTAGTGCAGGGGACTTTTAGGACACTGGAACTATTCTGCATGATAATGGACAACACATGACACTATGTCTACAGCAGAACCAATAGAACTGTACAAACACAAAGAGTGAATCTTAATGTAAACTATGGACTTTGTTTAATAGCCATGTATTAATATTGGTTCATCATTTGTAACAGATGTTATCACAGCAATGCAAAACAATAATAAGGAAAATAGAGGTTATGAGGAGAAGGAATGTTTAAGAACTCTGTACTGTCTTTTCAATTTTCTTTAAAAATAAACACCCTGAAAAGAAAATCTATTAATTTTAAAGAGAAGTGATGAAACCAGTTGGAGCCTATGAAGTTAGATTGCTTGTCTGTTTTTGCAGTTTCATGTCCAGATATATAATACGGTTTGTAACACAGGAGGGAGTAACAACTAAGGCAATACTGCCATGCAGTAAGTCACCATAGGGATAGTCAAGCCATCCTCCACATTACGTGAGAAAATCATGGCCTGCAGGAGGTGATGCAGAGACCTGGTGCAAGCCCAGAAGTAGATATACCTAGGAGACAATGTCGAAGTGGTATAAACTGCCGAGGGTGAGGCCAAGAGAAAACAAGGACAGCAAGGAGTTGTCCTGTGCCTGAGACTTTCTGGGGACAGGAGGCTCTAGTGAGGTCGCTGTTGACACATCTGTATGGCAGAAATGTTGGCTCGAGATGGGTATAGAGGCTGGCTCCCCGGCATCCACTAGAACAGGAGGGATGGGGTGAACCGGCAGGTGGCTGCTGAGACACCTCTCACTGCTTCACCATCGCCATGCCTGGGCTGCCCCAGTTAGGGGTAAAGCAAAATGCCAATAAGGCAAAGGTTCACACCTTGAGTTTCCTGGGCCCACAGCTCCTGCACTTTGGGCTCCACCCCAGGCTGTCTCTCTCAACAACTTTCTTCTTTGAGGCTCCTTCCTGAGCCCTCTATCTTTCTCTCCACACCACCTCCAGCCTACAGGAGATGGCCCTACTCCCCTCTGCCTCTCTCCTTTGGTTTTGTAATTGAACTCTTATTTCCTGAGCAATAACTTCATGTCAAGCACAAAGTGTTGGATATATTGAAAGAGGAAGATTAGACCCAAGGATCTTACAATCCAATAATAGAGAAAGACATGTTAATTGCATTAGAATGAGCCACATGTGCCATCAATAAAGACAGGAACATTTCTCAGAGCCACCGTGATGCAGTGCCCTGAATTCTGCAAGAGGCTGTGAAGCCAATTAAGTGCACACTATCTTCTCTCTTGGCGCTTCTCTATCTTGCTTTTTGCCAGTGCCTCACATTAAAATTCCTAGGCAGGTTCTTCAGCATCTTGCTTCTTCCTTAAGGTTGGTAACTCGATGATTTTCCAGTTCAGTCAGTGGCCAGGCCAGTGTAGAGCGGCAACTTCAAAACATTCGTGACAAATGGAATTAAAAGACAAGCTTGCTCTGGGGCAACATTTTGGCATTGCGGTGAAGCCACCACTTGAGACACTCACATCCCGTAGGGGAGTGCCTGGATTTAGGTCCCAGCTCTGCTCCCAGTCCCAGCTTCCTTGGAATGCACAGCCTGGGAGACAGCAGGTGATGGCTCAAGTATTTCGATCCCTGCCACCCACATGGGAGACCTGGACTAGTCCCCAGGTCTTGGCTCTGGCCTCAATCCAGCCCTCTGAGACTGAACCACTGGATGGGAGAATTTTATCTGCCCCTCTCAGACAATTTTTAATTGATATAATAAGAAAACTATACATGGATTTCAAGTTTTTTTGCATTAAAATAGATAGATATTTTAATTCCACTTTGCCCATCAAATTTGTGAAGTATCTTCTACCAAGGAGGGGATTCTCACCACAACCACACGATGGTTTCCGGCTCTCTGCCTCAGCCCGTTTTTCCGTCTCTCTGGAGTTGCCTGAACCTTCTTCTTTACCTGCTCACCTCAGTCTTCATCTGGCTGGCTTTCTTCTCCAGGTATCTTTCCTCAGCCATCCTCGCTGCCACGGGTTAGGTTTTACCCTGTCTGCTTCCTGTTGCCTGATAGACATAACAGAACTGACAGTAAAATCTGCAGACTTTGGGGGCCAGTGTCCGGTGCAGCATTTAAGATGCTGCATGGGACACCCACATCCTATGTCAGAGTAAGTGGGTTCGAGTCTCTGCTCTGCTTCTGATCCAGCTTCCTGCTAATGTGCAACCTGGGAGACAGCAGGTTGATGTCCAGTACTTGGGTCCCTACCAGCCACAAGAAGCACCTGGATTGAGATCTGAGCTCCTGATTTCAACTGACCCAGCCCTTGCTGCTGGGAGCAGTTGGGGAATGGACTAGCAGATGGAAGATCCCTTTCTCCTTCTCTCCCCCCTCCACCTCATAAAAAGTTAAAAATAAATAAATAGCTCTAAAATTACTTATTGATCTATTTGTGTAAGTTTCTTAAGTGCAGACGTTGGTGCCAAGTGTCCAAATTTGAATCCTGACTCGGCCAGTTACTCCGGGTTGGAGCACTAAAATGATTGCTACTGACTCTCAGTTTCCTCAGATATGAAATGGAGGTAATAATACTTACCATATAGGTTTGTTCTAGGACTTCAGGGAGTAGACAGACATGAAATTTTTAACAATACCTGACATACATTGAATGCTGGGAGGGTATCAGCTCTCACCATCATCATCATCATGAGATTTGCTGTCCTAAAAATAAGTTCCTGGTTCCCTACAATGCCTTCCCCAGGATTACCATTCTACCTGTTTACACTGGTCTGACTTCCAGGTTATTCAGAATATGCCGTATTAACTGACCCTTTGTGTTCAGGTCTGTTGACACAAGCTGTAATCCAGGGGGGGTCTGGTGACATGAAGAAGGAGAACAACTGTTCAGTGCTGCCCTGGACAGAAACCACATACTCATCTCTCAAACAGCATTTGTTATTAAAGAGCTGCTTACTTACACACGGAAAAAGCCCGCAAGAAAATAAAGACAAAAAGAGGGAAAAAATTGTGGTTTTATTGCTAATGACCTTGGAAAGACAAGAAATGTTTCTTAAAAGGACAATTTGTGAGGCTGCTAATTTAAGGAGATTGTGTTCAAAACGCTGAGTTTCTTTAGAATTCACAGAGTTGTTAAGAAGAAAAGTGCTAAGGGGAAGAAAAAAAACTTAAAAAAAAATAAAAAAAGCTAGCCAGGGAACTGCAAGAAACTCAAGCCAATATGTAGCTTGCATCTGCTGGCAATACCCTCATCAAAGAAGGAAATAAGATACAAAACTGAAATTGCTATTCAAAGAAACTTGATAAACAAAATAATCCATTCAATATAACAGATGTCTGTACAATAGTGTGTGCCATGACTAAAATATCTGACCCACCCACCTACCCACTGGCAATGCTACCGAAAACATCAATTTAAACCAGGCAACCTGAAACGTATGGAATAAAACTGGCTATTCTACAATGTCAGCAAAATACATTCAGACTGAAAAGAATGGAAGTCGTCACAGGCATCGTCTATAAAGTGCACTTCCAAATGCTGTCTTTTCTCTCTTTGGCCAAAGTACGTATTTTGTCTTGGTGACATTTTTTGCCTCTAGTTCAGTTTGTTGCTTCTGTAATTCAAACAGGGTAAGGGAAGGTCTGCTCCATCTGGTTCACCTCAACAGATGTGTGTTACCTCCAGGTCCAGGCCACTAAGTGGAACAAGACATGTCCCAAATATTGCTGGATCTACGTTCCGGTGCTGCGTATATCTGCTTAGCAGTAAACCAAAACATCACTAGGCTATCCCATAAAACTCTGGAGCCATTACCAGAATCATTCATGTCGATCTGTCTGATTGGAAATTTGGGTCAGGCTTTTTGGATTACCAATGCTTCCGCTAAGAACATGCATTCCACTTACTTTAGGTCATCGCTATATGACGATCTAAGAGATTTTGTATGAGGCAAAAGAAGTGTGTCACATTGTAACCCGAATCGGATCGATAGGAAAGTTACCATTTTTAAGGCTTGCAGGTACAAAAGCTGAGTATTCGGATAATTGCTTTCTTTATTCACTATGCTTTTTACGAATACCGTGAGGATTACCAGGGTGAAGCGATGTTGTATGACAGGAATAAAAGACAAAACAACACAAAAATGAAAACTGCCCCCA
This sequence comes from Sylvilagus floridanus, assembly GCA_949820135.1. NCBI lineage: Eukaryota > Metazoa > Chordata > Mammalia > Lagomorpha > Leporidae > Sylvilagus > Sylvilagus floridanus. The sequence continues at coordinate 93,790,961 of OX463244.1, read as the reverse complement.
AAATTAATCATCATATTTCCCTGCTGCCCAATGTCTTGATTAACTTCTGATGGGCCTCTGAGGCAAGGAATAAAAATTCTCAAACCGAAAAAGACCTTAAAAGGAGGTGAACTTTCATGGCACAGTGTTTGTGACAGCTTGTTCCTGAGCAGAGCAACTGGCCTCCCTGGGGATTCATTCAACATTCATTCGAATCATGCAGAGAGACCCAGTTTGGAAGATATTTTTCTGGAGTACAGAGGGGGACTTTGATCCTAGCTCAGATAACAGCTGCTCTCCCTGAGAGGATTTTCTGGTTGCTCTGTCCCTCAGGCCAGGTAAGTCTCCAGGGAGGTGTCTCGTTGACCTCCAAGCTCAGCCAAGCAACTGATACCTGAGGGAGGGTCTTTGAGTGGGCACGGGAGCCTGGCATCGAGTGTTATCGTCTGTCAGTCTCTCTGCTGACTGGAGACACGGCACACAGGAGAGGGACTCCTAATGGGAGCCAAGTCTCGCCTTGATTCTCCCTCATTGTAAAATTAAAGGAAGGCAGGAAGCCAAATACCACGATAGATTTTAGTCTCTGCCGTTGTGTTTTCTCACTGTTCTGGAATTGTAACAAAGTGCTTCCTTTGAAATTCCTGACCCCTAGCTTTTAAACACAGAAGCCAAGGTGAATATGCATGATGCATCTCTTAGAAGAAAATAGGATGTGTCATATCGTGAATAAAGTAGGCATGGAAGAATACAAGACTATATCTCTTTGTAGGAAAGCAGTTTTATTTTAGAATTTGGTGGATTTGTGAAATAATTAAAGTAGCACCTTTAAAATATAAGAGATTAATCTGAATAGTGACAACATGAGCAAAAATTATGTCTTTGTCATTGTTGTATTTACAATATAGAGCCAGAAGAGAAGCCCTGAAATTTCAAAATCATTTTTAAAATCAGTGAAGTGATAACTTGTTTGAAACAAACAAGCATGTGTATTTCTACACATCACAAAATTGTCCTACCATTTGTAATGTGATGAATCTTCCATCCATACACTCATTTAAGAGATATTTACTAAGCTTTGATTATGTGCACAGCATTTTTTCAGATGCTGTAGGGAACAAAGGTGTCTATGATAGTCCCTATTTTAACGTTGGCGGGGCAGGAAGACTGCTTGTGGTAGGAAATGACAAATTCTTAAGAGATGACATGAACTAGAGGATTTAACATAGCTCCCAGAAAAGATGCCACTGAGGGTGCCCACACCCTATATCTGGGTTCCTCAGCTGCAGTCCTGGGTGCACTCCTGATACCGGCTTCCTACTAATATGCAGCGCACCCTGGGAGGCAACAGGTGATGGTGCAACTAGTTAGGTCCCTGAACCCACACAGGAGACCCAGACTGAGTTCTAGCTCCTGGTTTTGGCCTTACCTAGCACTGGCTCTTGCAGGCATTTAGGGAATGAACCAGTGGATGGCAGATATTACATATTCTCTCTTTCTCTCCCCCCCACCCCCACTCCCTCTCTCTAATAAGCAAATACAAATTTTTAGAAAATGATATCCAATGACCCATGAGTGGAACCCATAGGTGAACCACAGTTCACCCTTAGGATTTCAGAATAAGATCTTCCCCTTATCTGCAGATAACGACTCTTCTTTTGTGATAGTCTTTGGTCTGCTACTAGGCTTTAGTATAAACTGAATGATTGCCCACGGACCACCAAGTTACCGTGCAGCCTGAGTTGCTCATTATTAGCCAGGTAGTATCTGACCCACCAATCCAGGAAGCTGAGTGTACACAGCAGCACTCCATCATCAAACAGAACTGTTATATACTGGAGTGGACACAAGTAGTCTCTGAAGGTATTATTAAGTTACATTAAGAAATGTTGGCCAGCGCCGTGGCTCACTAGGCTAATCTTCCACCTGCAGCGCCAGCACACCGGGTTCTAGTCCCAGTTGGGGTGCCGGATTCTGTCCCAGTTGCTCCTCTTCCAGTCTAGCTCTCTGCTGTGTCAAAGGAGGGCAGTGGAGGGTGGCCCAAGTGCTTGGGCCCTGCACCCACATGGGAGACCAGGGGGAAGCACCTGGCTCCTGGCTTTGGATCAGCGTAGTGTGCCAGCCGTAGCGGCCATCTGGGGGGTAAACCAACAGAAGGAAGACCTTTCTCTCTGCCTCTGTCTCTGTCTCTGTCTCTCTCTCTCTCTCTCACTGTCTAACTCTGCCTGTCAAAAAGAAAGAAAGAAAGAAAGAAAGAAAGAAAGAAAGAAAGAAAGAAAGAAAGAAAGAAAGATCCCAAGTATGCCTGAACCCCATTCTTGCTTCCCTGCCTTCCCTCTCGCAGGCCGCCCCATGGCCTTGGGAGGTGCTTCTGTGACTTTATGCTCTGCTGGCCTTGAAGTCTTCACTCCTGAGAGAGAAATGCTTCCACCAGGAGACACAGCGATTATTTCATTGAACCGTAAGTGAAGACTCTCACCCAGCCACTTTAGGTTCCTTTGAACTGAGTTAACAGGAAAAGAAGGCAGTGACATTGTTGGCTGGAGGGATTGATTTGGGTGACCAGGGGAAATTGGACCAGTATTCCACGAGGAAGCATTGGAAGAGTGTGTGTGAAGTACATGAGATCCCTTAGGCTGCCTCTTAGTGTTTCCATGTTCTATGTTTAAGGCCAGTGGAAAACCACAACCAATCCAGATAGGACTACTAATAGCTGTGGATCCTTAAAGAATGAAAGTTTAGGTCGTCCCACCACATAAAGAACCATGAATAGCTGAGATGTTTGCTGAAGGCCAAGGGAACAAAGAATGGGTAGAAGCAGGTATTTATCTATACCAGTTATGTGCATGTGAGAAATGAGCATTGTCATCAATATTTCCCTCTTATTTGCTATGCATATATTTGTGTGCATAGTTATATACATACAGTAAGCAAGTGTGTTTGTTTTCTTTCTTCTCTCTCTCTCTTTTTAAAAATGTATTTATTTATTTGAAAGGAAGAGTTCAGAGTGAAGAGAAAGAGACAGAAAGAAAGATCTCCCATCCTCTGCTTCATGCCCCAAACAGTGGCAATGGCCAGGGTTGTGCCAGGACAAAGCCAGGAACCAGGTGCTTCCTCCTGGTCTCCCACGCGGGTGTAGGCGCCCAAGTACTTGGGCCCTCCTCCACTGCCCTCCCGGGCCACAGCAGAGAGAGAGAGAGCTGGACTGGAAGAGAAGCAACTGGAACTAGTACCCGGCACCCCAACCGGGACTAGAACCCGGCTCCCATGTGGGATGCCGGCGCCACAGGTGGAGGATTAGCAAAGTGAGCCACGGCGCCGGCCCCCTGGACTTACAATTGTTAATTTTATGTGTCAACCTGACTGGGCTAAGGGTGCTCAGGCAGGGAGCTAGATCATAAGTGGGGCAGCTGAGACCCAAACCGGTGCCCATATGGGATACCAGCGTTGCAGGTGGTGGCTTAAACCACTGTACCACAATGCTGGCCCCTAGCTTTATGTTTTAAAACCAATTTCCCAAAATATAACACATACCTATTCATCCAATCAGTATACTAGTTGGGTACCGCAACAGGCTCCAAATCAGGCCATGGGTACTTCAAACTCAACTTGTCCCAAACAGAAATTGTTACATCCTAAAACATTATCTCCTCTCTGTTTCCCATCACAGTGAAGCACCAGGAACCCAGCCACTCAGCTGTGAACCTGGGAGCTGTCCTTAACTCCTTCACTGCCCTGAGTCTCCCTCACAAGTTCCAGCTCCATTTGCGCCCTGAAATCTGCTCAGTCATCAAACCCCTCCGATTCCTCCCTCCTCAGCTCCTCCCAAATCCACCCAGTCTTCGAGTTCCCACCTCCTGAGTTCAGGATTCATTGTTGTAGCTCCATTGTCCATTGTCCGTCAATCTGCTTCCAGTCTGCTTTCCTCCATTCCATCCATCAGATTACTACGAGAAGTATCTTTGGAAAATGTACATTCCTTCACATCGGCTCCCTGTCTAAAGCCTTCCCTGACTCTCCAGGCTTCAGAACAGGGTGCAAAGTTGCAGCCCCAGTGTTTAAGGACTTTCATGATAGATCTGCCTTTATGGTTCAGTTCTCTGCTCCCCTCTCTCCAGCGTCGTGCCCATCCTCCAGCATAGGTCTTCTTACGGTCCCTCTGCTACTGAACAGCGGTTCAAGCTACCACCCAACCTCTCAGCTTGTCACATCATTTATTGCTTGACTTGATCTGGGTCCAGAAGACCAACTCATCATTTAAGGAGCATCCCGTGCCCCCTGGAAGCCTATCCACCGAGCTTTCTCCCTTTCATTGGGCCAGCAGTGTAGACCGGATCACTCTACTTTGTGCCCTAATTATACCCTCAGTGTACTTGTATCAAAGTTCACATGCATTTTATTCTACTTCTACCTCCTCCTGCTGCTCCTTGATTCTACTGTCACCTAGCTGACTTGTTTACAAAACATCGTTTTTTTCTTTTGGTCTTTTTATTATCCCCCGGATTGCCTAGTTCCTAGTAGACTCTCCATGATGAAGATTAATATTTCCCAAACAATTATACAATAAATTGAGATAAAAATTTTTTATATCATCGCCCATAACTTAAACTTGCTTTTTCGACTTATTTTGCTAACTTTTGTCTGGACGCTTGCATTATGAATGTGGTTAAATTTTCAGATAAGTGAGAATTTATTATGCCTCTTTCATAATTGATATAGTAACCAAATCTTTATGTAATAGGCACTTCAGTTGTTCTATGGATTAGGAAATTTGCAAGCTAATATAGTTATATTTCAAAATGTCTCAAAAATTCTTGCACTAAAATACATACATAGGTAAACCCAACTCATAATTCTGTTTTCAATATTTGCAACAGATTACAAGCAGAAATTTGAAATAAGAGGAGCTGCAACAGACCAGCCTATAAATCATAATAATAAATAATAGCTGTTAGCCTGGGGGGAAAAACATAAAATTAAGAAAAGCAGATCTAAGACTTCAAAAACAACTATCCCAGGTCAATAGGAGCATGAAGGGATGTGGTTGCTACCACCCTAGATAGCCCTTGGACATTGCTGGATTATTCTGCACAGGTAGTATACACCACATAGTACACAACTATCATCTACACTGCTAATATTGGAGATCTGGATTTTTAAAATTAAGATTACGTCCCTATACTCCACATAGAAAGATGATATGAAAATTTTAGTTTTTCACAATTATTAATTTTAAACAATCTTTAAGTCTTATTTACCCAAGATATCCAGTGTTACCTCTTCTTAAGCCTTTAATCACACTGCACTTTATAGTAGAACTGTAGGATAAATATTAGATTCAGAAAGAAGAAATAGATGTCGCATTCACACAGCTAGTAAGCAGCTGGGTATAGATATGATAGGAAATTCCTTCCATTCCTGTCCTGTAATGTGAATAATCAGGAGCTTATAAGATAGCTCATTAACCAATCGGCCTCTGGAAGTTCAAGTCAAGTGCCTACCTTCAGTTCACACATCTGTGTCACAATTGGCTTTCCTTTCACAGTGCAAAAAATTTAAAATAACCTCTTCACCAAAACAACCTCAACAAAGGTAGAAATGGTCTTGGATGAAGTGTCTGTTACAACGCTGTGTCTATTTGCTCCCGGGGGTAAGAGCATTCACTGAAGTAAATCATTATGAGACATCGCGTGAAGTTGTTCTTTCTCACAGGCAGTCAAGAGTGGAGCAGATTTTTTAGTTAGGATCTGAAAAGTCAGGAACAGTACTGGTTCTTCTAAACGAAGACATAGAAAACACACTAACAAGAGCCTTGAAAGCAAAACAGCTGCAAGAACTGGGATCTAAAGACAGAAAAAAAAACATGGGGGAAGAAACTTTAATTAAAAAAAAAAAAAGATATTAACCTGTTAATCTGTTAGTGTAATAGTAAAAACTGTAGAAATGTCCCCAAGGGTTATTTACTTAAGCACTTGGCTCTTGAAAGTCATTACATTATTCTGAGAAAGATGAAAGAGGTTATTTTCCCTAAATTATTTAGATGTAAGAGTTAGCCTTCAGACAGGTGTTCTATTTATGCAGATGGCAAAATAAATTATTCAGAATAGAGACAGGTAAAACAGATGGAAAAGCAGGGTAAACCAAGAAAGCCATGGGCAGGTGCTTAACAGGCCCCAATAACACAGCCACTTCCACGTCGTGGTCCAAGCTACCTTGTAAGGAAGAGTTCTAAATAAACACACACTGTGGTCCACAGCACAAAAACACCTTGGCGTCCCCACACCTGCTTTGGTGTATTTAAAGACATCATCTAAAATTCCTTATGCAAACTTAAAGTGTGTTCACCTAAACCATAAAATATTCCGGAGGGCGCTTCTCCAACTGCATCTGAGAGTGAAATGCTTGACAAATCACTTGCAGCTCTTTATATTCTACACAAACGAGAACACAGGAGATGTCTCCTAGCACCCTTCACAAATTGATGGAGTTACCTGTTAAAGACTCATTTGGAACAGCAAGACTCTGCCTGTGTCTGTTCCTAAGCTCAGGATAAGTTACACTTCCAGTATTTTCATTCCCTGAGCAAGAAGACCAGACTGTCACCAAGGTCCCGGAGCTCATGGACTCCACAAGCCTATACCAATTTGAAGAGGTGCAAAGTGTAGGGTCATATATCTGGTACATCTGTAAATAAAAGCACTTAAAATAAATCTCTCTCCCTCTCTCTCTCTCTCTTTCATTTTATGCTTTTATTTTTAATCTAATTTCAACAGATAATTTTTTTAGTTGAAAAGAGCCAATGATACATGCTTATCACAAATAGAGACCAAAAAAGGACAGCAATGGTCAACGTCTAAGATTCAATCTTCTAAGTAGTTTCTGTAATTTGGATGCTTGGTGCTAAGGAAATTGATCATTCAAGTAACTGGCTGATTTTTTAATTTTGACTGAAATTTTTGATGTTTTGTGGACATCATGTTAAAATCTTCTTTTGAGCCAATTTCCAAAATGCAACCTAAGCAGTGACTGACACATTTCATAGGTAGGATGGTAAAGATGCTGTCTTTCAAATATGTATGTTTTCCCTGACCTGTGGTAAGTAATAGAGTACAAAAAATGTAATGTATAGTTATTTGCATTAGAATCTGTATAACATTATTCCTGTGTATAAACTGTTGAGAGGAAGTGGCTTAAATTCTAAATGAACTTAATTATTATTTTATAATCACACAGGAAATATTTAAATATTACAATGTCATTATTTCATTGAAAGATATTATGAATGACTAATTTACCCAAAAAAAGTATATGGATGAAATGGTCATTTATATATTCAATTATTTTTTATAGCCCTTGTCTACCTTCTCACTAAACTAGAGTCTTTTTGCTTTTTATTTGTTAACTTCTTGTTCGGTGAAATATTAAGCCTGTTTATTGTAATGTAAATTTAAAATGTTATCTCAAAAACTAAAAAAAAAAAAACAAAACAAAAAGGTAGAAATAGGGTGAGAGGGAGAGAGTGAGGGAGAGAGGGGGGAATATCATTATGTTCTTAGACTTGTATCTACAAATCATATTGAATCTACTAAAAATTAGTTGAAATTAAAAAGGAAAAAAAGGTAAAGATGCTGTCTTCATTGATATTGCCATTCAATCTAGACATCTTCCTAGCAACATTAAGCCTCACCCTTATTGGAGCAATATCCAAACTAGATTGATTTTACTTCTACCGAGTGGCCAGCAGTCTGAAAGGACCACGTCTGCCCTAGAGAATCACACATTCTAATAGGGGAGAGACATAGGAAGCAAATAATTGTGACTCGAAGCACTGGGCTCAGATGCTGTGCTCTTCTCGATGCTGACTTCAGCCCCGTTCCATCTCTACTCTCCTGTATTTAACAATCTTTCTTTAAATGTTCATATCAAAAGCGTATTTTGTCTTATAGCAATAAGTGGAAAATCAGCATCAATACCAGTAATAGGTAGCAACCCACACTAAGTAAACATGTAACCATGGATTTGTTGGTGAGCAGCCCCAACGTTACCTAGCATCCCCCTAGTGGGGTGCACGATGTCAAAATGGACCTTCTTGGAAGTGAGGACGATTCTCAGCTTTTTTTGTGAGAATGTCCTTTCCTTTGTTTAAAGAATATATGCTGAGCCCCTCTTATATACTCCAAGTACTGTTCCTTGCAGGTAACAATAACCTATTCTGGAGCTTTAAATGGTCTATTGATGGAAAAAAGTTTGCAGTTAGAAAGTCTGGTTTTTAATTTGATTTGGAACATCAGTTGAAAGGGCAGTAAGACTAAGAGAGCAGAGGTTAGTCATGTACTGCAAATATAAGCATAAGAAAGGCCACAATGATGACAGTCAGGGCTGCCATAAAGATGGAGAGAGACTCTTCAGTAGAGGTGTAGGAGGTAAAGTCAACAGGACTGGCAGCCTGGGCGAAGAGAGCAGTGGGGAGAAGGTGTCAGAGTGATCACCAGGTTTCTGACTTGGGTAACTGAGTGCAACTTGGGATCAGGTTCCTGATTCATCTGGTCCCTGGCATGTTTCATGGATCATTAAAGGTAGTTATCTCCACCTTAGAGATTTACTGATGAGATAGTGTGGTATTAGTTTCACTACCCACTGCTATAAAGGTGCGTTTACCCAAATAACCATATGGATATTGGTGGGGAGGGGCAGGGAAATAAGTTGAATCAATTGCCTTAAGACAGGAAGTAAATCCCAAATTGCCATTTTGTCTTTCCGGAAACTGACTTTGCACATAGATTGTTTAAGACAGCTCAGGCTTGAAGCGAAGGCCTCCTGACTGGCTCCACAGAAATGAAAACCCGGGACTCCGAAACAACAATGTGGTTTGTGACTTGCTCCTTCTCCTCCGAAAGAAACAAAGAGGAAATGCTGGGAATGACAAGGGGCGGATGGTAAGCTTGTTGCCTCTGCAGCTGATGTCACCGGCAGCGTGTCCCAGCCTTTCTGCCATGGCCTCTGCGCACAATGGACACTCGTGGTGAAACAAGCAAAGGTATAAAGATACCTAATTATTACCCAGAACAGAGATGTCAGTCAGTACAGCAAGGACAGCCGCGTTGACCTTCTGTCAACAGGAAGAGGATCTTGTTACAGTCACGCTCTACTGCATGATCCAACCGGTTATTATCCAGCCATCCTTTCGAGAAAAAGCAAACAAGTCAAACAGTCACTTTCAGGAAATTGACATATAAATTATGGGACACCGTATGTACACTTTTAGGGAAATTACTTTGAACATTACAAAGCCATCATTTGATCTTCTTGCATATTGAAGATTGGAGATTTCTGGATACAACTGATAGAAATGGAGAGTCAGAAACCCCAAAACATTAAGATGGTTTAAATGTTTAGGATCTTGATATTTTAAAATTATTTTCTGTAGAGATGAGATCCAAAGAGGAAAAATGACAGGCATAACTGGAATGTGGCAGGAGTTGGTGGGGGGAGAGGGGTGGAGACCCAGACCATGGACCGAGCAGGGGGAGACCCAGACATGCTGATTTCTAATCCACTCTCTACTAAGAAGCAGCAGTTTTTCCTAAATGTCTCCCAGGCGTACATCCAGCTTTTAGTAATTAAATTCAAACATATATCTAGTCTTTAGGAAGACCAGAGCTGTACCCACAGCCCCAGGCAGTCATCTGTCACATGTGGCTCCAATAGCGTTGCTGGGAAAACAGCTCAAATGCCAAAGACATTTAGGCAGTATGCAAAGCATCACCTTCCTCTTGGAAGTGCGATGCATTGAATTTTTTTCAATGTCTCTATTAATTTCTACAGCAAATTCTAAGAATTTTATTGAAACAAAAATCACCACTTCATCATTAAAGACAAAATGATTTTCAAATAAATCTTTGAGCCAGGAAACTCATTCAGGTTCCATGAAAGAGTGAGTTTGCCCTACACTTACACACAACTGAACCTAATGTTTAAACGCTTCTTCACAGAATCTCACTCGAGAAAGGGCAGGGCTAATAATGGCTAATCAGTTTTTTTCCCCTTCTTCTTGGAATGGCCTGTTACAGAAACTAAACCCAGATCCCCCAACTTTTTATTGCTGAAATAACTCAGACAGGTTTTTTCTGGAAGAGACTTGGATGTCTATCTTTACTGCGCCTGTGACTGAGGAGCAGGCATTGGGAAATGAAATGTTATTTAGGGATCTCCTTAAGCAAGAAGAGAAACTCTGAGGTACACCGCTGATAGCTTTCTAATTCTTAAGAAAATGGAGGGATGTAGATAGATAAATACATAGATAGATAGGAAGATAGAAAGATAAATGATAGGTAGATACATACATACATAGATAGGTAGATATGGCACACCCATATCAAATTTCATATCACAGTCCCTGTTACATTCCTTGATAAAGTTAGACAACTACAGAAGGTGGATTGTGTCAGTTTGTTTTGTTTAATGAAAACGTGGGAGCCACACAATGCACCAAGCCTAGTGCAGAGAATAATAAATAAACAAATAAATGTGGGCACCAACTCCCAAAGGCTTTGTAACAATATGGAAAAGATAGATGTGAATATAAATACAGATTCCCCCTACTTATTATGATGGGCCACATCCTAATAAACCCATCCTGAGTTAAGAACACTGTAAGTGTAAATGGCATTTAATACTCCTAACCTGATGAACATCAAAATTTAGCAACAAAACTTTCTGCTAGGAAAAAAATCAATAATAAGCAATAAAGTGGGTATTCTTTTTTTTTTTTTAAATTTGGTAACTGTACTCTGGGAAAAACTGCATAAGACAAATAGAATAGAGTAAACAAGAGTTTAAGAGCAGAACGTGCTGCTGAGCGTGGAGCTGAAAGAAGATATTGAGGGAGTGAGCCATGTGGGGATCCGCCTTGGGGTCTCAGTCACCCCGAGTTGCTCTAGATTCCATATGGACATGGTACAAAGCCAGAATGTAACACAAACTCTTTTCTACAACCTGTGCATTTTTATTTTGCTTACTTAAAAGCATCACCTTTTCTTTCACCCTTCCTTTGTGGAAATTGATATAAACCCTTACACATTGAAAAAAAAAGTCTATATAAAATAGAATTATTTTATAACTAATTGCTCTTTTATAGATGACTGAGAGCTAAAGGTAGAATATTTTAGCTGTGTCTAGAAGATCACCATTTGATATTATAAAAAGCAAAAAATCCCTGCATTATGTTCAAAAGTGCCCCTTAAATGGTGCAAATAAATCCATTTAGATCTGAGATAAGAAAGGTGAGCACTCTTACTGTCTAGCAATTTTCACTGGTGGATCAATTTATACAGAGCAAACCCTTCTTAAAAATAAAAAAAAAAGAAGTAGGCAGAATTCACTGTCCTGTCAGTACTAAAAACAATCCCTAGGGCCCAGCATTCCCAGCTGCTCTACCTCCAATGCAGCTCCCTGCTTATGCACCTGGGAAAGCAGCAGAAGATGGCCCAAGTCCTTGGACCCCTGCACCTAAGTGAGAGACCTGGCTCCTGGTTTCCACCCATCACAGCCCTGGCCATTGCGGCCATTTGAGAAGTGAACCAGGAGATGAAAGACCTCTCTTTGTGTTTCTCCCTCTCTCTGGAACTCTGGCTTTCAAACAAGTAAATAAATCTTAAAAAAAAAAATCCTGAGACTTTTGAAATGTAAAGAAAAAAAGGTTCAATAATTCTTTCCTAATATTTTGTGCCATCTCACAGAGGATGTAATTAAAAGGTTTCAGAGGGAAAGCAAATCTATTAAAATTAATAATGGAAGTAGACTCTTAAGCTAATTTTGTATCAATATCATTTTAATACTAAAATGTAGGTAAGGTTAAAATTCATATGCTTTTCCATGCATCTCCTTCTTGCACTGATAGAGTGAGGAATCCTTGGGGAGACGATAGTGAAAAAAAATTTGAAAACTTAATAAATGTTTAAACATCTTGTATGCGTCCATTTGCAACTGTTAAGTCACTAGCTCCTTCCTTGATGAGCTGAAATTTGCCCTGCAGTTAAAAGATGTTCTTCTTTATCAGGCTTTGAAATCAGATAAGGGAGCAAGATCACTCTGTCCTGTCCCAGCCCTGGGGCTGTCCAGACTGAGCAAAAAAAGCTACTGTCTTTGCTCTGGCTTGCCATATGCATGTTCACATCACCAGATCCTTTACTGCTTGAAAAATTAACACAGGTGAATCCCTTTAATTGCCCTGACTGGTTGAACTTGGGAAAGGTGCCAATTATACCATCGTATTGCTTCCCAGGGTTGACAGAACACTCACTGGCTGAAAAACAGTCACATTTGACTTTCTCATTTACTTTTAAACAGGGATCCCTGCAAGCAATGAAATTGCAAGCATTTTGATGATGGGATCCCTGACTCCCTAAGTGTTTACACTTCAGAATGGAAACATGTCAAGGGCATGTTAAGCATGAACGGGAAATGTAAAGGAAATCCTGGTTGGGAAAGTCAAAACCACAAATTCCAGTTCTCAACAACGGGTGATAGTGGGCGTGATGCTGCACGGTTCTCTAGAAAGTCTGCACCAGTTATAAGAATCCCAAAGATGGGTGAGCCCCTGATGAAGTTCTTGCTCCCCCGTCCAAGTGCACTATTGGCCTGTGGCTTTGTCATTTAGCAGAGCTGAGCTCTTACGGAATCTCCATTGACTATTTTTTGGAGAACATTCCAGTTACGTGGTGGTGCCGTATACCAGGGACAAGATCCGTTGGGTTGCTACTATCTACTTAGAGATTTTTCTTCCTTCAGATTACTTCCTCATGTGGCTACATGCTTCTCTCTAATGCTTGGAGGTTGAGATGCAAGAATAAGCCTTGTATTCTACCGTTTAATTCCTCTAAATGTAATAGGCATATTTGTCTCTCTGCAATCATTGTTAAAAACATTCTCATTATTTCAACTTTTTTTTTTTTTTTGACAGGTAGAGTTAGACAGAGAGAGAGACAGAGAGAAAGGTCTTCCTTTGCCGTTGGTTCACACCCTCCCACCCCACGCTGATCTGAAGCCAGGAGCCAGGTGCTGCCTCCTGGTCTTCCATGCGGGTGCAGGGCCCAAGCACTTGGGCCATCCTCCACTGCCTTCCCAGGCCACAGCAGAGAGCTGGACTGGAAGAGGAGCAACCAGGATAGAATCTGGTGCCCCAACTGGGACTAGAACCTGGGGTGCCGGCGCCGCAGGCGGAGGATTAGCCTAGTGAGCTGCGGTGCCTGCCAATTTCAACTTTAAATTTGACATGTGTTTGGCTCCAACTGCTCCAGCTGTGACAAAGCTTCCAGCTCGCTGTCCACTGCCATTTCCCACAAGTCAGCCTTATGGGAATAAAAGTGTACAGCCACAGAGAGGAGTCAGGCCCTACAGTTCCCAGTGAAGCCACTGCAGTCCTCGACAGAGCTTTGAACCCCTTTAACCAGAGTGTGCTAGTGCAAGGATGTCAAGCCTACTGTCCTAGGGAAATCCAGATTCTTCCTGCTTTGTTGTAATTAACTTTGAAGAACAGCTTCTATCTCCTAAATTCTTTCTTTTTTTTTTTTTTAAGATTTTATTTATTTATTTAAGAGGTAGAGTTACAGACAGTGAGAGAGAGAGACAGAGAGAAAGGTCTTCCTTCCACTGGTTCACTTTCCAGATGGCTTCGACGGCCAGCGCTGTGCCGATCCAAAGTCAGGAGCCAGGTGCCCCTTCTTGGTCTCCCATGCGAGTGCAGGGGCCCAAGCACTTGGGCCATCTTCTACTACTTTCCCAGGCCACAGCAGAGAGCTGGATTGGAAGAGGAGCAGCCAGGATTAGAAGCAGCACTCATGTGGGATCGACACAGAGCTGGCCCCTACTAAATTATTTCTTTTTCTGTCCTTAATAGTGTTTCATCTTACTGCTTTGAGATGGGAGGATACAGCCTATATGATTTCTGCTTTTCACAATTAGTTGAGATTTGCTTTCTGGACTAATAATACACAGTTCATTTTCTGTGTTACACATGTCTGACAAGACAGTGTGTTCAATGCTTAGAGGACACAGAGTGGAATATTAAATGTTAATGGTGTTATGGAAAACTAGATCCTTTCATGTTTTTGTCTAATTCTGTTATTTTCCATAGCATTTTTTCCCACTATGATGAAAGTCACCATTTTTTTCTGTGTACTGTTAACTCTTGTTGATCTACATATTTTAAACCTATGCTGTCCAATACATGGTGTTCCTAACTTGTATATCGTGATATTTTCCATTTCTGACTGTGAAATAGCCTTTGTCCCTTTGATGCTTTTTTTTTCTTGAATTTTATTTTGTCTTGGGTTAATTTAATACTACTTATACTTTATTATTTATTTATTACTTATACTTTATTATTTTTAATGTTAACTTGGTACGTATTTCTTGAATTTTTATAGCTTCTAAGTAATTTATCTTATATATCCCTTAGTTTAAGGTTTAAATATTGATTTGAAAGGCAGAGTTACAGAGAGAGAGAGACAAGGAGAGAGTGATCTTCCATTCATTGATTTATTCCCAAGATGGCCACAACGGCAAGGACTACGCCAGTGCTGGATCAGGAGGAAGCCAGGAATCCACAACCCCCTCTGGGTCTCTCACATGAGTGCAGGGCCCAAGCACGCAGGCCATCTTCTGCCTATTTCCTAGGCACATTAGCAGGGAGCTGCATTGGAAATGGAACAGCTGGGCCTCAGACCAGTCTTGGAAAGGAATTACATTGTCCTTTGTTTAGCTTGGTTTTGGGGTTACATTTTGTTTTGAGATTCAGGAATTCCTCAAGCCTTCTGGCCTGCTAGCATCAGTGTTGCTTGGTTCTCAGCACAGACACTGATTTTTCACTGTGAAATATGGTTTCTGTCCTTCCGTGCCATTCAGAGCGGCAAGAGAGGCACGTGCTCAGGGTGCTGTCTCACCTAATCTCCCCAGACCGCTTTGGTAACTGAAAAAGGAGGAGCAGTACCCAGCTTTGCAACTACTCGCTTTGCTCGCTCTGGCCTTTTTGAGGTCCTAGATGATGAAATACATAACTTGGTACTTGCTTCACATGGTGTCTGGCTCAGAAGAGAAGTTCAGTAAGTGTTTATTGTCTGATAAAAGGAAGGCAGGCAAAGAAGGAAGGAATTTTAAGAATCATTTCTATTAGGGTCAGTTCAACCTGCTTTTATTGAATGATTACTGCCTGCCAGGCACCTCTAGGCACAAGTGTTACGCAGATGAATACAGCACTTCCCTTGTCCTCCTAGATGATATCAGTGGGGACAGGGGAGGTAGGGAAAGACCAGAAGCATGCTTTGCTTCCAAGAGTCTAAAGCTAATATCCTAAGGAAAAAATTAAGAGAATTAGGTTGTAGCTAAGTCTACAAGCTTCGGAAGAGAGCAGAAAAGGGACTTACTTCGTAGCCTGGGCAAACGGAGAGGCTGATTTCCCAGTGACTAAACCCAGAGGTGGAGGAAGAGAGCAGAGGTATAAACCATATGTTTTATTACACGCACAGGAAAGGATTTACAGATGTATCACCAACTCTTCCATACACTCAGTCATAAAAAGAAGCCATAACTGCATAGTTTTAAAAGACAGCCTAAAAGTAAAGTTTCTTGGGAATACAGATGATGGATAAACTGTAGCAAGCAAAAATCATTTTGTTATCTCTTGAACTTTATTCATGTTAAATAAATCTTGCTTTTGAGAACACATTGGGCTTTGGCTTTTAGTTGACCTACTGATGAGTTGAAGTTACACCAGAAAGGGTTCAAAATGGCAAAAGAGAGATTTCTTCCTCTGATGGGTGTGCCACCCAGAAAAACCAAATAGCTCCTTTCTGTCTGCCCTCATGAACAAGTACTCCAGGGTGAACAGTGCAACTCGCTCCGTTTAGCCTGATGCAAAAAGCGGGGACCAGAGGCCCGCAACCAAGTCCCCAGGGAGCAGCAGTGGTGGAGAAGGCACAAAGGGGGAGGCCCAGGGCAAAGAAATTCCTGTGCCCCCATCCGAAGTGAACCCTGTGATCTGAAAGATGCCATAATGCACTAAAGTGTAGAAGAATGTTTCCCACCATCCTTCAAGCGTCACCTTCCCATATTCCATGGCATGTGATGTTGGGTCCTTTGGGATAAACAGGCACAGCTGCATGGCCCTCTGGTACTGTAAGGCTCAGCAGTGAGGCAGCAGGGCGGAGTTATCCACTCCTGGCCGTCCTGTGCGGGAGGGTGTGCGGTGAGAGCAGTCATTCTGGACAGGTCCTGGAGAAACAGCACGGAGGACCGATGCCCTGGAGACAGGAGCATCTTCTTGCCTCAGCGCCCTTGCTTACAAAATGAAAACAACAGTTATTAGCCCTTATGTCTGTGGTCAGGATTACAGAAAATCATGTACTGATAACTCTCAGCAGAGTTATTGGCCCACCACACATGTGATGCTGTTATCTTTGTATTGTGATTGATTTCTTTACAGTCCTGTTTATCAGCCATTCTTTTTCTTTTTTAAATATTTATGCATTTATTTGAAAGACAGAGTTACAGAGAGAGGTAAAGACAGAGAGAGAGAGAGATCTTCCATCTGCTGATTCTCTCCCCAAATGGCCAGAGCTGGGCTAGTCTGAAGTCTGGAGTCAGGAGTTTCTTCTGGGTCTCCCACCTGGGCTATTCTCTGATGCTTTCCCAGGCACATAAGCAGGGAGCTGGATGGGAAGTGGAGCAGCTGGGACTCGAACCGGCACCCATATGGGATGCTGGTGTTGCAGGCCAGGGCTTTATCCGCTAAGCCACAGCGCCAGCCCCTATCTCCTATCAGCCATTCTTGAAGAGTGGACTGAGGATCCCACAATTTCCCGAAACATTCTCAGGGGCCACAAGGTGAAAATAATTTGGGGGCAAATATTATTCTTCAGATAATATTATTTTGTGATGACAATAAATACATGACTTGCCTTTTACCTCTCATCCTGACATGAGCGTAAATAGAGATTTCTGGAGGCCTCCCAGCATGTAATATGATAAAAGATTCTACGCAGTGGCAGACATGAGATCTCAGTTATCTTCAGAATCTAGACACAAAAATGACTTGCAAAAATGTACAGCAATGCATCTCTTCTCACAAAATGCTTCTGTTTGGAAAGCTATAACTAATTTTCGTAAATATGTTAACATGTAATGAGCTTATGATTGCTATTTTAAGTGAATGCACAAATATTTTATAAATTTCTTGACCTTAATTTCAAATGCAATAAATATAAATATGTGGAACACACAGAAATACAATCTCCTTGGATTCCTTAATAATTTTTGAGTGGATAAAATGGTTATGAGACCAAAATTGCTTTAAATCATACAGGTAATCCTTAGGATGCCTCCTGCTTTCTCTCTTTATAATGATTTTCAATATAGATCATTTTTAAAATGCATTTTAAAAATTATTTATATATTAATATTTATTTATTGTTATTTGTTTACAGAGAGAAAAAGGAAGAAATCTTCCATCCACGGATTCACTCCCCAAATGGCCACAAAGGCCAGGGCAGGGCCAGGCTAAAGTCAAGAGCCTGGAACTGCATCTGGGTCTCCCACATGGGTGGCAGAGTCCCAAGTACTTAGACCATCTTCTGCTGCCTTCCAAGGCCCATTAGCAGGGAGTCAGATTGGAAGTGGAGCATCCAGGACTTGAACCTGTGCTTACATAGGATCTTGATGTTGCAAGTAGAGACTTAACCCACTATACAACAATGGCAGCCTGTCAACATTTGTAAATCTTAGGTTTCCATTTATTTATTTTACTTGAAAGGCAGAGAGAGAGAAAGAGGAAGAGAGAGAGAGAGAGATTTCCCATCTACTGGTTCACTCCCCAAATATCTACAACCCTGGGGGGGTTGGGTCCAGCCAAAGCCAGGCACGGGGCACTCAGTCCAGGTCTCCCACATGAGTGGCAGGGACACTTGATTGAGAGCACGTCGCCCACCATACCACCCTGAATAGGCCCGATCTCCACTGGTTGAGCAGATCCAGGGCTCCAGTCCAGGCACTCTCGTATGGGACACAGGCATTCCAAGTGACATCTTAAGTGCTACACCAGATATCTTTCCCCAACACATACTTTTTAATTTACAAAGATGATAGGAAGATTCAGAGCATAAAAACAAGTGAAGAGAAGAATTAACTATCCTATAAGCAAATCACTGGGTGATGGGTATTAATATGTTGGCATATGTATTTCTGGTGCTTAGTCCAGGAAATGATTATATCACCATATGGAATTTAAAATGGGGTGATATGATACATAGCATTATGAAACTTATTTTTTTCACTTAAAATCTAAAATCAGTCTATGTCATTAATTGTTCTCCTCCAATATCCTTTGTGATGACTGAACTTACTTAATAGCTCATATTTTGGACCATTTGCTTTGCTCACAATGTTTTCCCATTATACATAACTTCCTAGTGAACATTCTCTTCGCAGATATACAGTCACGTCTCAGAATGAATTCCTGGAAGTAGAAGTGCTGTGTCGAGGGGTGTGTGTATTTTTTATTATTATTATTATTCGACAGATAGTTGTAGACAGTGAGAGACAGAGAGAGAGACAGAGAGAAAGGTCTTCCTTCTGTTGGCTCACCCACCAAATGGCCGCTACAGCCGGCGCTGCGCTGATCCGAAGCCAGGAACCAGGTGCTTCTCCTGGTCTCCCATGCGGGTGCAGGGTCCAAGCACTTGGGCCATCCTCCACTGCCCTCCAGGGCCACAGCAGAGAACTAGACTGGAAGAGGAGCAACAAGGACAGAACCAGGCACCCATATGGGATGCTGGCGCCACAGGTGGAGGATTAACCAAATGAGCCACGGCGCCGGCCCCAAGGCTGTATGTATTTTTAAAGCTCCTACTATGTGTCGCCAAATTGCTCTTCGGAAATGTTGCGCCAGTGCATATGGTAGTGTTTGTACTTGACACCCTTGAGTTCTTTCATTTCTTTGCCAATCTGATAACCTTAAAGCAGTATCACTTCTTACATTTCTCTGATTGCCAGCATATTTTACTGCTTACTCACAGGTACCTAGGCTTCTTATATTTCACTTTTCGTAAAATGCCAATTACGATAGACATTTTTGTTGTTGCAACTTCTAAAAGTTGTTCACTTCTCTCAAGTATTGGTTTATACGGTGGAAATAACAGATTGTCTGGCACTGGCGAACGCATTGCTAGTACAGTTTCTGTATCTTCATAAGTACTAATGAGGTTTTCTTGAAGACACTTAGCTGCTGTGAACCCTTTTGGGACTGTTTGACCTCTGTGAAGATCTGCATTTCAAAGACAGGTCACAGGCATCCACAGCCTAAATGCTGTGTGAATGACACAAAGCTGTTCCAAATTCAAAGTACAATTTTTTTTTTTTGTTTCTAAAAGTTATTTTCTAATGGTTGAAAATATTCACAGTAAGAAAAAATATGCATTGTTATTCAAATGTTTGGGGCCATAACTAAGTTCCCAAGTCTTTCGTAATAATACACAAAGACAAGCACAGACCTCAGGAATGTTAACCACTGGCCTACGTAGCCCAGGAAAAACCATGGCACTCCTACTGGACAGGATAGGATCAGAAGGAGAGGACCTGCGATCCTGCAGACTGTGGAATCCACAGAGTGCTGGATGGGTGTGGGCTGAGCGACAGAACAAGGGATCAGTCTCAAATCTGACTGGCTACAACCTCATAGTTCCGATATGCATACCACTTCTCCACTTAACGCCACACCATCCATGACCTGAGGCCCAAGAAAGTAAGAGAGGATCCTTGGGCAAGAAGCTGGAAAGAGCTGAGCAGGACAATAGGCTCAGACCAGCAGGCAGGGGTTCAGTCCAGGGAAAGCTTCCAACAGGAAGAGAGCCCCAGGCTGATTGTACGACTCAGTGCACACAAAAGACTTTCAGAGCCAGGCTCAGATCTCACACCAGGTGGACTACAGAGAGCTCCCAAGATCCTCTCTCGGGCCTGATTAAGAAGAGCTAAGGAAAGAGCTTAGACGAGGGCTGTAGAAAGGAGCTAGGCAAGAGACAGCACAGCTGAACACCAGCCGCTTCTCACTCTGTAAGAGCACTAATCTCATTCCACCTCTGCCGCTCCAGCAGCATCCGCCACACAGTAGGGCCTGCAAACATTTGCTGAGTGGAAAGCATATGAGTTCATAAATCAATCGATGACACTTTCCAAAATCCATGAAAGTAGGTAGCACATCATCAGTATTATTAAGACATACTGTGAACTCTTCAAAACAAAAAAATTTTTAACTAGAAACTGAGGAAAATAAAAGGTCATTGCATCTATTTAAAGTTTCCTACCGGGCATCCTAATAAATATTGAAGCCACTCCGATCTAGCTTGCCAGTTGGTACTTAGAGGGATTAAGCAGTGGATTACAAGAATGGTTTCTTCGGAAGCTTTGAAGTCTACTGTTTTAGGCTCTCTGATCACAGGGATGTCTCATCCACTTCCCTTTCTCCTTTCTTTTTTTAATCTTTTGTTTAAAAAATAGCTATAAACACAGCAACCCATGTTGCCATAATGATTTTCTTCATGAGCACAGTAGTTAAGGTTACATACAGACTTTTAGTATAATCCCTCATCTTCTCTATGCCCAGGTTTTTTTTTTAACACTTCCCTTCACTCTAAACTTACCCAGCTTTGCTCATTATTCAGATAAAGTTTAAACTCAGTCTGTTCAGAGCTTCTCAGGAGAGAGACAACAAGAGGAGTCACATTTTGCCCATGAGTGTTGGAAGGACTGACAAAAATCCACATCTTCGTCATGGTCATTTGTGACTTGGGAAAGACATGATCCAGGAAACTATGGAGGATTCAAAAAACAGGAGGGAATAACCAGGTGATAAATAAAAACCCAATCAATTTGAGGGTTTTTTTTTTTTTTTTTGACTGAACCTACTCAGATACCATCACAATGTCAACACATTTGAAAACCAGCCTGGTAGATGGGTATCCCTTTACCTGAATTTTCTGCTCTAAGGGGGCATGTCATTAGTGTGAGTTTTTTGTTTTGTTTTGTTTTGTTTTTTTGACAGGCAGAGTGGACAGTGAGAGAGAGAGAGAGAGAGAGAGAGAGAGAGAGAAAGGTCTTCCTTTGCCGTTGGTTCACCCTCCAACGGCCACCGCGGCCGACGTGATACAGCCAGTGCACCACGCTGATCCAAAAAGTAGGAGCCAGGTGCTTATCCTGGTCTCCCATGGGGTGCAGGGCCCAACCACTTGGGCCATCCTCCATTGCCTTCCCGGGCCACAGCAGAGAGCTGGCCTGGAAGAGGGGCAACTGGGACAGAATCCAGTGCCCCAACCGGACTAGAACCCAGTGTGCTGGCGCCGCTAGGCAGAGGATTAGCCTAT
The DNA here is from genome assembly GCA_949820135.1 of Sylvilagus floridanus. Taxonomy (NCBI): domain Eukaryota; kingdom Metazoa; phylum Chordata; class Mammalia; order Lagomorpha; family Leporidae; genus Sylvilagus; species Sylvilagus floridanus. The sequence goes on along the minus strand of OX463244.1, from coordinate 93,769,578 downwards.
TGAACCACCGTGCCAGCCATGAGTTTCTTTTTTATAATGTACTCTTAGAGCAGATTTTGTGCATAGGTCATACTAGTCAGCCTTTTACTTTAAAAAATAATACTCAATTCATTATGATTATCAATTTAAACTTACTTAAGCATTTAAATTGACCAAACAAGACAGGGCTAATATATTTTAGCAAATATTTGTAAGGGTTTTAGATTACTATTTGGTCCCATTTACAGACGTCCTTAACTAAATATCATACCATATTTTTACTGTATCTATAAATTCAACATATTCAACTTTCCTTCAAGTGTAGATTTTTGGACTCAAGCCCTTCCAAAATGCTTATATGGAAGTCATGTAAATGTGATAATTAAACTTAAAATTAACATAAAATTGCAAGCCTACACCAATTACTTAATTCAACATTCAAAATTTGGATGTATGTCCTTTACAGAAATCAAATTCTCGAGTTCCAAGATGCCAGATTAAGGAGGGAGCTTACTGCTCTAGTCCAGGAAAAGATAGTTTCAAAAAAGTGGAGACAGTTCAGTCTCAGGAAAGAGTTAGCGAGAAAATGGCAGAGGAAACTCTACGCAAATTAGAGAGACACAATAGAAAGACCTACATGGAGGGTGTGGACACCCACAACTAGGGACTCCAGCTGCTGAGAGCCTACACACCAGCTTTGGAAAGTGCAGTGAGACCAGACAGCAGCAGTCCAAGCCACTGGCAATAAAGTTTTAGGAAGAGCATAGAGGGAACCCAGCATGGAGCCCTGTGGGGGATAGTGTACCTGCCAAATAGAGAAAAATAATCAGGGAGATATGTTTCTCTCTCCCTAATCACTTTACTTTAGTGTCCTCTAACAAGCCAATAGAGTGGGCACTATTTTGGGCATACGTAACAGTTACGCCAGCTCCTGCCTGTGCCCAGCAACCAGCCGAGACTCCTGACTCTGGTGGCAAGAACTAATGGGATGGGAGCTTGCAATTGTGGGAGGCTAGTGTGTCAGGACTGTGAAGAAAACTGATGGTGTGTGGGAGGACTCAGGGTGTGGCTAGGACTTTGGGCAGTCACAACGGGAGACTCCACATGCTCAGGGCTTCCAGGTTACATGGTGAGGGACATTTCTGGGGAATCTGAGCTTACACTGAGGACTGCACAGATCCTTTGTGTGGTCTTGGGGCAGAGTGGATGAGTATTATACCCACTGGAACTAGCACTCAGGCACTGATCTCCTTTGAGGAGAGGAGCTCATTTGAGCAGAAGAAACCTTGCTTCTGATTTAAAAAAAAAGAGGAGATTTATCAAGCCAAATCTGGGTGTGTCACCTTAGACACACCCTTCACCCTGGAGAACTGAACAGAGCTCCCTGGCCACACCCACCACAAGCCTCTAGATATTCACTAGAAGAAGACATTCCACTTATCTACATAGGAATAGTACAAAGATAAAAGCCTCCACAGCAAAAAACAAAATAAGAAACCAACGAGTATTTCAACAAATGCCAAAGAACAAATGCACCAATTCAAGAAACAAGAATAAGGAAGACAACATGACACCCCCAAAAGAACACAACACTTCAATACTATATTGTGAACATGATGAGATGGAAGAAATGTAAGAAATGGAATTCAGAAGCTTGATTATAAGATGACATAGAAGTAATCAGAAGCAAATGTACAAACTACTGAAATCCATATAGGATATGAAATAAAATTTCTCCCATGCAATTGAGATCTTAAAGAGAAATCAAAATGAAATGAAGAATTCAATTTAACAAATTAAAAATGCAGTGGAAAGCCTTAACAAAAGAATCAGTGAAGCAGAAGAAAGAATATCAGACTTCAAGGACAAAGTGCAGGAAATTATACAATCAAACCAAAAACAAGAAGAGGAAATTAGAAAACTAAAAAACACTGTTGGGAATCTCCAGGATATTATCAAATGAGCCACTGTACAGGTTCTAGGAGTTCCTGAAGGCATGGAAAGAGAGAAAGGATTAGAAGGTGTTTTTAGTCAAATAATAACAGAAAACTTCCCTAATTTGGAGAAAGAAAGGCACATCCAAGTATAGGAAGCACATAGAATTTCTAATAGAAATGACAAGAAAAGATTTTCATCATGACAGATTGTAACCAAACTCACCACTGTAAAACATAAAGAAAAGATTCTAAAATGTACATGAGAGAAATGCCAGATTACTTTCAAGGATCTCCAATTAGACTCACAGCAGACTTCTTATCAGAAACCCTACAGGTTAGGAGAGACTGGAAAGGTATATTCCAAGATTTAAGAGAAAAAAACAGTCAACCCAGAATCCTATACCCTGAAAAGCTCTCATTAATGAATGAAGGTGAAATAAAGACCTTCCATAACAAACAGAAATTGAAAGAATTTATCACCACCAGTCCAGCCCTGCAAAAGATGCTTAAAGGTGTGCTGCACACAGAAACATGATCATCACTACAAAAGGTGGTAAGGAAGAAAATCTCTCAGTTAAAGTTCAAAGGAAATTCAAAGTAAAAAATAGGAATATTTTTGGGAAAATGGCCAGGCAAAGTCATTACCTATCAATAGTAACCTTGAATGTAAATCCTCTCAACTCTCCAGTTAAAAGACACAGACAGACTGAATGGATTAAGAAAACAAAACTCATCTATTTGCTGCCAACAAGAAACACACCTCACCAACAAAGATGTACACAGACTGAAAGTGTAAGGATGGAAAAAGATGTTCCATGCTAACATAAACCAAAAAAGAGCTGGTGTAGCCATCCTAACATTAGACAAAATAGTTTTTAACACAAAAACTGTTAAAGGAGACAAAGAATGGCACTAGGTAATGATTAAAGGATCAATTCAACAGGAAGATGTAACTATTATAAATATATATATATATATGTACCTAATTACAGGCCACCTGGCTATTTAAAAGAAATGTTAAGGTATCTGTACTGCAAAAGAAACAGATAAGTGAATAGGCAACCAACAGAAGGGGAAAAATTATTTGCAGACTATGCAACTGATAAAGGAATCTGCAAAGAGATCAAGAAACTTCACAACAACAAAACAAACAAGCCAGTTAAGAGATGGGCCAAGGACTTGCACAGACATTTTTCAAAAGAAGAAATTCAAATGGCCAACAGACACATGGAAAAAATATTCAAGATCACTAGCTGTCAGGGAAATGCAACTCAAAAGGTCTCACTTCACCCTAGTTAGAATGGCTTTCATTTACAAATCAACAAACAACAAATGCTCCTGAGGATGTGGGGGAAAAGGAACCCTGATTCACTGTGGCTGGGAATGTAAACTGGTAAAGCCACTATGGAAGACAGTATGGAGTACCTCAGGAGTGCAATGGCTGGGTCATATGGTAAGTCTATTCAGATTTTTGAGGTACTCCATACTGTCTTCCATAATTGAAATCAGTAAATAAAAGATATATCTGCACCCCATATTTATCACAGCTCAACTCACAATAGCTAAGACATGGAATCAATCTAAATGCCCATGAACTGATGATTAGATAAAGTAATTATGAGTTATGTACTCTATGGAATACTACATAGTGGTAAAAATAATGAAATCCAGTCATTTGCAACAAATTGGATTAATCTGGAAAATATCATACTTAGTGAAATAAGCCAGTCCCAAAGGGACAAATACTATATGTCTCCCTGATTTTTGAGAACTAATAGAGTACTCAAAACAAAATCTGTAGAAGCGAAATTGACATTTTGAGAAGGGATGACTTGAGCTGCCCTTGTCTTGCCTGTTGAGGAACAGTTTCATTTTTTTTTTTTTTTTGTCTTCATACTGTTTGTTGAACTCTTTACTTATAGAGTTAATCATTTATGTGTAAAGTCAACCAAAAATAGATCTCAGTAAAAAAAAAAAAAAGGAATCTACATAATAGAGAGAGGAGGAAGTTTGTAATTTTAAAGCTGTATAGCTTTGCATATATTCCTATGGACTTACTTCTTTTTTTTTTTTATTTTTTGACAGGCAGAGTGGACAGTGAAAGTGAGAGACAGAGAGAAAGGTCTTCCTTTACAGTTGGTTCACCGTCTAATGGCCGCTGCAGCCAGCACGCTGCAGTGGGCACAGTGCACTGATCCAAAGCCAGGAGCCAGGTGCTTCTCCTGGTTTCCCATGTGGGTGCAGGACCCAAGCACTTGGGCCATCCTCCACTGTACTCCTGGGTCACAGCAGAGAGCTGGCCTGGAAGAGGGGCAACCGGGACAGAATCCGGCACTCTGCCTGGGACTGGAACCCAGAGTGCTGGCGCCGCAGGCAGAGGATTAGCCTATTGAGCCACGGCACTGGCCTGGACTTACTTCTGAGGTTAAGTTTTAAAAATTTGTCATGGGACTCCAAATCCCATTAAGCTTGGTGGTAAAAATGCCATCTTAATTGTTAAAGTGATCATATTAAGTTTTAAAGTGAACATATAGATAGGATTAAGTGTTAAAGTGATCATATAAATAGGATCAAGTGTCTGATAATAATAATAGATAGAATTAAAAACGAGAGAATGTTCCAACCTGGGAAACAGTCCATACAGCAGACTCAGAATGACAATGGCTATAAGCAACACCCTGACCTCAGAATCAGCCCTTAAGGCTCCCTGTTCTGGCTGAAAAGCCCGTGAGAGCACTTCAGACATGGAAAATCAGGATACTGTGGCAAAAAAAAATGTTCTATATGAAGGATCTCTGTGAGACCTCAGTGGAAAGAAGTGGCCATCAAAGAAGGAGGTACTTTTCTCTAAAGGGAGGAGAGAATTTCCACTTTGCTTATGGTCTTGTCCAAATACTGGTTGTTTGTGGACTCAAATGGCTTCCATAGCCTAGGAAGCTCATGTCAAGAGCCTCAGGCAGTCATTCACACCATACATAAGAGTGTTAATTGTTAAATTAACATCAGGAGTTATTGTGCACTAACTCCCCATGCAGGACCTCTGTTCTCAATGTGTTGTATTATGATAATTAACTGAAGAACTAGTTCTCAAACAATGTGTGTGTGTGTGTGTGTGTGTGTGTGTGTGTGTGTGAAAATTGTTGAAATCTTTACTTAGTACAGAGTTGGTCTTCTGTGCACAAAGTTAATTGAAAATGAATCTTAATGGAGAATGGGATTGGCATGGGGAGAGGGAAGAGGTGGAGGGGTGGGAGTATAGGTAGGGAAGATGGGAAGAATAACTATATTCCTAAAGTTATACTTATGAAATTTGTGTTCCTTAAATATAAATTTTAAAAAATGACAAAAAATAATTGTGACCAATATACTAATATGAGATGTTAATGGGGGAAATAGGGTGAGGAGTGTCAGGAACTCTGTGTTACTAGCTCACTATAATTGATTTATTTTTCTTCAGTAAAGTTGCATAAACCAATACAAAAAACAAAAAGAAAAAAAATCAAGAAATCAAATTCTCTCAAAAAAACTAAAAATTCTTAAATTGCCAAATCATGTCAGGTGTGCTATGACTCTGACTAAGCTGTTGCTTGGGATACCCTCACACCACATGCGAGAGCCTGGTTGAGTCTTGGCAACTCTGCTTCTGATATAGCTTCTTGCTAATGTGCCTGGGAGGCCGCAGAGGATGACACAAATTCTTAGGTCCCTGCCACCCATGAGGGAGACCCAGAGGGAGTTCCTGGTTTTGGCCTAACCCAGTCTTATTATGGGCATTTAGGGAATAAATCAGCCATTGGAAGATCTCTCTCTTCCTATTGCTCTTTCAAGAAGATGAAAATAAACAGTTTTAAAAATACCAAGCATGTACTGATTTCTTTATGCAGATGCGCTAGTACTATGAGTTTGGGTTATGTTATAAGCATTGTTAAAAGCTAGTTACTCGGGGCTGGTGCTGTGGCTCAGCAGGTTAAAGCCCTGGCCTGAAGCCCTGGCATCCCATATCAGCGCCAGTTTGAGTCCCAGATGCTCCACTTCCAATCCAGCTCTCTGCTATGGCCTGGGAACGCAGTGGAAGATGACCCAAGTCCTTGCACCCCTGCACCAACGTGGGCAACATGGCAGAAGCTCCTGGCTCCTGGGCTTTGGATCAGCACATTTCTGGCCGTTGTGGCCACTTGAGGAGTAAACCAGAGGATGGAAGACTTCTCTCTCTCTGCCTCTGCCTTTCTGCAACTCTGCCTTTCAAGTAAATAAATAAATCTTTAAAATAATTAATACATAAAGAAAAATGTGGTATATATACACCATGGAATACCATTCAGCTATAAATAGAATAAAAATCTTATTTCTGACAACATGCTGGAACTGGAGGTCATTACATTAAGTGAAATGAACCAAGCACAGACGGGTGACAATCTCACTTCCATGTGGAGTCTAAGAAAAGTTCATCTCCTAGAAGTTAAGGGTATAATGATGGTTACCAAAGGCTGAGGAGACTAGGGAGTGGAGGGGAGGAGGAAAGATTATTTAATGGGTGCTAAATTAGATAACAGTAAGAAGTTAGGTAAGAGTAAAAAGGTCCAGTGTTCTGTTGCATGGTAGGGAGATTATAGATAATAGTAGTAATGTATGATATATTTCTCTAAAACAAAACAGAAGAAAAGATTTTGAATGTTATGATCATAAAGAAATGATAAATGTTTGAAGAAACACATTTGTTTACCCTGATTGGACATTACACAATCTTGGTAGCAGTACACCACAAATGTATACCCTTTATATGTGTCAGTTAAAGTTTTTAAATTCTTTTTAAAATCTAGGATCCTTTACAGATCTTAGACAGATAGAATAAGTGTGAAAAATTATAAATTATTTTGTCAATCATTTTAATACTTTTTATTTTAAATGTTATTTACTCTTAAAATATTTCAATCTGGAAGCAAAAATACAAGAAAGTAACAGTTTAGAAGTTGAATAGCTTCATTTGTGAAAGTTGTATTTAAGAAATCATAGAAGATTGAGCATGTCCCAAATTGTACATCTCCTCCCTCTCTTATTCCCACTCTTATATTTAACAGGGATCACTTTTCAATTAAATTTAAACACCTAAGAATAATTGTGTGTTAATTGCAGAGTTCAACCAATAGTATTAAGTAGAACAAAAAAAATTACTAAAAAGGATAAAGTATTACATTGTACATCAACAGGATAAGTACTGATCAAGTCACTGTTTCTCATAGTGTCCATTTCACTTCAACAGGTTTCCCCTTTGGTGCTCAGTTGTCGCTGATCAGGGAGAACACATGATATTTGTCCCTCTGGGACTGGCTTCATTCACTCAGCATGATGTTTTCCAGATTCCTCCATCTTTTTTCAAATGACTGGATTTCATTGTTTTTGACTGCTGTATAGTATTCTATAGAGTACGTGTCCCATAATTTCTTTATCCAGTCTACTGTTGATGGGCATTTGGGTTGGTTCCAGGTCTTAGCTATTGTGAATTGAGCTGAAATAAACATTGATGTACAGACAGCTTTTTTGTTTGCCAATTTAATTTCCTTTGCGTAAATTCCAAGGAGTAGTATGGCTGGGTTGTATGGTAGGGTTATATTCAGGTTTCTGAGGAATCTCCAGACTGACTTCCATAGTGGCTTAACCTGTTTGCATTCCCACCAACAGTGGGTTACTGTCCCTTTTTCCCCACAATTTGGGACGTGCTCAATCGCACTTGCGATTGCCATCAAGGTGGCACGTACCAATGCCGTCTCACTAGTTCAAGTGATCAATTTCAGTCCACAATTGATCACACTGATAGGTCTAAGAGTCACAGGGATCACAGAAACAAGACTAGTGTCTGCTAATACTAACTGATAGAATAAAAAAGGGAGAGAACCATCCAACATGGGAAGCGGGATACACAGCAGACTCTTAGGATGGCAGATGTCCTAAGTAGCACTCTGGCCTCAGAATCAGCCCTTAAGGCATTCGGATCTGGCTGAAGAGCCCATGAGAGTATTTTAGGCATGGAAAGCCAAGACACTCTGGGAAAAAAAAAAAAAACTTAAATGAAAGATCTCTGTGAGTGAGATCCCAGTGGAAAGAACAGGGCATCAAAGAAGGAGGTACCTTTCTCTGAAGAGAGGAAAGAACTTCCACTTTGACTATGACCCTGTCTGAATAAGATCAAAATTGGTGAACTCAAAAGGCTTCCATAGCCTTGGCAACTCATGACTAGAGCCTAGGGAGATTACTGATGCCATAAACAAGAGTGTCAAATTGTTAAGTCGACAACAGGAGTCACTGTGTACTTACTTCTCATGTGGAATCTGTCCTTAATGTGTTGTCCAAAGTGAGGTAATGCTATAACTAGTACTGAAACAGTATTTTACACTTTGTGTTTCTGTGTGGGTGCAAACTGATGAAATCTTTACTTAATATATACTAAATCAATCTTCTGTATATAAAGATAATTGAAAATGAATCTTGATGTGAATGGAATGGGAGAGGGAATGGGAGATGGGAGGGGTGCGGGTGGGAAGGAAGTTATGGGGGGAAAGCCATTGTAATCCATAAACTGTACTTTGGAAATTTATATTTACTAAATAAAAGTTTAAAAAAGAACTTGAAAAAAAAGAAATTATAGAAGAGAGAAAAAAGGGTTATTAATATAGAATCCTTAAAAATATTTCTCTAAAGAAAAGTAAACATAGGGTATTTAATAGTCTCTAAAAGTTTAGTGTCTGTGTTCCTTTGTTTATAAATGAAACAAACAATATTTTAAAAAGATAGAAGTGCAGACTTTCTGCCGCTTTTCCTGTTGAGCGATGGAGTCTATTTCCCCATTTCCTGAATCCCAGCTGACCTTGGTCATTTTGCTGACCATTCAGAGTAAGACAGAGGAAAGCCGGGCCCATTCCAGTCCCAGCCTTTAAGAGGATTTATAGTTTCTGCCTTGTTCTCTTGGCACCTTCAGCCTCTGTGAGCTTGTGATATAACGAGAAATGAATATTTGGTCTCTGACCCCAAATCCTGGCACAAAGTTCCTAAAACTCTTATAATTTCCTGAACAATAAGGGTGCTAGAAGTATCATTTGTTCTAATATTTAATCCTTGACCCCAGTTGCTAACACAAAGCTCTGAATCTGTTGGGATTCTGTGAGAGCTAGAAGCATCTTTTATTCTAACGAGATGATTTGGTAGGCTTCCGGTTGGGGGCTACTTACCAGAAAGACTAAGCTGTGATTTCAACTTTCAGTCTCACTCCCTGTGCTCCAGGAAGAGGAGAGGGCCTGGAGACTGAGTTCATAATTAATCATCCATACGTGAGAATGCTTCCATAAAAATCCCCGAACCATGGGATTTGGGGAGCTTCCAGGTTGTGGAGCCTCTGCACCGCCTGTGAGGGTGGAGCAGCCTGAGAGGGCATGGGAGCGCTGCCCGACTCCTGCATACCTCGCCCTGTATATCTCTTCCAGCTCACTTGTATTTCTTGTAATATCCTTTATAATAAACCAGTAAACATATAAATGAGCCAGAAAAAAATACTTCCTTATCCCATCTATTCATTTAGAAGTAAAGAATAAATTCTATGGCTAGATGTCTTAGAGGTATCACAGAAGGAAGAACTGGGCCTGTACTTGACTCTTAAAATATAAGTAGGATATGAACAGGTAGTGGAATTATCCAAAGGACACCAACTGGAAATCCTGTAGTTCCATTCAATGTTGATATTGTCTACCTGGAAATCACATTAGATCCCACAGTGAAAAGGCTCAGTGCCAGAGAACTGCCCCACTCCACATGCCAGTGGTCAGCTTTACCCAGGTTACTCATAACTTCTATATGATTTAGTTGCAAATTGGGTTCAGCCTCCTTCTTGGGTTCAATAATTTTCTAGAGTCATTCTCAAGACGCAGGAAAGTGTTTATGTTTACTGTTATGGAGGGGGAAAAATCCACATTTTGGTGATGTGGATTTGGTGATGTTGAGAACATAGTGGGGACAAGCTGTTGGGTAATTCCCATTCTCTGGAGCCAGCACAGAGAAGTCTGACTTCCCTGAGGCAGCTGCACAGGGAGGAAGCTAAAGCAGAAGAGGTCCCACAGAGGCAGAGGGGCCTGGAGCTCCGGCCCACAGTCAATCACGGTCAGGCATGGGATGGGTCACCCTGTACCATCAGTGAAGACTCCGGATGACTCTAGCTGGTCTCTCATTACAGCTGCCTGAAAGATTCGAGCCAGAACCATCCCATTGAGTTAATAACATATTGTTTCTGTAAGCTTCTCTGCTGTGAAGTGATTTTAGGAGGAAGTAACAATCAGCAAAGCAGATAATTATGACCATGGCTTTAAACCTGAGCCTCTGCTTTGCAAGAGCCAAAAGCCAGTGCTCAGGTGTTGAAATGCGTACAACTCCACAGTGCACTCAGAAACTCTGGCTTTTGCGTGGCCCGGACAACGCCCCATGTTCATTTCTGGCAGCGTAGCCCAAGTCGTCTCTTCCTTTCCTTTCCTTTTTTCTTTATGTATCTTTTTTTCCTTCCTTTCTTTATTCTTTACTATTTAAAAAAATACTTTCTTCTTTCCATTTTCCAATTTCTTCTTCTATGTCTCCTCCTCTTCTTACATATTCACTATTTTCTTTTACAGAGATGATTCTAAGGACACATTTTAAATACACAATACTTGCTCCAAAATTAACACTGTAACCACCATGAATCGAGAAAACACTAAGTCCACCACTACCTTGTTTACTCTCTTTACAACACCCTGAGTAACATAGTATTTCCACATAACAGAGTGATATTGGAGCTTAAACTAGCATCCAGAATTCCTAAATCCAATCATTCCACAGAACCACGATGGCACCCTGGGTTCCCCTATAAGTGACAGCTCAGACTCTATCCAACCAGCTTTGAAAGTTCTCAGTACTCTCTTCCCATCAAGTTATCTTGTAGAGGAAGAAGTAGTCCATGGAAAGTTCACATTATCTTTCCAATTTCACTTTTTCTCAAACCTTGTTGAAGTCCCCTTATAACGATACATCAGTAATACAAGTTCATTTTTTGTTACAAATGGACCACTCTGGTGTGGCATGCTATGTGGGGACAAGGTTTATACAAGAACTCCCTGTACTTTCTGCTCAATTTTGTTGTGAACCTAAGATTTCTATAAACACAAAATCTATTTGAAGACTTTTTTTTTAAAGGCAAAGCAATGGCACTCTTAATATTCCCAATTAATTTAACCTCTTAGCTTTGGCAAAATACAAATGAGCTGTGAATGACGACAGTAAATGACGAACTTAACCCACAGGTAGCTACAGGTTCAGCTGCTATGCCATTGTGCAGGATGTGGTATCGTTAGTCTCTGGACAAGTAAACATAGCCTCATACCACACAATCAACAGATCCAATGGTGCTACAAGTGTCCATGGTGAATACATTGATCCATGGTGAACACAGGGGTGAAGTTTCTGGAAAATTCCAAGGTAGAGCTAGAGCAAGATCCTGTCTTTTATTGCATGAACGACATGCTTTTTGCAAAGTAACTCCTGGTTGCTACTGTGCTGTAGAAGAAACTAAATGCCTGGACAAATGGCTAAATAGTTTTGCCCATCATGGTTTGACTTTTTTCACATACAAAATTATAAATGAGATCAGATAAATATAGCATCAATCCATCATAGTTTGGGAACAGTACAGAAATAGGACCAAGCAGGAACAGATGGTACAAACAAGGCTGCATGAACTGGACTTCTGACTCCCACATCAGCTGACTCTGTGGCACTGATGCCTAACCGTAAACTCACACCTCAGATGCTGTTGAATGGGAGAGTGTTCTTACAGCCAGCAGATGGAGGAGGCGCTGGGCCGGGACACAGCGAGGTTGTGTACAGTGTGCTGGTACAACCTAACAGTGGACTGCTGTGCAGTGTAGCCTCACTAGGAGAGGGCCCTACATGTCAGTTTTGAGAGAGAATTCTTCCAGTGGACAGAGCTGAGAAAAATGCATTTGATGTTTCACTTTTTACGCAGGAAGTAGCTGGAACAGAGTTTATATACACTCCTGAATATTTGCAAATGACTTGGCTGAGTCATCAGGGCCTGGAAGGAGCAAGATGAAAAGATCAGGGGATGAAAAAAAGACAAGATGTGTGTGATGGACCACTGGAGTGATTACCAAATGGACACGGGTCTCATGTTACTGCCCAGAAGGGACATCCACATCAGAGGAGACACTCCACAGCCAGGATGACTCATCCTGAGGGTGCCACACAGCCTCTGTCCTCAGCCATCCCTCTGTTTACACAATGGGGCCAAAAAACAGAGTTCCCAGGTGACAAGAATAGAGGCTATCATGGGTGGACTGACGTGGTTTCCCACTCACCACGACTGCCACAACCAATGCCCATGTGGGATCCCTGATAGGAAGACATTGCTGAAGCATCAAGGCCTGAGGAAATTAGCCAAACACTGATAATATCAGATCCTTTTTTCCCGGGACGCAGCAATGATTTGCCCTTACTGGAATTAATATTCAGATATGACCTTGATTTTCCTGTCTGCCATGTCTCTACCAAAACCACCATTCAGAGACATATAAAATGCCTGCTTTGTTATCAGGAGTCTCTCACATAATATGACTCCAGATTAAGGGATCTATTTTTCACAGAAAGACGTGCAACTATCTATGTATTTCCAAGAGAGCCAATATTTCTATCACATAGGGCATCATCTGGAAACAATGAGCCCACTAGGATGATGGGATTGCTTATGAACAACTAAACGCAGGTGTTAACTTTGGGCAAAGGCCTCTGTGAAGCAGGGGTATTGCTCACCAAGATAAAGTATATAAACACGTGGTGAGTACCTAGTGATGGCCTCAGACTGCATTGCAGCAGCAGGGACTGGAACGTGTCACGCTAGTCCCTGGAGTAAGCTCTTTTTTGGAGTGACTGCAGCTGCCAACACTTTGAAGCGACAAATTGGTCTTAGCATAAGGTTGGCACGGCGTGTGCCCTGGATCGGAGGCTTCCTGTGCTCTGCCTCACCTCCCGTCAGCCTTGCGATTGCTGATGCCATCTGCAGTTGACTGTCGTAAAGTCACAAGATAGACGGGTGAAGAGGTCCAATGCTGATCACATCTTGCTCCAGGCATGTCTCGGGTTTGCCGTGGCAAGTTTCCACTACTGAAGGAGTGGGGCACACAGGAGTTCACTATGCATGGAAGAACGAACAGCCCAAGGCCAGGAGAGTAAGCGCTGCCTGTGGCTACCCTAAACCAACGGGAGATGCCAGCCAATGGACCAGTGCTTCGACCAGTTGATTCCTGGGGTCATTTCCCGAGTAAATAACCTGAATGCAAATTGGGTTCTCCGTCTTAGTTTCCTAGGGTAACCCAGGCTAAGAAAGACACTGAGAAAGGCCGGCAGCATAGCTGTTGTAAAAAAGACATAACATGCCACACTGCAGCAATAAAAGCTTTTGTTCTGCCAACACACCAGCTTCAAAGGTAGCAGAAAACACAACTTTCTGTTCATTCTAGACAGTTTCTTCACTGATTATAAACTAACAATTTAAGGTGAATATATTCCTTTACAAATTTTTCCTCATCAAAAATTAAGAATAAAGAGAAATTATTACTAGGCAGAGTGTATTTTTATTTGCTTTCTGTCACTTCTGTAACAAATTGCCACAATTTCAGTTGCTAAAATCAGCAGAAGTTATTATGGTTCAACATAGGTCTCATGGGCTAAAATCAAGCAGTGCTGAATTCCCTTTTGTTGATTCTATGCAAAAATCTATGTCCTTGTCTTTTCAAGTTTCTAAAGGTTTCTATTCCTTGGCTCTGCCCCCTCTTCCTCCATCTTGAAAGCCAACAATGGCAAGTCAAGTTCTTTTCATACTGAATCACTCTGGCTTCCTTTTCAGCCCCCTTCTTCTACATTTAAAGACCCTTGTGATTAGACCACATCCACCCAGATAATCCAGGATAATCTCCCTTCCAAAAGATCACCAGATGGGATGAGTGTTGTGGGGCAGTGGATTAAGCTACCCCTTGGGATGCCCACATCCCATACTGGAGTGCCTGGGATTGAGTCCTGCCTCCGCTTCTGATCCACGTTCCTGTTAATGGGCACCAGGGAGGCAGAGGATGGTTCAAGTACCTGGGTTCTTGCCACCCACATGGGAGACCCAGATGGAGCTCCTGGTTCCTGGCTTCAGCTTTGCCCAGGCCTAGCTGTTGCAGCCACTTGAGATAGATCTTTCTCTCTCTCTCTAGTCTATCTTTGCCTTTCAAATAAATTAAAATAAATATTTTCTAAGAAATCACTAGATTAGCAACCTTTATTTCAGCTGTGATCTTGGTTCCCCTTTGCTGTCTAAGGTAATAGACTCACAGGTCCCAAGGGTTAGGACATGGGCATATTTTGCAATGAAGTGGAGAACGTTATTCTAGCTACTGCAGTATTATAAATTTTAAGTCTACCTTCAAATTTACTTTCGATCAAAGCTCTCATTCATTTTAAACCACTTTCAATTTCTTGGTTGTACTTATATATAATATTTGAATACATCAGGCCAGTGAGTCCGATTTCATTTTATACATGAACAGAATGGGATACCCCAGAAGAGAGGAAAAGAAGAAAAATGACACAGAGGTAAAGAGAGACAGAGAAGGGAGAGGAAGGAATTAAAACGAAAGAAAAAAATGAGAAAGGGAAACAGTTTGGGTTTTACCTCCACGTAAGGAAAGTGTGCCCAGTCACAGGCCCCTGGGGCTGGAGAAGGCCGTCTCCAGAGGGAGAATCCGTCGGCTTGAAGGGAAGAGACTCTTCCAAATTCTGAGCGTTCTGATGAGAGACTCTGGTCATCAGAGCTGGTCAAAAATTCTGGCCAAGTGTGAACTTTTGATAGTGCTGCTTATTTGAAATTTATAGTTTAGGGACAAGCATCTGGCCTAGACACTAAGCTCTCAGAGCACTTACTTCCATGCTGTTCCTAGCTCGGACTCCAGCTTCCTGTCCGTGAAGATTCTAGGGAGCAGAGGAGTTGGCTCAAAGTAGTTGAGTTCCAGCCACTCCTATGGGAGACCTGGATTAAGTTCCTGGCTCCTGGCTTCAACAGACCTGGCTGTTTTTGGCATTTGGGCAAAAAACCAGCAGGTAGAAGATCTCTGTGTGCATCTATGACTCTATCAAATAAATAAAAATTTTAAAAATATATTATACAAATTATTTGCACATGTTAAGTTTTTCCAGCACAAACTTTCTTGAAACAATGCATTCTCCTTAATCCTGATCGTATGAACAATACTGAAGAGTAGATGGCAGTCTGCAGCATCCTTTAGAAAAACAAAAGGGCATTAACTGATAAAATTTATTTTAGAGGCATCATCAGTAATTACCATTCATTGTTCTCGTGTGAATTGTTCATATTTTATAACCTCCAAAATCTGATCTGCAAGATTAAATGTGATGAAATGTTTCAATTGACATCATGTAATATTTTATTTTACTATTGATCTCAATCCATGTGATTAAGAGTAATTCTCCAAGACATACTTCTTTTGAACTAGCAAATCCAACAAAAGTGATAAAGAACAGTCAGTAGGCGACATCCTGAATATACATTTGGTGCTTCAAAACAAATGGATTGTTAAAAAGTTATTTGAGATTAGTTGAGCATGAGTAGGTATTTATTGCTTTCCTTTTGGCTAGAAAAATAATGCTAATGTTAGAAATATTTCCTCTTGCAAAGCATAATCATCTTTTCTTGAGGAGATTGACTTTAAAATATCTAAGTACTCTTGGATATTATGTCTTTGCAGTAATGCTAAATAGCAGTTCACTTTGGGAAGCCAGTAATATGAACTATGAAGTATTTAGAACAGGGAATTAAAGAGAAAACTGTAGCCAGAAAGCCACTTAAGGAAGGGAAGTCAGTGCCTGTGTCTGTGTTGAATTACGCCATTCCTGCCAACTGGATCCCTTGAATCCCCTAGAAACCGAATGTCCCAATCCAGAAAGCATCTACTGCTATGCTACAGGAGCCTTCCCTCTGTCTCACTATCAAAGTGGCTCCTTTTTTGATTGCCCCATTCCCTATTGGCAAGAATATCTATTGATATTCAGATAATACTAAGGTAAAATAATGATCTGGATTTACAATGGTTCACACTTGTAAATGGGAATTGAGGGAGGAAACCTGAACAACAAAGATTTAAAACCAATGGTGTTGGTTTTTTATAATCTGATAGGTGGGGAAGATCACTATGGAGGAACTATAGGCCTGTATCATATATAGTCTTATAAGCCTGTCTTTAGGATTTCTTTCTGAAAGGACATTCCATCCCTGAAGACATTATTAAATAAACTCTAAAAGCTAACTGGATCACTTCTTATTTCATCAAGAATTAGGTTGTTGAATAATGGGAGGTAATTAAATCATGATTTTCTCAGAAGAGATGAACGTAAAAAAGGCAATGTATTTCAATGCACTGACAGCAGTGTGCATTGCCCCTTTTTCCTGTTTCCTGTTTCCTTAATATGTGTAGTAATAGAGAGGTTTTGGAGAAAGTCAAGTAAATAGTTTTATGCATGGATTTCCAAACTTTTTTGTACTAAAATAAACTTTTCTCTCAATTCCATTTTCTGCAAACTTCTTGAAGTACCTTCATACATGAAAACATTTATGATAAATAAATTATGTTCTACAAGTCACTGCTGGGGCCAGCTTTGGGGCGCGATGGGTTGAGCTGCTGGCATCTCCTATGGCTGCTGGTTTGAGTACCAGCTGCTCCACTTCTGATCCAACTCCCTGCTTGTGAGCCTAGGAAGGCAGCTGAAGATGGCCCAAGGGCTTGGGCTCTCCCACCCACATGGGAGACTCAGATGGAGTTCCAGATTCCTGGCTTCAGCCTGGCCCAGCCCCAGACATTGCAGACATTCAGGGAGTGAACCAGCCAATAAATGATTCTCTCTCTCTCTCTCTCTCTCTCTGTCTCCCCCTCTCTCTGTAGCGCTGCATTTCAAACAAATTAATAAGTCTTTAAAAATAAATTAAATAAAATCACTGACTAGCCTAGTCTATCTACAAACAATGTCTAATCAATCTGCTGTTTTGCTTTTATCATATCTGTTAAAGAAATTCTCACATGAAGCCTTTGACATAAATTTGTTCACCAAATTCTAGTGAGTATCCCAAAGCAAAACAATTAGGGTATTATGATAAGGAAGCTTATTTTACCCAGGAAGAAGACAACTCTTACAACTGTGTAGTCCTCTGTTCGCAGAACCCTTTGATATCTACAGTCTCACTTAACAACCCCCCAACTTGGTATCACAGGGAGGCACCTCATTCACATTTATAGAAAAAGAAAGTGAACTGAAGAAGTCTTGCTTACTAACACAAAGGTGCATACTTGAGTATAAGGCTATGTTTTATCCAACTTTCTGGCTAATTGCTCAGAGATCTCATAGACATAGTAAGAATCAAAAACATAAATATACCTTCAAAAGGCTTAAAGTTCCTAGACAACAAACCTCTAGAGAGTAGTAATGTGCTGTAGGGGTACAGCAATTCCTTTTTTTTTTTTAAAGAAAAACAATTTTCTTCATGAAATATTTATCATACTCTCAGCTTTGCTTGATAAAAACCTCTGTATTTGCCTCTAGCATAAGTTTTAACAGGAAAGTTCTGTAAACATACATAACATAGTCACACTATTTTGAGGATGAGTAAGAAAATTACACGACTGTATATTCCTGGTCTACTTACCTGAGTTAGTCATAACCGATTACTAATGCAAACGTTAAGCACAACTTAATACCAGGTCTGACATCTGCCATAACGTCTGTATTGTAAATAGGGGGCTTGTCTGTTTGTAAAGATTTAATGTGACATCTCATATTTTCCCATTTCCTTTAGAGGATGAGGAGACTGGCCAACTTCCATTTGCAAGCATCTTCATGTTAACAAATATTGGTGACCATTGGGGTGTTAAGAGCTTTTAATCCAGACTATCGCCAAATCCCATTTAGCCAAAACAGAAAAATGAGCACTGCTCTCTGGGACTGACAACAATAAACTCCATCTAATGAGTGTCTGCATATAGCAGGTACATGCAATTGTCAGCACACTTCATCTAATCCCCCCCCCAAGAAACAAGCTCTGTAAGTAGGTATTATGATCCCATTTTACAGATGAGAAATACAAGACTTAGAGAACACATGTAACTTGCCCAACAGTATGCATCTAACAAATGGTAGCATTGGCATTTAGCCATGGTCAGATAACTCAAAATTCTTGGACTGAAAGGCAATCATTTCAACAATTATCACAACAGCTTTAATAAGAAAGAGTTCCATTTAGCACGTTATTAAAGTGTCATGACTACAACCAGTGGCACTGAATTTCTCCGAAAATGTCTTTTACACACTTTGAAGCTACTCTCTCTTCTCAGCAAATAGTCTATTCTGTCATTATTTTGCTTACATGACAAGCCACAAAAGAATTTTCAAATATTGTGTTCAAAACTGTGTAACAGGAAGCAAGAAACATTTTTGGCACACATACTATACACAACATTGGCAGATAACACTAGACTGCATCTTGTAGTGAATCACACACATATTAAAGGGGATTACTGAGTTGAAAAATAGGCATAACTCTTTTTTCAAATCATGGTGGACCAATCAAGTGGCTGCATGAAATCTGTAGTGATTTACTGTAAGCAAGACAACACACGCCCAGTGCACAGAACCATCAGATGCAGTTTCAAAGTTAAAATAACCCCAAAGCACATATCTACAGAAGACAGGAACAGAGCACACAGTTCAGCAGAATGAACAGCCAGAAGTCTTGCCACCCAAAGACTTTTTTCAGATCTAGAAAAGAAACTGGCCATGGGCTTTCGACTCCCACTGAACTGTAGGCTCAACATGGTGACTGGCAGGGGTTTCCCCCCATGACAGGGACATGTAGGTGCAACAGCTCCACCCGTAGACAGTGGCCCTGCACCTGTCCTGTCCTTCCAAAAGCTCTGGGCGACCTGTCTCCTGCACATCCCTGGAGATGAGCTCCAGTTACCTGGCCTGGCCTTGAGCTCCCGGTTGAGGGGGATATGGAGGCCTCGCACAGAATGACTGCAGCTGGGTTTGAGTTGCAGATCCTGGAGTCAACACTGAACCCCAAATCCATGTGAAAAAGGTAAAAGAAAAGATTGGGATGGATGAGTTGGGCTCAAATAGCATTGTGAAGATTAGCTGATATAGTTCCATAAGACTTGACATAGTAGGGTCATGAAAATCCTCCCTCCCTTCTTTCCTTCATCTCCCGTGCCTCCTTTCTTCCCATCCTCCATCTCTACCACTATATCCAGGACTCTCCTCCCACTCCCGGGTGGTAGGCCCTGGACATTTCCCAGAAGGCACTTCTCTGTCCCTTGAAGCTCACACTCCTCAACCTCCTCATTTGGCGCCACATCCATATTTGCAGTTTACCCTAAGAAGAGGTCCTCAACAGAGCCGTGAGACGTGATGAGCCTCCTGCAAGGCTCTTTTGCACAGCCCTAGGGTCATCGCGAGCCGGCTCAGCCAGGCTTCTTCCACCGCCGGCGAATTAAACGATGCACTAAATTGGGTGAAGGCTGCCTTTAGGTGAAGATGAAAAGGACGCTGGCTGCTCTGGGAGAGATTTCCTCCAGGGTGCTTTCGGCTGCCCTTCTCCGAGCCACATTAAACAGCACAGGTGTTGAGGACTTCATGTTGATAGTCCCCTGAGCCAGCCCCGCAGCCCTGTGTCACCTGCGACAGAGACAGAGGGAAGCCAAGGTTGTGCAAGAAGACATGCTTTAGTTTTCCTTTTAATTTTTTTTTCTTTCTCATTCCTCCTTTGGAAGGAAACGAAACAGAAGCACAAAGAAGACACCGCTTGTTTCACCAATATTTCAAGCCCGGGCCTCTAGGTAAGTTTCTGGAGGGTACCAGTGACCTTTGATTGTAGTCCCAGTTAGGGTAAGTTTTTGCTAAAATGAGTTAGGCATTTGCCTGTGTCTGCCATGGTCACGAAACAGAGACAATCAGCCATTTACTGTACACATCAGTGGAGCCCAAGGGAAGGCTGTTAGAAGATGTGGGACTGGGTCTCTCCAAAGGGTCAAAGGGCAGATAATTTCACAACAAAGGGCAGAGAGATTTGGACCTCAAGGCTATGGGAGAAAACCTGCTATCTGATCAGAGTGCAAATTGCTCGAAGATTTGGCTGTCAATCACTGCGGAATGAGTAGACCATTATACTTTACTGTCTGCTGTTTCCATAGACTACACAGAGGAGTTTGTGTGTTTTTATCACTTTCTTTAGACTTTATGCTATTAAAAAATGAATACAGTGTATATCTACTTTGATCGTAAGAATTTCAAACACAACGACTACCAACACAATGCTTTTTAACAATAATCTTTAAAAAGTCTTCCTGGACTGTGTAAAGGAGAAGTAATCTTTTGAACATCTAGATACAGAATACAGGAATTAGCCATAGAGTTACAGATACTTCCCATTTAACTGGTAGAAAAGGGTTTACACATACATCCAGCCAACCTCCTACCTCACAAAGCTATTGTAAAAAATTAAAAGTAACAAACTCCAGAGAGTGTCTAGCGTGCAATAACCACTGAGCAACAGGCATGCATGCACACTTGAGTGCTCACACACACTCCATTTCTATCTTTGCCCACAGCACCTTACTCAGCCCACACCCCACAATCTACAGACATGAAGCACAGCCAGCCAAGTGGCTACCGCAGGAACCCAGCAGTGGGTTAAAATAAATGACAGAAGAATGGTCAAAGAAGAGGTGGGACAGAGTGAGAGAGAGAAAAGAAGAAATCATTTTTAAGGTGAGCTTCATTGACTGGGAAAAGGCTCTGGGATATACTCGAAATGAGGACTGGGAAAGGCCACCAGGCGTGGGAACAGTGCTGGCTGAGAGGCAGGTGGCGAGCATTGAGGCTGCAGGACACAGCGTCTGCCGAATGCTGCCCTCGCTCACAGCCCATCTCCCAGTCCCATTCTGTGCACACAGGGGCTGCAGGTGACAAGAAGGCACATCAGAACCCTGAGGGCGTGGACGGCAGCAATAGAAGCAAGGTCTCCTCTTTGTTTGCCCTGGCATGGCACAGTGCTGTCTGCCTTGCACACTGTGCAGTTCCCCATCTTCTTCTTCAGAAACGACTCACGAATGCTATATTATTTTACCCTATGCAAAAATTGCTTTTCATAAACCCACAAGAGAAAAAAAAGTGCTTGGAACCACAATATAAATACGCCACATCTGTTTTTAATAAGTAAAGAAGTATACAATAAAACCTTTACTTTGGAGGAATATCCAGAGTTTTATCCTGAAGAAAAAAAAGTGTATCCATCTGGTCCCTAGAGAGCTGGTTTTTGCATTAAGAGGTATTTGTCAGTTGGGTGATTGGAGAGTAGGAGTGGGGAAAAGGGGAAGTTGTTAGATTCAACACTTATCGTTAAGAGGAGTTAGTTTCTAAAAATGTAGCATCCAGAAACTGGTGAGTAATCCTTCTCCGTAGTGCAATATTATGTCACCAGATCTGCTGAGGCAATGCACAATAAAATTAATCCTCCACTCTGCAAATGCTGGTACGATGGCAATCACAGATGTGCTGAAACAGAACTGCCGGTGCCAGGCAGAGGTCATGAGCCGCAGGCCTGGGTAGTGCTCGAATTTCCGGTGCACACTTCACGCCACGCCTGCACTGTCTGGAGACTGGAGGAGGTGAGTGAAGACTCAATGGACAGACTTCCAACTCTATTTCCTCTCTCTCCCCAGAGCGGCTCTTGTACATCTTTATACCTTATTTTAAAACTTTCAGCCAACCTGGCTTGCAACACTCGAATTAGGAAGATGGTATGAAGTGGGGAGAGGAGCAGGGGAAGTGAAGTAGGAAGGAAGAGGAGTTGACATTTGGGAGCACGTGAACCACGTGAGGGTCTCCAGGCTTAAACCTCCCACCAGCCTTCAGAGCCTCGTTCTCGACTTAAGGGAACTGCTCTGTAAACGCAACTACCAAGTGACCAGGCTTTATCTGGACCCTAACTGTGTAAATCCCACAGCTTTCCATTATATCATGCTGCTGTCTTCATTGTATGTCTATATTTAAATTCTTCTCATTCTTATCATTAAGCATAGTCTCTGTCGGTTCCACATGAAGGGAATCCACGCTCAGCAGTTTCCTAACTGTCTATGGCAAACTGAGGCCAGAGTCACCCTTCACGCGTGAGTGTGGTCCATCATGCTGCTTGTGAGCTTATTTTCAGAACCTGGTCACACCCCCCGGAGTTAACGCCGAGGTCCTGCAAACTCCAGAAAGGCGATTCCGAAAGATCAAGCTTTGCTCATAGGACCCCTTCCTGACTAGGGAAAGAAGTATCTTTTGAATGGTATATGACCATATGTCAAGAAAAATCGGATGACTGTAATCAAGAAGCCAAAATACAAGCTATGCTGGAATGGTAGATGCAGAAGGCTGCAAATCCCTTGTCCATTGTTTGAATGTTTATTATCTGTCCCTGTTCACCAAGAATGGAAGCTCCCCGAGGGTGAGGCATCATCTGTCTTGTTCCTCTGTGAGCCAAACAGGTACCACAGAGACGGTACAGAAGGGGCTCAAGTGTCTTTTATATGAGTGGACCAGACAAGATCCACACGTGGCCTGGAAGTTCCCTCGTGAGGATCTAAATGAACAGAGCTTGGTGCTCACCCAGGGACCCGGAGACGCCCCCATCAGCTGGCTGTCAGAACTGAAGCCTAGCAGGCCCAACAGCGGCAAGGGGAAAAGTGCCCGGCTTTAGCGTAGGCTCTGTCACCGAAGCAGCTCTCCCCAGTCCTTAGCTCCTGGACGCACCACCAGTCCCCTCTGTCAGCTGAGCTTCAGTCATTCTCATGTCACTGAAAGTCACCAGACATCGACTATGGTGAAGAGCTTCAGGAGTCGTGGCCACTGCAGTATAGCACTGAACCTCCTTTCCATATACTTATGACTGTTTCAGATTTTTTTTTAAAAGACTGATTTATTTATTTGAAAGTCAGTTACACGGAGAGAGGAGACAGACGGAGAGAGAGAGAGAGAGAGAGAGAGAGAGAGAGAGAGGTCTTCCATCTGCTGGTTCACTCCCCAGATGGCCACAATGGCGAGAGCTTCACCGATCTGAAGCCAGGAGCCAGGAGCTTCTTCCGGGTCTCCCACGAGGGTGCAGGGGCCCAAGGACTTGGGTCATCTTCTACTGCTTTCCCAGGCCATAGCAGAGAGCTGGATTGGAAGAGGAGCAGCCGGGACTAGAACCGGCACCCATATGGGATGGCGGAACTTCAGGCTAAGGCGTTAACCCACTGCGCCACAGCACCGGTCCCTCAGACTTGAATTTCATTGGAAAGCCATAGAGGAACTCTCTCTTAATTATGAGTAAAATTATGTGTAAAATGGAAAATCAGGAACCAGAGATTTCTCCCATCTCTTTTTTTTTTTTAACTTTTATTTAGTAGATGTAAATTTCCAAAGTACAGTTTGTGGATTACAATGGCTTCCCCCCAACACAACTCCCCCCCCCACAACCCTCCCATCTCCCGCTCCCTCTCCCCTTCCATTCACATCAAGATTCATTTTCAATTATCTTTATATACAGAAGATCAATTTAGTGTATATTAAGTAAAGATTTCATCAGTTTGCCCCCACACAGAACACAGAGTGCCAAATACTGTTTGAGCACTAGTCATATCATTAATTCACATTAAACTACACATTAAGGACAGAGATCCTACATGGGGAGTAATTGCACAGTGACTCCTGTTGTTGACTTAACAAATTGGCACTCTTGTTTAAGGCAACAGCAATCTTCCCAGGCTCTAGTCATGAGTTGCCAAGGCCATGGAAGCCCCCTGAGCTCGCCATCTTTGATCTTATTTCCACAAGGCCATAGTCAAAGTGGAAGTTCTCTCCTCCCTTCAGAGAAAGGTACCTCCTTCTTTGATGCCCTGTTCTTTCCACTGGGATCTCACTCACAGAGATCTTTCATTTAGGTTATTTTTTTTTCCAGAGTGTCTTGGATTTCCATGCCTAAAATACTCTCATGGGCTCTTCAGCCAGATCCCAATGCCTTAAGAGCTGATTCTGAGGCCAGAGTGCTATTTAGGACATCTGCCATCCTATGAGTCTGCTGTGTATCCCGCTTCCCATGTTGGATGGTTCTCTCCCTTTTTTATTCTATCAGTTAGTACTAGCAGACATTAGTCTTGTTTATGTGATCCCTTTAACTCTTAGACCTATCATTATGGTCTATTGTGACCTAAAATTGATCACTTGGACTAGTGAGGTGGCATTGGTACATGCAACCCCATCTCTATTCTACCAAGCCTTTGCCCCTTGCATACGTCATTTTTGTGTTTTTCTCATCACGCTTCTCTGAAGCACTCAGTTCAGGAAGATCATCTATCTAGCTTCCTGTTATATCCCTAACCCCCAGTTCAGTGCCCAGCACACAGCTATAGCTCAATAAAGAATTGCTGTGCTTAATGAATAAATACATCTGTAAGTACTTCGTTGTGGTTTTCCTTTAAATACATTTCAATTACATGTTGCTGATTGTTGAATGCTAATTCTGTGCCAGACAAAGCACTGTTGGAAACCCGGAGAAAATGTGAGCTTAATGTTCTTGTGAATTCATGTGAGGGTGCTTCAGAAAAGCTATGGAAAACGAAATTAAAAGGTAAGTGTAGGGGAAGGCGTTAGGCCTGGTGGTTAAGACACCAGTTGGGAAGGCTGCATCCCACGTCAGAGTACAAGGGTTCAATCCCCAGCTCTGGCTCCTGGATGTAGCTTCCTGCTAATGCAGACTCGGTGGGTTCCTGCCACCCACATGTGAGACCTGGCTTGAGTTCCCGGCTCCCAGCTTTGATCCTAGTCATCAACCCCCAGCCATTGCTGGCATTTGGAAGAAAAGCAATGGATCGGAGTTCTCTTTCTCTTATCTTTCTCTCTAATATACATGGGTTTGTTTGTTTTTTGCTTTTTGTTTGTTTGTTTGAAAAGAGGTTTGAAATCCACACATAGTTTTTTCATAATACACACTTACCACATGGACTTTCTGAAATATTCTCATATTTTTTTTTCTCAAAAACTCACTGTGAGATCTACAGTGAAAAAGTCATAGTAAGAGAAAATAGGTTGTCCAGTGAAGTCACTTCACATGCTGAGCCTTCCTGCCACTGCCGTTTGGTTAAGTGGCCTTTTGGGGGCAGGACCACACGATGACATTCTTGGCCCCAGGCATGCTTACCATCATTCCTTCCTCCAAAAAGTAATCAAAAGCTATAGTTTCTGACTACATTGGTATAAAGAGGAATGTAGGCCAGGCTGCATTCATTAGCATGCATTCACCAGTATCACATTCATTTTTGCCTTGTTGTAAACATAATTCATAGTAAGGCATCAACAGGATCATGACTCTGCTAGGCACTGTGCCTACTGTGCCCAAGGAATAAGGCAGCCCAGTTTTGGGGGTCACTTGGCAGGGCTGTTTTTCTACCAGAACAATTCTCCTCCTCCCTCCTTTCCTTGGGAGATGAGGTTTCAGAGTGAGGACTTGATGGAGCTTTCTGGTTGGCTTCCTTCCCTCTCGCCTTCTTGACTGGCCTAAGAGACCACAGAGGGACCAGCCACACCTGCATCCCACCCCTCGAATCCTGCTGACTCTCACCTTCTCTGTTGCTAAGCTCTGGGACAATTATGCCTCCCCATCAGGGCAAAGCCCTCCTCTTGTTTATGTAAAGACCCCAATTAAGCCAGAAATAGAATTTAGCACTGCAAACATTGTTTAAAAAATGTTAAGACATTCAGGCCAGTGCTCCTGTTCATTATTCTCTGCTGAAACCTAATATTAGTAACAGCATGTACCGAGGACCTGGACCACGAAGGGATAATGAAGCACTTGTACTGGAAAATCTGTGAGCACCTAGCCACTTTATTCGGCAGGCACCCGTGGGGCCAGGAGTTTGCTCCGTCTTACACAGCACTCTCAGCGATCGTTTTGCAGAATAAAAGTAGAAATCACTTCTTTCCGAGGGATTTCCTGCAGGGGAAAAGATAACAGAACATTCAGCTACCCACCCATTCTCCGCCCGCTCTGCTTCCCTGGACACAGGGTTCCTTGGGAGTGTTCTGGCTCGAACCATCAGCATTGGGTTTTCCCAGGGCATTTCATCCCAGCTGTGTTTTAACGCGTGTAACTTCAATTACTTCTTCGTCTGGGTACTCCACCACAGGATTAAAAGCTCCTTAAGGACAAAGAAAGAATTGTGTCTCTATACAATCTGTGGACAATGGGAGAGAGCCATTGGGAATGTATCTCAGAGCAAATCCCATACACATAGGTTAAAATCCTATCTCGTGGACCACCACATAAGAGCTGCGAGAGCATGGGGCCAGCATGGGTGCAGCGGGTTAAACTGCCACCCACGATGCCCACATCCCATATCAGCACTTGGGTACGAGTCCTGGCTGCTCCACTTCCAATCCAGCTCCCTGTTAATAGCGTGGGAAGTCAGTGATGGCTGGCCCAATGCATGGACCCCTGCACCCACAAGGGAAACTCGGATGGAATTTCTGGCTCCTGGCTTGAACTTGGCCCAGCCCTGAGCGTTGCTGCCATTTGGAGAGTGAATCAGTGAATGGAAGACGTTCTCTCTCTCTCTCCCTCTCTCTCTCTCCCTCTCTCTCTCTCTCTCTCCCTCCCCCCCCCCCATGCCACTTTCCCTTCGAATAAATGAAATAAACCTTTAAAAGAGAAAAAAAAGCATAGTCCTGGGCATAACTTCTCTGACCCTCAGTTTGTCCTTCTGAGAACGGGAGCTAGGTAAGGCTTTGGATAGACGTGGTGACACACCCAGTGCAGTGTGCCATACAGTGAGCACTATATAAACCCTGGCTGTGACCATTACCCTCAGCTCCCCATCACCTTCTTTGTATCGGTACCATACAGCATGAGAATTATGTTTGTTGAATGAATCATGGAGTGCATTTTCCATGCAACCCTTTCACCCACAAAAAAGAGCAATTTGGTTGGGTTTGGTTTTTGACAAAATTGGTTTTCACCTGAGTTACCCACTTCTTTAACGCAGCACCCTTACTTTCCAAAGGTATCTTTGAATACCTGACAAAAAATGTAATGAGGATGTTTTCCAAGGGATGTTTCCACTTCTGATCGTGTTTACTCCAAGAGAATTCGGAATAAATTCTCTACCAGAAATGACCACAGCTCTGATGGCAGCAACCAAGAGAAGTGCAAACCTGAACATGAAATCAGATTCATGGACAGAGGTGTTGAGCTTGCGGCTCTGTATGTGTTCCTACAACTTGAAGGATTATTTGGTTTATTTCTTGCAGGGCAGCTCACTCACCTGTCCCCTAAGACCAGGTTTTCTGTTACTTCCTGCACGGGTTTAAAAAAAAATGCTTTTCTACATCTGCAGAAAACAAGTAGTTGTTGTCATCACCATACTTGCCCGGTGAAACGTTAGCAAGGTGCTAGAATTACACATTCCACTCCTTTCAGAGGAGCCCAACTCCGTTTTTGGTGAGGTGCATGCAAAGTATCTGCTAAATATGGCTTTTGAGTTTTGTGGACTTGGACATTAAATTATTTTTTAATAAAATACATCCCAAAACACTTTTCAAAAACAAAATAAGGTTAGAAAAAAAAAAGGAAAGATTAGAATTCTCACTGCTGCCGAAAACCAATTCAAAGGGAGAGGTCTGAGTTTGTTTTGTTTTGTTTTGTTTTTAAGCTATTACATAACTAAGTGTGGTGTGTAGTACAGGAAATAATTTTGCTCACGCACCTGCACAGAAAAACCCACATCAACGAGTTCGCTTTGGCCGTCAATCTGTGGGACCAAAAGCTAAGCCTGAAAGCAAAGGTGAAATCAAATACGAAAATTGCAGCGCAGTCGCGGAGGAGTCAGCTATCCCGAGGCCCCTGCTGAAACCCCATCGTTAGGGTAGAGTTTCAGACGCATTTTGATGTTTTGGTCACCTGACCCAAGCACTGGAGCCCAATTGGCCTCCAGATTCACAGGCTAAGTAATGATGTAACCAGAGTGTGTGGGAACCAGGAGGATGAGACAGATACAATTTTTCCCAGTCATTTATTAGACTTGGCTACTAATTCTGCTTGTTCCTCCATTTGACTGCTGGTGATCAGGAAATGTGAACTACTTAAAGGACATAATGAGTTTATCTGGGGCAGAACTGAGTCACACTCATGTAAAAATGTAACAGCAAATATTCATTTGCAAAATTCAATGGCATATGTTTGAATTTCATAGTAGCAAAGAGAAAATTATAAAATTTGATTATTTACATTTGAATCATACAGCAGATTTATTTTAAGGTATCTATATTTTGTCTTTGTGTTCTTTTCTTTTTTAACTAAGCATCACCATGTCACTCACAGTATCATTCTTAGGTTGCCTTAAAGAAATCCACCAAATTTAATGTGTTGGTTTAGCCATGATTTTTCTAATTCTTTTCTTAATCTTACAGAGTTTTCGACCATACGGAATAGATGTTTGTAGTCATGTAATTTGTCACTATGGTAACTTTTGACCTTTAAAATGCTGACACTATATCAGAGACAACCAAGAAATTATCCCTGTTTGACAAGAATAAGCAGAACCAGCTTGGCAAACTTCAAATATAACCAAACACAGCCAAGCAAGGAGACCTGGCACAGAAAGCATTCGTAGTTCCACCAACGTGACTTCATGTCAGGAGAACGAGAGTATATTTGGGTTCTGTGGCAAAAACTGGAGATAGATCAAATGCAGATTGCAAATTTTCCAGGGAATTTTTTTTACCCTCAAAATTTCCTCTATCCCCCCTACCTTCACCAAAGAAATCATTTAAGTAATTTCTAACACCCAAACGACGTTATCGCTCTGAAGTGTTGGCATGAGTCCAAGCAAAGTTTCCTGACCTTACCACCAAACCTCCGGAAGACAGGCTTGCTGTTGGACATCACA
This sequence comes from Sylvilagus floridanus, assembly GCA_949820135.1. NCBI lineage: Eukaryota > Metazoa > Chordata > Mammalia > Lagomorpha > Leporidae > Sylvilagus > Sylvilagus floridanus. Next base: position 93,740,564 of record OX463244.1, on the reverse strand, counting down.
ACAGACAGCAACACTCATCAACGAATTCACAACAGACAGAAATGTAATAGGTCTCCAAACTGAACAGAAAGAGTAGACTTGATAGTAAAACTCTGTGCATGGTTTTTTAAATTAATGGATGCTATGTGTCAGCAGCATTCATACTCACAGAAGGTATCTCACATTCTCGAAATACTTAATCTAATTTGCCAACATAGAAAAACATAGAAACATAGAAAAAAATCTGTAAAAATCCTCTATTACTCTGCTTATGTTGGTGTATGGCATGCTCAACACATACGGAAGAGATATGGTATCTGACGTCTGCTTAAACCTGTTGGGGACTCTATCAAACATTAATGGGGACTGGTGTTAGAAGTGGTGTAAGCATAGCCAACAGTTTGCTGAAAGTGCATACTCACATTTCCATATGTTATGCAGTAGGCAGAGTCATCTAAGAAGTGAGATAGTCAGGGAGACAGTGTTCAGGTAGTGAGTATCTGGCTGATGAGAAGTAAACACACCCTGGCTGTATTTCCTTCATAATACCAGTATATCCACACCTACCTAACCCTGGTCCTTAAACATCTCCTCAAGAGAAAAGTCAAGTTCAAGATACACAACTCCACCCTGAAAAGCTTCTAAAACACAGATAAAAATGATTTACTACTTCCAGGTGCACTGTGATTCTTGGCAGAAAAAGTTAATTCCAGGTGTGTAATCTCCTAAAGAAATCTGTTGTCAAAGCTGGATAAAACCATCACATTAGAAAAATAGAAGTTCACCTATGAACAAAGTACAAGGTACAGCTAGGGAAACTCTCTGCTCCATGCAGAAATTACAGCATAAAAGTGAAACTCCCTTTTGCTTATGTAAACATTGCTGGGCTTTTGGGCATCATTTCAAAAGGTAGAGCTGAACGTGCACAAACATATAGAAAAATGACAACACTCTTGGTGGGAGGTTTGGGGTGGATCTCTAATGCCAAGCCAGACTCTAGCACACAGACAAAGGAAGAAAGAAGATGCATTTTATAGCTTACAGATTTTTTTTTTCCTCTTCTTCTTCTTCTTCTTTTTTTTTTTTTTTTAAGCCACCGGACCAACCAAATAACTTAATCAACAACAACAAAACAGAGATGTGCCACACAGTGGAGACTGTTAACAGTTTGAGTAACAAGGGGGCCCTGGCAGGAGTGGGAATGCGGGCAGAAGGGGTGGGAGAAGAGATTCCACATTATGGAATATTTAAACTTCGTAATTCAATGCACATTCATTAATTGGCTTCTTTTTCAGAGGCACTTATTTATGACAGGTTTATGAACAATATAGCGTGTCCAGAGCACTGAAGTTCTCCCATGGCTTGTTTTGATTTCCATATGTTCAGACGAAATGAGCATCACATTGCAGAGGAGGGCTAGCCGTTCTTGAAGTGTTTGCCAGGGCTACATCCCTCGGGAGTTGTTACCACCAGATTAATATCCTGTGGGTCACTTCATTTAAAAAACCACATTATAGGGGCATTATGTGATTAGATGTACTGCTTTTACAAGCCAGTCGGGGTGTGTACTGTGCATCTGGTTCCGAAGGACTGCTGAGGCAAACTTATGGAGACCTCCAAGCTGGAGTCTCTGAGAGGCCAATGATGGTGCAGACACATGGCCAAGAAGAGAAAAATGTGTCTTCTGCCTGCCATCAGAAATTGCCTTGAAGACAGGATCTCAGAGGAACAACTCGCTTAGGCAGAACCAGACCTGACCAGCGGCAGGAACTGGCTGCTTCAGAGACTGAGAGGGTGCTATCTTAGCCTGCTTGTCACCAAATCCTCACAGGCAACACAGAACGGTGTCATTTCCATGCTACGCCGTGAAACCAAGGTTTACCAACTGGACTGTGCTTTATCTGCAAATTAAAAATGCACTCCTTGGTCTCCATGTTTAGCATTTTCAAATCTGAGTTTTGGGCAGAGCACCCCAAACCACCAGAAGCACGGTTTGAGTAAACAAGAGGAATTCACCATTGGCTCCAAGGGATACCTTGGACCAGGAGGCCCAGAAGTGGCTACAGGCAACACAGAAGCATCATATTCTTGTGGCCCCCTGTTGATTTATCTGTAAGGCCGCAATTCACTTAGGTTTTCCCCAGGCCTCAAGTAGTCATCAGGAGGGAAAAAGGGATGGAAGACACCCAGGCAGCACATGGTGACCCGGGGGCAGTGGGGCTGGGATTCTATGCATGAGGTAGACTGTGGGTATCTCTGATTATATCTGCAATCAAAAAAAGAATGTTGTTTTCTTTCATTAGAAAAAAATAATTTACAATAGTCACTTACCTTTTTCACTGTCCCACATCCTCACAAATACTGCAGACTAAAATGCTCACTTTAAACATAAAATCATTCAGTTCGGCCCAGCAAACTGTCAATGGGCAAGTTCTTGGAAAAGTTTTGCCATCAGCAGTCAATGATACTGATCAATTGTGAGCTACGTTTCACCTCCTAGAAGATAAAGACCATTATTAGGGGGCTGAACTCCAGGGGATGAACCAGCCAGCAGAAACTGTGCCTTTGGGTTTGTTTCTTGACCGACTCCCTGCAAATATCACCAGGTGTTTATTCCCCAGGGGAAGGGAAGGTCTGAGAGGAGAGAGGCTTCTCCAAGTCATTCTCCTGAAGTCCTGCTCATGGACGTCAGCGGTGGGTCACAGGTCCTCCATCCAACCACGACTCCCCTGGTTTGCCCATTATGTTATTTTTCAATCCCATACAACATGGATAATGTGGAGGTGGGAAAGGGAGGAGTGAAAAGATGATGCCTATTCTTTGTGTCTTCTTTTGCCACTTGAAACATAGCTAAAGCATCAGGATTCCCAATCTCAAGATGACGAGTGAATTCTTTGCTCTATTCATTTTGACTAGGTACTAATACTTCCCCGGAGCTGAATACCTACTTACTGAAACACTTTTCAAGATCTTGCATCTGGATCATTAAACTTCGAACTGATGGAGACCCCCAAAGCCCAAAGTGTGCTGGCATTGGATACTGCTCCAAACTGTGCCACCATGATGGGTCATGGAGTCATTCTGTGTCTATTTCCTTATCTGCAAACCATGGCATCATCTCACCTGTCAAATGCACAGAGGTGTTGAGAGGAATTAACTGAGTTCATGACCAAGAATATGCTCTCAAAAACATGAAGCACATCGGGATGGTGGTGATTATGACAATGATGCGAATGGCACAGAGAGAGAATACAAGTGTAAATTCTGTGCACTTAGCATTTGCCATTGGGGGGATTTGATACTTTTGGTCACCAGAATTGGGGTAACAATAAAAATTCATGAGCACAGGGATGATGCTCAAATAGAATGTGTTTTAAATACACAACGTACACTTTTTAAAAGAAAATTCATGATATGTCCGTTTCCAAAGTTACTGGCACTTTCAGAAGGTCACAGAGATTCGAACACAACGTGCTGAACATTTTGCAAGCTTCTGGAAGTTGCTCTCCCTGGTTTGCTCACATAAGTGCCCTCCCTTTGTGGTGCTAGGAGAGGCCTGGTCTCAGTCATCCTTTGACCGTTAGCCTGTCTGCGATCAGGTACGGCCCTGGCCATGTTCTGTAGCTTCTGTCAAAGGTGAAATCAGTATTCACCTCATTATCATCACACTGGACGATAGGATGGAAAAGAGGAAGGGTGTGTCAAATTTGCATTGAAAACTACAATTCTGTCCTAAAAGAAGTATTTCCGGGGCGGCCGAGGTAAGGATTTGATTTTGCAATAGCAGTTGGCACTCTGAAAGCTTCCTCTTCCTAGAAAACTTTATCAGCACGTGACTTTGTCCACAGCACCCGCCTGGCCACCTCTAAGGCCAAGGCAAAGCATATTGATCTTTCTGCAAGCTTCCATACCTTTCTTTTAAGTTGCCCAGCTGGAGAGCTGCTATTCAAGTTAGAAACCAGGAAGGTGGCTGAAGTCGCCAGCACAGCAGTAATTAATCATACATTCATGGACAAAAGCACTAAGCCAAAATCAGACACGGGGGGCATCCTGTGGGGGCTTCTCTCAGAAGAACTGCAATCATTAGTACCCTATCTTGGCACCCAGACACAAAAATATGGCTATGGGAAAAGAAGCAATGCAGCCCCTAATGACCAATGGATTCTCATTGTCCCTGTCTTCAGATAGGTAAACTGAGATCCACAGTGTGCAGATCACCCTGCAAGTGGAGCTAGGAAGTCTGTGTCTTATTCTCTTGCCCTCCTTCAATATTCAGGGCTGGGGTTTTCAATGTTCTTTTCTCCTTTTCCCCATTACATGCCTTATCTATAGTGGGCATTTCCATTTCTGCCCACAGTGTGTACGAATCTATGCTCCAAACATCAGGGCCTTGCCAAGGTTTGGCAATTATCCTAACTCCCCCTGCTGGTGGGTTGAACTAAAACCCAAAGCCACAACTCACTTGAACACAGACACTGTTTTAAAAAGTATTTTTCAAGTTAATTCACACCATGAAAGAGTAGGTCGGGAGAATCAGGAAAACTTTTTAAAGAGGACAAATTTGCTTTGAGAATGTCACTCACTCTGATGTAAATAAAGTGCAGGTTTGCTGTTATTTTTAAAAGGAGTCTTTGGGATTAGATGCATGAAATGAAAAAACAGGGAGGATGGCGTACTTTTCCCCTCGTTCTCTTTTTGTTCCCACAGCTCCTTCTCATTTTTGTGGCTTGCGATATTTCCCTTTGTCGCTAAGCTCTAAACTTCTACTTAATAAGTACCAATAAAGATTGCATGTTATCCTTAAACAGGGGTAGCATTCCCCACCTGCTAATTGCTTTATTTGTACTTACTGTTTCCGCCCTCTCATCAACAGGGGCTTTAGTATAAAGGGCAATGAAGTAGAACGGGATGAGGCGAACAGGAGCCAGCCCAGTGAATGCTTCTCTAATTACACAGTAGCCTGGAGTAGCTCTTCTCAAATCAAATTATGAGCCTGGATTACCTACAACTCTCAGGGCCCGGGCCCGGCTGTCATTGTCTGCAGGTTGCAAGCAGCCCTCTCTCCCCTTGCCATTATTCGTCACAGAGATTATCGAAGCTCCACTCCCAACACAGTATTCCCAAAGCGGTGAGACGCCGTGGCGAATGCCAGTTTCTTAAATGGCTGGCCTGACCCTGTGTGTTTTATCATTTATTGAGGAAATTGGAAAAGAAAAGGAAAAGAAATCAATTTTTTTCCACATTGATAACTACCTCCCTCATTTGCATATCAAAGTTTATCCCCAGCTGAGTTTATGCACGATTCTTTGGCAAATATTTATGCCTTGTCAGTGTCCCAGCCAGCCATCAGGCGACTGGAACAAGAGTCAATAGGCCTCAGCAATGTCTGGATCCTTGTTTGAACACCTGACTATCCTTTCGGAAATGCACACGGCCCTGGAAATGACACAGTAAGAAGAGATCCAGCCTCGGGGTCAGGCCATCTGGAACAGGGGCTCAAATCTGACTCTGACTAGCTGTGTGGTCCTGTAGCACTCGTTTGACTTCTCATTTTCTCCACCTGAAAGCCAAGGAGATTGAACTGGATAATTGCTAAGGTCCCTTCAAGCTCTGTGGTTCCCTATATTCATCATACTATCTGGATGATATCCATGAGAGGCTAAATGCATACTTGACTGCAGTAGCCAGAGCAAAGCAAGGTAGCAATTTACTTCTGGAGAGTTTTAATATTTATGAAAGCAAGACTTGGTGTGTTCAACATCAAGTCAAAAAAGGAACAAAATGTGGTAAGGCTTAGCTGGTTGATGGCTCGTGTTCGGGTCTTGCCTCTGCCTAGTTCGGCACAGTGTTGGGTCAGTCTACCAAACTTCAAATCTTTGAATATTGAAATGACAGCTCACACAGAAAAATGCTAATTGACATATTCTTATATGCAAGATTCAAGTACATTACACTCTATTTTCTTGAGGAAAAATGAATATTGGTATGAATAATTATAATATATATAGTCTGTCCCAGAGCAGTCCTGAAGAATTTCCAGTTGGTTTACATATATGCATTTAACGTGGGCATAGTGTTGGAGTAGATAGGTAAGATTATAATAATTACAAAGTGAAGAGACTTTTTCAGATATGGTCATTATATAGATGTGTTCTTATATCACATGCCAATTGGTTAAAATGACTCTTAGATATCAAAAAGATAATGAGATTTTTATTTCCATGACCAGTATTTTAATATATAGTCATACCAAGCTGAACTTATAATACTAGTTGCATTTCTATTTTTTTAAAAAAACCATACATTTCTCATTCTTTAGCCTGCTTTTAAACCACTCATTAGCTGAAATGTTACAAAATAAACTGAGTTTTAAATTGTTTCCACTTGAGAACTAAAAGACATTGTTAATTATGTAAATTTAATTTATTTTTCCATATTACTTCCCTAATTTAAAAATTATAAACATAAGTGCTAGCACCTTGCAAGTATAACTGTATTTACTTAAAATGCAGGCTACATCCACAGACTAAACCACCACCCAACAAGTAAGTATCAACAAGCCCACCCTTATCACATGAAATGACCTTGGCCGCAAGGTGAACATGGTTCTTGTTGGCAGCTGCTGTTATCCTCTGTGTGGTTAACTGAAATGGTGGGCAAAAGAGCTCCTCCTGGCAATGTGTTAGATAGAGGACGAGTGCACAAATTATATACAGACAGGATAACAGGAACTTGACTTCTGGTTGTTCAGGTCAAACCCGACGTCCTTATCCCAGAATTCTCCTGAAAGATTTACAGAACTTTGAAACCTACTTAGCAAACTTGGCAAGTTACAAAAACATTAAGTTAAGCCCATTTGGGACTTGCTTTGAACCCATGGTCTTTCCTCGACTAGCAGTTGAAGTTAAGCAGGGAAGCTAAATCTTACTGGAAATTAACTATATAGCATTTGTAATTTCCTATTTACAACTCCCTGTCCTTTCTATCTTATTTATTTGCCTTTAACAATTATCTGACTTGTCAGTCTCATACACGAATACACACACACACACACACGTATGTATATATACATAGATTGCTTGCGTGCAACTATATGGAAATATAATACGTACTGTATACATATATAATTATACATAACTTGGAATTCACATACATACATACACACGCACCCAGATAGCATGAAAAAGAAAGTACTGCTTGGGTTTCTGCCCGTTAAGATTTTAAAAACTAAGACATGCTTCTTGTACCTCTATTTCTAATCAACTTATTCTCAACACTTTCTCCTAAGTAAGCCTATAAAATCCTCTTGCATGGTATAATGATCAGGCACTCAGTGTCTGTAGCCTGACTGTCTCTCTCTGGTTTGCAGTCCTTGTCTCTTTTCTTATCTGCATGACCTTAGCAATTTGCTTATCTCCCTGAGCCTCAGTTTCCTCATCAATAAAATGGAGCTAAGAATAGCATTTACTTCATGGGACTGTTGGGTGATTCAATGAGTTTATATGTATAACAAGCTTAGAATGATATCTACCACATAAGAAATATTAGAGGATTAGCATTTTACTTATTATTTAGTTAACACTACAAAAGTATGTCTATAATGAAATAATTTTCATTTAGAATTTTCTAAATACACAGTCTTCCCTAGGTTGTAGACAAAAAGCTTCTAGATATCCACAGCTCTACTGGAATAACAAATAATGGTTGTAATCCAAGATTGTGTAGGATCACACGTCCCCTCAGCCATTGTAACTCATGTGACAGATAAATTTGGGGCAGGGAGTAATGGATTAGAAATGTTGATTTCACCTAACTTTGGACCAATATTTACCTAAAAGGAAAAGATGCCCAAATTATGTGAGACAGCATGCAGCCCTGACATAGCAGTGTCATAAAACCCTCTCCTTGTCACTGGATGACTGGATGTAGGATTTCAGTCCAGTTACTTTACCGTTTAGGTCTCAGTGTTTGAAATATGTGAATAGCAGCTCCCTGCTAATTTAGACCATGGTAGGCAGCAGGTGGTGGCTCAAGAAGTTGAGTTCCTACCATCTACATGGGAGACCTACGTTGCATTTTCTTGTCCTGGCTCCAGCCCTGGCCCAGCCCTGGCTATTTTGGAGAGAACCAGCAAATGGAAGTTGGATCTCTCTCTCTCTCTCTCTCTCTCTCTCTCTCTCTCTCTGTCTCTGTCTCTCTCTCTGTGTCTCTCTCTCTTCTTTCTCATTTTCTCTCTCTTTTTCCTCTATCTCTCTCCCTCTCTGCCTCAAGTGAACTATTTTTAATTAAAAAAAGAAATATATGAATATTATTTTGAAGATTATAAGGACTTATTAGCTATTGCATAGAGTTCTTAGCACAATAATTGCCAAGGGTTTGATAATCAATAAAGATTAATATAAAATCTCATATTTCATCTTCTCCTTACATTCACTATTGCCCACTAAAATAGAAAAGTTCTGTTAATGTTTTTTTCTGAAAGTACTTACATCAAGAAAAAAAATCTCAACTCAATTAGGGAGAGATACTGTCCAATAAAATGTTCTTTTATGGTGGAAATTTGCTATATCTATGTTGTCCAATGCTGTTATCACCAGCTACCTACAGTTATGTGTACACCCATACACACTAAGTGAGGCAAATTTGTCTTAAGGAGTTGGATATTTCATTTTAATTAAAACAGTATTAATGGCCAATGGGTATTGAACAGCACATCACGGAGGATTTTGCAGTCACACCTGATCTGAATGCTCAACTATGCCGCTTATCACCTTAGGACATTAATCTCTCAGAGCTTCAGTTTCTTAATACGTAAAACAGAAAAAGTCATATTTATTGTCTAGGAAAAAATACGGGCATGTATAAAGAAAATGATGTTGCACAATTTGTGTATATCATTTTTCCCATCTCTCTATCCTCCTTGGAATTGGTCTTATTTGGGGAGAATGGCTCTTAGAGAGACAGACACAAAGCCTAGAGCACTTGTGAGCTCTTGTTGGATTTCAAAACTAAAAACACAAGCCCCTCAATGTTCTCACTTGTTCCACTGTAAGTTTCAGTCTTGAGTGGCAACGTGATGTTCTTTTTTGACTGAGACCCCTCAAAATGACTGAGCATCTCTCAAACAGCACAAAACTAAGAGCATGCTCAGGCCACTCGCACACCCATTGAGCAGGACGTGGTCGTGGAGAGCCCATCTGCACATGCACCCTAGTCCAAGCAGCCTCTTTCTGGCTTCCTTGTCAGAAAAGCAATCGCTGAGAGCCAATGTTCTAATCATCTTCTGACCCAGCGTCAATATCATCGTCAAAGAATTTGAACTCAAATAGTTGGGGCCTCCTAGCTAGAATTCCTTTTATTACAAAGTCCTTACAATTGCCTTTCTTAAAAGTGGTACAAGAAATTTCCATGTATCTTGGAAATAGTAGATCAGCCTCTTTCAATATCTTCAAAGATGTGATCAAAGAATCCAGGAGACAGAACCTCAGGACAAATCGAAGCAGAAAACCACACTGCCAGGTTTATTGTGAAGAACTCTGGGGGTGCATATTGAAGTAATAGCACTCCTAAAATTCAGACTTGACTTCAGAAAGACAGGATGGGGTCCCAGACACTTTGACAACAGACTGGGCCTTTTTCTGCAGTTATCTTCAGGTAAGAAAATCTTTTACCATCAAACTTCCTTGGGTCTTTAAAGACTTTAGACAAGCTGCCTCCTTACTGGGTCATGGGCAAAAAGGCTCTCTGGATATCCACTGCTCTATCAGAATAATTTACAATGATTATAATCCTAAAATGTGCAGGATTGCAAATCTACTCAACCGTTATAACTCATGTGCCAGATAAATTGGGGGTGGGGGAGTTATGGATTAGAGATATTGAGTTCATCTAACTTTGGACCAATATTTACCTAAAAGGAAAAGAATTGCAAAAAAGATGCCCAAATTATGCGAGACAGCATGGCACACTGACATAGCAGTGGCTTGATGTCACAAAACCCTCTCCTTGTCACTGGATGACTGGATGTAGGATTTGGGTCCAGTTACTTTACTGTCTAGGTCTCAGCGTTTGAAATGTGTGAATAATACTATTTTATTTTGAGGGTTATAAAGACTCATCAGATGCTGTGTAGAGTTCTTAGCACAATAAATGCCATGGGTTGATAGTCAATAAAGATTTATTTTCTTCACTCCTTAGATATTTTTAAATGATATCTAAAGTAATACCACTATTATCTCAGTCTTTCTAAAAGTATTAGTTCAATTTTTTACCCAGATTTTAAAAATGGATCAATTTTGTATTAGGTCAGATATAAAGGCTGGTTAACTTCAATTAACAAGTAAGAAGTAAGCTGGCAAAGCCACAGCCTCCCACACTGGCATCCCATGTGGGGACCAGTTGAAGTCCTGACTGTTCCACTTCTTGATCCAGCTCCCTGCTAATGGCCTGGGGAAAGCAGCAGAAGATGGCCCTAGAGTTTGGGTCCCTGCTGCCCATGTGGGAGACCCAGAAGAAGCTCCTGGCTTCAGCCTGGCCCAGTGCTGGCTGTTGCAGTCATCTGGGGAGTGAACCAACAGACAGAAGATCGATCTCTTTCTCAGTCTCTGTCTCTCCCTCTCTTTGTAACTCTGACTTTAAAAATAAACAAATGAATCTTTTTAAAACATAGACAAGATTTATCAATCCTAGGCATTAAATAAAGCTCATGTTATAAGAATTTTATGTTTGACTGACACATGAATTAGGGAAACAAAACATCCATATCATAGGCCTTGGGTCCTGTTTGCCCGGATTAATACAGTGTTTTCTTCATTGAAATCCAGGCTTTTTTGTGGTTCCCAAAGAGATCTGCTTCAGTGGGGTTTTCTAGTCATCAACCCTCTTCTCCATGACCTTGCTGCACTACATATAAGAAATAACACCCTTTGAATAGTATGGTAATCTCTTCCAGGTCACAATCACACCCAAGGAAGGGCTCACTTCCTGGGTCCCCTTCTCATACCTTGACTGGCTCTTTTCATGCCAACTTGACCAGCATCTTACTCTCCACAAAACAAACCCCTGAGTTCACCTCAGTGTTTTAGATGAAATTAAGATTGTGAAGGATTTTTCAGACCTGTTCCAACTCTGTGAGGATGATTTTAAGGCTACGAAAACCAACCGTCCAAGCCATCACTTGGTCTGCCCCACCTCGTAGACATCCCGTCCATCTTAGCGAGCACCAGCATGGAAGCACACACCCTTTTCTTGTCTCCTCCACTTGCCTCCACGAGACTACACCCGGAAGAGAAAGGAAACTTCTTTAGTTTCTCGACTTAAAGCTGGAATCTATAAAAATTCTTCCTGATCTTCAGTTCCTTCACGTGAAGAGTGTGCAAACCAACGCTGAGCATGTAATTAGCACACCATACATACCGGTTAATTGACTGACAGTGTTGATATTATTCATTCTTTTCACTTCACACACTTTCTCTGTGTTTTACCTGTTGTGCCTCCCTCCATTGTTGTTTTCTCAGAAACTACAGCTACAAAGCTGTTTCTCTGACTCAGTGCGCATAAAGGGCTGGAGAGAGACGCTTAAACAGGCTTTTCAATTGATCGATTAATACAACGATTGATGGATGGATGGAGGAGAGGGTGAACGCATTACGGCATTCCGCATTTGCTGTTCCAACAGGCTGAATTGACCAAAGGGGTCCCGCTCTGCCTCGGCCCCTGGAACAAAGTGCCAGAGGTAGGTGAGTGGGAGGGGTCAGAAGCAGCCAACCCCGCTGCACACAATGGAGGAGGGCCGCTGGCGGGGACGCGGTTCCTTCCTCAGCCACTTCTTCAGCTAATTGCTGCAAAACATCTTTTGAGGCAAGGTGGTTATTTTCTATTATTTCTTGGTCGTTTCTCGGGGTAACTTGTACTTTCTAAGTTAAAAAAGGAAAGAAACAAACAGTCATCAAGCCTAACACTTCTTTTCTTTTAACCCCACACTTCCTTATCTTAGAGTCTCATTAAATGCCACTGATTTTTCTGCTTTTGCTAATGAATGCACTCATTTCCTAGGCCATTCCATGTTCAGTTTATAGATGGGCTTTGTTTTGGAAACCTAAAAAAGGAAAAAAGAGATAAGCAAGATACTGAAATCTTTAAATTCCCAGATTTAATTTAGAATGCCTGTTAATTTCAAGACCGAGTTAAGAAACTTGAGATTGCAAAAGTTAAAATTCATGTTTCTTTTGGCCAGTTTTGACCAAATAGGGAGTGGACAAGAGTGGACACAGGAAAGCAAGATACGGATCTCAGGGTTTTCACTAGTTTTCTGGCTGGAATTACAGAACCACTTCTGTGTCCATGTTGGTTACTCTCAAGCAACATGCAAGAGGGATGAGTCCCCTGGGGAGGTAAGGTCCCTATGGGTACTCCCAGGACCCTAACCAAAACCCTGTTACTCTCTGCTACTCAAAGAAATATGAACTAGAATGTGGTCAAATGTATTGCTTAATTGTTCATTCATTTCTTCCACATACATGTTAAGTGTCTACAATGTGCAGGTATGGGTCTAGCTTTGCAGAAACACAAGTGAGAAGACCCACAAAAAAACCTCTGCTTTCATGAAACTTATGTTCACATAGCGTGGCCTTTGTTTAACTAATAGACAATTAGTCGAACACAGTGCACCTGCATTCCTTTTCTCTGGCTCATTGGAACTGCTCTCTGCTGTGGGGAAAGAAGAGACAGCAGCCAGATCTAAGCTAACAGAAGAAGAAAACTCAGTCCTCAACATCTTCTCAAAGTAACTGGCCAGGGTGGGAGGTACCTGTGTGCTTCCTTCATAGTGGGACAATGATCGAATATGGTTCCAGAGTTACCCTAGAAATGTACATTAACTGTTGCTAATGGAGACTCATAACTCTGAGGCTGTCATAATACACTGTGGTAGAAGAGTTCTTCACAATAAATTAAGCTTTGTTTATTCTTTTAAAAAGCAGTTTATAGGCTATTAAATGCAGTATATTACAATTCTAGTTTTTTTTAAAAGAGCACCTGTACTGTACCCAGAAAAAAATAGCTAGAATATATAGCAACATGTTGGCCATGGATAGTTCTGGAAATGCCTGGGGTATTATACAGGGGTGAATGCATGTGAACACATGTATGTAGATAGTTTTCAATGTTTTCTAAATTTTCTGCAGCAAAAATGTAATAAGTTTTCTAATCATGAGAAGAAATTGTCCCCCTATCCACACACAAAAGATATACATCAAAATGACTGCAGCAGGAGAGGAGGGTTCCACCAAGAGAGGACCAAGACTCCCATCTAGAGAGCCTCCTTTTGTACTAGAGGAGGTGACATTGTTTGGTCTTGTTTACACTTGGAAGAAAAGCCCTGAAGATTTTCTTGTCTAATTTATCCGGGCCCTACTAACCAGTAGCAACCTAATAACCACAATATTTTAAACTCTGCTCTCAGGTTCAATGTATGGGTAGTATTTCATCACCTACAAATAGTTGCTAATTTTTACAGCAGCATTTGTACTACTCAAGGCAATTAAATATTATCACGCATAAGACCGTCTACAAGTACGTGTGTGTATGTGTGTGTGTGTGTGTAATTCAGCCAAAGTGCTATCTTAACCTGAGACATTGTGTTGAAAATAAAGTATGAGTTAAAACAAAAACAATGACATGGCATCCTTCCTTTCATTTTACTCTGTTTCTGATTCAACTGAATCCCTCTCCCTCCCTTTGGAGACAGTACAAGCCCACTCTCCAGTGGAGGGAAAATAAATGATTGTGTAAACTCATAGACAGAACCAGCCTGTCACAAACTGGCAGATACAGTTAATGGTTAATTATCTGCAAAGACTTCAGTCTTGTCACTTTTCAGTTTTCTGGTCAGCATATAAAATAGGAACCAACTCTAATTAGTAAAATCAATGTTCTGGTCTTTATTGAGCTGACTGCATAGAAAACTTGTTTTTGATTTGTTGGTTTGTTTTAAGAGTTAGCATAATTCCCTTAGTCAGATATGAGAGCTAACAGCACTGGCACACTTAACCAGCTTTCTAGCAAGGAAAAGTTTTGAAAGATTGCTATTATTTTTGAAAGCACGGCTCTAGGTACACTGAGTTTCTGCTCCCATTCAGTGATCCGTGCTAAATGACAAAAAGAGAACTTGCACTTCCAAGATAGAAAGTTGTATGTGAGAGTGAGAATGAGATTTGTTTCACTCGTGTGAACTATCTCAGGATAATAAAAGAATCTGAATGAGAAGAGGATGTGTATAGTTGGTCAAAATTATAGATGTACATGAAGATGGTTTAAAGGAACCACAGATTCCCTTTAGAGAAAATAAATCTCCCGACAAAAGGAGGTTTGAGTGCATCTCCCTGGCCCTCGCTCCTTTACCTTTGAGCTTTTGGGGGTCCACAACAGCTACCGTTAATTAATGGAAGACCCACTGGACCCCAGGCAAGGGCTTGGGTCCCAGGCCCGGGTCTCCTCCTGCGTCTCTCCTGGGAGTAACGAGCGAGCGCGCTTCATTACTGGCAGCTGAGGGTAAGGGTCAGTGGGAATGGATTTGCAGGGCCCTCATTGAGCCATCACTCCATGCTGAGAGGAGCTGGCCGTACTCTCGGACACCTGGTCATTAACATTGCTAATTAGCAGCCATTAATCAGGGCGCTCGCTTTTTTTTGTTGTTGTTGCATGTCACCGGCTCAGAGCAACCAAGTGAATAAGAAGATTGTTTCATTACCTCCACAAGAGGTGGAATGAAAGCAGTTCCCATCAGCTCGAGATGAGATGGATTAAGGGAAAGGTTAGACAACAGTTTGAGATGAGCTGGGGGTGGGCAGGGGAGGGGGCCGGGAGACCTGAGCTGTGTGCTCAGGGAAAATCAGTCACCTATAATTAATGAAATCTTCTGCAACCTAATTCTAATCACCGTGTGAGCCGTCCTCCACTACCACGTTTTTGTATTTTAAGAGTGCTTTTTTTTCTGTTAGTACAGGGAATTATCTTTAAGTTATGTTTAATTCTGTTGGATATTCAGTGGGTGTTAAGTGTGATCGTTTCTGTCTTCTCATTTTAAATTCATTTTTTCCATCCAAAGGATTATGAAATCATTTAAAGTTTCAAGTTTTAAGGCACTTTTAGGATATCTTCATTATTTTATCCAAATGGTTGCATTCCAGCCAACAGCCAAAGGGCAATCCTCCAAAAACATAACGCTACAGGTTTTAGAATGGGAATAATAAAAATAAGTGGTTTATTCTTCCTCCTCCCTGCACCTAAAAGACAAGCAAGAATAAAAAGATTCTATTTGTATAAAATGATACTGAGGACAACAACCTGTCATTAAAAAGGACTAAACAGTGTGTGTGTGTGTGTGTGTGTGTGTGTGCGCGTGTGTGTGAATAAGCTGGGTTTTCCTTGTTAGTTCAAACTCAGTGTGTTGACCATACCCTTGGGGAACATTTTCTCTTCCAGGATGGGGGAGCCTTATGTTTGTGTGGCACTTGATCTTGTGCTCAGTTTCTGGGAAACTGACATCTTGGTACTAGTTTTCACCTACCAGAGTTGCTATAACTATCATCCTTTATTTATCTAAAAAAAAAAAAAAAAAGATTGTGAGAACAGTTATTTAATTAGCAGCTAGTTAACCGCTATGAACTCATTCTGTTGGTTTATTAAAATGTGTTCACCCAAGAACTGCGCAACAGTTCTCCACTTACGTGGGAAGCGCTCATCACTGCAGAAGCAGTGAGCACTCCACCCAGCTTTCTGCTCTGTTTCTGCTCACTTCTCTGTGGGGCTTTACAAAATATGGTTTGCAGTGACACTAAGTGACTAGCAAGCAGACATTGCCTAAGTGTCTAGCAGTGATGTGGTCTCCCTGGGACATATGCAACAAATATACATTTGCACATACAATACGTACCCCTGCACTTTCAAAGCAAAATGACTCTCTTCATGTGCCCTACATTTCAGAACAATAAAAGGCTAAACCTGTTTTTTATGTACTAATTTGCTCTGTTTACAAAGAACTATGAAGTTGTTGGGGAAGGAAGCAAGATTGTAAAATGAATCTGGAGCATTTCAATTGGGTTGGAAGTCTGTAATATGATTTCTAGGACTTCATGGGAAAGTTGAATGCTCAAGGGGAAATTACACAAAGAACAGCTGAGAAAAAGTTGCATTCTGGCACAGAATCATGCAAATGGGGCACATTCTTCAGTTTTCTCATGACGGGTTGCCTCTGAAACCACTGAGCCAAGCTGTAGCAATGCTAATGAGGGAGATGCATCAATGAACAGTGTCATCCCAGAGGCTTCGAAAGGGGACAGAGCCGAGCGGGGGACAAGAGGGAGTTGGAGGATAAGGAAGAAAGAAAGGAAGAAGAGAGGGAAGGAAGGAGGCTGAGGAATGGGGAAGAGGGGGACAAAAAGAGAGAGGGAGGGGGTAAAGAGAGAGAGGGAGAGAAGGAGAGAGGAAGGGAGGAGTAAGAGAGAGGGAGGGAGGAGAAAGAGAGAGGGAGGGAGGAGAAAGAGAGAGGGAGGGAGAAGAAAGAGAGCAATTGAATTTTTAATTAGGGTTAGGCCATTAAAAACAAAACCAACTTAGCAGGTAGGGACAGAAGGTCCAACATGAACAAGCTTGTGGTTATATCCCTTTAAGATTTCAGGGACTCCAAGAAACAAAACAGGATGGTAGAGAGAAAACTTTTAAAACTGTGTGCCTGTCGAGCTAAAAATGAAATTAAAGTTGGCAGCTACAATGCTTCTACCCAGAGAAGAGCCTGTGGTTTCTTTCTGGAGGACCCCGACAAAGTGGAGAAGCATCCATGCCAGCAAAGGAGCCGTCCTTCTGCAGTCTAAACTTCTTTGTGGTTGCACATTTCTCATTTGAATATTTTTCGCACACATTTATAGCTCATTTACCAGAAATAAAAAGACAGTTTGCTTGTCATTATAATTGTGCTTTGAAAGATTTTTTCAAATCTTGAAGTACGCACACACAGATCACTTTTA
This sequence comes from Sylvilagus floridanus, assembly GCA_949820135.1. Lineage (NCBI taxonomy): Eukaryota > Metazoa > Chordata > Mammalia > Lagomorpha > Leporidae > Sylvilagus > Sylvilagus floridanus. Next base: position 93,723,561 of record OX463244.1, on the reverse strand, counting down.
TGAAAAGAATATTTCTCAAGAGTAACAAATGATGACTTTCACAGAGATGTACAAGGAAATTTCTCTTTCTTGAGTTAGCAAAACTATTCAAGTACACATCACTTGCTTCCGTCCCCATCTAATAAATGCAAAATAGCTAATATTCTTTCCATTTTCCTTCTATTCTGGACTCTTAGTGCAGTAAGTTTCTGGTGGAAATCAAATCCATAGCTACTTATTGAATGCTTATATATAAAGTACTTAAAAGTATTCTTTAAAGAAACTTGTTAAAAAATATGTAACACTTCAGTTTCAGACCTTTTAAAGTGGCAATAAGTTTCCAAACATTTGAATTAACTCCCTTTATAAACCACAGGGAGCTCAGTGGTATTCATGGGAATTGTGTGATTTACTTCCAAAATGTTCCAGCAAAACTTAACTCAGTACTGGCTCAATTCAAAGTAGAGTTAAAATATATTCTTGTTTTCCTTTCAGTATCTTATTTTATGAGCATCTGGTTTCCAAAATGTAAGTAGCCAACTGCATCCACTGTTTAGCTACGTAAATAACTAAATGGGTGGGAGGAGACTCCAAAATTTTAAATCTTTAGTCGATGAGAAGTTTATGAGGAACTCTGCTCAACACACGGATACAGGTAGTACTAGGATGAGGTCCTTCCTTGTTATTATTTGTGCAATTTCAACCAGTAAGTGTTACAAGATTCAGATTTATAACTGAAAAAACAAATCCCTCCCTCACTCTATTGTGTATTACAGTTCATATGGTATAGTTTCCAAGACCACCCACAGTTCTGAGACTGCCTAATGGAAGATTGTATCAGCTGCTGCACCTAATGACAACTAGATGAGTTCAGAATGAAGTGTTAGCATTCCCAGTACTTGTGGGCATAAAACAGATTACTCACATCATTTCAAAGATAACCTTGGTAGCAAAATGCATTCATTCACGTAATACACTTCTAATCAAGTACATTATCTATTAAGATTAGCTTAAAAATTTAAATTTCTAAGATAAAGAATTAAAATCTATTGTATTAAAGGATCCGTTAACATGTATTTAGACAATTTTAAATTATATGTTAATGGAAACTGCAAGGCGTGTTTCTGGCATCTCGCAGTGTCATTTAACAGCATAATTATGAACAATGTTATTAATTGGTAGTTCCCTGTTGTCCATTACATATTTAAGAGGGCCCAGAGTGAGTGTCTCAAAAATACTTTCCCTCTGGAAAATCTGTAAAGGAGAAAAAGCACACTGGGCCCACAGGACACCTGCAACCGAGGCTGGAGCAGTCCTCTTCTCGCTCCCCTGCCTGCCTCCCCAAGGGGGCACCTTTCTTTGCAGTCTGCTGTTCGGATCAATTCTTTATGATTTACCCTCCAATACCGCCAGGTGCATTTTGATATAAAAATGATTTCAGTTACTAACTGTTGTATTTAAATGGATTGCTGAAGTCTTAGCATGAAACTGGTATTCCAGGAAGATGCAGTGTGTTCCTTCTACTGACAGGACAATAGTCCCTGCTTACCCTCTGGGATTTGTTCCCAAACCCTAAGAGGATGCCTGGGACCGCAAATACTACCAAACCCTGTAGATACTATATATTTTCCCATACAAGGGGACCTCAAAAAGCCTGTGGAAAAATGCAAGTGAAGGATGCATTTATTTTGGTACAAAAAAGTTTTTGAAATCATGCACCATTATATTCATTTCCATGGATTTTTTGAAGGCCTCTTGTACAAACACACCTAGGACAGAGTTTAGTTTATAAATCTTGGCACAGTAAGAGAGTAACCATAATAACACACAATGAAATAGAATAGTTATAATAGCAGATTGTAATAGGATGTATTTAAGGTTCATTGTTTATTCCTAGAGTCTTTCATTTAATGTTTTTGCACCTCAGTTGACCGTGGGTAACTGACACCACAAGAGTGAAACAGCAGATGAGGGGGGACCTCTGTGCCGTCATCCGGGGTGAGCGGAGTGGCAATCAGTGAGCTGTTCTCTTGTCAAAGGGACAGTGGTCTCAGGCCCTGCTGCAGACCCAAAGCGTGGTTTTGAGCCTAAGTCCTCACTGGTTTGGTCCCTGGCTTCCTCATGTGTTAAACAAGGGAGTGAGATGAAGTGTGTCCCCTTTGAACTCTTCACTGTCAGAATGCTCTAATAACTCTGGTAACCCACTTTATGTTTTCAGTGGAGATGAATGGCTACCAAAACGTTTGTGTAGAGGAACTCTGCGAATCTTTCCCAACATAAGGATTGTGAGAGTCCATGGCCTCCAAATGTGCCACTGTTTTGGCAAATTTAGTCTTCCAGAGGTTTCCGTATCAAAACTGGCGGGAAATGTCCTGCTTGTATTTCCATCCAGCCTCGCACATTCACCAAAAGCAAGTTCAATTTCAAGCAGGGTGTCAAAGGCCTTTGTTAATCAAATTTTTTCTTGGAGCATAATTTTAAAACAAAGATGTAGAAAGAAAACAAAAAAATTTTAACAAGTTAGGTCTGTATGGGTTTTTATTTTCTTCATTAAAATTGTCTAATTTCATACAGTGTTAACCTCCAGACTCAAACTAATACATTCTACTTCCTTAACTGCAGCATTTGAGTTTCTTTTTTTTTTTTTTTTTTTTGACAGGCAGAGTGGACAGTGAGAGAGAGAGAGACAGACAGAAAGGTCTTCCTTTTGCCGTTGGTTCACCCTCCAATGGCCGCCGCGGACAGCACGCTGCGGCCGGCGCACCGCGCTCCTCCGATGGCAGGAGCCAGGAGCCAGGTGCTTTTCCTGGTCTCCCCATGGGGTGCAGGGCCCAAGCACCTGGGCCATCCTCCACTGCACTCCCGGGCCACAGCAGAGGGCTAGCCTGGAAGAGGGGCAACCGGGACAGAATCCGGCGCCCCGACCGGGACTAGAACCCGGTGTGCCGGCGCCGCAAGGCGGAGGATTAGCCTGTTGAGCCACGGCGCCGGCCAGCATTTGAGTTTCAAGCAGGTTGTGGACTCAATCCTGGGTTGAAATCCTATCTCTACCATTTGGTTATGGTATTATTTATCCTTTCTCAGTCTCAGGACTCTCTTCTGTACAATTCAGATAACATCCCCAGAGTTTGGGGAGGATTAAATGAGATAGTACATGTCAAGAGCTGAGCACATGCTTGGCCAAGGTAGGTACCTCCATTAATGACATCTCTTATTACCACCACTGCCAGATGGTAGGAATCAGTGTTCCTCTTAACATTAAAAACTCTGGTTAAGGTAAGACAAGTGCATGAGGCATAGTGGACACACTACGATAGCAAAGTAACCCAGCATCCTTGTCCAAATATTATCCAACCTAGCTTCAAAAAATCTTTTGATGAAAAACTACAGGGCTTCCATACTTCTAACCCCACTCCTCTGCAGGCTGTCATCCCAATCTGCTATGGGTTCTCAGTCTGTATGGACGATCCTCTGTTGGGATGATGATGGTGACCTGCATGTCCAGAATCAGTCCCCAGGAACCATCACCAGGTCCCCGCCTGTCCCAGCGCACTGCACATAACCCATGTAACATGCACTCTCAGGCTGCACCTGGCCAGGTCCCTGATGGTGCTCCCCTACCCCTGCCCCATGGCAGTCACTGCACCCCAGAGCAGCCTTCCTTCCCAGATTGCAGGCTGACTCTCTGCTCTCCTTCCCTGCCCCCCGTCTCACTCAGTAGCAAGACTCAGCTCTTCCTAGGGCCCTACTTCTTCAACCTCAGCATCTTACCTCACCCTCCACCCACCAGCCAGCCTCCCGTCACACTAGACCACTTGATGTGTCCAAATCTCCCCATGCTCACCGTCCCCTCCAGTTCTCCAAGGAGTCCATTCTTTGGGGAATACTATTTATCACCCTCTGTGAACCTTCCCTTTCACGCATCTCCTAACTGCTGTTCGGCCTGAAGTTCTCAGCTTATGTGGAAAGCTATCCTAACCGCAAAAGATTTGGCCAGAGACCTGATCACAGAGTCTGTGAAGCCCCAGTCCTTACCCTTACCGGAGCTTTTTTTCTTTTTTTTTTTTTTTTTAAGATTTATTTTATTTATTTGAAAGAGTTACAGAGGGAGGTAGAGACAGAGAGAGAGGTCTTCCATCCGCTGGTTCACTCCCCAGATGGCTGCAACAGCTGGAGCTGTGCTGATCCGAAGCCAGGAGCCTGGAGCTTCTTCTGGGTCTCCCACATGGGTGCAGGGGCCCATGGACTTGGCATTTTCTACTGCTTTCCCAGGCCATAGCAGAGAGCTGGATCGGAAGAGGAGCAGCCGGGACTAGAACCAGCGCCCATATGGGATGCCGGCACTTCAGGAGAGGGCGTTAACCCACTGCGCCACAGTGCCAGCCCCCTAAATATGATTGCAACTGGCTATGTGTTTCTACCTCAGCCCCAGCACCGAGCTTTCCCTATGGGAAGTCCTCAGTAAATATTTGTTAAGTAGATTTTTTATGGCATCTACCAGAGTATTTCAGATAATGATAATATCATCTTCAGTCCCAACGTAAAGCAGCTGTGTTAATTACAGTCATTTTTAATCCATTCCATCAAATTTAGAAGTCGTCATTCAGCAGCCACCCACAGGAGACATGTGGACCTAGGGAAACACATGAGCACTCCCCATCCTGCCATACTGTCCTGGGCAACAAAACATGGATTTTCCAAAGAGGCCCTGGGAGCCCTGGTGCATTTCTGTTGAAGAAACCTTGTCTAGCTATTAATGCATCTCCCAGGCCATTCCTCTCTCCCAGAAGGCTGCAGAACCTGCAGGGGAGGCCAGGGTCACATAACCCAAGGAAGAGCTGGGAAGATTTACGTAATGAAGTCGCAGGTATCTGTGTGGAAGTGTTTGGGGGCAAACATCTCTTTAAAAGGTTCTGTTTATGATTAATAAAAACTACAAATTTACCAACCCATGTCCCTCTGCAGTGCTTGTGGTGGGGGGTGGGGGCGTGGAAGTGGGCATTTCCAGTCATTGTGTGTGGCTTATGCAAATTCAATGGAAGGTGTTCTTCTTAACACTCTCCTCCAGTCTTCTGATTTTACCCCATCGGGTAAAGTCACCAGCCAGACCCTGGCACCCATCACACGCTAGTGCAGCGCAAACTCCCCAGCTCTGATACCAAACGCTTCTGAGACACTGTCTCCGGACTTCTGATCTTTCGCTCCCTTTTCGCCTCCCACCCGCTTCATGTGCATCCTGGCATTGGGTTGTTTCTCACGTTTTCCCCTTGATATGCTTTAGAAATTCACTTGTTCATGCTCAACATTTGAGTAAGTCCATTCTAGATGTCAATCCTCCTGAAAGAGTTGTTGCTTTTGTTTCTCTTTTACTAGAAATATATGTTCCACACACACACACACACCCATATATATATATATATATATATATATATATATATATATCAAATGAGCCAACTTGAGAAAAACCATTCAAGAGCAAGTATCCACAGAGGACTTTGGCCACCTGAGCCCTGAGCAGTATAACAGGCTGAGGTTTCCCAGTGTAGGACACGTGCCACACGTGTGATATGCCACGCGTGACATGCCACAGGAGGACAGTGGCATACACTGCACAGCGTGTTCATCGTCATTGGACAACAAAGGGAGAAACTTCTTTTCAGTTCTTTTTCAAGCCTTCTGACTACAGTATAAGATTTCAGTGCTAGTCTATTTTTTTTTAAGATTTAAGATTTATATATATTTATTTGAAAGTCCGAGTTAGAGAGAGAGAGAGAGAGGTCTTGCATCTGCCAGTTCACTCCCCCCAGATGTCCACAACAGCCAGTGCTGGGCCTGGCCAAAGTCAGGAGCCTGGAGCTTCATCTGGGTCTCCCATGGGGGTGGCAGGGGCTCAAGCACTTGGGCCATCCTCTGCTGCTTTCCCTGCTACCAGCAGGCATCTGGATCAGAAGTGGAGCAGCCGGGACTCGAAATGGCACCCATATGGGAAGCCGGCACTGCAGACTGCAGCTTTCCCCACTACAGCACAGCACCGGTCCCTTCAGTGCTGATCTTAACACCTTTCCTACACTTTAAAGCATCTCTAGCACAAAATGATTGTTTTCACTTGTTTATGTTTGGTAGTTACTTTCTCTTTATGGCAAGTGCCATTTGTTTACTATTTACAGTAGTGATATTTTTGTAGCAATGTGCTGCTCCCTTTGCAGGTCAACTGAATGGAAAAGGTAAGGCCACACATATAAAATACTATTAAGGCAATAGTACAGGTACAAGTGGTAGGGGACTGCGGTAAACATTATGACAATGACCACAGATAGCTGAATTTTGGCAAAAAATCTTAAAAATCAGCCAAAGTTGTAGATCAAAGTTAGAAATTAGACATAGGGGTCAGTTTACATATTTTCTGACCCTGAAAATACCAGATTTTCTTTAAATCACCAATAAAAGTACTTTCATTCATTCTCTAAGCATTCTTAATGGCATTAAGAAAAAAAAATAGGATCTCCCCATACTTTCATCCCTGTCCCATTCATCTTCAAAACCATGAAATGATTATTCCATAGACTACAGCACTCAGGAGTAAACCAAAGGGGGGAAAGAAAGGATCCTTTCGTCCCATAATTGCCAAAGAAGTAAGCAGGACCTTGAGAAAACAAGCTGGTGTTCAAGAAAATCATTTTCCTTGCCACCACCTAACCAGCAGCCCCTTTCTTAAGAAGAGGATGAGGCCGGCTGGATAATAAAAGGCCTATAGAAGCACATGAAAATTCCACATGTGCTATGCCCTGAGTGGCTTCAAGGGGGTAAGGGCTAGAGGGGCCCTGGGGACAGGGCTCCGAGCAAGACAAAAAAGAAAAAAAAATCTTGCTTCTGGAGCGGTAGTTCATCTTACACAAAAAACTAATTAACAGACCGGGTTCCTGTTTGCAGAAGGTCTTGTTATCGGTGGAAAACAACAACAACAATAATAAATGTAATAATAATAACAAGCCGAGCCCTAGCAGTCGGGATTTCTGCAATTACAGTGTGAATTGCATGAGAGGATTATATGAAGTGCTCTCGGCTTGGAGCGGGAAGCAAGTCGCTTGAGCTTGCGAGTCGCGAGCAGCTGCTTGGGGCCGTGCACCTGCCGGTCCCAAGGCTGTTTTCACCTCGAGAGGAAAACAGCCCCCTTCTCTTTTCCTTTCACAACCCTCAATCCAAAAACCACAGTCGGGGGGTGGGGGCAGGAAAAAAAAAGGAGGAGGAAAATGGACAGGAGAGAAAAGAAGAAAAAAATATAATAAAAACTAAGAAAGTTGGCGCACTGCAAGCAAGAGAGGCTTCCCCACTTAGGAAGGAAATCGTGGGGCTGGAGAGCCAAGGGCAGGGCAGGGGGGTGGGAGGAGGAGCGCGAAGTGGGAGGGGACGGCTTCATTTTAATGCAGCAACAGACAGAGTGCGATCTGACATTGGCAAAGTTTCAACGCGAATGGGGGGCGAGGGGGCGGGCGGAGAAGAAAGGACTCTTTTACTGTTTCATGCTTCTAAGTCTTGCCGAGGAGCATAAGCTCCGCTCGACATTCGGGGAATAGCAATGAGGCACACACAACAATCAACACACACTCAATCTGTTTGATGATTCAAACACATCATGCATCTGCACCCGCAAAATAGGACTTCAATTAAATAACCTTGCCCATCTGAACAGGAAAAGAAGGGAGATCAGGAGGGTTTTTAATTAGTAACTCGGAATACAAGTCGTTTTGTAAAAATTAGGTGTTTGCACTACACTGTATTCTAAAGCGAGCTGCAAGCGTGTGCTGGGAGAGAGCTCGGCCCGGGTCTCCCTAACATGTGCCTGGAGTTGGGTTTTCCTTCCTCGTGGAGGAGACTGTGGGAAGTTGCCGTCACCAGAGTTGGGAAGAGTCTCCAGCAGGCTTGATCATCCACATTCGTGCAAATTCGTGCAGATACACAGACCTTTTCCAGAACCACAGGCAAACTCTATATGGCTTATGAAAGTGAGACAAAACACACACCTAACACACGCACACACAAAAACAGAAGTAGACATCTTCTATCTACATCAGACCATGCACAAACCACAATGTCTTATTCCCAAGAATTTTTACTTACAGGGACTCCTGGTTCTACGATAGGAATACATGATTTCACTATACACATATTATTTGATCCTGGAGCAGATGATGTGTGTATCCACACTGGAGAATAACAGACTGTTGTATAAATGATGTGCATGATTGCCCCAGAAAAGGCCTTTTGTTGTAGCTAGAAAGATCCAGATTCACCTATTTCCAGACTAACCACCATGTATGTTTGGCCTGGTCTCTGCTTGCTTTGAAAAAAAAAATCAAAAGGAACTAATTCATATTAAAAGTGGGTAGCTGTTTGCTTCAGTCTCTATTTGCACTCAGAATCAGTTCTCTTTTTTATTGAAAATTTATTCTACCTAGCAACCGAAACAGAAATTAGGAGAAATGGGAACAAGATTTGGAAACTCCTTAGTCTATATTCCCTCCCGCCAAAAATGTTCCAAAAGTAACAGTTATCTGACAAAATGCAAATAAACTCTATTTGAAATATAAGTGGGTTTTTCTCAACCTCGATCTTTGTGGTTAATACAAAAAACACTTTAGCAAAACAAGAGAGTCAAATTTGCAAATTAACAAGACGTCAAAATCAACTAAATCACTCTTTACAGTCTGAAAATATAAATGAATCACAGAAAGAAAGGGAGGCAAGGAGCCAGTGCCATGGTGCAGTGGGTTAATCCTCCGCCTGCGGTGCCGGCATCCCATATGGGTGCCAGTTCTAGTCCTGGTGTTCCTCTTCCAATCCAGCTCTCTGCTGTGGTCTGGGAAAGCAGTGGAAGATGGCCCAAGTCCTTGGGCTCCTGCACTGGCGTGGGAGACTGGGAAGAAGCACCTGGCTCCTGGCTTCAGATAGGCGCAGCTCCATCTGTTGTGGCCACCTGAACCAACGGAAGGAAGACCTTTCTCTCTGTCTCTCCCTCTCACTGTCTGTAACTCTACCACTCAAATAAATACATAAAATGTTAAAAAGAAAAAGAAAGGGAGGTTAAAGTTAGAGTTCAAGAGCGGAGCAGGAGCATGAAGCTAAATTGCTCCACCACATTTCTTGGTGCAGGAAGTGGTTTGAGCAGTTGGAGAGGTTGCCCTTCGGTAGAGGTTATTCCTATCTATAGCTGTGCCACCCTGAACATCTGATCACAAGGCTAAGCAGGGTCAGACCTGGTTAGTACTTGGATGGGAGGTTATTCTTGTTAGAAACCATACGAATATAAGTCAATAACAGAGTTCAAAAGGAACCCAAACTAGGGACATTGGACATATTTATCACTCCCAGTGAAACTATGCCCATTGGAAAAGCCTATTTTTATAAGATATTTAGTAAAATATGAATCAAAAGTCTTGGGTAGACTATGAAATATAAAGTAGCTGGCTTTGTTCATCAGCGGAGTGGAATCACCAGCACTGGTGGTGCTTGGGAAAGAAGCGAAATGCACAGACTGTGTTCTCAACTCCCCTTGCTCAGGTTTGCCTCTGTGCATGGTGAAGCTCCTCACCCTGTGTGGAATGAGGCCAGATGCTGAGTGATGTCCCCACTAGGGGAAGTGAGGAGGAGCCCTTCAAACTGGGAGTGGTAACCCAAACCCTAACCCCAGTGCACTGTGATTTGGAGGAAATAATTTCTCTTTGGGCTTCGGTTTTGTTGATGAGGCAAGCCATTGAATCAGTAGATGGTCTCAAAGATGCCATCCGGTTCCAAAATTCTGTGATTCTGTGGATGGAACGAGGCAAGACCAGTGATACATTTCACACTGCCATGATTCAAATCCCCAAAAAGGTGACTTCCCAATAATTCACAGCTTCAGGGGAAGCTCTTCAAAAAAGCAAGGGGTACGTTTCTAGTCTATTTATTACCCTTTTCCCCAGCGTAGCACCTGCACCGTACAGTAAGACTCTGTCGACAGGAGTGCGTGTCCTATCGGGGTCCCCGTGGGAAAGAGAAAAACCTGTCGCCTCCTTACCTCCCACCCACCAGGCTTACCCCATACTTCAAGCGTCCTTTTTCCTTCAAGAAGACTTTGCAGGCCATTCCACATGAATCTTTGTCCTTCTCAAATTGATACCATAGACAGTCTAGCACTCATCTGGCATTAATTATGTCTTGTGACATCCCCGAATTTTATTTAACTTTTAAAGCAGTATTTCCTCCAGTGTAACATTAACACAATCGTGGTCAGAATCCAATACAGATGAGTTTAAAAAAAAAAAAAAGCTGAACAAATTTTATAGCAAAACATCTCAGGGCAACTAATTCATAAGCTCATGTGCATTGTGATACTCTAAGTGGTATGGAGAACACTCACTCGTCCCTAACTTATTCAAGGAAAAAAATAAAAACTAAGATAGAAGTCTTTAGCAGAGCATATTGTCTGCCCTCTGTAAGAGGGCTTCAGTGAAGAAGTATAATCCAAGATTCACTTATTTGATCACTCATGCCACACATATTTACTGAGGTCTGTCTGCCTTGCCAGCTATGCAAGGCACAGAGATATCCCAGAGGTCTTTCCCAAACCCATAGTTAAGTAGGGAAGATATAATGGCATCTAATCATAGCACACTGTGATCAGTGTAGTGACTGTAAGGTGTACAGGACCATGCAGATAGTCAGTGCAGAGGCGACCACGTGGTGGGAGAATGATCAGGAAGTTAGGAGAGGATTTCCCTGTAGGGTAGAGGTAAGGATGGCAGGGACCGATCACGTTTCTGACATTCGTATAATATTTGTAAAGTTTTTCTCATGTATTGTTTCAATACCTAATTTTTCATAGCCCCTTGAGCACTCCCAACATATTAAATATCTTGAACTCATTAGTGCTTTAATTGGTCTTTCCAAGTGGATTCCTTTCCTTTGAGTTTTCCCATAAATATTTGGTATCTGTGAAATGCTTCTATCCTAACCTCTGCCTTCAATGTTAGGTCATAGTGAAAAACAAAGTAAGTTTGGACCTTGCATATATGTCTTCTTTTCATATACATTTCTTTAAGGCAAATATTATTAAACAACATCTATTAGAATCTCAAGAGAAGAGTAAGTTTTATGAATTCGTTAGAATTAAGCATTGAAGGCACAAGCAGCTCCAATCACATGGAGGAATGTGTTCATAGTGAAGGGCTGATGTGGAATTCCTCAGCGGGCATCACAGGGGAGACACGGACCCTGGAAGGAGTCTGGCTTGGCAAGGACGAGGTAGCTTTGTGCAATGAAAACTCTGAGCGACATGACCACTGAAGGGAGGACCCAGGCTTCCCCGGTTGACTGGTGGATATGGCTACTCTTTCAGCCTACACCGTAAGAGTTTTCCCAGCACAGGTTTCAACCATAGATCATCCAAATCCATTTGATAATCACCTGTGGTTTGTTGGCATTCCAGAGTAGTTACTCTATTGCCAATTCTCCTGATGAGTCATCTATAGGGGCGGCACCTCTCTTTAAAATAAGGGTTCAAGACCGCCTGACTCTTTTTTGGTGCCATGTGAGAGTCAGGACCTAATAACCTACATTCTGTCTTCTATTAGAATGATTCATGAGAAAGAATAGAAGGTAGGATCTTTCCTTCCCAACTGGGTGCAGGGAAAAAATAAATCCTTTCTCCTCCCCCATTACCACACGGCTGGGTAAAGAAACTTTCTTTGGATTGTTAAAATCCAGGAGAGGCAGCTTGGTGGAGGAAGGACAGGGTGAGGGCAGACAGGCAGCATGGGCGTCTCTGAATATTGCAGACTGTCCATTCAGCGAGGAGAGTAGCAAAGCAGAAGTCTAACAGCCTGAGTCCCAACCCAGCTCTACCTCTTCCTAACACTGTGACTGTCCCACTCCGAAACCTCTTTTTCCTTGTCTTCAAATGGAATAAAATGCCCTGCTACAGTCGCCCACAGCGCGCCTACGAGGCTCAAATGAGTGGCAACAGGTAAACGCACTGTGCAAGGTCCACAGGGCAGAGAGCAGTACCTGAGGCCTCTCTTGATTATATTGATTGTGCGCTATTTGGGCAAGAACTTGGGGCCCCGGAGTCAGACCCACCTGAGTTTAAATCCCTACTCTGCCTCATGCCAGCTGTAGGGCCCCAGGGCCAGCTTCCCTCTCTAAGTTTCATGTGCACCTGAAAAACGAGAGCACTCACCCTCAGAGACTTGTGGGGATTTAATGAGCTCATCAGTGCAGCACCTGACAGCGTCTGGGAGCGAGGTTGCTCAGTGGATGTGTGCTCCTATCATTAGCAAACAGCCACCGTGGTACAGAGCAGCTCAGCTGCTCGGCCACAGTGCAGGAAAACGAGACTCATCAAGTGTGCTGGGTGACCTGCTCAGATCCAGAATTCCTATGCCACTTCCTCGCTGGATGCTCTCACAGCCTCCCACTGCCCAAGTTCACTGTCTCTCCCATACCACCTCTGCTTCAATATTCCGTTGCACTTAATGGCTCCTTTTGGTAATTTATTTACTTCCACGTGTCCACCACTAGATTGTAAGGAACTTGGTGTCAGGATTCTGTCCTATTCATCTCAGGGTTCCTCATGCATAAGACAGTGCCCACCTCACAGCAGGCTCCTAAAAAGGCTTATGAAACTGGATACATGGATATATAAACTCCTGCTGTACATTAGCCCTCAACTAAATAATGGAGAAATAAATACAGGTGGCACCATGCAGGGGAAAGTGTAATGTCCTTAGGGGCTAGGGCATTTTGTTTGTGTTGTAAAATTTATTTATTTATTTGAAAGACAGCAATGTAGAAATAGGGAGTCACAGAGACAGAGATAGCTTCCAATCACATGTTCACCCCCAAATGTACACAACATACAGATCTGGGCTAAGCCAAAGCCAGGAGCCAGGAGCCAATTCCATCCTGGTCTCCTATATGAGAAGTAGCACCCAAGCACCAGGGCCATCAACTGCTTCCTTCCTGGGTACACTGGCAAGAAGCTGGGTTGGAAGCAGAATAGTTAGGGACTTGAACCAGCACTCTATATGGATGCCAACAGGCAACAGAAGCAGCAGCTTAACCCACTGTGTCACAATGCCAGCCATCAAGGCCAGCCTTAACTCTGGCATTTCCTCCCACTCTTTCTGTTGTATGGATGTATATATATTTGGTGCCTCTGCTGTGTAGTTCAAGAAAGGATTTGTGGGCCGGTGTTGTGGCATAGTGGGTAAAGTCAAAGCCTGGGATGCTGGCATCCCATATGGACACTGGTTCATGTCCCAGCTGCTCTACTTCTGATCCAGCTCTCTACTAATGGCCTGGTAAAAGCAGCTCAAGTTTTTGGGCTCTTGCAACCCATATGGGAGACAGGGATGAAGCGCCTGGACCCTGGCTTCGGCTGGGCCCAGCCCTGGCCATTGCAGCCATCTGAGGAGTGAACCAGCAGACAGAGGACCTCTTTGTCTATGTCTCTCTCACTCTATAGTTCTGACCTTCAAATAAACCAATGCAAATCTTAAAAAGAAAGAGAACGTTTGTAACTCAGTTTATTTTGCTGACCCTTCAAAGTCAATGAAAATAAAATAAGACAGTGCCCAAAAAATTACAAAAAATTTTGTAACTCTGCCAACACCATCTCTCCAGAGAATGCATCCCTAATATAATATCACAAAATCCTGACCTCCACACCAAAGGGAACAAACATGAACTGTCTCATAAGCCAAGACTAAAGTAAGGACATGCACTAGATAAAGTGGAAGGCTTCCCACACAGCCTGGTTTCCAGAGACAAGTGCAAGAGCCTCCCCCCTCAATAATTTTCTCCCATAAATCTTAAACTCCCCCCACTTCCTACCTAGTCTGAGATTCATGCCATTTTAAGTTTATGTGTGTGTCTGTATTTGAGGTGGGGGTAGAGGCAGAGTGGACATGGCATCTTCAGAAAACCCTTGCAAAAATACCTGCTCTCTTTTCTTTGCCTTTTTATCATTAGCATATCAGCATCATCCATGGGAATGTGCCTTGTAAGTCATAAAAATTATTATTAACACAAAGTCATTCATCAGATCAGGTCTTTCGCCCTACAAAAGATAGCTTGGCCCTGAGGGAATGAGAAATTAGAAAGGACAAATAGATTTTAATCATGAGCCTCAGATTGCTGTGGGACTGGAGCCAGGTGGATCCCAGAGAAGATAGCCCAGGGAGAGGTGACTTGATTAGAGCCTGGATCCTGGGCAGCTGGCAATGAAACTGAATGATGGAAATCAGTGTCAACATTCAATCCTGTTAGCCCTTGAGTCTGCTCATTACTCTTATTGTTGTTGTTTTCAAGTAAGACTTACTGAGTATTGAGCACGTGTAACACTAAGACTAGCTGAGGTATCCACAGTGTAAATGGCCCTTGCCTTGAAGGGAACCAGTCCAACTACTGCTCAACCAGATGACTTTAATAGAAAGCAGCAACCACGACTCTTCCCCCCAAATTCAACTGATGGGTTGGGAAAGGGTGCCTGACCCATTTGGGCCAATCCAAATTCTACCTCCACCATTTTCTTTTTTCTTTTTTTAAGATGTTTTATTTACTTGAAAGGCAGAGTTATGGGCCGGGGTGAGGGGAGCTGCTGGAGGAGGGCAGAGAGACATCTTCCATCTTCTATCTGCTGGTTCACTCCCCAAATGAGCCAGGCTGAAGTTAGGAGCTGGAACTCCATCCAGGTCTCCCACTTGGTTGGCAGAGATTCAAATCACTCTGGCCATCTTCTACTGCTTTCCCAGGTGCATCAGCAGGGAGCTGGATCAGAAGTGGAGCAGCCAGAACTTGAACCAACACTCCTATAGGATCAAGTCAGTGACTTAACCCACTGTGCCCCAACGCTAGCCCCTACCTTCATGGTTCTCTAACTGGATCTCAGAGAGGATCGGCCCCTCTGTAATGGCAAAGAAAGTGAGAATGTGAATAGTGGAAGGCCACACTTCAAAAGAAGTACAAGGTGGGCTTAGGAAAATAAAGCTAAATGCAGGGATCTGGGAGTGGAACAGAGAATAAAGATGAAGACGGTTCTGGTGACTGTCCCCCAGAGAGGACCTACTTCTAGGCACCCCTGAGACCAAGCTGCCCTTTCAGCCTTTCTCTGAGTAGCCAGACGAACCAGGAAATACCCTTCAAACCTTAGATCGAGTGGTGTGTCTGCTACTTGAAGCCAAACTAACCGCCAATGGGCTCATTTTGAATACCTCCTGTGGATCTTCAATCAAGGGTAGGTTACTGTGCTGGATTCAGGGTTGCTAAGAAAGAAAAAGGCATGAGAACTAACGCTCACTGAACGCTGGCTACATTTCAGGTCGTATGCGTAAATCACTATAGTCTTCCCTATAGAAACTCCGGGAAATAGATAGTGCTTTTGAGAAATTGAGTGCCAGTGTACTTGGGAACTTGTCCAAGGTCACACAGGAAGCAACAGAGAAAAATTTGAAGTTAGATTTGACTCCGCACCTGTATCATATTCTTAATATTCTGATATATGCTCTCCTTCATGGGTCTTATCATCTAAATCAGAAAAGTGATAGACACACAAATAATACAATGGAATATGAGATGATGCAAGCAAGGAGAGAACAAGAATTGAATATAGACTGACCCAGGGCTTAAAGGACCACCCAAATTTTAGGTACCAAATTGGAACCTTGATTCAGTAGCTTTTAACCCCTGCCCATAAAAATGTCATTGTTACCAGATAAGAGCCTTGGTCAAAGTTCCTGACTCAAATATGTTCAGATCTGTAAATTGGAGGTAGAAAATAAAATCTTCAAAGACCTGAACAGTTTTATTGGGAGAGGAGTAATGTTTAACCAAGTCTATAATAAAATGTGGAAGGATGACCAAAATGGAACCACCCAAAGACAAGACAGGGAAAGTGGGTCTAAAGACAGCAGAATGACTTGAGCTCTTTACACGGGGAAACTGTTGGCTGACAGTGAGGGCTGTTAAACAATGAAATGGGTTACCAGGGCAAGCTAAGGAATCTTCATCCAGAGGCCTATGAAATAGTCAAATTTTCTGGGTCTGAATGGCTTTACGTGTGGCCTTCCTTGAGGCGGGGAGGGGTCAGAGAGCCATGAGGGGAGGGATGACCCCTCCGAATCCCTTCCCAGAGCCTGAGGGTCTCCCTACCTGTCATCACCTTGAGGAAGTCTGTCCCATTCATCAGCTACTCCCCTTTCCTAGTCCTTGCCTACCTTAGTAATACACAATTCAGCAGCACTGCAGAAATGATTGAAATATTTAGACAGAATGGAGGAGGTTTAATAGGGTCCAGTGGGAAACCCAGGTGTTTAGATCAGCTTAAAAATAATAACCACCTCCCCTGCCGGGGGGCTTTCTATTCACAATCAGCTCTGCTTTTATTCTTACCCATAAAGGCTACCTCAGACAGGAAATTATTCACGTGACTGGTCTTTACAAGTGCTGTTGGGTTTAAACTGAGGGCTGTACAGGTCATTAGTGGGCAGCCATGTGATTAACCTTTGCTCGCCTGTTGCTTTTCACACTTTGTTAACAGCTCCCATTATTGGCCCTCTGAGTCCTGAGGAAGCTGTTTATTGACAGTATTAAAAATACATCGCTACAAATTCTTAAGAGCCTTGTGTTAAAGGGAAAAAAGACAAAACCTCCCAACATCTTAGAGCCAGCCTACTGGGGAAATAGGAAACCTCTAATTTGCTGAAAAGGTTGATCAAGAACTGCATGAAGCAGCGCCGTATTTAATTCATATTTCAATGCTGTGGTGACACTGGAGACTTTACAGAGGGAGCTATGTGCTCTCCAGATGAATTGGAGCCGTGGACTCTGCTGTTACTGTGGAAATGAAGTTGTACAGAAATTTGAGGGAAGGGAGGGAAAAGGGCCTGATGAGGAAAATGTTCTTCTTGGTGAAAAATAAAACGAATACTAAATGAAAAGGCCAGGAGCGTCAGGCTAGATTTTTAAGCAAGACGCAGAACTTAATCGTTGCCATCGTCAACCCACACCCCACCCTGGGCTTTAAAACATCTTGGAAGACATTTCCTAGAATTGCTTCTGCAAGAAAGGTCATACTGGTGCCTCCCTACCCGGGATGAGCCTAAAGCCTACTTAAATGATGGCCTTCTTCAAATGAGCCCTGGCCCGCGACCCCTCCCACTGCCCCGGTGACCTTCCTGCGAGAACTGAATGGCCCTTTCTAGGACCCCCACCTCAGCGCAACTTTTTTTCCCAAACACTTTCCTTTCACTTCCTGGATTCCAGTGAAAAATTAACTCCGTGCTTCCGAAGTATCCGAGGCTCTCTGCCTCCTGCGTCAGGAGCCACGTTCAGTGAGGGGCGAGGGATAGGCCTAGGAGCTGACTCTCCAAGAGGTGTGGTCCCCAGCACACGTGCACATGTGTGTGGATGACACATGTAACAGTGAAGCGGGAAGGGCAACCATTGGGACTCACGTGAAATTTCGATACATCACTGATTAAAAGAAAGGGGGCGGGTACAGAAAGAGCTAAGTGATCGGCTTCCACTGACTTCTGGGTTGGTTGGTTGCTGTTCTGATGGGGATTGTTCTCTCTTGCTCATATGCCGCTGAAAATGTACCACGATCCACCCAAATTCTTTTCCTGGGAATTATCACCGGGCAAATATTATTTGTCTTCAAGAAAAACATGGATTAATTAATGGTCTTCTTAAAAAAAGAGACGCACTATGAGGGAGGCTATACTCTTCCCCCAAAACTGTCTGTGATGTTGTCACGACCTGATGTTTGTGTGTTTATGTGAATTTTACCCTAGCCCACATACTGATCAACAAATCCAACCCAACACAAGAAAAAAGGCTCCATTCTTTTTTTTTTTTTTAATACTTGTATAACTTCTGAAACTGACAAGTCACATATTCCCGTTTCACGGTGAAAGGATGGAGAGGAAATTGTTGCCAGGATAAGACTTTGTATTTTATGTCAAGTTTTATCTGGGAGCTCATTTTAAAAGTGGAATTCTCATCCGCCCACCCCCCAAAAGCAGAGATTTGAGAGGAAAATGCCAAAATAACTTTAATTATAGGTTTGTTGGGGGTGTAACATTAAAATATCAGTCAGTGGAAAACTTCACATTGTTAATGTGTCACTCAAAAAATTTGAAATTTGTGTTATACCATGACTATTTATTTGTACATTTTTGGTCTCCAATGCACACGCTTGCTAGATAAGCTCCAAGCTCCCAAATCACTCTAACAAATGGTCCAACATTTTCAAATTCCTTTTAAAAATCACAGTCAAATATAAATCATTGCAGGTTGTTAATGGGAAACCTTGGTTCCATATACTGCAGATTTTCAAAATTGGACTGACACATATGTCATTTTTTAATGTCAAAAATACAATAAATTTCAATTTATCTATAATCTTTCTATTGTTTTATACAAAATTCCAAATAATATTGTAGCATGGGGGGGGCAATATATAGTAGTCTCTAACATAAAGCGACTATTTCTTATCTTAGACTTATTGTACACAATAATTGGTTTTCTCTGTTCCTTTCCTCAAGCTGCATAAGAAAGGAAACCATGGAAACTGGGCCACCATAAAGCAGTGCTTTCTAACCTCAGCTGAGCTCTCCCTGACCCTCAGGAACGGTTCTGCACACCCCTTGTTGCCTAATTAATACAGGGGCCACAGTGGCTGTTTTCAACATTCTTCACGCTCAAGGAGCCGCCCATTGACTTCCTTCAACATAACCTCACTCACAGGAGACGCTCTTATGGGCTACCTCCCTGATGAAGGGTGGTCAGCATGAGCTCCCTGCTCTGAGACTGGGCTGTGGGCTGCCTGGCTGGCATAGCTGAGTCCAGCATTATAACTGGCGCAAGTCCCCTCTGTGTCCCTCACCTTCACCAGGAAGCTCCAGCTTGGCAGTTCATCTTTCTTCAAGTCCTGCTTAGCCCCAGCTAACCTTGAACCTGACTCCATCATGATTTTTAAGAGTATTCTCTATCTCTTCTGCCAATGGCCTCATCCCCACATCTGAGAACATGGCCGGCTCTCCTCTATCCTGGTGAACTGCCTATGAGACCTTTCTCTCCACCATTATCTCTGCATCTGCCAGGCTTTTTCTTCAACTTCTTCCTTAGTCCTTGTCCTTACAAGCCCTGTCTTCAGTTTTCCTTGGCAAAATCTCATCAAATCTGGTTTGTCTACTCTGATCTTTAAGCAGCTAATTTTTCAGTCCCTAACCTCACATTTCTAACATCCAGAGCCATCAATTAATTCTTCAGACTTAAATCCTCTTTCCCCATGAAACCAAAACTTCTCAATTTCTTCATTTAATAAATATTGTTATTAATGTCCCAGAGCTAGAGTTTTTTCTCTCTCCATGGCCAGTGAGTTGTCACCCCACTTAGAGTGAAACCCAAGCTCCTTTCTGTGGCCTAAGGCTGCCTGTGTAATCTCCCACCTCACACCCCTCCCCGCTCCGTGGTCCACTGTGGTTTACCCACACTGCCCTTGTTTCTGTTGTCAAACTCTCCCAATTCGGTCCCTTCCTGGGGATCTTCTGAAACACTCTCCCACTTCTTCCTGGGGGTTCCTTGTCATCTGGCCAGTGTGCTGCTTCATCAGGGCTGGTTCCAGAACCTCTGTCACATCACACAGTGTTTATTTTTCCCCTAACAGCTTTCATGACCCATAGTAAGTTGGTGCCTAAAACCCATTTGTTGTTTGTCTCTCTTCTCGAGAATAGAAGCTCCTTGAGAGCAGGAACTGTGTATTTTGCTCATTTACTATAACTTGTGAACAAGGATGGTGCCCTATAGAGTCTCATTAACTATTTGTTCTGTGATTGAGTAAATAAGTGAAGTCAGATGGATTAAATATCTCTCAAATCCTTCCTTTTATTCTCACTGCTACCACCATAGATCAAGCCCTCATTATGCAATACCTAAGACTTTCCATGATCCATCGATGAGTCATGCTTCCACTAAATGAACCTACATGAGCATCAGTTCTGATTCTATTGCTTTCTTATTGAAAATGTCTAGTAAACTGATGTTTTCTTATGCAAATTATGTATAATCTATCACTATTGTTTTTATTTTTTAAAAGGTTTATTCATTTATGTATTGGGAAGAGCGACAGAGGTGTGTGTGTGTGTGTGTGTATGTGTGTGTGTATGAGACAGAGAGAGAGAAAGAGAGTGGGGGAGAGGGAGAAATCTTCCATCCACTGGTTCACTCCCTAAATGACCACATTAGCCAGATTTCAGCTGGGCCAAAGCCAGGAGCCAGGAACTTCATCTTGGTCTCCTACACGGTGGCAAGAGCCCAAGTACTTGGAACATCTTCTGCTATCTTCTTAGGTGCATTAGCAGGAATCTGGATCAGAAGCAGAGTAGTTGAGACTCAAACCAGCACTCCAATATGGTATACCAGCATCTTAAGTGGTGTCTTAACCCACTGCACCACAACACTGGGCTCACCATTGCTTTTAATATCTATCACTTGTACAATAATCATCTGGGTCCCAATTGTACATATATAAGACGCTACGTTGAATGTTGCAATCATGAAGATTAAGTAAACCACACTAAAGGACTCTATCCTAGAGGTATGCCCAAGTCTGGAGGTGAACAGAAAACCCCAAATTAGGCTACAGGAAATGATGCTTTAGCTGAATCTTGAAGAATAAATAGGAGCATCTTACTAACGGAGAAAAATCTGTGTGTACACTTATGAGAAGTAGACATTTATTTTCCAGGAAGAGAGAATAGCATAGGCAGAAACAAAAGGATGTTGCGAGCTGCTGCTGATGCTGACAAGAGATGCAGTTTGGTATGGCAGAGGGGTGTGCTTGTGGCTATATATAGAAATGAAATGGAGTGCTTAGCAGGAACCACATCAGTAAGGACTTTGAATTCTGTACTGACACCAAGAAAGAGAATAAAGCGGCAGTTAAGAGCATAGACATTGAACTCACACGGAGTTTGATTTCTGCCCAAATTGGACAAGTTACCCTTTCTTTTCCCCTGTTTCCTCATCTGTAAAGTGGAGATGAAAATATAATAATAGCTACATATTTTATAGGATTACTATGAGAATTCAATGAATTAATACGTGGAAAACAATTAGAACAGTACCTGGCATGTAAAAAACATTACAGTATTTTCAATCATTAACCTATGGATAACGAGGAGCTATTAAAGAATTATAAGCAGGAAAGTAACCTTAGATTCATGTTTCTTAAAGGTAATTCTTCCTGTAAGATATAGGATGGATCATAAGAGTAAAGAGAGTGGAAGTCAGAAAATCAGTTAGGATTAAAACATAATGAGTAGTTAAACTAAAGTGCAAAAAATAAGCATGAAAAAGACAAAGACTGAGAGTCATTTAAGAAGAAAAATTGGGAATTTGGTGATAATCATGTGAATAGTAATGATGAGAGAGCTATAGGTGGTCCCCCAAATTTCTGACACAGAGGATGGGGTGTGTGGGAGAACTATTAACTAGAACAGAAATACAAGAGGAGAACTGAATTTGGGGGAGAGACAATGAATTCAGTGCAC
Source organism: Sylvilagus floridanus (assembly GCA_949820135.1). Taxonomy (NCBI): domain Eukaryota; kingdom Metazoa; phylum Chordata; class Mammalia; order Lagomorpha; family Leporidae; genus Sylvilagus; species Sylvilagus floridanus. The sequence continues at coordinate 93,701,992 of OX463244.1, read as the reverse complement.
CAGGGATATGGTGAATGTGTGATATATACAGGGAAGACATGAAAGATTTACATGAAGCATTTGGAAATATGGGACCAGAACTCATAAGAAAGCACCTAAAACTATAGAGCAGAGGATGTGGAAGATAATGGGTAAGAGCAGAAGAGGGCTCCAGGGGCCCTTGGAGGACACCAACATGAAGGGGAAAGAAACTCATGGGATGGGATGACAGAGAGGTAAGGAGGGACCTGTGGGAACCAAGGACTGTGAAGAATAAGTAAGACATCAACAAATGTGAGCTGTAGATATATCGTCTAGGCCTAAAATAAGAACTTCGATGTTCAACAGCATGGGAAGGACAGAGTAAGACTTCAGGCTAGTCCCCAGAAGCTGGGGTAGGAAGGGGAAAGAAAATGAGTAATCGTTGAAAAACAATTTAGCATGAAGATGGGTTCTTTCTTTTTGTTTTGGAGAGACTTAGTTGTGTTGGTGTATTTAAAGGGAAACCTAGGAGACTAAGAGTAAAAGAGACTCCCAAGGTCTCCCTGACTGACTATCCAGAAATTTCCAGTCTCATTTCTCACTTCTTTTTTTAAAGATTTATTTATTTTATTTGAAAGGCAGAGTTACAGAGAGGCAGAGGCAGAGAGAGAGAGAGAGAGAGAGAGAGAGAGATTTTTCATCCACTGGTTCACTCCCCAGATGGCTGCACCAATCCAAAGCCAGGAGCCAGGAGCTTCTTCTGGGTCTCCCACTCCGGTGCAGAGGCCCAAGGGCTTGGGCCATCTTCTACTGCTTTCCCAGGCCATAGCAGAGAGCTGGATCAGAAGTGGAGCAGCTGGGACTAGAACTAGTGCCCATATGGGATGCTGGTACTGCAGAGGGCAGCTTTACCCGCTATGCCACAGCTCCGACCCCTTCTCACTTCTCTTTTTCTCACTCCAAATATTCCCAAACTGGAGTTGTGAAGTTGGAGAAAAGCACTGGAAGAGGAGGAGGTGGTTAAGAAACCAAGGATTACTGCCTTGTCATCATGCCTCTGGCTGGTTCCAAATACCTGAACCGCAACTGATGGATGATTCAGCAACTTCTCCAGGTGTAGTGTCACATGTTCTCTCTACCCAGACTGAATGCTACTACTACAACTGTAAGACTGAATGCTGTTTGGGATTCAGAGAGTCTGTTAGGAAAAGGACCTGGGGGTTCCTTGGGAAGTGAAAACACTCCATATGTCTTAAACCTAAAATAAAATGATGATCCTTCATTCCCATGCCATAAGACCTTTCTGTTCTCAACAGTCATTGATCCCTACATTGAAGATTCTTTGTATACTGTAAATACATTTCACACTTCCAGTTGCAGAATTATTTAATGATGATTAATATCATTCCCAATTAGGGAAGAGGAGAAAAAGAAGGGAAAACTAGTCTTCATAAATAATCTAACATTCTTCTTATAAAAACATTGGAATCTTTCTAATAATCCTCTTCCATCTTGAGCTTTCTTGGTCTTACTTTGTTTAATTACCAACATAACACCCAAGCTGACTGTGTGACCTTGAGCAAGTCATTTTACTTCTCAGGCACAAATTTTCTATTCCATCTACTCTCAGTTCAGTTATATCATGAGATAAATCCCATACACATTCATCCTCACTCTACTGCAGGTGACACGTACTGAAATCCTACTGGAAAAATCTATTGGGATGTGCAAGAAAAAATTCCCATTTCAGTTTCAAAGTCACAGCAGAAAGTTGAAACTTAGTGCCTCAGGGGAGCTTACAAGGTCATTCCAAATAATGGAAAGATCAAATAATGTAACTACAAACTGCTATTGTAATTCATTCTTCCATAAAGATCACCTCTGTTGTACTAGCAAGTTCAGCAAGACCTTGAATTATCAGCCAAATAAATGCCTCTTCAGTAAGTTATTGTTGCCTGGGGCCAGCTTTAACTTGCATAGTCAACTTTTTTCCTGTCTAAAGTTCTACTGTAAGTTTTGCATTCGTAAACCATGTTCCCCTGTGACTTTTCCCCTCTTCTTGGTTGCTAAAGAGAACCCCATTGTGTGCCCTAACACCCAAAATGTTCACCCAGTGATGTAAAAGAGTCACATTCAAATAGTTGTTGGGAGAGAACAAAATGTAAAAAGCCCATTGAACATTTCCTCACTATGTGAAAATTGTTGCCCGCATCTTTGCACCATAGTTCTGGGAATTCAATTCAAAAGAGATGTATTCAAAAGTATATGAGTTTGGCTCCCATGTATGTTCATTGAACAATAAAGGCATAGTAAACTTTGTGACAATCTTTTAAACTTGTGGTTCTATGCAAAATTTCACCAACTTTCCATCGCTTGAACTGAATTCAAAATGGATTCAGAAAATGTGGTACTTGTCTAAATGAAAATAAATGTTGTTTCAACAGTCTTTTTATCCCCCCTTTAAATCTATGGTTAAGTGTATAACAAAAGGAGAAGACAACAAACAGCATATATATACTTGTCTGAAAAGGCAAAAGGAAGATACCACCCACATACACAGAATACCACACACAGTCACTTATGAAGAGAAGTCAGATGCCATATAGGGTAACTATTGAGTATTGATGACTGTGTTTTTCAACTCCATATGAATTACTCCTGCTAAAGTGCATCCAGCTTGTTTTTGCAGTGTTTTCCTCCATTATGTTGTCAAGTGTAGGTTCAGGACACACCGTTGGAGCATTCTTCATGAGAACTTTTTGCTCAGTGCTACTTAAACACGGCCTCTCATGTACATGCTTTGTGTCATTGGCCTTTGATAATCAGTAAAGTATCTTTGCATGGAGAAAAATGAGTAGAATAAGCCTCTTCCAGGAAAAATCAATGAGTGTAAGTAGGTATAGTTGAGGTTGAGAGTTCAAAGCCCAGAAACCTGATACAAACTCACTTTAAGGACATACAGTTCTCCTGTAACCTGAGAAGGACTGGCATTGCCCTAATACCTCCCCCATGCATCTCAATTATTCTACAGCAACTTTCACTAGGTTGCTGTAACTGATGCTTTTAAAAGCATTACCCTAGTCCCTTATGTTCATAAAGACAGACCTGGTTAATCCAGGCAGATTATCCTGATTTGAGGAAGGGATTCTTGTACTTACATTAAATAAGAATATGCCTGATATGTGAGAATTGATAACTCAACAGAGCTCTCAGCGGGGAACTAAAATGACACTGGAAAAGTTTTGGGTTCTCCACTCTGTTTCTTCTGTTTAACTCACTCTCTCCTTTTAACTTGGTGCTAAGTGATTGTTCACTAATCCAACAAGTATTTATTGAGCACCTAACACATGCCAGGTATTGTTCTAGGTGCTGGGAAGACAGCAGTGAGCAAAGCACACAGAAATCTCTGCTGAACATTCTTCACCTCCAGACTTATGTACCAAGCTAAAGTGGAGCTGTCTTCTCTCCCCTAGACTTTGTTGATCTGTATTTTCACTCTCAAAGGGGTCAATTGTCTAATAAAGAAAACATTCTTATTTATTAGAATCAACAAAGGTCTCCAACAGTCTCACTCACCGAACAATGATTGATGAGCATCATGTAGAGGCCGGGATCAGGGCTTCAGACTGGATAGAGCAAGATGAAAAACACTCATCCTTGACTTGGCAGGGGTTATATGTTTCTGTAATGTTTTCCATGTGAACAAATTAACAATTGATAGTTTTAAATTGGATTTTTAATTTTTGAAGTCTGCTGATAGCTGAGAGTTCGTTCTTTTTCCTTTTTCCCAGGCCAAGTATTTCTCCTGATGCACTAAACACAGGCTCTAGGGATAATGGCCATTTCTTAAAAATATGCTACTGCCCAACTTGAAAAGGGGAAGCTAGGCTTGGACGTGCATCTGAGTGTTCTCACTCCATTTTCCATAGTCACAACTCTTGCTATGTTTTCAATTAGCCTCAGTAACTGAAATTAATATTCCATTACACTTTTTTGGTTGTGCTTTAATTTAACCAACAATAATGATCAGGGCACAAAATAGCCCAAGTCCTTTGTTTAGGGTTTGGTGAATAGAACCATATGCCTGACCTCAACCCTTTGGGGAATGGACATTCAGAAAGTATTTTCATGGCCCCTCAACTTTTGTTTGTTTTTTTCCTGTTGCTTTTTTGGTCTATGTGGCTTTGTTTACTCTACTCACTATATGTGGGGGGTGAGGCTAGAGTTAGGAGTTTTGCTCTACTTCTAGAATTATGGCACTTGAGAATGTTGTTCCATTTGTCTGTCATCTATTATGCCCCCTCTCTGCTAAGAATTTATTCCAGAAGCCTTGGTTAAAGCATGCACCGACATTGACCAATTTCTCTTCTTTTTGCCTGGATGATTGTGAGGAGTGTGGATGTGTGTGTGTGTGGGCGTGTGTAGGTGTGTGTGTGAAAGCAACTAAGAAGATATATTTTGAAGTACTTACCTCTAGATATCCTACCTAGAGTGGGTGGTGGACATTCTGTAACCCAAGTGTCCCTGGAGAGGCACGCAGGGCCCTGTTGGTGAATCTCTGTCATTCCTCACCAAGTGAGCGTATCATGGCTTTGAGCCAGAGACTCCTCCGAGCCAATCCTGGCTTTCCCGCTTAGCAACGTGTGACTCGACGTGTTGTTTACTCGCTTGTCAGAACTTTACTCTGCTCATCTACACAATGAAAATACTAAACCTTACCATTCTTTCTGTAGAGGTGAGATTAGAGATAATACATGTGTTGAACAGAACAGAAAACCTCTATATTGAGCATGACAGATGTGGGCATTATTCTTTCTTCCTTCTCCATGTCTTTCCTGGCTCTCATCATCTGATCATTGTCATTTTTAAATTCTTCTTGACTTTTTGTTTTCTTCTTGACTCTTCTTGACTGTTTCCAACTCTCTCCTGTCAGTGCCTTGGCTCTGTGAATGGCTGTCCCTAGGTGTTATTCGCACTCATCAACATGCAGAGAAAAAATTGTCATAGACCCTTGTTCTCCATGACCAGCCAAAGGAGAACCAACCATACAAAAAGTTTGTCCTGAGTAAAGATGTCCAATACATTCAATCAACACGACGTAGCTGAAATAACACTATTGCATGAAATGCTGAATTACTTTCCATGGATAACATAAAACCTCAGAAACTTGAAATTCCTCCATTCATTTAGCATTCATTGGTGGATAATATGCTGGAGTGTCTGCTAAAGCTGATGTTGAAAAAGTTTAGTTTTTTATTTATCATTATATCAACTCACTCCACAAACAGTTGTTGAATAAATACTAAGTGAATGATGAGAAACATACAATTTTGAAGACATTGGAGAGGGAAAAGGAAAATTTTCACTTTGAGTGTTAGTTATGTATACATTCTATAGCTTCCTTTTTCAAATAACATGAGTCAGCACCCTCTCTACGTCAGGTTCTGAATTCAATGCTAAGAAACAAAGACGAAAAGATAAGACATGGTCTCTGCTATTTATTCATTCCATAAAGATTTTCAAATACACACTTGTGCCAGGATTGGGTCAGGGGCTGAAGAGACAGCACTGACAAATACAGACTTGGACTTTGATCATACAAAGTTAATTTCCTAATAGAAAAACATACAAGAAAATACTTCAACAAAACATAGATCCATAAAAGAATTACAGAGCATGAGGAGAGTCTTAAATGAGACAATGGGGGTCAGCTCCAGGGTGCAGTAGGTTAATCCTCTGCCTGCGGTACCAGCATCCCATATGGGCGCTGGTTCTAGTCCCAGCTGCCCCCTTCCAATCCAGCTCTCTGCTGTGGCCTTTGAAAGCGGTAGAAAATGACCCGAGTGCTTGGGTCCCTTCACCCACATGGGAGACCAGGAAGAAGCACCTGGCTCCTGGCTTCAGATAGGCACAGCTCCAGCTGTGGCAGCCACTGGGGAGTAAACCAAAGGAAGGAAGAACTTTCTCTCTGTCTCTCCCTCTTACTGTCTGTAACTCTACCTCTCAAATAAATAAATAAAATCTTTTTTTAAAAAATGAGACAATGGACTAATCTGGACAGGAAATCTCCTTGAGAACTCTTTAGAAGACAACTGAGTAACCTGATCATTATACCTTTAGCTCAAAAAATTTTGAAAAATCAAAGATTCCAAGAGTTGTAAAGAAGCACACAGTACATTGTAGACATGGCTGAATATGCAACAACAACAACAAAAAAACTAACTGTGTGGGCGTCTCAATGTTAAAAGAGAAATACAGAAGGGCAAGTAACATATTTTGTGGAAAAGCCACAAAGACCACAGAAAAGGAGCAAGTGATGGGGAGGATTGGCAGGAGCCACCTAATCCTAGCCCAGACTGTGGAAAGTGGCAACAGCCTCTACTCATGATGTATTCAAAGCATCACTGTCACACCAAGACCTTAAATCTTCACATGTGGTTTCTCAGAACTATCTTGGTGCCTCTGGGGACTTCCATTGCCAAGTCTGGCACTTGCCCTACTGCCGAAGGGCATTGGAGGATCCAGGTTCACAGTTCAGCTCTGACACTCATGAGCTGTGATCTTGCGCAAGTCACTTGCATCTCCAAGCATTAATTTTCTCTTCTGTGTATTTGCCAGAATACAAAAAAATCTGCCCTAACTCATTAAAACAAGATAACTTTATTACTCAGTAGAGTGCTTCCAGAATCGTTGGAAGGGCTAGAGAATGAGGCTCTGAGCTGTATCTCCTCGTACAACTTCCAGTCCTTAGAATCACTTACCTCTGACATTCTCCTTGCTAGCAAAATAGGTGTCTCATGCCTAACCTCTGTCCCTATATTTAACTTGAATATTAACCAAGTCTCAAGAAAATACAAGAAATAAGATAAAATTGCATCCAAAATCATAGCTGCAAGGGCATGAGACAATATCATTTTTAGTTGTGCAGCACTTGTTGATCAGTGATTTAGAATGGATGGAGCAAAGTGGTCCATACGATTTGCTGCAAGGTACAACAATGCATCACTTACAAGATTATTATAAGGATTGTTATCTAAGATGTTTCTACGTAGTGAACATGGGTTTGATTTGATGCCATCAGCCACGTTCTTTGTGCCCTAACTATGGGTGCCAAATGTACTGTGTCCAACCTGGGATCCCAGCCCTAAAGCCCCAGACACTTGCTGATGTCCTAAGGTTGGACCTTGCTTCCAACATCACCCCTCCGCTGTCAGATGGAGCCTGCCATATGACAGCCTTCATCTCATCCAGATGGATCCCTGCCTTCCAGCAACCCAAAGCCCACCAGGTAAGTGACAAGGCTTTGTTGATTCATGTCCTTAGGAAACTGAAAATCCAGAAGGGGCAACCAACTATTTCTGGAACGATTATATCATCATCTCTGATACACACAGTCCATTGGGCAATTTAGCTATCCTTGACCTATCAAGAAACACCTTGCAGGGCTGGTGCTGTGGCATAGCAGGTAAAGCCACCACCTGAAGTGCTGACATCTCACATGGGTGCCAGTTTGAGTCCCAGCTGCTCTACTTTCGAGGCAGCTCTTTACTATGGCCTGGGAAATCAGTGGAAGATGGCCCAGGTCCTTGGGCCCCTGCACCTGTGTGGGAGACCTGGAAGAAGCTCCTGTCTCCTGGCTTCGGATCAGCACAGCTCCAGCCATTGTGGCCAATTGGGGAGTAAACCAGCGAATGGAAGACCTCTCTCTCTCTCTCTCTCTCTCTCTCTCTCTGCCTCTTCTTCTCTCTGTGTGCAACTCTGACTTTCAAATAAATAAATAAATCTTAAAAAAAAAAAAGAAATACCTTGTAAAAGCTTCAGGGCTAAAAGTTGTCTGTGTGACATAAAACTCTGTTGCATCCATATTTAGCTACTATGAAATCTGACCCTAAAACACTAAACCCAGCCAGAAAGGAGGATCCCTCTTAACTCATAATTGTTTTTTTAAATCAAATTTTTCAAATATAATTTTCTCAGTTGTAGCAGTAGCATATACTTATTATAGAAAATTTAGAAAACACTGAAAAGTATCACCAGCAGTAAAGACTGCTAGCCTCTTGGAACTATTTCCTTCTGAACAAATTCAAACCAATGAAAGCTGCTGGAGCTAAATCAATATCATACAAAATAGACTTGAAGGTAAAAAGCATTATTAGAAATAAAAACGGTCACTACATAATAATAAAAGCTTCAATTCACCAGGACCGTATAACAATTTTAAACTCTTAGGCACGTGTTCTAGCTTCAAAATGTATGAATACAAAATTGAGATATCAGGTAAGAGAAATTTATACATTATACACTCTAACACACTTCTCTCAGTAATTGATAGCTCAAGCAAACAAGGAACAGCAAGGATACAGATTTGAACAACACAAATGACAAGCCTTATTGAAAGGACACATTACAGAGCACTATATACAGCTACTTGTCAAATACACAGGGGCCATTTATGAAAATTAACCATGTATTAGGCCACAAAGTAAGTTCCATCAATTTCAAAGATTTTCTATAGGTCACAAGCTCAGCCCACAATGTAATCAAAACTTTCCTGAAAGAACAAAATAAAAATCAGTTTCACTGGAAATTTTAAAATATAGTTTATTAAATAATTCACAGCAAAAAAGGAATGAAATTATTATATAATATTAAAATTTAGTGGACATTAAATTATGTAATATTTTAGACAAATTACACATGAAAAATCAACATATCAAAACTTGAGGAATGCAGTTGAATCATTCCTTGGAAGGACATTTCTAGCTTTAAATGCTTACAGTGGAAAAAAACAAAGACTAAAAAATAGTAAGTTAAATATATGAAAATGGTAACTAACTAACCACAACCAAAATGCATCATTGCAAGGACTAATGGATAAAATTGAGAAGTTTCTTATAAAATCAGTCAAGAAAAAATAAGTAAACAATATTGCTAGAAAGATTATAACTACAGATGCTACATAAGCTAAAAATAATAATAATGTGAATAATTCTATACAGACACACAAAAAAAACCTTAGGAGAGAGGCTGGCATTGTGAGACAGCCTAACCTGCCTAACCTGCCACCTGTGGCGCTGCTATGCCACATCAGAGTCCGAGTTGGAGTCCCGGCTACTCAGTTTCCAATCAAGCTCCTGATAACGTGACTGGGAAGACATCAAATGAGGGCCCAAGTTACTAGGCTCCTGCTACTCACCAGAGAGACCCAAATGGAGCTCCTTGCTTCTGTCTTCAGTCTAGCCAACCCCTGGCTGTTACAGCCATCTGGGGAGTGAACCATTGCATTGAAGATCTCTTTTTTTGTCTCTCCTTCTCTCTCTGTCACTCTTTCAAATAAAATTTTTAAAGATTTATTTATTTATTTGAAAGGCAGAGTAACAGAGAGAGAATGAGAGAGAGAGAGAGAGAGAGAGAGAGAGAGAGAGAGAGATCTTCCATTCACTAGTTCATTCCCCAAACAGCTAATAGCCAGCTAAGCTGAAGCCAGGAGCCAGGAGCTTCTTCCGCGTCTCCCAAAGTGGATGCAAGGGCCCAAGCACTTGGGCCATCTTCCGCTGCTTTCCTAGGCACAGTAGTAGCGAGCTGGATTGAAGTGGGAGAGCCGTGACTCTCACTCGAACCAGTGCCCATATGGGATGCCAGTGACACAGGTGGCAGCTTAACCTGCTACACCACAGTGCCGGCCCCTCAAATAAAGTTTTTAAAAATCTTTTAAAAACAACTTAGGAGAAACAAAGAAATTCCTATAAGTACACAACTTAACCATAGGAAATAAAGAATTTAGCAAAAAAAAGAAAACCTGAGTAGGTCTATAAAAGTATGATTTATCTCAAAAACTCAAGGTTGGTTTAATAGTAAGAAATACTATGTTTTAGTTAATATAATCATCCGCATTAATAAGAAAAAGAAAATAAATACCTCTACCTATAGGAAAAATAATTTGTAGAAATAAAGGAAAATATTTGAAATAAATGCAACCCCCCTTAAAAAAAAACTTGGTAAACTAGAAAAAAAAAGGGGGCCCTTTCTTAACCTAACAGAGGATAATCACAAACAACTACTGCAAACATCATGCTTAAAGTTGAAATGTTGAAAATACCCCTTTGAAATAGAAATATGTTCACACCTCTACACTGGCACTTGCTGTGAATTGCGATGATCTGTTTACCTGTTTGCCTCCCTCTCCCCATTCCCAGGCCCTCAAGCTTAGTCCAGTTCCTGGCACACAGCAAGCATGTCATTCATGTTTGTTGAACAAATGGATGAATGAATAAAGCAGAGTCCCTTAGTGCTAAAATGCAGGTTACATAAAGGTTGCCAGGTAAGTTCTGATTCCCCAGCTGTTTCCATTTAGCACTCAAAGACTCTTTGAATGAAATGTGAGTACTGCAAATACATTGCCCTCTGACACTGAAGGCATTCCACACAACTCTTGCACCTCCCCAACTTCTCTGTGTAAACCTCATATCCCCACCTTGTTTTCAGTTGTTTAGCCTTTCTGAGAATCAGTTTTTGCCCTTGTCAATGGGAATAATGATCACAAGCCTGCTGCAGAGTGTTGCTGTGCAAATTAGATGCGTGCTCATGAAGCAGTTTAGCACAGTACTTGTCAGTTAAGTCTATTGTGCATGTTGGTTACCATGTGCTTGTAATTATTAGTAGCATCGGAGCTACTTCAGATTTCCATGGTTCTCACTGTAACGTTTTGCATAAAAATGCGACTTCTCAAAAATTATTTGCAAAATGAATGAATGATGGCTTTGCAGTGTTGAAATAAACTCATGGCTTTTAAGCAATCTGTATTCACTCATTTAGTCACTCAACAAAAATAAATTGCACTCCTGTTGTGTGTCGGATGCTAGGCAAGTATTGGGAAGACAGAGATGATTGTGAATAGGACATGATTCCAGTCTCTTAGTAGCTCACAGAGTATCTGAAATCACCAGGTAGCATGAATATATTGTCATTTGAAAAAATCTAATTTAATGCCAACATTTCACAAACAAAATACGTTGACTCTTATCAAGCATCACAAAGGTAACTTCACCTGGGGGTGGTGTTGCGTCGTAAAGTGAAGACAGAGAATCAAAGAGGTGGTACTTAAAGAGAGTCACAGCTAAGGCATAGCTCAGGAAGTTATCGACAACTGAAGTTCCCACCAAGAGGCTGGGCCCTCACTACCAGGAAGGTAGGATCCCAAGCGGAGGTCACCTATGCCTCAGCATCCCTACCAATATATGGGAGTGGGTGAATTTTAGAGAAGAGATAATGGGAGGGAGGTAACAAGAGGCAACTTCCCTTTTTATTTTTTGGGAAAGAGAGGTATCGGGGATGGGAAGGGTAGCCCAGGTCCCAAATCCTTGAAAAAGCTTTTGCACCCTATTGTGTTACGAGATAGACTTAGAAAACAGATATAAACTAGGATGTTGTTTTACATTGGCAAAAATTAAAGTAGTAATGGCTTACAGAACATTACTACTTACAGAACATGTAGAAAATAATGGCTGGCAGCCCCTTTCGGATTTCCTGTTCACTGCCTTTTGAGAGTCCTTGTAGTATGTGGACAACTTGCTATTTTATACATCTTAACTTTTCAAGGTAGGAGCCAGAAAACAAGCCCGCCCCCCAACTCATTAACTGATAAAATATCCATGTGAACCATTGGAATCCACTCATCAATTGCTGTCATGGGAGACATTTTCAAAAGTAAACAGTGTGGGAGGACCAGTGTCACGGCACAACAGGTTGAGCTGCCACTTGCCATGCTGGTTATCGAGTCCCAGCAGCACTGCATCCAACCCGGCTTCCTGAAAATGCACCTGGGAAGCCAGCAGAAGATGGCCCAAGGTCTTGGGTTCCTGCCACCCTCGTGGGAGACCTGTATGGAGTTCTTGGACTACGGTTTGGGCCTGGCCCAGTCCTGGCTATTGTGGCCCTTTAGAGAGTGAATCAGTAGATAGAAGATTCTCTCTCTCACTCTCTCTCTCTCTTTCTGTGCCTTTCAAATAAATAAATATTTTTATAAAAAGTAAACCATATGAAGAAGGCATCTAGAGTTCATCTTCTAGAGGACACCTGGCAAGGCTGTCCAGGTCTTAGAGAGCAGTGGGGGCAAAGCTCCTGGCATCCATTCCCTCATGTCATCCATGATAGCTGCCCAGTGTTGTTGAGCTAGGGAGCTGGGATGAGGAATACCATGAGTGGTTTTTTTTGCCAGTGAAAGCGCTTGCAGCATAGTACATGATAACTGTGACTGGTTGTGTAGCTCTTAGATCGGGTCTCTGACTCACCAGCAAATTAGAGGGCTTTTCTGTCTCTATGAACCTTGCTGGAACCTTGCAACCATCCATGTTGACCTAGCACAGGGTTAGACTAACGTCTGGAAAGGCCTCAGCCCTGGGGAGAGGCTCAGCATGGTGCTATCTGGGACGGACGCAGACACCCGGGACCAGACCCTGGATCACCGGGAGCCACGTTTCCTTAATGGTGAAGGAGACAGAGCGTGTGGTTTTTCTAACAACAGTGCCTTGATCATCAAATCCTGTTTCTGTAGGCCACGGTTTAGCTCAGGGGTCTACATATTGCACACTGTTTTCTCCTCCCCAGAAGACCCAGAAGCCCGCAGGAGGCTGGGGGAAGACCCAGGAGAGTCCTCTTTCCTCCCATGGGAATTCTGTGACAACATCCTGTGAGTTCTCGCTGTGACCAGGAAATTCTAAGGAAAATTGACAACACAAAGAAGGGAACATGGAAGCAGAATTTTCTTGGATCTTACCATTAACGGCCCTAAATGCTTTGAGAGAGTGAGAGCTGTGATCCGTGCCCATTCCTGTGACTGCCAAGAACTCTCAAGATACATTCCATGCAACACATGTCATTACGTTTTCATTTCTTCGCAAACATGGCAAGGCTTGATCTCAACTCTAGCTGTTCACACTTCTGTACTAGGAAGAGGAAAGGCCCCCCTCCTTGGAGGAACCCCCGAGCTAAGCACTGGAACATAAAGATGAAGACCCAGCTCCTGCCCTCAGGAAGCTGTTGGCTGGAAGACACACAAAGGCACCAAAATGAACTACAGACACAGCATGGCCATCATGCTGGCTTCACTCACAGGCTGGGAGGGGAACGCATCTGAAGATCTTACAGGAAAGAAGTGACACTTTGAATTTTGTGCTAACTAGAATTTTGATGAGAACCTGAAGATGTCCTAGGGAGAGGAAGCAACCTAAACATAGACATGGAAGGGTAAATTTACAAACTGTTTTCATGAAACATTGAATATTGCTGGATTAGGGCACAGTAAAGGGAAAAGGGAGGAGTAGAGTGGTGGAGAAGACTGGCTGCTCTCTTGGCTTCTTTCTAGGTTAGAACAACTGTGCCAGAGTCCCTAAAGAGCTGAAATAGAGTAAAAGGGAAAACACAGACAGGGCAGGCACTGTGACACAGTGGGTGAAGCCACCACCTGCAGTGCCAGCATCCCATATGGGCACCGGTTCGAGTTCCCACTGCTCCTCTTCCAGTCCAGCTCTCTGCTATGGCATGGGAAAGCAGTAGAAGATGGTCCAAGTCCTTGGGCCCCTGCACCTGAGTGGGAGACCTGTAGGAAGCTCTTGGCTCTTGGCTCCTGGCTCCTGGCTTCAGATCAGCGCAGCTCCAGCCATTGCAGCCAATTGGGGAGTGAACTAGCGGATGGAAGACCTCTCTCTCTCTCTCTCTCTCTCTCTCTCTCTCGCTCTCTGCCTTTCCTTCTCTCTGAGTGTAACTCTGACTTTCCAATAAATATATAAATCTTAAAAAAAAAAAAAATAGACAACCCCAAAACCTTCAGCCCAATTTCCGATCAATTGAATGCTTCAAAAATCTCTGATGGAACTCCTAACATGACTTGGTAAAATACGATTTGTAGGAGGAAGTTCTGTGATAAGATTTAATGGAAGTATTTTAGTTCAGTTAAAAATCAATTTGCTGATGATGGTGAAGCACTCAGAATAGATGGGCAGGCTGCTGCCCTGGGAAAAGAAAGAGGGCCTGAAAGGGAAATATTCAATCTTCCAAACTCTGGCTGAGTTTATGCCCTGGTCTCTGAAATGGCTACATTTTCAGGATACTCCAATTTCCTCCTGACTGGTTCACACACTTCTAGTTCCTTCTCTACCTCACCTACGCCCTCTTTGCCTCCCAGAAAGTGGGAAATGCCCCTCTTAAAAGGATCAAATGAAACAGAGAGAGAAACCATATATTTCAGTCTGCATCCCTCATCGGCTCAGAAAGGAGGCAGCACTGACCTAACTTAGCACCATATACCTCACCTTTCAGCTGCCAGTTTTGTGCACCCTCAGCTGATGCCAGCAACTCAGTCCCATGTCTCCCACTCAGTTCTCCCAGGCTTCTTAGAACTCAGATTCCCAAGACAAAGGACAATTGAGGCCCAGTTAGTGCTCAGGTTTACTGAGAATTAAACCATAGGCAGATACCATCAAAACACATCTCACTTGTGACCTTTCACAGCCAACGAATTGGAAGGATTTTCCTTTGCTGGGGATTGAATTTAAAACGACTTCCCAGGAGCGAAAGGTCAGCCCATGGAATCATGATATCCAGTTAAACACAGCTAAATAGAACGTTTTAGCATGACAATAAATGGAGTTATATTTAGCTGATTGGGGAAGGTATCTGGCTAAGGGAAAGGAGGAGTACAGAGATTCTCCGTCTGCCACCCCTTCTCCCCTGGCTGGGAAAAGTAATGGAGTAATGCCCCAGAGCACAAAGGTGAAGAATTCTACCAAATCCATCCAGGGAGACCGTTTTTGCTTTCCCAACATCTACCATGTTCTGAGTAGGACGTATCGGCTGGACTGCATAAAGGCTATATTGTTTTCTTGACACACACATGAAGTTCCTATTAGCATGACTGGAGCAAGATGGAGTCACAAGGGAGCCCATACCCTCAAATAACTTTCTAGGCAGCTTTGATTTCTAGATATGTATGAGGTGAAAGCACATTAGCCAAACTGGCTTTGATAACAAGTGCATTCTTTTTTAACAAGGAAAGATTGAAGGAGAAAAAAAAAATAGTTGGCACTCTTCTCCCCTTAACTTGAAATGCCCCATGCCATTTTGAAATAGCCTCATATTTTGCTGTTGTTAACTAACAGATGGTTTTGTTAGCCAGTGACTGTTTCTCTAAATAACTCCTGACAATAAAAGGCTGTGACACATGAGAGCAGAATAGGGACCATAAGTGGTAGCCCTTTACCTCCAGAATCCTCCCTTGTCATCCATTCTGAAACTTGATGTGTGTAATTGCAGCCACTGGGAAGGTGTGGTGTGCTATAGCATCATAGATCTGCCAGTAGTTAGAAGAGATTACAGGTGTATGTTGTTTTCTTAGAAGGGAAAAATATATTTAATTGAAACCAATTTGGAAGTCAGGATCCTTGTGAGTTTAGAGTGAGAACATTTTCAATGAAACACTGTTTGGTCCTGGCTATAAGAGACCTGTAAGGTTTCTCTCCCAGGCTAAGTGTGCATTTGATAGAAATACACTGTTTAAGCTTGTTCCCCAAGACTTTGTCTACTACACAATGATCTGGTACTATGGGTAAACATAATCTGGTGGTGGGTAAGCAAAAACCCTCAATGCCAGCCTTGAGGATCCCATTGAACCTCATTTTCTCTTAAGCTCACTAGTAAGGTCTTGTCTATACAAAGCTGCCTTCTTCCATTTTCTTTCTCAAAAATCTCACCTAATCTCCCTATCCATAACTTTGTTGTTTATCTTTTATTCTGCATTTGGATAGTTCAAAACATTGTGATTCAATCTGTTTGGTCACAACATTGACCACTGTCAACCCTTTAGTTATGGAAGAGGGACAGCCCAGAAGTATTATTGAACTCATTGAACTGATACTCAGGCTTCTAGTCATTGGCTCCCAAATGCCAGTCCCATGTTGGCCCAGCAACTCTGAGTTGACTTTCAACCTGGAAGACCTGGATACCATACAAATGAAGATAAAAAACTTTCTACAATTCAAAAATCATGTCCTACTGTGTGCCTGGCAAGTGTTGGGAAAGTAACCATCTTACTTGCCAACCTTATTCTGCTCTTTTCTCCTCATGTGTTGATTGCTGACTTCCAAACTTCTCCTAGCCCTTCACTTAAAATTAAGTAACTCTGAGATTGACTATGCATATAAATACCTAAAATCAATGGGAAAAAATGTGCCTCAAACACAGACAACATAGTTTATGAATAAAAACAATACACATTTTTCCCACATCCATTGTCACTGATTGAAATCTTTAAATGAATTGATTGTGTCATTATGCAGATGATCTTCAATGTGGTTATAACACATTGCTATGGGCAACCTACATACCCACCCACAAAGAGGAGAATGTCAGTTAGGATTACTTGGTGGCAAGTGACAGAAGTGGACTGGTTAACTTAAGCAAAGTAATAACAATAATAGCAATAACCATTAGTAGCTATAAAATAAAGTACAAAATCTAACAAAAAAGTAAACAATCAGGACTTGGGATAGAAAGAATCGGAGATGCCCCAGGAAATTAGGAAATTAGCAGATTATTTCTTCAGGAAAGAGCTACTGGAAGGACCCATTTCTGCACTTTCTGTCAGTGTCCACTCCCTGGAGATTTAAAATTGAAGGCAGGAGCCGGCATGGTGGTGAGTTGGTTGAGCCACGACGTAGGACTCCTGCAGCCTCTGTCAGAGAGTCTGGGATCACACCTGCCTCTGCTTGTGATTCAGCTTCCTACTGATGCACACTCTGGGGAGCAGCAAAAGATGGTTCAAGTACGTGGATCCCTGTAACCCCATGGGAGACCTGGGTGGCGTTCCTGGCTCATGACTTTGGCCTGACCCAGCCCAGCTGTTCCTGTCATCTGGGGAGGGAACAAGTAGGTAGATCGCTCGCTCTCCCTCTCTCTCTCTGTAACTTTGACTTTCAAATAAATAATTTTTAAAAGTTATTGATGAAAGTAACACAAAGTAAAGTGCTGGAAAGAAAGCCTGTCCTACTCAGACATGGATCCAAGGAGGATAGAGAAAGGAGCCCGATCATCCCACCAGAACAGCATGGAAGGAGGGAAGGGAAAATCAATACATTATTAACAAGGACAGAAGGAGGAAGGCTGCTGGGAAGACCAAAACCACAGCTTCCACTGTAGGCCAGGTCAGAGAACATGGGCACCACATAGAAACAAGCCCCAGCTTACAAGACCCAGTTGTGCAATGTGATTCATATTGTCCACACAGCAGGAAAACACATTATTAAAATTTTTAACTTGGGAAAAATATTTGATAGATGATCATACTCTTAAAAAATTATTTTCCAACCCTGCCACTAAAAGCAATCCACCTGTAGCAGAAGCAGCAACACATGTGTGCACAGCTTGCTTCCGTGAGCACTCACAAGACACAGATGATGGCTTCAGATCACACTCAAAGGACTCCTTGGAAGGCACCTGACTTCATATCTTAGGATAAGAAAAATTAGTGTGATGGTACATCCTGTGGTTATGAAAGATCAGGACTCTTTCTAGAATAGAGAATGCACTAAACAATGTCGATCCACTGGAAGAGCCACTACTAACCTCCTAATGCTAGAATTAGGATAGCTGAATCTGTGTAAAACAGAATTCATTATGTCACAAAAAGGAGAAAAGCTTATTTAAAATTTGTGCAAAAGCAATTGTAATACAAAATGAGATTTTTACTTATTTTAGTAGTAGGGAATTTACTTTTCTGAGTGAAGTTGAACACCTTTTCATTTGGTTATTGTTTACAGCCTTTGCCTATCTTTCCACTGAACTACAGTCTTTTTACTTTTTGATTGAATTCATTATTTAGTGGAGCCATTGTCTGTGACTATAATATAAATTAAAAATAAGTTACCTTGAAAGAAATTTTAAGGAAATTACTATATTGCAAGTACTAATACAGCTTAATATAAAACTTTATAAATTTTAAAATTTAACAATGGTTAAATTTTGATGTAACTTTTTTCTTGTATATATATATAGATAAACTGTGTGCTTTTAGACATAGCTGTCTACTTGTTTTTGTGTGCACAGAAAAGAGTCAACACAGGAATAAATAAAGTATATCCAGAAAAAATAGCTTTAGAACCAATAGTGAGGATTGTTTAACACCAGTAAACATAGATAATAGCCAACTAGGAGAAAAAAAGTCTATCAGTCTCAGATATCATGCACAACAACAAATTAAAAAGAGGAGTTGACACTGAGTTACTCAATGAGTAATTAGAAGAAAAATTTTAAGGACTGTCACTAATAACAACTACTTAGTTGACACACAGTTTGGTTCCAGTAATCCTGAAGCAAGGTCAGTATATCACAATGCAAGACAATACCCAATGGTAGGCAGAAAAGACTCCAAATTCCAAAAAAAGTCAAAAGTCAAGAATTTTAAAATTCCCACTATTAATCACCCAATGTGAGAACTCACATGAAAAAGGCTTCATCTACTGACCATAGACCTGGGTTCCATTCAACTTGAGCTCCACAATCAGTCATTGCCTTCTCATCAAGAATCGTTTAAAAGAGAGTAGCCTCAGCTGGCCTTGATTTTTTTTCTTCCTGTTTGTTAACAGTACTGCAATTAGGACAACGATTCCAGCCTTAGAAACAGTATCTTCTGAGGTGCCTTTCTCCGAAGGGAGGAGAGAACCTCCACTATGACTATGACCCTGTCAGAACAAGATCCAAGTCGTCGAACCCTAAAGGCTTCCATAGCCTCAGCAACTCATGACTACAGCCTAGGGAGATTGCGGACGCCATAAACAAGAGTGGCAAATTGTTAAATCAACAACAGTAGTCACTGTGTACTTACGGCCCATGTATGATCTGTCCTTAATGTGTTGTCCAAGGTGAAGAAATGCAATAACTAGGACTGAAACAGTATTTCTGCATTTTGTGTCTCTACGCGGATGCAAACTGACAAAATCTTTGCTTAATATATACTGAATCGATCTTCCGTATGGAAAGACAATTGGAAATGATAAAAAAAAATTGGAAGTTACATAAAAATCAATCAATTAAAAAAAATAATATCATGTAGGATCTCTGTCCCTAATGTGCTGTACAACGTGATTTAAAGCTACAACTAGTACTCAAAGAGTATGCTTCACTCTAGGATGCTATGTGAGGGCAAATGGTTTAAAATCTTTTCTTAACACATACTAAACTGAACTCCTGTATACAAAGAGAATTGAAAATGAATCTGAATGGGAATGAAAGGGGAGAGGGAGTGGGTAAGGGGGAAGGGTGGGGGGGGAGGGGAGGTATGGGTGGGGAAGTCATTGCAATCCACAAGTTGTACCTTGGAAATTTATATTCTAAATAAGAAAAAAAATAAATTAAAAAAAAAAAAGAAACAGTATCTTCTGAGTTATAGCAGCCAGGAAGGGAATCCTGAGGAAGCTATAAAATTAAAAATTAGCCGGCGCCGTGGCTCACTTGGCTAATCCTCTGCCTGCAGCACCAGCACCCCAGGGTTCTAGTCCTGGTTTGGGTGCCAGATTCTGTCCAGTTGCCCCTCTTCCAGGCCAGCTCTCTGCTGTGGCCAGGGAGTGCAGTGGAGGATGGCCCAAGTTCTTGGGCCCTGCACCCGCATGGGAAACCAGGAGAAGCACCTAGCTCCTGGCTTCGGATCAGCGGTACACTGGCCACAGCAGCCATTGAGGGTTGAACCAACGGAAAAGGAAGACCTTTCTCTCTGTCTCTCTCTCTTTCTCACTGTCCACTCTGCCTGTCAAAAAAAAAAAAAAAAAGAAGAAGAAGAAGAAGTTAACAAAAATTAATGGGCTGGCACTATGGCACAGTGGGTTAAGCTGCCACCTTAAACACCAGCATCCCATATGGGTACCAGTTGGAGTCCAGGCTGCTCCATTTCCAATCCAGCTCTCTGCTACTATTCCAGGGAAAGCAATGGAAAATGACTCAAGTGCTTCAGGCCCTGCCACCCTCATGGGAGACCTGGATAAAGTTCCAGGTTCCCAGCTTCAGCCTGGCCCAGTCCTGGCCTTTGGCCACTGGGGAGTGAACCAGCAGATGGAAGATCTGTCTCTCTGTTTCTCCCTCTTTCTCTCTCTGTAACTCTGCCTTTCGAATAAAACAAATAAATCTTGTAAAAAATTAAATAAGAAAAAAGCTATAAATAATGAAGAAACAAACATAAACCCATGGTATTAGAACATTTGTATAAACAGTTTCAGTGTATTAGCTTTTGCATGAATTCTAATCACTATGATATTTTATAATCATTGTAATATTTCATTTGCTCTACTTTGAGACACATTTAAAATGTTTAAGAGATGGAGCCAGCACTGTGTCGCAGTGGGTTAAAGCCCCAGCCAGCAACGCCGGCGTCCCATATGCGCACCGGTTTGAGTCCCAGCTGCTCCTACTCCAATCCAGCTCTCTGGTATGGCATGAGAAAGCAGTAGAAAATGGTGCAAGTCCTTGGGCCCCTGCACCCACATGGGAGACCCAGAAGAAACTCCTAGCTCCTGGCTTTGGATCAGCTCAGCTCTGGTCATTGCAGCCATTTGGAGAGTGAACCAGCGAATGGAAGACCGCTCCCTCCCTCTCTTTCTCTCTCTCTCTCTCTCTGTTTCTACCTCTCTCTGTAACTCTTTCAAATATAAAATAAATCTTTTTTTAAAAATTTGAGAATATGGTATATTAAGCTTGTAGATTTAGTTAAGTCAAGAAGAATATGATTAAATACATAACCAATGTTTGTCTTTGGGATGCTATTTTGATATACCCTTAAGCTTTTTTTTTTTTTTCACATTAGCTGGGTTAGCAAAGTAAAAATATTTAGAGCAAGAGCCAGCAAACTTTTTCTGTAAAACACCCAACAGGAAATAGTTTAGACTTCAGGCCAAGCCCACTCTGCCATAATTGCTTGACACCACTGTCATAGCACAGAGAAAATCATATCTGAGTGGGCATAGTGTGTGCCAACACACCTTTATTTACCAAACAGGTAGCAAGCTGAATTTTGTCTATGGACCATAGTTTTCCAAATTCTAACTTAGAAGAATATTAATGGTTTTATATTTAGAAGACTGCTTTTTAACAAATGCAAATGGTGAACAAATTAAACATTAAGTTTGAACAGTAAATAAACAAATGGTATTATTTTTCTTTCTAAATGCATAGTTCCTTAGAATATGAAAGAAACCAACCATCCAACTCCAAGTCCAATCTGCTGTCAATCATAGATTCTTGCTTCTTTTCCACTGTCCTGTGTTGGTGATGTGTCAGCATTCCATCGTCTTCTCCAATTTACAAGATGTGTTTTGCCTTCGTTTTTCTGTAAGTACAGTCTCCAAATCTACTCCCATCTATAAATGTTCTTTCATTATAAGTACATATCATTAATCATTCTGATGGAAGGAAAGAAGTAAGAAATGATACAAAGGGGGAAGGAAAAGAGAAAGGACAAAAAAAGTCCTTTGGAGGGGCCGGCATCATGGCTCACTTGGTTAATCCTCCGCCTGCGGTGCTGGCATCCCATATGGGCATTGGTTCAAGTCCCAGCTACTCCTCTTCCAATCCAGCTCTCTGCTGTGGCCGGGGAGGGCAGCGGAGGTTGGCCCAAGTATTTGGGCACCTGCACCTGCATGGGAGACCAGGAAGAGGCACCTGGCTCATAACTTCGGATCAGTGCAGCACCAGCCAAAGCAGCCA
Organism: Sylvilagus floridanus; assembly: GCA_949820135.1. Taxonomy (NCBI): domain Eukaryota; kingdom Metazoa; phylum Chordata; class Mammalia; order Lagomorpha; family Leporidae; genus Sylvilagus; species Sylvilagus floridanus. Next base: position 93,680,290 of record OX463244.1, on the reverse strand, counting down.
TTTGGGGAGTGAACCAACGGAAGGAAGACCTTTCTCTCTCTCTCTCTCTCTCTCTCTCTCTCTCTCTCTGTTTATAACTCTACCTGTCAAATAAATTTTTTTTAAAAATTTAAAAAAGACCTTTGGAGACAGCAATTTGCTAAAAATGAGAAATCGTCATGAGCTACACAACCTTATGAGATACTAGGTAAATGAAAAAAGTCAACTAATGTCATTTTAAATGTAAACTGTAGCTGATGCCGTGGCTCACTAGGCTAATCCTCTGCCTGCGGTGCTGGCACCCCGGGTTCTAGTCCCAGTTGCTCCTCTTCCAGTCCAGTTCTCTACTGTGGCCTGGGAAGGCAGTGGAGGATGGCCCAAGTGCTTGGGCCCTGCACCCGCATGGGAGACCAGGAGGAAGCACCTGGCTCCTGGCTTTGGATCAGCGCAGCGCATCAGCTGTAGCGGCCATTTTGGGGGTGAACCAACAGAAAAGGAAGACCTTTCTCTCTATCTCTCCCTCTCACTGTCTAACTCTGCCTATCAAAAAAAAAAAAAAATGTAAACCGTATCCAAAACATGTATCTCATCTGCTTTGTTCATTCCTATATCCCGAATGTCTGAAGTAGATGTCCTTAGAACATACTAAATGGTCAAAATATTTGTGAAATGATTCAAGTAAATGAATAGATTCACAGATATGCAAATGCAGGTTTAATTTGGCAAGATGTTGGCTAAAATGATAGCTAGTCTGAAGGTGTTTCAGTCCCACCATTCATGGAAGCAGACACAAGGGTAGAATTAGAAGCGCCAGATAGGGGCTGGCATTTTGGCACAGTGGGTTAAGGCACCGCCTGCAATGCTGGCATCCCATACCAGAATGCCAGTTGAGTCCTAACCGCTCTGCTTCAGAGTCAGTACCATACTAAAGTGCCTAGGAAGGCAGCAGCAGATGCCCCCACGTACTTTTGCTCACTATCTATGTTGCTGACCCAGTTGGAGTTCCAGTCCCCAGGCTCCAGACTCTTGGCTTCAGTCTGCTCCAGGCATCGCCCCAGTCATTGCAACCATTGGGGGGGTAAACCAACAGACGAAGCTCTCTTTCTCTGTCTCTGTCTGTCTCTCCCTTTCTCTCTGTCACTCTGCCTTTGAAATAAATAAAAGGATAATGCAAAAAGATGTGCACTTCTTCATGAAGGAAGGAACACAGGAAGGAAGAGTTTGCATATCACAATGCTGATCTGACTCTTGTGCAAGGAGAGGGAAGGAAGTTTGAGTAGGGAGAACTAAGACTGCAGTGTAGCCAGAGAAAGTGCTAACAAGGCCAAGAGGTGCCCCAGAACAAAGAGTTCTCAGTAGAGTCCTGGGCGCAGGACCCCTGCTCTGCCCACTTACTGGCTGGTTGGGGAAAACCCTAGAAGAGTAGGAACTTGGAATTGAAGACCATGGGAGATCCCAAAGTTGCAGAATCTGGAATCTTCTGCTAATTGCACTCTGCCTTGATAGGAGGTCTGAGGGACACGCCTTGTCACAGAAACCAAAAGTTGCCTGTCAGTTGCCTGTCTAATGGTGAGTAGATCGGTTTCGATTTCTCTTTTCTACCATGAACTCTATGAGCTTTTTCTCCTTGGCTATAGGAAGACATTCCTTTGTTCTCGTCTCATTCAAATGGGAACATGGAATTGAAGCCTTGTGCATAAGTGAATATTTCTTTTATCGGTATATAATACATACATACTTCAAAACAGTGCATGGTCCCTCTAAATATGTACAATGTTTGTATCGATTAAAAATAAAATAAAAAGCGTATTATAAGGAAAGGAAAAAAGATAGCTGACAGATGTCAACTTTTTAAATTACACATAGAAAGGATACTGCTGTGTGCCAGTGTCATCAGACTACAAAGCCAATTCATCATCTTTCAAATATCCCCCACGTAAATACTAAGCTCTCAGTAAATATTCACATCTTTGTAAGCTGGCATTTCTTTGCTTCCCTAATTCTGAGATACTTCTCTCTATTAAAACAAATAAAGGGATAGATTGTCCATAAAAATAACTATGTATCTTATGGAAATATCATTATAAAATATGCAAGGTCTGTAACAATCACATAATACCATACCATAGAAAATGAAAAGCCCTAATGAAGTATAAGTAAATGCTACGGAAATTCAGAGAAAAGAGATATTACTTCCAAATGGAGACAGGGAAAAGAGTTTGAGGGAGAAGATGGCATTTAACCTGGCTCTTGAAAGATGACTAAGATTTGAACACATGAGGATGAAGTAAATGATTTTTGACATCTGCATTCACTCTCACAAAAGCCCCAAGCCAAAAAAGCAGAGCCTTATAAAAAAAAAATCAGGCGTCATGGTTTGCATAGCAGCAGGATCAAAGAATTGTCAAATTTCAGGCAGCTGTTTGGTTCTAAGTTTTCAAACTAACACACTGTTGGCATGCTAGTCACTCGCAGTTAAGCTATTGTTTATCTGTCCAAAGGGTTGACATCAGCAAAATTCACTTGAGTGTAGACCTGAAGATTATCTCTCTTGACCATAGGGACCGTTCTGCCTTGTGGATATACTTTATTAGCATGTATAACATATGCTAAAACTGAACTGAAATTTCATAAAGAATAGCTATTGCATGACAGACAGTGTTTAAAAATAAGTTTAAGAGGGTGTCATTAGTTCAAGTGGTGGCTCTGACATCGAAGAGCTGCTCTTTGACTGATCTGATGATCTGAGAATGAGCACATTCTCTCTGTACAGTGTTCCATTAGTGATTTTAATTGCATGCTAGGCTTTATAATTTATTGCTGTCATTTAGGTTCATGTACTGTACTAATATTTATTCTGCATATTATATAACACCTTATTAAGTTTATTGCCCGCTTTCTATAAACTTTTTCATCTGACTCACATGGGAGGAGCTAACTTACATACCTATTAAAGGTAGTGCATGAATTATAGGTCCTCATCCTTGTCTCAACAGTTTTCAGCTGTTTAAATCTGCAGGAGGAAAAGGAAGATGGTTTGCTTCCTGAATAGAAAAAAAGCCATATGTACATTTTACTACATAGCATTTATGTCTTGAGGACCACCAGGAATATACATGGAGAGCACATAGTCTGTCTTTTCCATGCTCTCCTTGGCACTGTCCATGAGAGATGGGACCAGATATGTACCCTCCGTTAACTCACAGCCAATAAACGAAGGGTGCTTCACTTTAAATTCTTAGCACAATGTCTCAGTCATGGTAGATCATTAAGATTAATAAAATAAATAAAAATGCAATGCGTTAAGATTTACTTTCTCAACATCCCCTATCATATCATATCACATGATATATTATTCATAAACCACAGTGGTGGTGGAGACACACATCCAGAATGTAATTACAGAACAACTAGAAATTCCCCATCATACGGGCAGGCGTTGTATAGCGGGTAAATCCACCATCTGCAACACTGCCATCCTGTGTGGGCACCATGTCCTGGCTGCTCCACTTCCAATCTAGCTTCCTGCTAATGGCCTGGGAAAAGCAGTAGAAAATGGCCCAAGTGTTTGTAACACTGCATCCATGTGGGAGGCCTGGAAGAAGCTCTTGGCTTTGCCCTGGTCCAGCCCCAGCCATTATGACCACATAGGGAAGGAACCAGTGGATGAAAGATCTCTCTCTCTCTCTCTCTCTCTCTCTCTCTCTCTCCCTCTCCAACTCTGACTTTCAAATAAATGAATAAGTCTTTAAGAAATAAAGAGAAAGTCCCCATCATTATTTCAGCACCTATCCTTGCCTTTCATATCGACTTCCCTTTAACTTTTCTCTATGCCTTTCTAAACCTAAGTGAAGGATGGGCCAACCCCTGATGAACATCTGCCCCATGACTGCTCAGGAATGTGGAACACTCAAAGACATTTCCATCTGGGGGGTGTCTCATTCCTTCCCTTGCTTTCTCCCAATTTCTTCTTTGGAAAATATCTCCAAAACATGAGCAAGTAAGTCTAGGAGTGCTATTCTTCCCACCAAACCAAAACTGTAACATAAATGTTTTCACTTACGGTAAGCCAAAGATAATCACCAGATATGAAAGTGCGTAAGACAATTGGTGCTCTTTTCTTGCAAATATAAGTGAAATTACATAAAACATCTAGGAACAGTTAACATTGGGTCATTACACTCCGGAGGTATGTGATCATTTCTGGGTGCTGGTGTGGTAATCCCTTTGACATAATTGAGTTGACACACCCAAATTATTGTTCCTTTCCTCGCCCACTTACTTGACAAAAATGGGGTCAACGGCACAGAATGGGCTGACTCGTGACTCCCCACTGATAAAAACGAAATCTGTCATGGCTTTCCTGCTAATAAACACTGCTGAGAGTCAAGTATACCTGGGCATGAATCCCAGCTCCTCTGTTTCAAGTGTTGCTCAACCTCTCTGTGCCTCTAATAGCCAAGCTTTGGAATAAGATGAAAATACATAATTTATAAGATTATTGTTGGGCTTAAATGAATATATATATATATATATATATATATATATATATATATATATAAAGGTACTCTGTAAATGGCTGTTATTAGTCCTAAATTCTTTCATTTCTTTTGCTTATTTTCAGTTAACCCCCTTTCAAATTGCCCTGGAAGAATTCGTTACACACAAGCAGTGATGACATTCCTAGAAAGTTCTCGTCAAGTCATTCCCCACTGGAATGTGTAGCAACCTTCCAGGCAGCCAGGGAAGGGAGGCCAATTAAAATGGGTGTGGGTTCTCTTAGAATACAGCTGATGGGGGTGACATATCTGTCACAAAGTGTATGCTTGAGAAAGTGAGTTTTACATTTTATAATAAAAGAACTGAGAATCTAAATTATGAATCAATTACTGCTACTTTTTAAAAAGATTCATCTATTTATTTGAAAGAGACACAGAGAGGAGTGTGTGCAAGAGAGCTTTCGTCTGCTGGTTCACCTCCCTCAAATGGTTGCAATGGCCAGGGTTGGGCCAGGCTGAAGCCAGGATCCAGGAGCTTCCTCTGGGTCTCTCACATAGGAGGCAGGGGCCCATGCACTTGGGCCATCCTCCACTGCCCTCCCAGGCTCTTTAACAGGGAACTGGATTGGAAGTGGAGCAGCCAGGACTCGAAATCAGCACCCATATGGAATGCTGACACTGCAGGCAGAGGCTTAACCTTCTATGCCATGGCACCAGTCCCAAATTACTACTTTTTTAAAAATATTTATTTTATTTATTTGAAAGACAGAGTTACAGAAAGAGGTAGATCCAGAAAGAGAAAGAGGTCTTCCAACCACTGGTTCACTCCCCAAATTCCTGCAATGGCCAGAGCTGAGCTGATCCGGAGCCAGGAGCCAAGAGCCAGGAGCCAGGAGCTTCCTCTGGGTCTCCCATGTGGGTGCAGGGGCCCAAGGACTTGGGCCATCTTCCACTGCTTTCCCAGGCCATAGAAGAAAGCTGGATCGGAATGGAGCAGCTGGGACTTGAACCAGCACCCATATGAGATGCCGACACCTCAAGCCAGGGCTTTAATCCACCGTGCCACAGCGTTGGCCCCTACTGCTGCTTTTTAAAATTTTTTTTAAATCTTGGATTTCTTATCACTTCCCACAAATAAAAATACTAGGCAAGTGGACAGGCAATAGGAGAGAAGAAATGGAATTTATGACATTGACTTGTGACCTGAAATGTTATGGGAGATGGGATGGCTGCGGGTGGGAGGGAGGTTATGGGGGAAAAAGCCACAGCAATGCAGAAGTTGTACTTTGTAAATTTACATTTATTAAATAAAAAAAATTAAATTAAAAAAGAGCAAATGTAACAAAGAAAGGCTAAGGCATACAAGAAAGAAAGAATGGTAAATTCATTTGACAACACTGTACATCCCAGCTCTTCTTTACAACTAACTGAAAATACTATTAGCAGACAGATGTAGTTCTTCTCATTAAGAAGCATATCACGGCCGGCACTGTGGCTCACTAAGCTAAACCTCTTGCTGCGGCGCCGGCACCAGGGCTCTAGTCCCGGTCGGGGCGCCAGATTTTGTCCTGGTTGCTCCTCTTCCGGTCCAGCTCTCTGCTGTGACCCAGGAGTGCAGTGAAGGATGGCCCAGGCCCTTGAGCCCTGCACCCGCATGAGAGACCAGGATAAGCACCTGGCTCCCAGCTTCGGATTGGGAGGTGAACCAACAGAAAAGGAAGACTTTTCTCTCTGTCTCTCTCTCTTACTGTCCACTCTGCCTGTCAAAAAAATAAAAATAAAAAAATTTTAAAAAAGAAGCATATCACTCATAAAGTAAGGTTTGTATTAATACAAATTTGAAAAGCTGTTCAATGGGTAAGCCCAGGTTAATTTCAACCCCAAATGCTGTACATGAGGTCTGAGAATTAAGTGGAACTCAGAGAATAGTGCAAATCTGTTTTTATCATAGTTATAAACCTAGACTTCACTGAAAATGTCATCCTCACAACATAATTTATCCTAGACATATATTCACTTCATGTCTTCTTAACTCTATATTAAGCTGCTGAGAGAAACAAATCCACGGCTTATTCAAATCAGCATCAGTTGGTTGGTGGTTCTACTCTGTACCTTTGAATTAAAGAAAATGTAATTAGATTATTTCAGAAAGCTAAACTATTCTTACTAAAATCTTCAAATGTTTGTTTTTGTGGGATTATTTTATGCTACTACTGATTAAAAGGAAATCTATTTTTAACACATTCTGGACAATCAGTCCAATCAAGACTTCAGTGCAATGCATCAGAATATCTTCAAAGAGAAAGGGCCAGGCACACCCAGCCAAATATTAGAGGTTCATTGTCCCATAGGATGGAACGGTCTGTGATGTCAAAGAAAAACAACTTCTACTCTCAAGATCTGTAAACCTGAGGTGCAAATATAGTTAATGATGTGTTTTTATAACAGTTACCCATTTTTCCCTTTTATCCCTACTGAGACCATGGTCATTTTGACATTTCCATATCTGATGCTAACCTAAAGCTAATGTGTGTTTTCAAATAGAACAGCTAAAGAAGAACTTCAGAATAAAAGTTTCCACCACAATGCAGCTTTTAAACATACTTTCAACTACTGTTTGATCTTTTTGCAAGGAAAACTTTTTATGAACTCGAAAGTATTCTTTCATCTCTGCCACTTTCAGTGGCCTATTCATTTTGTACCTCCCTTCATCATGCATGTCTCCAAAAATGTGTGCTTCATTTGCCTTACCAAGTTGCAGAATTTTATTTTCATCTAGAGTTTATATGCCCCCTGGTTACTCATAATGTCAAAAGAGAGAGAGAGAAGGAGGAGGAGGAGGAGAAGAAGAAGAAGAAGAAAATGAAGGCGAAGACGGGGAAGGAGAAATTTACATGTCTGAGCTGACTTGCAGTTAGGGTCATTAAGAGCTCTGTATCTAAGATCTTAGGTAAAATATGTTCTGGATTTCTGGGTAAATGATAAAAAAGCAAATCCAAGGATAATCCCTTCACAACGATCTCCTTCCATCTTACAGCCTTCTACTGTGTCTTTTCATTTTAGATTTTCTTCCCCAGAAAGTGGGTAGAAAAAACTGCCATCATCCCTATAGCCTTTTGTTGATTCTGTAATACCAGGTAGTAAAACGCTCAAAGGTGCACTTGAAGTATGCAATTTCAAGTTCCTTTTGAGTGTTTCAATCTAAACACTTTGCTTTTAATTCAGACCAAACACCATATAAAGTGTGCCTCTAGAAAGTGCTTATGCTATGCTTCCCAAATCTACATTTCCCGTTTTTGTTGAACTGGAAATTAGGAGGTCATCAGTGTTATACCAAGGAAAATGTATAGAGAAGGGGATTTCCTTTCTTTGAAATAACTTCTGAGAACTTCATTATATTACGATGATTTTCCTTTATGCATGCCATTTTAACATGATTAAAAGCCATCATGATCCTACTGTATTGTAATAAAGTACTCAAAGTATTGGGTGAAACAACCAGGAGACACACTTCTGCTATACTACCAGAAGTTTTTTGCCATAGAAAAGATACTGGGCAGGGAGTGCAGAATGACCTACTGATGTTAAGGTGTATTTTACCGCGTATTCCAAAGAACTGCAAAACCTAAGACTCAACTCTGGAAATCAGCCTACAAACCATTTTCTCGTTGATGGATTGGGGGGCCGGCGCCGTGGCTCAACGGGCTAATCCTCCGCCTTGCGGCGCCGGCACACCGGGTTCTAGTCCCGGTCGGGGCACCGGATTCTGTCCCGGTTGCCCCTCTTCCAGGCCAGCCCTCTGCTGTGGCCCAGGAGTGCAGTGGAGGATGGCCCAGGTGCTTGGGCCCTGCACCCCATGGGAGACCAGGAAAAAGCACCTGGCTCCTGGCTCCTGCCATCGGACGAGCGCGGTGCGCCGGCCGCAGTGCGCCGACCGCGGCAGCCATTGGAGGGTGAACCAATGGCAAAGGAAGACCTTTCTCTCTGTCTCTCTCTCTCACTGTCCACTCTGCCTGTAAAAAAAAAAAAAAAGATGGATTGGGGAAAAAAAATCTAATGGACACATGGTTCTTTTTTTAATCTTTATTTTATTTATTTTCAGTTTGCCAGTTTATTCTCACAATGAAGAGGAAACAACATTGATTATGGGGATCCCTAGGAGGTCCAAGTCAAAAATATTCCCCTCTAAATTGATGTTTCACATCTATTTGTTAAAGGATCACATCTCTGGCTGCTTAGTAATAACATCTTATACCACCAGTTGTCATATAAAATTGAATTTGTTTTAGAAGATTTTAGAGACGATTTTGGCAAATAAATGGTTAAGAGGGGTCTAAATGAATGCTCTAAAAAATTCAAAAGACTTTAGAAATTGATATTGCTAGAACAGGGACTTCTACCTTCTTTACCACCAGCTACTTACCTTACTACACATGATCTACCAGTCATCACTCAGGGATCTCTACAGTATAATAAATAACTAATCCAACCTTCTATTTGAGAGTGTAAGAATATTTGCCTTTAGGTCCATTATCAAAGCTTGATGAATTTGAGATTAAGGGCATGTTGGAAGATTGAGGATTGGAGATTATTTATTACCAAGAGTTATCTAATTTTTCCTTTATTCTTGAGTAAATTCTAGTCATATACATCTTTTTACTACACTATTTACCTCATTTAAAATTTCAGTTACTGATTTAAGTTGCTTGTATTAGTTTTGACATTTAAAAAAATCTCTAGTCTATAATTATATCTCATCTTTTGTCCTTAGTGTTGTTTTAATTCATACTTTACCTTTCTTGATCCATTTTTTGAGATTGGTCTATTTTTAAAGTACTCATAAAACATGTAAAATTTTCTATCTAGCAGTTCACATAAGATACAATAAAATCGAGAAATTGGATCTCATTCAGAGATTGCTTGGAAAATAATGTGTGCTCTGTCAGGTGCAGGAGTCTATTTCTATATATTAGATTAAAATGTTACTTTTATTGATCAAAAGCATTTTCCTGAATTCATAAGTTTCTGAGATCAATATATAAGTTTCCCACTCTAAACAAAATTTCTTTTTTAATTTAGTATGTTCAGTCTCAAGGCTAAAATAGTCTCACTAAATTTGTTCCACTTATTGTTGATATTTTTCCTTCTAAATTTCAATTAATGGCTTCGCCTTATATTCTCTTCCAAAGTTAATGGAACTACACCAATTTTCTTTTCATTTTTGTATGGTTTATTGTTTAACTTTTGACTTCTTTGTATGACTTTGTTTTCAATGTATTCCTTAAGGAGCATGTAGCTGAATATTTTTTAAAAATACATTCCAATAATCCTTGCCTTCTAATGTTTGAGTTTAATCCATTAACTTTTATTGTGATTACTGCTATATTTGGCTTTACTTCTACCATTTCATTTTCCTTTCTATTTACCATTCCTTTCTTCTATATTTTTCACTTCAACTTTCTGTTAAACTAATAGTCTTTTTTCCTTCTGTCTCTATTGATTTAATATTTATTCTTAATTTTTAAACTTTCATATTTAAGTACAAAATTTATGCTGGTTACAGAACCCCTCCTTGGACACCAAGATCTGTGGATACCCAAGTCCTTTGTATAAAATGCTGTAGTATTTGTACATAATTCCTTTCATATACTTACATTACCTCTAGAATACTTGTAATACCTAATACAATAAAAAGACATATTACAGGGCAGCTATAATGAAAACAGCTTGGTACTGGCACAAGAATATGCATGCTGGGGCTGGTGCTGTGGTGTTGTGGATAAAGCTGCCGCCTTCAGTGATGGCAACCCATATCACATCAGTTTGAGGCCCAGCTGCTCCACTGCTGATCCAGCTCTCTGCTATAGCTTGAGAAAGTAGTACAAGATGGCCCAAGTCCTTGGACCCCTGCACCCACATGAGAAGACCCAGAGGAAGCTCCTGGTTCATGGCTTCAGATCAGTGCAGCTCCGGCCATTGCAGCCAACTGGGGAGTGAACCAGTGGATGGAAGACCTTTGTCTCTCTCTCTCTTTCTCTCTCTCTCTCTCTGCTTCCCCTCTCTTTGTGTAACTCTGACTTTCAAATATATAAATAAATCTTTAAAAAAAAGAAGAAGAAGAAAAATATGTGTGCTGATCAGTGAACACTCTAGAGACTCCAGAAATTATTCCACACATCTACAACCATTTGTCAAATGAGCTACAATCAATCCTGGGAGAAAGGATAGTCTCTTCAACAAATGATACTGGGAAAATTGGTCTAAAACAAGACCCCTATCCTACACCTATACAAAAATAAACCCACAATGGATCAAGGATCTAAATCTAACACCTGGAGCCATCAAATTACTAGAGGAAAACACAGGGGAAACTCTGCAAGCCATGGGCATAGGCAAAGACTTCTAGGATAAGTCCCTGAAGCACAGGCAATAAAGGCAAGATAAGACAAATGGGATTACATCAAGTTAGGAAACTTCCGCACAGCAAAGAGGCAACCTACCGAATGGGAGAAAATATTTGTGAATTATACATCTGATAAAGGATTAATATCCAGGATAGATAAGAACCTCAACAACAATAAAATAAGCAATCCAGTTAAGAAATGGGCTAAGAATATGAATGGGTATTTTTCTTTTTTTTTATAACGCTTTTATTTAAAGAATATAAATTTCCAAAATACAGCTTATAGATTACAATGGCTCCCCCCCCATAACTTCCCTCCCACCCGCAACCCTCCACTTTCCCACTCCCTCTCCCCTTGCTTCACATCAAGATTCATTTTCAATTCTCTTTATATACAGAAGATCAGTTTACTATATATTAAGTAAAGATTTCAACAGTTTGCCCTCACATAGCAACACAAAGTGAAAAATACTGTTGGAGTACTAGTTATAGTATTAATTCACAATGTACAGCACATTAAGGACAGAGATCCTACATGATATATTTTTTAAATTGATTAATTTTCTATGCAATTTCCAATTTAACACCAAGATTTTTTTTTCATTTTTAATTATCTATATACAGAAGATTGATTCAGTATATACTAAGTAAAGATTTCATCAGTTTGCACCCACACAGAAACACAAAGTGTAAAATACCGTTTCAGTGCTAGTTATAGCATCACTTCACATTGGACAACACATTAAGGACAGATCCCACATGAGACGTAAGTACACAGTGGCTCCTGAAGTTGATTTAACAATTTGACACTCTTGTTTATGGCATCAGTAATCTCCCTAGGGTCTAGTCATGAGTTGCCGAGGCTATGGAAGCCTTTAGGGTTCGCCGACTTCAATCTTATTCCGACAGGGTCATAGTCAAAGTGGAGGTGAATGGGTATTTTTCAAAAGATGCAATACAAATGGCCAACAGACACATAAAAAGATGCTCAGGATCACTAGCCATCAGGGAAATGCAAATAGAAACCATAAAGAGATTTCACCTCATCCTATTAGAATGGCTATCATCCCACAGTAAAACAAATAACAAATACCGGTGAAGATGTGGGGTAAAAGTTACCCTAATACACTGCTAGTGGGAATGTAAATGATTACAACCATATTGGAAGACAGTATTGAAATCTGAAAATAGATCTATCATATGACCCAGCTAGTCCACTCCTGGAAATTTACCCAAAGAAAATGAAATCAGCATACTAAAGAATTATCTGTACCTGCGTGTTTATAGCAGCTCACGCACAATAACTAAGACATAGGTGGCCGGCGCCGTGGCTCAACAGGCTAATCCTCCGCCTTGCGGCGCCGGCACACCGGGTTCTAGTCCCGGTCGGGGCGCCGGATTCTGTCCCGGTTGCCCCTCTTCCAGGCCAGCTCTCTGCTGTGGCCCAGGAGTGCAATGGAGGATGGCCCAAGTGCTTGGGCCCTGCACCCCATGGGAGACCAGGAAAAGCACCTCGCACCCGTCTCCTGCCATCAGATGAGCGCGGTGTGCCGGCCACAGCGCGCCATCCACGGCAGCCGTTGGAGGGTGAACCAATGGCAAAGGAAGACCTTTCTCTCTGTCTCTCTCTCTCACTGTCCACTCTGCCTGTCCAAAAAAAAAAAAAAAAAATGACTCTGTGGTATGTATACATGGTGGAATACTACATAGCCATAAAAAAAATGAAATGCTTTCTTTCACAACAAAGTGGATGCAACTTCAGACCATTGTGCTTAGTGAAATAAGCCAGCTCCCAAAAGACAAATATCTTATGTTTTTACTGATTTGTGGTAGCTGCCATACAGAGTACAAAAAAGTAATGCATATGAGTGAAATTGACATTTTGAGATCTGATAATTATTTGTAGCCTTTGTCTATATTCTTGAGGAACAGTGATTTTCTACTTATTACTTGTTGAAGTCTTTATTTAATGGGGGGTTAGACCTGTGATTGTAAAGAAGATTGAAACTATGTCAGGGCTGGCACTGTGGCATAGCAGGTAAAGCCACCACCTGCAGTGCCGGCATCCCATATGGGAGCTGGTTCTAGTCCCAGCTGATCCACTTCCAATCCTGCTCTCTGCTGTGGCCTGGGAACACAGTGGAAGATGGCCCAAGTCCTTGGGCCCTTGCATCCATGTGGGAGACCCGGAAGAAGCTCCTGGTTCCTGGCTTTGGTCTGACCTGACCCTACCCATTGCAGCTGTTTGGGGAGTGAGCCAGCCAATGGAAGATCTCTCCCTCTCTCACTCTCTCTATAACTGTGCCTTTCAAATAAATTTTAAAAAATTCTTTTTACATTTTGGATATGAATCTTTTAGATGTAGGTTTTGTAATAATTTTCTCTCATTCTGTGGTTTGTTTTTTCTTTATAGTATCACTTGAAAATCAGAAGATTTATATTTTATTAAGGATTAATTTGAATAGACTTGGAAAACTGTTTTTGATCAATATTTTCCTTACATGTTTAATGTTTTTTATGTCCTACAAAAACACATTTGTGCCCACCTTAAGCTCATGCAGCTTTTACCCTGTGTTTTCTTCTAGATTTATAGTTTTAGTTTTGTTGGGTTTATGGTGTATTTTGGGTTAATATTTGTATATAATCTGAGATAACATTCAAGGTTCATTTTTTCCCCAATAGAATATCCAGCTATTCCAGTATGATCTGTTCAAAACATTCCTTTTCCAATTCAATTACCTTACCATTTCTGTCAAAAATAAGTTAATTTTGTATGCCTACGCCTCTTTGTAGGATGTTTTTTCTGTTCCATTGATTTGTATGTTTATTTTTACACTAATATTGTACTCTATTACTGTAGCCTTATAGTATCTCAAAATAAGGTACTTTCTCACTCTTCTGCTCTCACTACTCACTCTCAAATAAATGAAAGCTAAATAATTTTTAATTGGTAGGAGTGTGTTAAGATCTTAAAACTGGGTTAAGATCAGAGCTTGGGAAACTGCATCCCTTTCTGGATTGCCAGTTGACGTCCCCACCATTCCACTTCTGATCCAGCTTCTTACGAATGTGCCTGCGGGGGAAGCAGATGATAACTCAAGTGTTTGGGCCTCTGCCATCCATGTGGGAAATCCACAAGGAGTTCTGGGCTCCTGGCTTCAATATGGCCCAGCCCTGGCTGCTGTGGGCATTTACAGAGGAAACCGATGGATTGACTCTCTCTCTCTCTCTCTCTACCTCCCTCTAGCCTTTCAAATATATAAAAATAAAAAAAAAAAATTTTTACATACAAGGTAATACAAAATCCTCTGCATCTCTGTATAAGTTCTGGAGTCAGTTGCTCAATTTTAAAAAGAAAAGCTGTGGCATTTGAGGTGGGGGGTTCTGTTGATCTATATATCAATTTGGGGAGAATTGATGGATGTCTTAACAAAATTACGTATCTGATTCATGAGTGAGGTATATCTTTCCATTTATTTAGATATTATTTAATTTCAGCAACACTTTTTGATTTTCAATGTACACACTTCATAAGTATATCCTTTCTTTAAAAAAGATTTATTTATTTATTTATTTATTTATTTATTTATTTGAAAGTCAGAGTTACACAGAGAGAGAAGGCGAGGCTGAGAGTGAGAGAGAGGTCTTCCATCCACTGGTTCACTCCCCAATTGGCTGCAACAGCCAGAGCTGCACCGATCCGAAGCCAGGAGCCAGGAGCTTCTTCTGAGTTTCCCACACGGGTGCAGGGGCCCGAGGACTTGGGCCATCTTCTATTGCTTTCTCATGGCCTAGCAGAGAGCTGGATTGGAAGTGGAGCAGCTTAGACTCGAACAGGCACCCATATGGGATGCTGCCACTGCAAGCAGTGGCTTTACCTGCTTTGCCAGAGCACTGGCTCAGTAAATAAGTGTCATGTTTTTCAGCCTTTTGTAGGTGATATGCTTTCTGTAATTTCCACTGGCACGACTTGGTTGACAATGTAGTTTGTATTGAACCCGTATCCCTGATTTTGGTAAATGCATTAGTTCTAGTTGTTCTTTGCAGATTTTTTAGCAATCTTCCACATATGTGACTGTGTCATTCTTGAATTGAGTTTTACCTCTTTCTTTCCAATATGCGTGCTTTTTACATCTTTTTCTTGCTTTACTATATTGGATGATACCTCCATGAAGGAAGCAAGCATCCCTGTCTTGTTTCTAGTCTTGGAGAAAACATTCATTAGTCTACCACTCAAGATGATGTTAGCTCCAGGTTTTAGTAGATGTCCTATATCAAGTGAAAAAGTATGCTTTTATTCCCATTTTTCTAAGAGATTTTATCCTGAATGAATGTTAAATACTGAAATTTTTTAATAAATATCTATTGAATTATCATAGAAATTTTCTGTTTTTTGCATTAATGAATTATCATAAATGCTTTTACATGTTTAACCACACTTGTATTCCTAGTATAAACCTTTCTTAGTCAAGATGTATTAGCGATCTTAGGCACTTCCGTCTTAAATTCACAGGTTGTTGTCCTACTTCTGCTCACCGCCCCCTGCCCCATCATTTTCGTAATGCTCAGAGCACAAGGCCGATGTTTACACAGAGCAAGGCCTTTCCCCATAAACTGAAGTTGCAATGATTTATGATCCGTGGAGGAAGCTCTAACTAGAAACTCGCCGGCCACTATCCTGACATGGAGGGAGAGGCTCCCTGTGACACCCACGCCACTCCCACCCAACTGTCCTAGACATGAAAACAACTTTCACTCTCACCCAGCACAGACTGGTCATTCTACTTGCTTAAGTTCTTCAGAGTCAGACGAGCACTCCTGGGCCCAGTGGCTCATCTTCCCTCTGCCTGTCCAGAGTTTCCTGTTCTTGCTGTTCTCCCTCATTTTCCCACTTTTAGTAGTGATCACCTCTCTTTCTATTAGCTGTCTCTCTTGTCAAATTTAAAACTCTTTAAAAAGTGCCTAGAAATGAAGACTTTGAGAGGTTTGAATAAGACCTTGTAAGTTATGATTATTGCATAACAGAATATCCCAGACTTGGAGACCAGAAACAACAGCATTCATTATCCCTGTCCAGGATCTAAGCGAGCTTTAGGTGGACACTTCTGGCTCAGGCTCAGTCACAAAGCTGCTATCAAGCTGTCAACTGAGGCTCGGCCATCCCAGAGCTCAGTTAGTACAGGACCTGCTTCCTGGCCTACACCTCTGGGCCCCTACACAGGATCACCCCAGGACATAGCAGCTGGTGTCCCTCAGAGCAAGAGATCCAAAATGGAAACACATCTTTCCATATCCTCGTCTCCGAAGTGACAGCCCATAGGCAGTGAATAAGTCCAGGCCACACCCAGCTGCTGGGGGAGCAGGGAAGGTGACTGGAGGATGGAATCATTGGAATCAGGGACCAGGAGGAGTCGCTTCAGAAGCTGCTTACTGCAAGGACCGAGGATCTTCCAGACCATGGCTTCCTAAGTTTTCACTACCAAGAAACACGGAGATCTCCTGTGTATTTTGTATATTGAACTTTTCTCCCTGGAAGACCATATTTATTAATCGATGCATCATGTCTTCTCTTTTATTCATATAAAATACACCATGTAGTAAAAAAATAATCATCAACAACTTTAAAATTATTAAAGGTAAATACTTAATTGGATAGCTGATGCATTCATTTGCTTAGAGGGCCACACCCAATATAAACATACCACTTCTTTTACACCTTCAAAGGAGTTGCATCTATTTATTTTCACTTTATTTTTGAAAGGCAGAGACTGAGAGAGATATCCTATGTGTTATTTTATTCATCAAATGCATGCAACAGCCAGTGATGGCTGGGATGAAGCCAGGAGCCCAGAACTCCATCTGGGTTGCCCACATGGGTGGCAGGGACTCAAGTACTTGGACCATCATCCACTGTCTCCAATCCATCCAGAAGCTGGATTGGAAGCCAAGTAGCCAGGACTGAAACTAGGCACTCGGACATGGGATGTGGGTGTTCCAAGCAGCAACTTAACCACTGCAGCAAATGCCCACCCCTAGACTTTCTAAAATGCTGAAAATGGTCGCTAGCTTACCCTTGACTCCTTTATGAACACTTAGAGGTCCAGATAGTCCACGTTAGGTGAGTCTAGTCATTTCCCTTCATTCCACAGATTAGCAAATTCAGTCCCAGACATGTGAGTATTGATGCTGGAAGGAATGGACAGTGTCCATCTCCTGGTACTGTGTGCACTAGAGCATAATACATCCTTGGTCTCACCCTTCACTGCCAGAGACATAGAGAGCATGTAGCGGGCCATAATGATGATTAGGATAGCTATGATATTAAAATTCATATTGTAAAGCTAATGTTACCAACAGTTTCATTTTAAAGGGATTAATTTCTTATAGCCAACCAGCCACATTTGATGGTGACTTTTGCTTTACTAGCTACAAATCCAATCCAATCCACTCCTACTCTTAGGATTTTTATTATTCTAATTGGTAAAAGATTGACTTCTATAAAGTTTAAGGGTGACTTGCATTGCTAAGTAAAGTGCTTATTGACTGAAAATAAGTTGAAGGCATCATTATAATTCTGCAAATCCTCCATAGTTGTAATGTGACTGACAGTAACCCTGGATGAGAATCAGCTAATCTAGGTAAAAGCTACTGGTGCAGCCAGGAGAACTAACAGGTTTTTCACACCCCAGTTCTCAGTGCTAAGCATGGGTCGTTGTAGCTCCACATGGACCAGCATGAGCACCATCGGGATACTACAAACTGAGAAAAGTTATGACGGTAACAAGTTTAACTATCTCATCTCCCAGAGTAAAATGGCACCAGGAAATTAGCTTTGCTTTGTAATCTTTACCCAGTGATCTTCGAGATAAAGTGATTAAGAAGTTAATCATACAGAGTGTCTGAGACGTGTACAGGGGAAATCTCTATTTGAACATTTATAAAGGATAAAAAAATAGTGAGAACTAGAACCTAAGTTTATGGTTTTCTTTGGTCTGAAGGAGTAAGTCATGTGTGTGTGTGTGTGTGTGTGTGTGTGTGTGTGGTCTGCTATTAATGAACAGATTCCAAGTAATGCTTCAACTGTGACTGGCGTGGTTAAGTAGCACATGACCAACAGGAACTCCTTAAAAATATGCTACCCTCACATACTGAACACTATGAATGGGTTTATAATACTCATATGTCATCAGTTCTGCAAAGAATCACTTGTAGAACAGAATAGGAAGAGAATGACCAGGGAAAGAAAGCAAAGAAGAACTACGATGTTGAGAAGAAGCTAAGAGGATAAGGAAACATTCACAGAGATGCGATTTGCTCTCTCTGGTTCTGAAAAGCTCTGGAAAGTCAGGGCTAATTGGCATTGCCTGAACGATGAGCTGCCATTTGGGGAAGGGCCATAGAACGAGGCTGAGAACCCGCGGATTCAAAGGCTGCCTGCACATAGTGTTTGTGTAACCTTGGTGGAGTTATTTCACCTCACTGGACTCCGGTTTCTTCATAAAATGACATGGTATCAGTGGTCTTCAAACTGATCAATGGAGGCCTTTGGATTTTTTGACCCCAATTTTTTAGAACTCAGTGGGGAGAGTTGATAAGGAAGTGTCCTCCCACCCTCAGCTTCAATGACAGCAGCTCCACTTTTGCCTTCTCAGGCACTGGGCTTTCAAATATAATTTTTACTGCCAAAAGGTACTTTGAACCCACTAAACTAGCAAAGTTTTTTTTTTTTTTAAAATCAGCACAGCATTTTATATACACAGCTTGATGAAGATCTGTCATAGTGCAGTGACTGAAAATCAAGATGGGGTCAGTGCTGTGGTACAGTGGGTAAAGCCGCGCCATCTGCAGTGCCAGTATCCCAAATGGGCATCAGTTCAAGTCCCGGCTGCTCCACTTCCAATCAAGCTCTCTGCTGTGGCCTGAGAAAGCAGTAGAAGATGGCCCAAGTCCTTGGACCCCTGCACCCGCTTGGGAGACCTGGAGGAAGCTCCTGGCTCCTGGCTTCAGATCGGCGCAGCTCCAGCCGTTGTGGCCATCTGGGTAGTGAACCAGTGGATGGAATCTCTCTCTCTCTGCCTCTGCCTCTCTGTAACTCTGCCTTCAAATAAATAAATAAATCTTTAAAGAAAGAAAAAAGAAAGTGAAGATGAGTCTGAGTGTCTGGATCTTCCTCTACATGAAGATGCGGAGTTGGGGCCATCCTGCCAAGCTCCAGCTGAGACACAGGGATGGCTCTGGTTAGCACACAATGCAGGGGAGTGGCCAGCTGGGAGCAAGAAATAAAGGCAGCCCTGGGAAAATTAACTTTCCCTTGTAAACATTTCTAATTTTATAATAATACATAAATGAATTTTTATGAGAGTCAAATAATACGGGAATATATGAGGTGTAAAGTGATCCTGTTTATCTGCCTGTCCACATTATCACTCTTCTTACCAGAAATTGCCACCGTTGAAGCTCTGTCTGTGTACTCACAGACAATTTTTCTATGAATATTTACTTTTTTTTTTTTTTTTTTTTTTTTTTTTACAGGCAGAGTGGACAGTGAGAGAGAGAGACAGAGAGAAAGGTCTTCCTTTTGCCGTTGGTTCACCCTCCAATGGCTGCCGCGGCCAGCGCGCTGCGGCCGGCGCACCGCGCTCGTCCGATGGCAGGAGCCAGGAGCCAGGTGCTTTTCCTGGTCTCCCCATGGGGTGCAGGACCCAAGCACCTGGGCCATCCTCCACTGCACTCCCGGGCCACAGCAGAGAGCTGGCCTGGAAGAGGGGCAACCGGGACAGAATCCGGTGCCCCGACCGGGACTAGAACCCGGTGTGCCGGCGCCGCAAGGCGGAGGATTAGCCTGTTGAGCCATGGCACCGGCCGAATATTTACTTTCTATATGTGTATATGCACACAACTTTAAAATTTAGAAAATATGTATTACAGTGAATTCATTTCATTTTCTTATTAATATGGGGGATTTTCTGTTTCAGTACATGTATATCTATCTTATTCTTTCTAAAGGAATGTCAATATATGTCATTATATATACATGTATATGTCATATTCATTTATTAATTCCCAAATGAATGGGATTTAATGTTGTTTCCAGTTTTTTATGACTGTGCAAAAAAAATCACTGTGCATACAGCTCTGTGTGAAATGTGAGCTTTGCTAAGTTGTGGATGAGTAGACATGGAATGCCACGAGTAACATGACTTGACCTTTATCTGTTTATGTGAACACCAACAAGTGTGTTTTGCTACCTATTTGTTGACAATGAATAGTTTACCTTTAATTTTTGCCAAAACGTTGAAAGCTTTGCCACTATAATTTCCATGTCCCTGACACCCTGGTGAAAGTGGTCACCATTTCACCTATTTGCTAGCCATCTATATTCGCATTTGGTAGAGGAGGTGAGAAACTAGAAACCAGGTGTGGAGCAGGTTTGTGATTAGCATCACTGACTTGGATCAACTACATTTGCTTTTCTGGACCTCAATGTCCCCATCTGACAAGTAGAAATAATAATCCCAGCCCTGCCTTCCCCCACAAAGATTGTGTGAATGTTCAGAGAAACAGTGGGTAAAAAAGTGAGTGGAAAACTATCAAACTGTAGCTCACCAACCAGAGATACCTTTAGTTATTTTGTGAAAATGTGCAGCATGGTGGAAAGGTGCTGTAATTGGGAATTGTAGACCAGAGGCAGCTCACATGTGCAGCAGCTCATTTCCTGACCGCCTTCAGGGCTCCCTCTTAGAGCTCTGAACTGAGCAGCAGGCAAAGGTGCTTGTCTACCTCCCACAGTGCTCTCCACCTCAGCCTGGCAGCCACAGAAAGCCCTTTCCTTGCAGGTTTTCTGAGCCAACGTGTTAGTTCCAAGAGTCGGAGTGGGTGTGGATACTCTCCCAGTTCTCTGGTTCATCAGCAACAACAGTGGCATCTGGTCACCGGGGACCAGCGAGGCATGCAATGTCTGGAAAAGCAGCTGTCTTCCCCTTACCTGTTTCAGAATCACTAATTAGGCAGCAAAGTTGCCTGTAGCGATAAACAAAATTTCATGCTGCTGAAACTTGTGCAGCTCTTGTCATTAACTATTCCTTTTTGGTTCCTGCAAACCTGCTATTAAAAGAACACTTTACCTCCATTAAACAAGGATACAAATTCTCATCTGGCCATCTTTTTTTAGGGTGATATACCCAGTAATCTGTATCAACTCTGCAATGTCACCGTGCCTTTTGCTTTTCATCATCAGGTAAAACCAGGTTACCTATTTATGCATCCCTTTCCCCACATGGGTTTCCAGGATTGCAACTGACAGAATTTTGTTTTCATTTTTCTTTTTTTTTTTTCTTTCTTTTTTTTTTTTTTTTTTTTTTTTGACAGGCAGAGTGGACAGTGAGAGAGAGAGACAGAGAGAAAGGTCTTCCTTTGCCGTTGGTTCACCCTCCAATGGCTGCCACGGTCGGCGTGCTGTGGCCGGTGCACCGCGCTCATCCGATGGCAGGAGCCAGGCGCTAGGTGCTTTTTCCTGGTCTCCCATGGGGTGCAGGGTCCAAGCACTTGGGCCATCCTCCACTGCACTCCCTCTGCACACAGCAGAGGGCTGGCCTGGAAGAGGGGCAACCGGGACAGAATCCGGCGCCCCGACCGGGACTAGAACCCGGTGTGCCAGCACCGCAAGGCGGAGGATTAGCCTGTTGAGCCACGGCGCCGGCCTTGTTTTCATTTTTCTACCGCTAAGTCAAGCTTCCATAGTACCACATATGCACCTGGATGTAAAGGCGGTGTGACTGAGAATTAGTTATGTTACCATTCACAAGTTTTGTCTCATTGTCTAAATATCAATAAACTTCCTCCATGTACTCTGTTGGATAAACTATGAATTTTACATTTTGGATTGTATTATGTTGTGAATGTTTTCTACAATCAACAATTTTATGGAAGAAGAAGCATAATACATCGTTCAATGTCCAGCACAATCAACGTCAATGCCAATCCTTTCCAAGGATAGCAAATCCTGGCCCTTCATGTTTCCACACTGCAACCCTGGTTTTTCTTACCTGCAACAGAAATATTGAGAGTCATGAAAACCATTAAAATATCTCTACTTTGTAAAAAAGCATTTTAAATGTTCGTTTATTTGTTTAAAAGAGAGAGAGAGAGAAAGAGAGAAAGTTCCATCTACTGTTTCACTCCCCAAAAGCCTACAACACTGAGGTCTGAGCTAAGCTCAGGCTGAATCCAGGAGCCAGGAACTCCAGCCAGGTCTCTCACATGAGTGTCAGGAAACCAGCACCTTAGCTACCATCTGCTGCCTTCCAGGGTGACATCAGCAGGAATCTGGGTGGGAAGCAGAGGCAGGACTCCGTCGCACACATTCCAATATGGGATATGGGCATCCCAAGTGGCAATTCAACCCATTGTGCCACAACACTCACCCCCTCCTCCTCTTTTAAGACTCTTACTTCTCTGAGATTATTTTAGATATACACTTCATATTTGGATGCTCAAAATCAAAAAGATGCCCTCAAAATTATAGCATCTTTCATCATTGCCTTGCGAATCTAGTCCATTCAGTAATTTCTCTCCAGCCAAGATTAATTTGGCCAAAGGCTATACCATTTTCAATGTAACCCGAATGCCTGGAGTCATCAAGGAACTTTCCCCTCAGTGCTTTATGTTGTGATCATTAAGCTCCTTGCTTTCTATAGAGAGAGCAAAGTTGTGACTCTTAAACATACCACATCTCCTGACAAACGTTAACAATCAATACACCATCATGTATTGAGCTCCTATTGTGATAAAAGCATAATGGGCTAGGGATGTGAAGGGGATAAGTAGGGGTACTTTTCCTGCTTCAAGAAGCTTTTTATCTCACAGGAGAATTGCCATATATATAATAACTGCAATATAAGACAAATGTGGAATGTTCCCTAAGATAGATACACAGTGGAGTCATCTGAGTGTGTCCTAGGTCATGTGGCCATGGGTCGTGCTGTCTGAGGACACTGGTTGACACTTGGGCGATCTCTGCCTCTTTGCTCCAATCTCTTCATTGTGCTTGTGGCTCAGCCTCTCAGTTCACCTCAGTATTATTGAAAACGGGGATTGTTTAGTGGTGTTTACAGGAGATATCAATAGGAAGATCCATTTTCAGCTAGCACTCCAACAGGAAGCAGATCATTGAACCAAAAATATTTGCAATGCTCCTCAGACTTCAGTGTGCACATGAATCCTCTGTGGGCAACTTGTGAAACTGAAGACTCTAACTCAGTAGTTCTTGAGTGGAGCCTGAGACTCTGTATTCCTAAAAAAAACTCCCAGATGATGTTGCTGCTGTTGCCTGCAGCCAACTCTTTGAACAAGAAAGATTCAGAGTAGTGTTTCCACTGCCCAGAAGATCTGACCACGACAGAGAGGAACTTGTCCAAGAGTTCAAATCTACATGAGATGGGAGAAGACAGTTAGTTGTCAAGTAGACAACTGACATTCCCAGCACACAATGGGGTGGGGGGAAGCACAGCTTTTTCCACAAATCAACTGAGAAGGACTCAGCATTCACCCATGTTGAGCAAACACAAGAGCATGTGTTCAGAGCAATTCTGTAACTGGTAGGATATGAATTTTAAAAAGTTGACATTGCAGGCAACAATAAGCACATGGGACACATGGGAGAGAATCTAAACTAGACCACAGTTCTTTTTCCCACCGCACCTCCCTGGGTCCCGTTAGTTCCTGGGTGAGCAAAAGTTGAAGTCTATTATGAGAACACACCATACATCTTTCATGCATACATGCATACATGCAGCAAACTTCACAGAATTTTCACTGAATAAAGAGGAGTTAGTCCCACTCAATACATCCTTTTGCTATCTTCATGAAGTACTGAGCGGGCTAAAGAACATCTTTTATTACTAACATAGAGGCATGAAGTTGGTTGGTCCTGTTTGAGTATTAAAAATAAGATCCTCATGTCTGAATGGTTGACTTGATATATTGTCCCCACATAAGGCTATTAACTACGGAAAATGGAGATACTATGCGTTTGGATCTCTTTGTCTTTTTGTTCTAAGACAAAACAAAACGATCTTGCTGCAAGGTCCTTATGTGTACACCTGCAAGGGAAAAGACCTACAGCAAGGACCTACACATGGTATTATAACCAAGTTCCCAAGCAGCAGATTTTGAATGCTAATAGGCATTGTGCCTGGCTACTAACTCTGAGTTAAAGTCAAAGCCCGACAAAGCAGCTTCCCTTTCCTTTGGGAGTGGGATTTTTATCAACATTATTTCCAAGGAAGAACCTAAGCAACCCTCAAGCTGAATTCTGAACTTATCACCCAATAGACTTACATTTGCTTATTCTGTCCAATAGCCCAGAATATTTTATGTAATATAGAAAGATAACAGGATAGTTATATCGGTCTTGGAGGGCTTTATTTAAAACAACTAGTTTAAAAGTTCAATTTACATGGTTTCAATAGGAATTGGCCCATCATCGAATTCTGCTGAATCCTTCCGGCCTCTGACTCACAATGGGCACTATGGTTTATTCTTTAATGTACATTAATTTGGTTCAAGCAGGATGCAGACTGCACATCTCAGCATTCTACTTGAATAAAGAAGAAAGCATTCAATTCCCCCTCCATAGCAAATTCAGCCTTCCACAAGTCAGTCCTGCCAGTCAATGATGGCTGCATTGCAAAAACTGCTTTGCGAATGTTTTGCTGGGTTTTGTTGCTAGGTGATGTCTGAGAAAACTTTGCAATTCCTGCTGAGAGGTTTTAAAAAAAATGTGCCTGTAACCACTTTCATATGAAAGAAGAGGGAAAAAAATAGAGCAGCCTGCACCTTAATTCCTCAAGGTTTACTCCTTGCCCCATACTCCCCCTTAGCTGCCACAAGGAGAAATTGTGATCACAAAGAAATGTATACACACAAGGCTGAGGGAGAAACAGGAGGCAGAATTCAATTTATCACCCACTGGACCAGGGTAGAGTGAATGAAACGGAATTGGTCCAATGCCTTCCTGGTACTCTGAACTAGAACTTAAAGAGGGGGACTGGGAAGGAGAGGGCAGGGGAGGCCCATGAATGAGCCAGCACCAGCCCATTCTCCCAGCATTCAGTTCTGCTCTTATATATGAACAGAGAGACGCCTTGCTTCAGCAATTGGCCTGAAGCTGGAGTCAGCTTGTACCTGAGCTGCGATCCTTGGCCTGGACCCGGCTTTCCAGCCAAGCAGCAGGGATTCCTGGGAAAGCCCAGAGGCCTGTCTGGAGCCTGGGCTTGTGTCAGTGATTGATGAGGACGAGTGCGAGAGGTGACACACTGTGAAATCAGTCGGAGGCACGAAGAGTTAATCCTTGGGCTTTTTCCAAACTGGGCCCTTTGAGGGAAAAATAATATTTATTCCTTCCTTTGTTAATTTTTCAGCTAAAAAAGTACTCTTGATATCTTATTCACTAGGCGGAACGCCAGCCTACAACCTCCAGGAAACTTCAGGAGCTGAATACCAGGAATTATTTGTCCTGGCGTGATCATCATCAAATTATTTTAAAGTGCTGATTTAACAAATACGGTGTTTGAATCGAGAGAGAGAGAAGTGCAGTTGTTTCTACATATGAATTTCTTTGCACAAATCCCAGGACCTACCTCTAAATCATGGCGGAGAAGACACTGGGAAGTGACAAGTGTACCACATTAGGATTCTGTGTCCTCAGAAATTTGGCAGCAGCGTGATAGTAAGAGCCCCCTTTCTCTCTTTCACAGACTCATTCACTCTCACTCCCCACCGGATTCTCCCCTGGGAGGACAGGGCAGGCCACGTGTGTTTTTGCCTTGGCTGCTTGGGCAGGTTTCTTGTACTTTCACATCCTCTGTGGCAGATGCAGAAACTTCGGCAGAGTCTTTTTAACACTTCATTAATTATTCAGCTGTGCCAAGGGTAATTATTGGGCTATGCCAGGAGTCCTTTTCTCCCACATCAGTAAACAGTAATTTAGAGAAGGGGGTTATAACCTTAGGGTGTGCAACGCGTTCCCCCTACAGCTGTGTGCTCAGCTCCACAAAGATGCATATGCCTCCCCAAACAAGGAGGTCCATGGCCCAGACTCTGCCTCGTGTGGGAAACGCTGCAGGCCAGCAAAAGAGTCCACTGTGCTAATTGTGAGACACAAACTCCGGAACATCTCATTTGCTAACACATCCAAGATCTCTGTTCCGACTTGGTGCTTTTCCCCTGATTTCCTAAGAAGGGCCAATAACAGCCAGAGAATTGACTTCTAGGATGTTCCTGATATGTTGGAACAAGTACATGCTAACATTGATATACACAACGGTCTCTATGACTATTATTTTTTTTTTTGCCATTATTCAGTGACATTGTAATTCTCCACTTTTTCTTGAATTCATAGATGTTGAATTCAAGGTTGTCACTTAGCAACCCTAACCAGCCCTGGGACTGAGCAAATGAGAAATGTCTTTCATCTGCATTTTAAAAGTCAAATCAGACACAGACAAGGTTAGTTGGAACCAGTGTTCCTCCAGATACTTAGCACAGGGATAAGTGTTTGCTGCTTACATTCAGAATAATGGCAGTACAGGGTTAGGAGGTTATTTACTGCAAAACTTTTCCCATGCCGCATGTTTAAATTCCCTCCAAATAATCCCCCCAAAAAGTGGCTATTGGGCCTCTGCTTCATGGTTTCTTCAGAGACAATGCATTCTCCTTTCAGATGGTCTGCATTTCAGTGCTCAATCTCAAAAGTCACAGAAGTCTTCTTTTAGCCTCTGTTCAACAACACTGTAAATATTTCGTGTCAATCAATCCCTAAATTGGTAGTTTTCAAACTTTAGGATGACTAAGAAATGTCTAAGGCTAAAGATGCAGATGCCAGGGCCACATCCCTACAGAGTTTTCAGAAGTCTTCAGGTGGCCAACAATAACACTTTGAGAAATATTGCTCTCACACTTGTCTTCCCAGAGTTAGATGTCCTCAGGCCCTTCCAAGTAAGTTTAAGGAGGAACAAGATCATCAACGAGTTCCACATTGCCGAGTCCAGTGACCAGTTCTTTGTTCTCATGTTCTCATCTTACTCATGTTGGTGGCTCCACTCTTCTTGAAATGCTTTATTCATTTGGGCTCTGGAACAGCCTAGAGTCTTGCTTTTCCTCTTGAGTCATTGTTTGCTAACAGGGCACAGAGCTCAATGGCATCCTTGGCTACCTTGTGGAAGATGGGAAGCAAACTCTCACCTCAGGGCTTCGCATCTGCTTATTCCTCAGCAGGGAGCTTTCTTCTTCCATTTGGAGGCCTACCCTGAGTTATTTCAGGTCTCTGACCAAAGGTCAAATCTTCAGGGATGCATTTCCTGACCAACTTATCTGAAAGAGGCTCCACCCCATGCACTGTCCCCTTCCACTGCTATATTTTCTTCTAGCACTTCTCACTGCCTGGCATTGTATTATACTTATGCGTCCAAGTGTTTATTTTTTGCCTCTCCAGTAAAAATGGAAGTTATCAGGGCCTGTTTTGTAATCTACCATTTCCTCAGTGCCCTAACACAACGCCTACACAAAACAGGCACTCGAAAATATACCCATGGAAAGAATGAAAGAGAAATGATACTGAGACTTCGCGAGTCTGGTTAAGCCTGTCTGTTGCCCTCCAAAGGTGTGCTGCCCAAAATGCCTCACAGATTCCAGATGTGGCCCGGCCAGAATAATCTATCCCCTTGTTTGGAACATCAGATTCATACAAGTCTCGTGATATGGCTTTCATTCACTATGTCAGCTATGTCACACTATTGAATCATATTGAGCTCAAGCAGCTGCTAAGCCACATTGCCCTGTGCAGCTGGATATTTGGAAGTAAGCTCAGGATTTCACATGTGTCCCTGTTAAATGCACTCTGATTAAATTTGCTCCAGCCTATTAACATTCTTTTGGATACTAATTCTGTCGTTAAGCACGTTCCCACATCAGTAGCTCTTCCGCATTCATTTTATATGCCTATTGACTCATTTTCCTGGTCTAATCATTAATGAGGAAAAAAATGGGTTGCAAAGAAGAAGAATCAAAAAACCAAGGTTTGTATCTGAACACTGCCATTTCCTGGTCGTGCGACCAACTTTAGTCAAATTAAAGTAGTTCTCTGACTTCCTGTTTCTATTAAATGGAAAAAATAATATTGCTGTGATAAAATTATTGCAAGAATAAAATAAGTTTACAAAGTGTTCAGTATGTGCTGAACATGTAAGTCAGTGTTGTTCTCATGCCCAAAAAAAGGTCCGGGTACACAACAGTCGCTAAACTAAATTTTGTTGGATTTTGACCTGCACAGAGACACACTCTATGTAGCAAGAATTTAGAATTATATATAAAAGTTACCAACTATACATTAATTAGCCTTCTGTGGAGTTAAATTTTTTCCTTGACCAGTTATGAAGGCACTTCCTGGTACTAACATCCTATTTGCCTTTCTCTATTTTATTAAAAAAAATCATTTAAGAAATACAGCCTTATGCAATCTTGGAAATATGAATATGTTGTTTAGTACAGTCTCTTTTTTATTTGTATGTATCTCATAAATACAATATTAGGAACATGGTAATTCTTCCCACAGCACCCACCCTCCCACTATTCCTCTTCCCTCTCCTGTTTGATCGGAGAAAGAAAAAGAAAGAGAAAGGAAAAAAGAAAGAATGGAATAAAAAAAAAAACCTAAGAGAACTTCTCCTAAACAGTTTAAACATGGGCTGTTCTAATGCAGTCTCTTGAGTTACACCATATCCCCATCAAGAAAAGACAATTTATTCAGCATAATCTAGCGAGTCCGCTGCATTTCATTATTGCACACTCATAAATGATACTGTCATCTAGGACTGATGCTTGGGTTACCAGTTTGTCACCAAGTCTTACATCCCTCTTCTAGTGCTTCTTCCATTCCCCATAATTCCCTGAGGATCCCAACATAGATAGCCCAAAACCAGAAACCAGCATTCATTTGTTGCTACTAAGACACTCACTTACAAATTCTTCGAACATCTGAAACTTCAAGAGTTTCCTACCAAAACTCTTCCTACATTTGATAGCTTCTTCCTTTGCATTTTCAAGACAAGTATGTACCTGCGTTGGCACTTGGAGAAGACATACCAGAGAAGCAGCGTTCACACAGTCTCAGTTTCTCCTTTTTTCTTTCCATCATATTTAAAGTAGGAAGTCCTAGACCTCCTCTCTAAATAAATATTCAGAATTCTTTTTTTTTAAAGATTTATTTGCTTATCTGAAAGTCAGAGAGAGGAGAGGCAGAGAGAGAGGGAGGCCTTCCATCCGCTGGTTCACTTCCCAATTGGCTGCAACAGCTGCAGCTGCGCCGATCAGAAGCCAGGAGCCAGGAGCTTCCTCCAGGTCTTCCCACGCAGGTGCAGGGGCCCAAGGACTTGAGCCATCTTCTATTTTCCCAGACCATAGCAGAGAGCTGGATTGGAAGTGAAGCAGCCGAGACTTGAACCGGAGCCCATAGGGGATGCCGGCACCGCGGGCAGCAGCTTTACCTGCTATGCCATAGGGCTGGCCCCCAGAATTCTTTGTTCCATCAACTGAAGCTAGTCTGAGATGCTAGACAAGCCCTGCTCAGAGGCAGGAAAAATTCCCACCAGCTTTACGGGTAGTTCTTCCAGAGCCAGGCTTTCCAGGATTGCTCATTTAGTAGGACTTCTATAAACATTAGTTCTCAGTGTCAATCTCCAATTGCTGTCTTCTGAACCCTTATAACGTTTTATTCACTCTTCTTTTGGGAGCTTAGTCTGATATTCTTTCCATATTCTGAGAGCCTCAAGTAAGAAAGCTGTAGCTCATCTTCACATATAAATTAATCCAATCATTAATTAATCAAAATTATTATTATGCTTTTATTAGTATCTTTATTGTTTGCAGCAATTAAATGCATCTAAATTATCTGAGGAATTTCTTTCCTTGATTGCATTAAACAGCTAATCTTCATTCACTTGGTGAATCCTTTGTTTATGCAGAATACAAAAGTAAATTTTATTCTGGAGTTTTCTGAGTTATAGTAACTGTTGGAGGTTAATGGGCTACCACTGGCTATATTTGATTTATTTGTGTGGTTTTTTAAATGTGTACCCATCCAGCCTCAGGGCTCACCACCACAGAATGCAAATTCCTTAGCACTTTGAAAATTAATTAAATGAAGTAGAGGATAAAAAATGTTTTGCATCACCATATGGTGGCTTTTTTATTCTTACTAATGGATTTTGACTGTGATACAAAATGCTCTGAACATTTCATTACACCTCTCCAGAGAAATTCAGAGCCAGTTTGTAGGAAATATGCTTATTAGTAGGCCATCAACAGGTATGTTACTGTACAGAACTTGTATTTCTAGGCAAAATAAATGCAGTGTGCATAGGACTGATCAGCTAGATTCACCTCAAAGACCCAACAGCATTCTGAATGATATTTCTATGACTCTTCATTTGTGGGCACCTTGGTTAATTTTACTCCAAAGCCAGGGAACTTCCCACCACAACACAGTATCACTGTCAAAAAACACAAGATGGTCTTGACCCATCAGCTGAACTTCACTCAAATAAAAAATCAAGAACATCTCTTAGAACAAATAAACCAATGGAACAGAATAGAGACTCCAGAAATAAACCACACAGTTACAGTCAATTAGTTATTGATGTAAGTACTAAGAACACACAAAGGGTAATCAGTAAATGATATTGGGAAAAGTGGGTACCCACAGGCAGAACAAGGTAACTGGACCCTTATCTCATAGCATACACAAAAATCAACTCAAAATGGATTAAACATAAGACCTGAAACTTTGGAACTGCTATAAGAAAACACATGGGAAACATTTTATGACATTAGTCTGGACAGTGATTTCTCAGGTGTGACCTCAAAAACACAGGCAGCAAAAGCACAAATAGACAAATGGGATTGTATGAAACTAAAAAGCTTCTGCACAACCAAATTACCTAAGAAATCCAAATGACTCATAGAAAGAAAACAAATAACCCAATTTAAAACTGTGCAAAGCACAGGAATAGGCATTTCTGATGCATACAAAAGGTCAATAGGTGTGGGAAAACATCTTAACATCACTAGTCATCAAGAAAATGAAAATTAAAGCTACAATAAGATACCATCTAATGCTTATTAGAATGTCAATCATTCAAAAAAAAAAACAAAAGGAAGTTGGCAGTCGATCTAGCTGACTAGATGCCTACATCCCATTTCTTTTTTTAAAACAACGGATTTTATTTTTCTCTCTGAATCACCACTTCACCATTTGTAATCACTTATAAATATTCTTTTTTTATTTTTTTAGATCTTCTTTTTTTTTGACAAGCAGAGTTAGACAGTGAGAGAGTGAGACAGAGAGAAAGGTCTTCCTTCCCTATAAATATTCTTTTAAAGAATAGTTAGCCCATACATAATATTTTTGGGAAAAATCCACCCAGGTGCTACATTAGAAGATAATCTCCAATGTGTTTTCCAGCTTAATGGTTCTCATGCTATTATTCTTTTTTAAATTTTATTTAAGATATACTAGTTTCATGTATTGCATATATACAGTTTTAGGAACATAATGATACTTCCCACCTCACCTTCCCTCCTCCCACACTCCAACCCTTCCTCCTCCCTCTCCTATTACTACTCTTAATTTTTACAAAGATCTATCTTCAGTACACTTTATACCCATAAGATTAACCCTACACAAAGCAAAAAGTTCAACAAAATAGTATGAGGAAACAAATACTGTTCCTCAACAGTGGAGACAAAGGCTATAAACAATCATCAAATCTCAAAATGTCCATTTCATTCCAATTCATTACATTTTAGGTACTTTTAGTTACCCCAGATCAGGGAAAACATAAGATTTTAGGACTGGCTTGTCTCACTAAGTATAATGGCTTCCAGTTGCATCCATTTGTTGCAAAAGAAAGTAATAATTTTTATTTTTTATAGCTGAGTAGTACTCCATAGTGCATAAACCAAAATCTCTTCCTCCAGTCAACAGTAGATGGACATCTGGGTTGATTCCATACCTTAGCTATTGTGAATTGAGCTGTAATAAACATAGGGCTGCACACAACACTTTCACGTGCTGATTTCTTTTCATTTGGGTAAATTCCCAGGATTGGGATTGCTGGGTCATCTGGTAGGTCTACATGGTCTATATTCAGATTTCTAAGGTATCTCCACACTGTCTTCCACAGTGCCTGCACCAGTTTACATTCCCACCAACAGAGGATTAGGGTTCCTTTTTTCCCTACATCCTTTCCAGTATTTACTGTTTATTGATTTCTGTATGAGAGCCATTCTAACTGGGGTGAAGTGAAACCTCATTGTGGTTTGGATTTGCATTTCCCTGATGGCTAGTGATCCTGAGCATGTGTTCAAGTGTCTGTTGGCCATTTGAATTTCTTCTCTTAAAAAATGCTAGTTCAAGTCCTTTGCCCGATTCTTAACTGGATTGTTTGTTTTGTTGTTATTGAGTTTCATGAGCTCTTTATAGATTCAGAATATTAATTCTTTATCAATTGCATAGTTTACAAATATTTCCTCCTGTTCTGTCAATTGCCTCTTCACTTTGCTGAGTGTTTCCTTTGCAGTGCAGAAACTTCTCAGCTTGATGTAATCCTATTTGTCAATTTTGGCTTTGATTGCCTGTGCCTGGAATCTTTGCAGAGAAGTCTTTGCTTATGCCAATGTCTTGCAGAGTTTCCCCAATGTTCTGTAGTAATTTTATGGTAGCATGTCATAGATTTAGGTCTTTGATCCATTTTGAGTGGATTTTGGTATAAGGTGTAAGGTAGAATACCTGGGTTTGACTCACAGCTCTGGCCCCTTACCCCAGATTCCTGCCAATGCAGACTCTGAGAGATAGTGATGATGGAACAAATAATTGGGTTCCTGCTACTCACAGGGAGACCTAGATTGCATTCCCAAATCCTGTCTTTGGCTCCAGACCAATCTCATCCATTGCAGGAATCTAAGGAGTGAACCAGCAAATGGCAGCTGTTGCTCTCTCCACCCCACCTCTCTCACCACCACCATCATCTCTGACTCTCAAATAAAAATTTTTAAATATTTATTTATTTATTTGAAAGATAGCGCTATAGAGAGAAGAGGCAGAAAAAGAGAGAGAGAGAAGGTGAGAGAGAGAGAGATTTTCTATTGGCTGGTTCACTCTCCAAATGGCCACAACTGCATAATCTCACTTAAACATAGAATCTGCAAAGTCAAACTCATACAGGCAGAAAGTACGATTGTAATTATCAGAGGCTGGGCATTGGTAGAATGGGGAAATACTGATTAAAGGGTGCAAAGCTTCAGTTAGACAAAAGTAAGCTTTTGAGATTTATTGTACAGCATGGTAACTATAGTTAATAATAAAGCAGTGTATATCTCAAAATCATTAAGAGTAGATTTTAAATGTTCATATCATTAGAAATATGTGAGATAATGAATATGTTAATTTAGCTTAGTTTAATCACCCACCAATGATTAGCCTAACCTAATCATTTCATAATCTGTATATGTGTGTATTTGCATATATATATATTTGCATATATATATCACAGCATTACATTGTGCCCCAAAATATGTTTGTCTTGGTCCATTTTCTATTACTATAACAAAATATTGGAGGCTGGATAAATTATAAGGGACAAAAGCTTGTTTGGCTCACAATTCTGGATGCTGAGAAGTCCAAGACATTGGCACCAGGGTCTTCCCAACATCTGGTGAGGGCTTCTTGCTGCCTTATAGCACAGTGGAAGGCATCACGTGCAGAGAAAGTCAGGTGTTACAGAGTTGGCTTCTATAACAAAGCCACACCCCTGGTAACCCAATAATCCAAGAACAGAAGAATCTAGTTATGAGGGTGGAGGCCTCCTAATCCAATCACTTCCCAAAAGTCTTACTTCCAAATACTATTAACATAAATTTGCATATTAAATTCCTAACATATGATCTTTAGGGACACGTTCAAACCAAGCAATATTATTTGCCAAATAAAAATAAAAATTTTTAAGTTAAAAAAAAAAAAAGCTGGAATGAGCTTTTAGTGCAGCAGTGAACATACTGCTTGGGATCCCTGGGTTGGAGTCTTGCCTCTACTTTTAATTCCAGCTACCTGGAAATCATCAGTGAAATGCAAATGAAAACCACAATGAGCTACCACCTCATACCAGTAAGATTGGCTTTTACCAAAATGACAAAAGGGGGGCCGGCACTGTGATGCAGCAGGTTAAGCATCCCATATGGGTGCCGGTTCGAGTCCCGGCTGCTCCACTTCCGATTCAACTCTCAGCTATGACCAGGGAAAGCAGAAGATGGCCCAAGTCCTTGGACTCCTGGACCCATGTGGGAGACCCGAAAGAAGCTCCTGGCTCCTGGCTTCAGATAGGCACAGCTCTGGCCATTGTGGCCATCTGGGGAGTGAACCAGTGGATGGAGGACCTCTCTCTCTCTCTCTCTCTCCCTTTCTCTGTAATTCTGTCTTTCAAATAAGTAAGAATAAATCTTCAAAAAATTTTTAAAAAGGCAAAAGATAGTAAATATTAGTAAGGATGTGTAGAAAAGGGAACTCTTGCATACTGTTGTTTGGAATGTAAATTAGTGCAGCCCTTGTGGGAAACATCATGGAAGTTCTTCAAAAAACTGAAAATAGGTCTGCCAATTGATCCACCGAATGTATGTCCAAAGGAAATGAACTCTAAGAGACATCTGCACTCCCATATTTATTGCAATACTAGTCACAATAGGCAAGAAGTGGAAACAATCAAGGTGTCCCTCCAGTGATGATTAATAAAGCATACGTGGTGCATATACACAATGGAATACTATGCAACCGCCAAAAGGTTGGAATCCTGTCATTTGTAGCCACATGGGTGGAACTGAAGGCCATCATCTTTTTTTTTTTTTTTTTTTTTTTTTCTTTTTCCTTGCCATGGGTTAATAGGAACAGCAAGGAACCAAAGAATTAAAACGCAAGTACCATATGATCTCACTGACATCTGCAGTCTACAAAAGTCGACAGAAGGTAAGAGTATGATGGTGTTTATCCGAGACCTGGTGGAGAAGAGTGGAAGAAGGCTCGGG
Source organism: Sylvilagus floridanus (assembly GCA_949820135.1). NCBI lineage: Eukaryota > Metazoa > Chordata > Mammalia > Lagomorpha > Leporidae > Sylvilagus > Sylvilagus floridanus. Next base: position 93,645,280 of record OX463244.1, on the reverse strand, counting down.
GAAAGAGTGACAGGTACAGGGGCCAGTGCTATGATGGAGCAGGCAAAATCGCTGCCTGTAGTGCCGATTAGAGCCCCAGCTGCTCCACTTCCAATCCAGCTCCCTGTTAATGTGCCTGGGAAAGCAACAGAAGATGGCCCAAGTCCTTGGGACCCTGCACCCACGTGGGAGACCCAGAAGAAGCTCCAGACTCCTAGCTTTGGATCAGCTCAGCTCTGGTGATTGTGGTCATTTAGGGAGTGAACAAGTGGATAGAAGATCTCTCTCTCTCTCTCTCTCTCTCTCTCTCTGTCTCTTTCTCTCTCCTTCTGCCTCTGCCTCTCTTTCAAATAAATAAATAAATCTTAAAAAAAACATTTGACAGGTACAAGGCTATTGCTAGAAAAGAATAAAAAGATCTGTGTTCTATCACACAGTAGTAAGACTACAGTTAATGATAATGTACTGTATGTTTCTCTAAAAAGTGGAAGAAAGAATGTTGGATGTTTTCACCATAAAAAATTCTAAATAGTTTAGGAAATAGGTATGTTTACTCTGGCTGGAATTACACAGTATATACATGTATAGGTACATCATATAATATCCCATCAATGTGTCCACTGAAAAGAAGAAAATAAAATAACCAACATAAAAACATTAGCTAAAATAAACTGGCTATTAATTTAAAACACTGTTTTCTTGGCAGGGGGAGTTATGAGTCAGCAATAATCAACCAGAAAAACATTGCTAAGTTATGGAAGAAACGCAAAAACTTTCACTATTAGATATGCAGATAAATTTAAAACACTTTCATACAAAATAAAAGCGGAAATGTATGTTGTTAGCAGATCTAGCTACAGTACCAAGGGAAATGGTTAAAAAGGTTCTTCAGTCTGAAAGGGAATAATATCAGATGGAAACAGATTTATAGATAGGAATGCAGAGTACAATAAATGGTAACATAAAAGCTTGCATTTTGTGTTCTTAATTTCTCCAACTAACAAGACTGTTTAAAGCCAAAAAATGGGTACAGTTCTGCGGCATAGCAGGTAAAGCCGCTGCCTGCAGTGCCAGCATCTGATATGGGTGTCAGTTCAAGTCTCGGCTGCTCCTCTTCTGATCCAGCTCTCTGCTGTGGCCTGGGAAAGCAGTAGATGGTCCAAGTCCTTGGGCCCCTGAACCCGCGTGGGAGACCTGGAAGAAGCTCCTGGCTCCTGGCTTCAGATGGGCTCAGCTCCAACTGTTGCAGCCATTTGGGAAGTGAACCAGTGGATAGAAGACCCCTCTCTCTCTCTCTCTCTGTGTGTGTGTGTGTGTGTGTGTGTGTGTGTGTGTGTCTGCCTCTCCTCTATCTGTGTAACTCTGACTTTCAAATAAATAAAATAAATCTTTTTTAAAGAAGAAAGCAGAAAAGCCATACATATTTAATATAAATGACAACAAGAGCAGCAGAAGAGCAAGTGAATAGAAATCAAAGCACAAAATGGTAGACAAAATGCTGTCATAGCAATAATTTGTATTAGATATAAATGGACTGGATATATAATTGAAATGCAGATAGTATAATGGAGTAGATCCAAGTATATGTTGTCTATGCTAGATGTCCCTCAAAGACAAAGGCATACATCACTTTAAAAAAAAGGATGAAATATATATATGAAATATATATATGAAAATATATATGTGAAATATATATATATATATACTATAAAAGCAATAGGTCAGAATCCTGTAGTGCTATATTACTATCAGACAAAGCTAACACTGGGAGACTTGGATGAAGCTCCAGGCTCCTGGCTTCTGCTTGGCTCAGTTCTGGCCATTGCAGCCATTTGAGAAGTGAATCAGTGGGTGGAAGCACTCTCTCTCTCTGTTTCTCTGTATCTCAAATTTATTTATTTGAAAGGCAGAGAGACAAGACAGAGTGTGAGACACAGAGAGAGAAAGAGAGAACTTCCATCTGCTTGTTCACTTTTCAGATGGCTGCAGCAGCCAGGGCTGAGCCAGGTGGAAGGCAGGAGCCTGGAGTTTCATCTGAGTCTCCCGCGTGGGTGGCAGGGACCCAGGCACTTGGGCCATCATCCACAGGGAGCTGGATCTGAAGTAGGGCATCTGAACTCCAACTGGCATTTGAATATAGGATGCCAGAATCACAAAAGCCATGCGCTGTGCCTCAACACTGTCCCAAGGCCTAGCCATTAAGCCCCCAACTAGAACACCTGCATCACACATCACAGTACCTGTGTTCGAAGTCTGCCTCTGCTTCCAATCCCATCTTCTTACCAATACAGACACTAAGAGGTAGCAGGTCATGGCTAAGCAGTTGGGTCTCTGCCACCCACTTGAGAGACCTGGATTAAGCTCCCAGCACCCACCTGAATTCAGCCTGGCCCAGCCCCAGGTATTGTGGGCATTTGGGGAGTGAACCAGCAGATGGGAGATCTCTTTTTTTTCTCTCTGTGTCACAAATTTTAGAAAAGAAAAATATTTTAAAATACAAGTTCAGAATTATAAAATATAAGAAAACACTTCTAAATAATTCATGGCTTAAAGAAAACATGGGGAAATTATAAGACATGTTAATAGAAAGAAAACAAAATTGCAACATACTAAATTTGCTTACTGCAGTTTAAAGCAGTATTTACATAAAATTTTATGGTGTCAAAAACTCATATTAAATAAGAGAAAAAGATTACAATCAATGACCAAGTTCCTATCTTAAGAAAGTAAAAAATAATGATAATAATACCAAATTAAGAAAGGAAAAAATAAAAAGCAGAAATCAATACAATGGAAAACAAATGTCTGAAAAACTTAACAAATGCAAAGTTTGCTGCTTTGAAAAAATCAACAAAATTGATAAATCCCAAGCTAGAAAATGCAAGAAAGAAAGGAAAGACATAACATGACATTACAAAATGGGATAATGTCTTAGAAACATTAAAATAAAAAATTTGTGACAATTCTACAACATAAATGAATACATTCATTGCAACATACACAACTTAACAAAATGAGACAAGAAGATATAGAAAATCTGAATAATCTTGTACCCATTACAGAAATTTAATTCATTATAAAAATCTTCCAACTCAGAAAACCCCAAGCCCAAGAGACCATAATACAAAGGAATTATATCAAACATTTAAGGCAAAAATAATACCAGCCCTACAGCTGAAAGAGAAGTGTTCCCCTCTATTTTAGTAAACTACTATAACTGTAATAACAAAATACAAAAACATGAATTACAGATGATGCAATCAAATGAAAATACATATAAAAACCATGAAAACAATGCCCCCCCAAAAGCAATATATTTAAAATTTTTTTTAAATGCAGCATGAGTTAGAGAAATTTACCCTAGAAATGGAAGGTTGATGCCACACTTGAAAATCAGTCAACACAAGAGCCCAGCACTGTGTACAGGGGGCTAAGCAGCCACTGTTGACACCAGCATCCCAAAGCAGAGTGCTGGTTTGAGTCCCAGCTGTTTCGCTTCCAATCCAGCTTCTTGCTAACTTGCCTGGGAAGGCGGCAGATGATGCTGTGACATGGGAGACCCTGGTAGAATCCTGGCTCCTGGCTTCAGCCTGGCTCAGCCCTGGCTGTTGAGAATCTGTGAGTGCACTAATGAATGGAAGATCTCTCTCTCTCTCTCACATGGCCCTCCCAACCCCTTCCCTCTCCCTGTCTCCCTTTCTCTGTCTCTCCTACTCTCTAAAAAAGAAAAAGAACAAAAAGAATGTAATAAACCACAAAATCACAATAAAGGAGAAAACTCATATAATAAATTCCATGCATACAGAAAACATTTTATAAAATTTAACACTCATTAATGATAAAAGCATCTTCCAAAATCTGATAAAGGCCATCTACAAGAAACCTAGAGTTAACATCATACTTACAATGAAATACTGGATTTTTTTCCCCGAAGATTAAGAATGAGAAAACAATTTCACAAGTTTCATTAAAAATACCATGCAACAAAACAAAACAAAAAAAAAGAAAAACAAATGAATTGTAAAGATTGGAAAGGATAAAGAAAAATTGTCCCTTTCCACAAATGACACAATCACGTATAGAAAAACCTAGAATCTATAAACCACCATAACTTTAAGTGAATTTTAAAATGTGACTGACACATGTAACAACATGGATGAATTCCTGATATTATTCACATTTTGTGAAAGAAGTCAGACACAAAAATCTATATAATGTATGACCTCATTTATATAAAATGCTCTAACAGGCATGATTATATCATAGAAGTTGAAAATTTTTTTAAAAAAATGTTGCCTTGGAGAGGGGATTAACTGGTTAACAATATGAGGAAATCTCCAGGGTGATGAAAAGGTTTTATTTATTGATAGGTGTGTGAACTCTAAGTGTATACATTTATCAACACTCACTAAATTGCGCACCTCAGACTTGTGTGTTTCACTGTTTGAATTTCACCTTAACAAAAGATAAAAGAACTGTAAATAACCATTTAACTCTGGTTCGTAGATTTGCTTTTCTCATTGGTATGGATTAGCAATTCTAAAATTAATTTACGAGTTTAGGCAAATGAATAAATATAATTTGGGCTTAAGCAAGTGAATGAATAGGTGGGTCATAATGAGAGCCGTATTTGTCCTTGTAGTTAAAGGGAGTTAGAATGTGAAAGGTGAGAAGAATGTACTCGGAGTGCTGGAAGCTAACTAAGACTATCAATATGACCTCATGCAGGTGAGTGAGAGGATTAGCTAGATTATAGACACAGAGACAGAAACAGACAGCGAGAGAGTGAGATAGAGAAAGAGATGTCTCTTAGCTAGTGAGCTTGGGGCTAGGGCAGAGAAATTACAGGACGAGCAGGATCTTCCTGTGCCAGAAATTAAAGAAATGCTCAAAAAATAATCAGGTCACCCCAAGAAGATGCATGAGGCAGCTTGAAGGGGCTCCCTCTGGCATACATTAGGTCAATGAGTGCATCAGAATAAACAGTGATGGTTAACTGATTCAAGCTATTGGGATGAAATGAAAATCCGCAGTTGCTGTGTTGGTTTCCAAGGGCAACTGGACAAAGTCCCACAAACCAGCTGACTTCAAATTACAGAAATGTATTGTTACACAGTTCTGGAGCCTGCAAGTCACAGCCAAGGTGCTTGCAGGGCTATGACTGGTGTGAGACCTGCAGCGGGCAATCCTTTCTTACTTCCTCCTGGCACCTGCCTGGGGGCTCTTGCAGCCACCTTTGGCATTCCTTGGCCTGTAGACACAACACTTGGGCTCCATTCTCACATGGCAGTCTCCCTGTGTGCCTTCTCATCATCTTCTCTCCATGTGTGTCTGTATCCAAATCTCCCCTTTATATAATGACACATCACTGCAGTACATTTGAAACTATCAAAATTAAAGAACAGGAAACTAGAGGTGAAGCAATGAGTGGTGGAAGGAAGGGTAAGGGTGTGAAAGGCTTCAACTTCTATAACAGGAAATCAGTCAAAAAATGGAAACATTTCTGTTTTAAAAAGTAAATTGCTAAGGTATTAATGGCATTCAAAAATCTTTCAGTAAGCTTGGGCTCTTTAAAAAATAATGATTCTTAAGGAGAAAAACATCTATCAAAAATTCAAAATTCCTGCATTTCAGATTCTAGTAATTTGGATTAAAATTAAATGTCTTTTACCAGCTGCCAGAGGATGAGCCCATTCTTAGGTAATTATTTCTGTACATATACATGTTACCTATTGCTCTGCTTATCAATCCATCTGTCACTCTCCTATGCAGGCGTAAGGGCGATCTGAAATAATATTCAGCAAATGTTATATTTTCCTACTACTTAAAATTCTGATAATAAATATGTACTATTTTTATAAAAAAAAAACAAAGTGTGTACTCTAACATATATAATGGCATTTACATTACATTTGCATTTTAATTCCCCAAACATAATGATATTAATTTTAATTTGATAAACTACTAATGTACTCAAGTCATTTCCAGTTCTATAAACAAACTAAAAAACCAACACAAAGTATCTGCACCACATTTCAAGAGTAATGAGTTCAATCATGTTAAGGTTATAATTTTGTTAGTCTGTTAATTTTTTTCCTCTCAATGCAACTAGAAATTAATTCTTTGTCAGTCTTAACAATTAGTGTTCTTATCTTTTTTTCTGAAATAAAGATGACATTAGATCAAAATCTTTTCATTTTTCTTCTTTTAAAAAAATTCATGGTAATAGCCTAGTCGTGACAAGCATTTGATATTTTCATCTGCAAAGAAAAATAAAGTGCAGTGGCTTTATGACTATTCCTATCAACTACCTCGTTAGGTATATGGTTGAACTGCAGTCCTTCTTCCAACTTAGCCTGAAGCTTCCTGTACTTCAATTTCTCCCCACAGTCCAAGCCTCTGAGAGAATATCCTGTTCCTTTTTCTCCAGAAATGTTTTAAAGTCGCAAAATTCCCCTCCAAGGCCTGAAATCTTAAGGTTGAAAAAAAAAAAAAACAAATTACAGATGATAAAGTGCTAGACAATGTTGCTGTCCATCAACACTCACAGCTCTCCCTGCTGGATGAGCCCACCTACTCTGCCTGCTGAATTCAGAGAGCCTGTGTGATCTGCCTCAGGTGATGAAATGTGCCAAGGGATGCATTTACTCCTGGGCAGACGTTAAGAGCCAGTGCACAGGGACCAGGAGTATCCCAGGTAGAAATGGTGACCTGGTCAGCCTGGGTCCCAGGGTGAAGACAGTAGGGAACACAGCTGCTGCTCAGCCACAGAACACAAGTGCGGTGTGAAAGACTGTGCTTAGGAACCACAGAAGTACCAGGCTCATTGGCTGCCACACAGTAAAACCCAGCCCACCCTGAGTAACACAGCTGGGTATTCTGGAAGTAAAATGGCGCTCGTCTGGGGGATTGTAGTTTTCTTCTGCAGCCACCTAGTGCTTCTTGCTGGGGCTCTCACTGGACCCTAAATTCCTCTGGAGGATGCAGCTTATCATACCCACACCTGTACCCCTAGGAAGCCAACCCAGCTTCTGACATTGAAAGATCTTTCTGGCTGTCCAAGAGACTCTGTTTATAAAACCCACACAAGAGATCTACCCAACTCCAGTGTTAGAGCTGAGCATGTGTATCTGCCAGGTAGATTTGTCAGGGACTAAGATAAATAGAAGGTTTGACCGCTTTCTTACTGGTCATGCTCTCTCTTCCTAATGATCAATTAATGCCTTTATGTTCAAGTCAACAATCTACTGAGTGTCCAGTGCTGGGTGAGATGCTAAGAATATGGAGAGCACCAGGACCTCTTCCCCAGAAGGATCCCCAGAAGGCTCATGAGCAAGACAGGTAAGTGAAACACCCATTGTCCTTATGAGCTCCGTGTTTTGAATGGTCCCTTACTGTCGATGGAGACTACATTTAATGAATAGCTGCATTTCCCCTCTGTAGTTGAGGAATTCTGGAACGAGGCAAGGCCTGACCAAACCACTCTCTCAACAAAGCTACCTGGGATGTTTAGTGACTCCAACAGACTCTTGGCAATTTTCTTCGCCTCTACATGCACTCAGGGGCCAGGTTCTTTCTATACTCTCTCGTCATTTTCTTTTTTTCTTGCCCAGCCATGCTATGAGACTTCACGACTTCATGACCTTTCTCTCCATCATTTTCATCCTTCTGTGTCAATGTAGTGCCCATGCTTTGGTTCACCTTCAAGATCTTGTTATTAGAGAAGAGGTTCCATGCCTGACTTATCTCAGTGTCCCTGACAGTTTCTTCTCCAGAAGCGCTGTGTGAATGAAATCTGAGCCCCACGTGATGTCCTAATCTTTGACAACCAATATTGACTATAGGCTGATCACAGGCGATGGTTTTGTCTAACCGGACTCTCCTAGAACCTTAATACTAATCTGAACTATGAGACTAACCAGGTATTCTGTTGGGCCATGAAATCCAGCCAACAAAAATCACCCAGACTGCCTGGTAACTCAACACCCAGTCCCTCCATACTTTTCTCTTTTCTAGTTCTTGACTCAGTTTTATTCCTGGATATCAAAATGAAGGTTCCCTTAGAATATAGCTCCTAGTGTCTCCTCACATGATACTCATTAAGACCCGACCAACTACTCACTATGACACTATCTCCTAGATTTTGCCCAAAGTCTGAACTTGGAAATGATATGCAGTTCCTAATCCACCATTCCCCATATTTTATTTCTGCTATGTTCTTAATTTGGTTAACACCTACCGATAAGAATTGCCTTGGGGCCAGTGCTATGGCCTAGTAGGATAAGCCTCTGCCTGCAGCGCCTGCATATGGCACAGGTTCGAATCATAGCTACTCTATTTCCCATTCCCTGCTAATGGCCTGGAAAAGCAGTGGAAGATGGCCCCAAGTGCTTGGGCCCCAACACCCACATGGGAGACCAAAAAGAAGCTCCTGACTCCTGGCTTCAGATTGGCCCAGCTCCAGCCATTGAGGCCATTAGGGGAGTGAACCAGAGAATGGAAGATTTCTCTCTCTCTGCCTCTGCCACTCTGTAACTCTGCCTTTCAAATAAATAAATAAATCATTAAAAAAAAAAAAAAGAATTGCCTGATCTCCAGCTTTAATTGTTTAAATATCGAGATGAAAATAATTTTACTTAATTTAATTATTTAAATAATATTTTACTAAAATGTATAACTGTATAAATCCACAATATATGTTGTTTAACTAGCTGTAGCTCCAGAACTGATAAAAGAATAAACAGAAAATCTGTAGATTATACAGATTTTTACAGATCATACAAAAAATTGTGGGTTATACATTTGATTTTCTCAGATCATAGAAGATTTGAGCAACACTGTCAATCAAATTGATTTAATCACCATTTGTAAAACACTCCAATTAATGATAACAAAATATATATTTTTCTCAAGTGCATATGGAACATTAAGCAAGCCTCAGTATATTTTTATTTTAATTAACTTTTAACATATTCAATATGATTTTAGATAAAACTCTAAGAACATAATTATATTCCCTTCCTGCCTCATTACTTTTTTTTTGGGGGGGGGGGGACAGGTAGAGTTATAAACAGTGAGAAAGAGAGACAGAGAGAAAGGTCTTCCTTCCATTGGTTCACTCCCCAAATGACTGCTACCGCGGGTGCTGCACTGATCCGAAGCCAGGAGACAGGTGCTTCCTCCTGGTCTCCCATGTGGGTGCAGGGCCAAGCCCTTGGGTCATCCTCCACTGCCCTCCCGGGCCACAGCAGAGAGCTGGAATGGAAGAGGAGCAGCCAGGACTAGAACCGGCGCCAATATGGGATGCCAGTGCTGCAGGCAGAGGATTAACCAAGTGAGCCACATGCTGGCCCCGCTTTCATTACATTTTAAAGATTTTAAATCATAAAAAAAATTATGGTCTCTAACCAAAATGGTAATAAATTAGAAACCAACAACATGAAGACAACTGAAAAAGAATCAAATATTTGGGACTATGAAATACACTGCTAAATAACCCAGAAAAGAAATCAAGGATGAAATAAGAATGTACTTGGAAAGAAAACAAAAATGTAGAGAAAAATTTATAAGTGCTAAACACCTTTAATCAAAAAGACCCAAAAACTATTTAGCAAAACAAAATGAAATCAGCATATAAAAGAGTTATCTGTACCCCATGCTCATTGCAACTCAATTCACAATAGCTAAGATACGGAATCAACCCAGATGTCCATCAAATGATGACTGGATAAACAGATTATGGTGGTATGTATACACTATGGAGTACTACTCAGTGGTTAAAAAAAAAAAAAAAAGAAATCCTGTCTTGCAACAAAATGGATGCAACTGGAAACCAGTATACTCAGTGAAATCATCCAGTCCCCAAAGCCAAATACCATACATTTTCCTTGATCTGTGGTAACTAATAGAGTATCTAAAATGTAACATATAGGAGTAAAATTGATATTTTGAGATTTGATGATGATTTACAGCCCTGATCTCAACTGTTGAGGAACAGTGTTTTTTCCTTCATACTATTTGGTGAACCCTTTATTTAGTGTAGAGTTAATCTTATGAGTATAAAGTAAACTGAAAATAGATCTTTGGAAAAATTAAGAGTAAGAATAGGAGAGGGAGGAGGAAGAAAGGTTCCCACCAACATGGGCAGGAGGGAGGGTAGGGAGAGAAGTAGCACTATGTTCCTAAATCTGTATATATGGAGTACATGAAATTTGTATACCTCAAATAAAGTTTAACCAAAAAAAGGACCCAAAGATTCATTTCAGTTCTTATGCTATAAAATAAGGAAATGAAAAGAAAAAAAGAGCAAATTAAACCAAAAGTAGGAAGAAGGAACAAAATTATAAAGAAAAAAACAGGAGCATGTAAATTAAAAGCAGTAAACAATAGAAAAAATCAATGAAAAATTTAAAAGATCAGTGACATTGATAACCCTCTACTCAGATTGATGAGGAACCAGAGAAGACATTAATTACCAATAACAAGAATGTGAATCATTCCATAACTGTAGATAGTATGGACAATAAAAGAATAGAAGGGCAATGTCATAAATAATCCTGAGTATAAATTGAACCACCTAGATAAAATGGAAAAATCCTTTGAAAAACAGAAACTGCCAAACCTCATTCCAGAAAAAAACAGAAAACTTGAGTAGTCTTCGATCTACAGATGAAATAAAATGTATAATTCGGAACCTTCTTAAAGAAAACTCCATACACAAACTCCAGGTGAAGTCTACTAGTCAAGTAGGGAAGAAGTAATAGTAATTCTACACAGACTCGCTCAGAAGATTAAAGAGGAGGTAATATTTCCCCACCCACTCTAAGAAGCCAACACCGCTTTACTATCAAAACCTGACAGAGATGTTGTGAAACAGAGCCAACACTGTGGCATAGTGGGCTAAGCCTCCATCTGTGGCATCCCATGTGGGCACTGGTCCTGGCTGCTCCTCTTCCAATCCAGCTCTCTGCTATGGCCTGGGAAAGCAGTCGAAGATGGTCAAGTGCTTGGGGCCCTGACCCCAAGAGGGAGACCTAGAAGAAGCTCCTGGCTCCTGGCTCAGCCCAGCTCTGGCTGTTGCAACCATCTGGGGAGTGAACTAGCAGATGGAAGACTTTTCTCTCTGTCACTCCCTCTTTATGTAACTCTACCTCTATAATAAATAAATAAAAAAAGATGTAGTGAAACAAAATAAAATAAAACTTTAAAAAGGCCAATATCCCTCATTAATACAAGTGGAATCATTCTTTATAAAATTTTAACAAATTGAACCCAATATAAATAGAAAGGATAGTATATCATAGTCAAATAAAATGGGTTGATCACAGGAACACAACACAGGTTCACCATTCAGAGTCAGTCAAAGACAACATGCAAAAAAGAATTGGACAACATCCAACATCTAGTCCAGATTTTTAAAATTTGAGCGGGCTAAAAATAGAAGAAAAATTCTTAAGTTGATAAAGGGCCTCTATAAAAAGCCTATAGCTATCATGTTGAGGGATAGGAACCTGTTTTCTGCTTACACCACAGGAACAAGTTTACCCTCACTCCTCCTAGTCAGCACCGTGCTAGGACTCCTAGACAGCACACTAAGGTAACAGGGATAAAAGGCATCCGGATGGAAAAGGAATCCGGGAAAAAAGAACTGGCAAGCAAGTGTAGTCTGATTGAAAGATTCAGGGTCAATATGCTAGAATGCACTTTATTCCTGTACACTAATGAACAAAATTAGAATCTAAAGTCACAAAAGCCACATCGTACTGGTCTTGTTACTGCTGCTATAACGAATCACCACAAACTTCATGGCTGAAACAACACAAATGCACGATCCCAACCTCCTGTAGGTCAAAGTCCAACACGGGCCTCAAGTTGTTAACAAAGCTGACGTCCTTTCTGGAAGCACAAAGGGTAACTCCATCTGCCTGCTTTTTCCGGCTCTTGGAGGCTTCTCGATTCCTTGGATCACAGGCCCCTTCCTCCACTGTCAAAGCCAGCAAGTGACATTGGGTTTGGCGAAAATTTCTTCAGTCCAATACAAAAGTACAAACACAAAAGAAAAAAAATCAATAAAATGGATTGCATAGAGATTACAAGCATGTGTTCTTCAAAGACACTACTACAAAAAGAAGAAGAGGAGAAGAGTAAGAGGAGGAGGAGAAGGGAAGGGAAGACACAGCTTGGAAGAAAAGCAGTTACAGAACATATATGCAACAGAGCATTTGTGTCTAGAAAATATGAAGAATTGTTACCACTCAATAACCAGAAATCAACAAAATAAAGCAAAGGGCAAAGATTCAAACAGAAACATCACCGAAGATAGAGTCATATGCATAGTCAAGAAACCCCTAAGAAGGCGGGCAGCACCACCTCTCACTGGAGAAATGCATGTTAAAATGACAACCAGAAACTTCTACACAGCCACTAGAGCAGCTAAACTTTGACAGACTGAGTTTTGGAGAGGATAGGAATCAACTGGGACTCTCACGGTAGAAATATAAACAGTTACAAACACTTTGGAAATCATTTGACAGTTTCTGGGTTTTTTTTTTTTAAAGATTTATTTATTTATTTATTTATCTGAAAGTCAGAGTTACACAGAGAGAGAAGGAGAGGCAGAGAGAGAGAGGTCTTCCATCCGCTACTTCATTCCCCAATTGGCTACAATGGCCAGAGCTGCACTGATCCGAAGCCAGGAGCCAAGAGCTTCCTCCAGGTCTCCCACATGGATACAGGGGCCCAAGGACTTGGGCCATCTTCCACTGCTTTCCCATGCCATAGCAGAGAGCTGGATCGGATATGGAGTTGCCAGGACTCGAACTGGTGCCCATATGGGATGCTGGCACTGCAGGCAGAGGCTTTATCTGCTACCCCACACCGCCAGCCCCTTGACAGTTTCTTTAAAAGTGCAATGTTAATTGGCCGCTCCCTCCCAACTCTTCCACTCCTAGGCACTCAAGAGAATAAAAGTACATGCACGCACAATTCTAATAGTCAAGACCTTTGAAAACAATCGAGACATTTAAGAATAGGTGGGTGGAAAATAAGCTAAGGTATGTCCATACAACAGAGGCATGACCTGGTGTTCCTGCAGAGGCACCTGCTGGAAGCCAAGGCTTTGCTGCCTGCAGGGGCAGAAGGGAAATCCTTGGCCCTCAGCTTTGACTGCAGGAAGCCACAGGAGACATCTGAGCCCAGCCCAGGCTCTGGGGAGGTTGGCCAGCACCTCCTGACTGCAGAGTCACAGCCCCCTGCGTTCCCAAGGGAGCCTTTCACGCAGCTGGCTCCACCCTTGCTGGACATGTTCCACGAATCAGCAATCAGACACATACTGACGAGTGCCTTCTGTGTGCCAGGCACTGTGCTAGATGTAGGCAATGCAAGTTAGTAAGTTCCATTCAAGGCCCCCAGAGTGTGCCGGCCACCAACCTCTCAGGCACATCCACGTGCATTCCAGAAGCCCAGCAGTGTCTGTGGCACACCAGGTGCATGCTGGGATTGCAGAGTTCTAGCAGAGCAGAGCTGGGGCTGTGATATCTGCAACACCAGCTGGAGGGGAGCATAGCTCACCTCCACCTTAGGGAACAGAACCATTTTCCCTGTCTGATTGCCCCACTTTGGGGTTAGGTAAGGTCATGTGCATACATGGGAGGTGGCGCTTGCTCCTGGCCTTGGGAGTTTAATGCTAGAAGCATGATTCTGGCATGAAGTACAAAGCGAACGGGAAAAAACTGAGTAATCAGCATAGCTGTGACTTGAGGAATTAGGGAAGACTTTGGCTTCCTTGAGGGCCTGGTCTACGTCTTTTATTCTTTTATTATTATTTTAGCTGTATGTCTGAGAAACAAGGAAACACTCAGTACACTGAGTGACAAACCAACCAGTCACTTAAACCAATAATGATCAGCCTCTGAAGAAGCAGAATTTAGTCCAAGGAGGAGCATTTGAAAGTTGTCTCTGTTGTTGGAGGTCTGCAAGAGAAACAAACCTTGATGTCTGCTCCCACACCGCACAGTCAGCACAGAAGACTTCCGTAATCTCCAGAGGTGTAGGGATTGCTCCCCACCAGCAAGTCGGCAATCAGTCCTGCAGCAGACGCAAGCTGGGTGTCCCCTAACTCAAGCCAGGTCTGACACTCCACCTGGAGAGGGCATCAGAGCCCACAGGGCTGCCCCCACTTCCCATGCCAGTCACAAGCCCTGGGTTGCTTCAACTGGACCATCGAGTTTCCTGGGAGCCCCCTCCTTGGTTTCAATTAATTTCCTAGAGCAACTATCAGAGCTCAGGGAAACACTTGCTTATGTTTACTGATTTTTATAAAGGATACAGACGAACAAATGCATAGGGCAAAGCACAGGAACAGCGCACTGAGATTCTGTTCCCTCTGGGTGCAGGCCACCCTCCAGGAGTCCCCAGCTCCCTGGAAGGTCTCCTAACCCTGTCCTTTCAAACTTGTCTGGAGGCCCCATTTCACAGGAATGATTGATTTAATCATTAGCTGTTGGTCAGCAACTTGACCTTCAGCCTCTCTCCTCTTCTAGAAAGTTAAGGGGGTAGCAGGGAAAGAGAGTGCTGAAAGTCCCGAAGCTCTAATCCTATCTTAGCGCTTCTGGTCACCAGTCCCTAGGAGCTGCCAGCCATCAATCAATTGCATACAAAAGACACTACCACTCCGAAGATGCCAAGGATTCCAGCAAATGGAGACAAAGATGATCTGTGTGTCTCACGGTATCACAGGAGGTGTGTTGAAGGTTGTCAGAGAAGTATTTTAGGAAATATTAATTCTGTGATAATAGAGTGGGGGGATGGGCAGGAATACCACACAGAAAATTATTGTACTAGTCAGTGAAAATGGTGACAAGGGAATAAAAAGAAAGGACTAGCTGCAAGAGGCATTGTGTAGGAAGAATTGAATGGACCCAAAGGGATTATGTACAATGGCTGGATTTACGCCGAAATGTGTGAAAGACGGTGGTGACACCAACAGAAATGAAGAAATATAGAGTGGAGCTTTGGGGAGACTCTGATTCCACTCTGGACAGTATTGAAATGATGGTGCAGGAAAGACCTACAGTTGGAAGATTCCTGCTGACATCTCCACGTGGGTCTGGCACATGAGAGGCTAGTTGGAGCCAGCAACAGTCTATCACATCTACACTTAAAATGGAACATCCGATACACAGAGATAGATGACTTTTTGAGTCTCCTGACTCAGATAAGAGACTGTGTTAGCTGGCTGCAGAGGCAGCCACCTGGCTCCTCCAGAGGTCAAATTATGCCATTTCCCTTCCAACTCGTAAGCTTGCTTATCCTTAAGCATTCTTATCCTTCATCGTTCATCCCTCGTCTTAAAACCCTTTCCTCTGGACTCAACCCCTTTGGTGATCACGGTGTATTTCTGGTTTATTTCTCCAATAGCAAAAGCAAGCAGGCTCAGCTTTCAAGGCTGACCTACAATGGGGCCGAAAATATAACACAGAGTTTTGAACCCTTTGTGATTCGTGTGTCACTGATCAGTTCCTATGCCTCAGATGTATATTTGGAAAAACATTTCTGAAGCACACACCTCAGCCAAATGAACCTTTGTCTGGCTTCTAAGCTCACCATGTTTGAAACTCTGCCAAGCTCCGCTCTTGAAAATGAAGGCAGCCCTGTGAACATGAATGTGGAAGAGCCCATCTGTGAGCGGATGCAAACTCACAGGAGGGCGCTTCGGCATGGGCACTCACAGGGATTCTGCTGCCACCTAGGTTCTTGGGCCCCAAGAGGCTCCAGCCCATCTCTGACCACATTGCCAGGAATGGCTAAGGCCAGAGATGCCCACAAAGGAGCAGATCCTAGAGCTGCTTGTGCCGGAGCAGGAGGAACTGTGGGTGGGGGAACAGATGTCCCCTCTGCAGAGAAGGGAGGAGTCCGTGACAGTGCTGGGGAATCCAGGGACAGGACGTGGAGAGAGGAGAGTCTACGAGACATGGAGGGAGAACATGTAGGGAGCTCTTTGGAATGTCGGTCTCTAGCTCCTGCCTGGGGTAACCACCCTGTGCTCCTTTGGGACCAGCGTTTCTCCTTGTGCCAGACACAAGTAACAGAGCCTGAGTTTCACCCAGCCAGGTGCCACATGTTGGTGAAGACAGATCAAAAGCAAAAATGCCCAGGCCTTGCTCCCAGAGGAATGGCCATAGCTGAGTCTGGCTCAAAAGAACCCCTGTGGGTACACATCTTGGGGCAGATAATGACAGACAAATTCTTTCATGGAAAACAAGACAACTCTAGAGAGATGGAACAAGGAGGGAAGGCCTCAGGACTGCCCAACCGTCTGTGCATGCCACATCCCTTGTAGACTGCTGTCCCTTCTGGGAGGAAAGTGCTGCATTTGAACACTGGAGTCCTGCCACCCCCATGGCCCACGGACCTGCATCCTTGCAGTATGCTACAAGCAACGTTACCCGGAAAAGAAAGGGAAAGACAGAGCGTGGGTGAGTGAGCTGCTCCAAGGCTTCACATTTGCTGACGTCGCAGGTGTGGAGGAAATTCATGAGTCTGAGCCCCAGCCTGGTCAGAAGAACCTAGGGATTTGAAGTGTCCCGGAGGAGAATTAGGCCAAGAGAGACCTTAAACTCTACCTCCCAAGCTGGTCATCACTGGATTCTGGACTTCGGATTCTCAAGAGTAAAAAGCTGAACCCCAAAGAGTTCTTTGAATTGTTTTTGATGATGAAACATTTGACTTGCTTGTCAATAAAGCCAAAAATTACGCTTCGCAGAAAAATGTTAACTGGGATGTCACAGTTTAGGAGATGAGATGTTTGCACGGTGTCTTTCTCTGGAGCAGATTTGTATGATGTCCTGAATGGAAAATACATTGGGAAATCTCTAATGACAATTAGAACTTGATTAGACATACAACTAGAAGAAATGAATTTGAGTTGATTTTCTCATACTTTCATGTCACAAGTAATAGCCACCTAGATCAAAAAGATAAATTTGCCAAATTCAGATCTCTCGTAAACAATGAATAAAAACTCTCTATCGCACGCTCCCCTAGAAGAAAGATACTGCTTTGGAAAGTCAATGTGTGAATGCTTTGATAGTGACTAGTTCCTAAATGGAAAGCCTATTGTAATTGGCTATTAATTTTAGCATGATATAATCACACGGGGTTGTCAGTCTGGCTTAAGTTGATTCAAGAAAAATTAACTAAGAAGGCAGACAAAGACCTTGATCTTGGATCAGGCAGAGATCTAGGGATGACCTTTGCTGATGTTCTCTTAGAGAAATGTCAATAATACCTATCATTTGTGTTTTGATAGCATCTATACAACTGTCAAATTGGTGTCAGCTTTGAAAGAGAAGAGGGTGAAGGAAACAGAAAAAATTCATGAGAACAGCACTGAAAAATGCACACTTATGGATATGAAGCATACAGAAAAGATGAAGAACAGGGTACTTCTGTTTCCAAGTGGGAGAAAATGATGAGATGATTTTACATCATTGGCATGGTAATGACATTATCAGTTTGTGCTTCAGTGCTGCAGGCATGGAATCAGACAATGAGCTAAGTTTTGCCAATCATAGGGGTCCCTCAGATAAGTCAGCCATCCATAGTGAAATCGCATGATGAAAGGTACAGCTTAAAAGGACGGAATTATTTCCAAGGGTAGGATGAGGATGAAAAGCAAGAAATGTTACCTAGTTTTGGTGAGCTACATGGTTGATGTAGCCATGGACCATGTGCAGCCACTACACAGCAGCTGTCACCCAGGGGCCCCTTCAGACCTTCTGGGTTTTCAGAAATAAGTTCTACATGGGGCATGCTATTAATCTGTCAGGTTAAGTCAGATGAAATAGACAAAATGAAGACATGAGCAAGATACAGAAAAGTTAAATTGTAAACACAGAAAACCAGATTCAAAAATTAGGATATATTAGATTGTATCCTACCAAAGCAAATCTGATGTATGTAATGAAATTATTTAGTAGTAAGTGTCCGATATTTTCAGAATCAGACATTTATGGATAGTTTCAAGGACTATTATAACTAGTAATGTTAAAAATTATCTTTGAAAATATAGAATTCCAGTGATACTCTTGGGTCTCATTTTGTGTCAGACATGGGGAATCATTTATTGAATTGATTATTTCATGCATTAAAAGGATGAAATCACACAACCTGGATGACTCTCACAATAATTAATGTTTAAGAAAAGAAGCCAGGTAAAAGAAAAACCTAGTGTTTGACTTATTTTAAAGATAAAGCTAGAAAATGAAATATTGAAAGAAAGTGGTGAGCTGGGGACCATGTGGGGAAGAGAAGGAACAGGTGAGTGAGGAATTCCAAAGGGCACAAGGCAAACTTTACAGGGAGTAGCCACATTTACTAGCCTCGTTGTTCACACATATACACACTCACATTCACATTAAGTTACAAGTCAGGTTTCTTGCACACAGGGCCTTCAAAAAGTTCATGGAAAATATTTAGTATGAAAAAAATTTTATTTAACATTTTATATTTAAAAAATTTTATTTAAAATTTTTGTTTAAAAAATTTATTTAAAAATTATTTAAAAATTTTTTATTTAAAAAATTTTATTTAAAAATTTTTGAGTCAAACTTATATTTTAATTTCATTTTCCTGCAAGTTGAAGTCCCTTCATATGTCGATTCTGCTTCAGTAAAACTGCAGAAAATAAAATACGCCATATGAAATTGTGTACCCTCATCAAATGAGCAAAAACAGTGGAAAAAGTATGACTGTGGCAGTTCTCAAGCACTGTTGGCTGTATATTCAACCTCACAGTAGCCATTCAATGCATAATCCCTTTAAAACAGCAATTTCAACTTAAAATGGAATCTTACAGAAATATTTCTGTATAGATACAAATATCAAAATTGTTTATAATCAATAGCAAATCACTCTTTTTGTAATTCAAAATAGTTTGTACTGTTGTAAAAGCAAATCACTCTTAAATGCCCACCTATCACAGCATGGTTCAATAAACTATAAATTCTCCCAATTATGGAATAGATTTCTTTTTAAAATGAGCTTTATTTTACCTTACTGTATATAGATATATTTTAGTTATTTTACCTTTACAGGCACTGTGAAACTGAATTAGTCTTGTCCCCAAGCTGGATTTTGTTTAACAGGTGAGATATATATATAAATATATATGATTGAATTTTGTTTATCTGACAGATGTAAGCTATTCAGAAGAGTTCATTTTGATTTATTGGATACATAATAATATGCCTTTCAAAAGAAAATCATGTGCATATACTTGTATGACAGATTGAAATGTTACAGAACTAGCAATGTTCTTTCAGATAAATATCTATATCTATATATATGCACGCTCCTGGCCTAATCATCCAAGTCAATCCAAAGGAGTTATCCAAGATCTTGAGTAAATATTACTCATTTTATAACTTTTCATTAAAGTAAAATGTAAATATCACCTATAGTTCACATACGTCATTTATAAACCTATAATTGGGGTACAGATACATACAAATTATGTTCCCTCATATATTCACACCTACCATCACAAAGCCAAACAATAGCTAGGGTAGGAGAGCGGAATTTCCCTTTTAGTCTTGAGGCTCCCATTTTGCATCTTAGCTGCATATCAGCTCTCAGGCTGGGAATCATCAGTTTTGCTTTCCTTGGTTGTCATCACAGCCAGGTTTTGCAGTTTAATGGGCCTTAAAATATTCAGCTATGCGATTGCTCTTCCCCCGGAAGGGTGCCGGGGAATCCACACACTTCCTGGCCCACGGCCATGGTGGTAAATATTTCCTGAACATAAGTGCAGTGGAAGCTGCACTTGAAGTGAGAAGTTAACCTTGTCTTCGTCTGGCTCCACTCTGCGGCTCCTGGATGGTCTGTCTCCCAGGATGCGGGAAGCAGATGGCCCTGGAGAACCGGAAGCAGGACCTCCATGGGCGTTAGGCCAGCAGCAGAGGAGGGTGGCGCCCTGGCAAGCCAAACCCGAGTCATATGTGAAAAGCCACGATTGAAACGACCACAGAAGAGCCTCAGGAGAGCTTGGAGCACAGAGGAAAGGCAAGAGAGGCGCCACGACAGACCAGAGGGCAAAGCTGCTGTGTTTCAGCATTATAGACGGAGAGTGAGACACCGGGCAAGACAGGGCAACGGGAAAATGGGTCTGAGAAAAATCAGCTCCAAAGGCAGTAGTAGGTGAGGAGCTGGAAAGCAGACAGGACACAAGGCGGAGTCCTTGACCGTGCTGAGGACAAGGCAGAGACATGAGGGTTGTTAGCAGGGACAAGGCGGGACTCTTGCCTGGTCTAGGAAGGATCCTGGACTCCATTCCTTCAACAAGGGTTTACTGAGCACCTCTTTCTTACACATGAGAAATAATTGTGACCAAAACCAAGGCTGAGCCCTCCTGGCTCTTGCATTCTTAAAGAGGAAGATGGTAAAGAAGTAAATAATCCTATTGTGAATTGGGCTGCAATAAACATTAGTGTGCAGACGGCTTTTTTGTTTGCCAGTTTAATTTCTTTTGGGTAAATTCCAAGGAGAGGGATGGCTGGGTTGTATGGTAGGGTTATATTCATGTTTCTGAGGAATCTCCAGACTGACTTCCATAGTGGTTTAACCAGTTTGCATTCCCACCAACAGTGGGTGAATGTCCCTTTTTCCCCACATCCTCTCCAGCATCTATTATTGGTAGATTTCTGAATGTGAGCCATTCTAACCGGGGTGAGGTGAAACCTCATTGTGGTCTTGATTTGCATTTCCCTGATTGCTAGTGATCTTGAACATTTTCTCATGTGTCTGTTGGCCGTTTGGATTTCCTCTTTGGAGAAATGTCTATTGAGGTCCTTGGCCCATCTCTTAAGTGGATTGTTTGTTTTGATGTTGTGGCGTTTCTTGATTTCTTTGTATATTCTGGTTATCAGCCCTTTATCTGTTGCATAGTTTGCAAATATTTTTTCCCATTCTGTTGGTTTCCTATTCACTTTCTTGACTGTTCCTTTTGCAGTACAGAAACTTCTCAATTTGATGCAGTCCCAGTAGTTAATTTTGGTTTTGAGTGCCTGTGCCTTTGGGGTATTTTCCAAGAAGTCTTTGCCAGTACCTATATCTTGCAGGGTTTCTCCTATGCTCTCTAATAATTTGATGGTGTCGGGTCGTAGGTTTAAATTTTTAATCCATGTTGAGTGAATTTTTGTGTAAGGTGTAAGGTAGGGATCTTGCTTCATGCTTCTGCACGTGGAAATCCAGTTTTCCCAGCACCATTTATTAAATAGACTGTCTTTACTCCAGGGGTTGGTTTTGGATCCTTGATCAAATATAAGTTGGCAGTAGATGTTTGGATTGATTTCAGTTGTTTCTATTCTGTTCCATAAAAAAGCCGTCTGCACACTAATGTTTATTGCAGCCCAATTCACAATAGCTAAGACCTGGAACCAACCCAAATCCCCATCAACAGTAGACTGGATTAGGAAATTATGGGATATGTACTCTACAGAATACTATACAGCAGTCAAAAACAACGAAATCCCGTCATTTGCGACAAAATGGAAGAATCTAGAAAACATCATGCTGAGTGAACTAAGCCAGTCCCAAAGAGACAAATACCATCTGTTTTCCCTGATTGGCAACAACTAACTGAACACCAAAAGGGAAATCTGTTGAAATGAAATGAACACTATGAGAAAATAAGACTTGATCAGCTCTTGTCTGGACTGTTGATGTACAATGTAAATCTTTACCCATCTTAGTATCTCTCTTTGATGCTTGTTTTTGTGCTAGTACTAATGGTTGAACTCTGCAACTAACACACAATTAGCCTTAGGTGTTTAAAGTTTAACTGAAAAGTGATCCCGGTCACCTCTGAGAGAGGGAAAAAGAAAGGGAAGATAGGTACAATTTGAGACAAACTCAATTGGACTAGCACCAAATCATGGAGTTAGAAACATGCCAGGGGACCCCAATACAACCCAATCAAGATGGCATATACCAATGCCATTTCAACGGCCCAAGTAAACAATTTTAGTTCACAATTGATCACATTGAAAGGTCTAAGAGTCAAAGGGAACACACAAACAACACTAGTTTCTACCAATACAAACAGGACCAGAAAGGGAGAGAATGATCCAACATGGGAAGTGGGATACACAACAGACTCATAGAATGGCAGATGTCCTAAATAGCACTCTGGCCTCAGAATCAGCCCTTAAGGCACTCAGATCTGGCTCAAGAGCCCATGAGAATATTCTAGGCATGGAAAGCCAAGACACTCTGGAAAAAAAAAGAAGACCTAAGTGGAAGATTTCTGTGAGTGAGATCCCAGTGGAACGAATAGGGCCATCAAGGAGGGAGGTGCCTTTCTCTGAAGGGAGGAGAGAACCTCCACTTTGACTATGACCCTGTTGGAATAAGATTGAAGTTGGTGAACCCTAAAAGCTTCCATAGCCTCGGCAACTCATGACTAGGGCCTAGGGAGATTACTGACGCCATAAACAAGAGTGTCAAATTGTTAAATCAACTTCAGGAGTCACTGTGTACTTACGTCTCATGTGGGATCTGTCCTTAATGTGTTCTCCAATGTGAAGTAATGCTATAACTAGCATTGAAACAATATTTTACACATTATGTTTCTGTGTGGGTGCAAACTGATGAAATCTTTACTTAGTATATACTGAATCAATCTTCTGTATATAGATAATTAAAAATGAAAAAAATCTTGATGTTAAATTGGAAATTGCATAGAAAATTAATCAATTTAAAAAAATATATCATGTAGGATCTCTGTCCTTAATGTGCTATACATTGTGAATTAATACTATAACTAGTACTCCAACAGTATTGTTCACTTTGTGTTGCTATGTGAGGGCAAACTGTTGAAATCTTTACTTAATATATAGTAAACTGATCTTCTGTATATAAAGAGAATTGAAAATGAATCTTGATGTGAGGCAAGGGGAGAGGGAGTGGGAAAGGGGAGGGTTGCGGGTGGGAGGGAAGTTGTGGGGGGGAAGCCATTGTAATCTATAAGCTGTTTTTTTGAAAATTATATTCTTTAAATAAAAGCGTTATAAAAAATTTTTTTAAAAATTTAAAAAAAAGAAGTAAATAATCCAAAACATCTCTCTTTTTTTTTTTTTTTTTTTTTTTTTTGTAGAAAGCAAGTAGTGATTCAGGCTAGCAAGGAAATAGTACAGGGTGATCTTATTGAGGGTGAAAGTGTATGGGGTATTGGAAAGGCCTCCCTGAGAAGTGATATTTGAGTTGCAAGCTTAACTATGAGGCAGAAGCATTCCTGCAAAGGTATGGAAAAGAGCGTTCTAGGCAGTGCGCCATAAAATGCCAGGGCTCTGGTGTGGCAGAGACCCAGCAATTTCAGAAGACAGAAGAGAAAAGCATGAAGTGATATCAGAAACTGGGAGGAATTAGCCCAGGTGTGTCCTGTGGGCCTTGGGAAGTTCAGATGTGATTCTAAGCAGTGGGAAGTTATAAGAAGTGGTAAACTGGGAAATTGTACAGCCCTAATTCTTGCTTTTAAAAAGAGTATTCTGGGGCCAGTGCCGTGGTGTAGTGGGTAAAGCTGCCACCTGCGCTGCGGCATCCCCTATGGGCTCCAGTTCGAGACCCGGATGCTCCTCTTCGCTCCCCGCGAATGGCCTGGGAAAGCAGTGGAGGATGGCCCAAGTACTTGGGCCCCTGCACTCATGTTGGAGATCTAGAAGAAGCTCGTGACTTTTGGCTTCAGCCAAATCCAGTTCCAACCATTGTGCTCATTTGGGGAGTGAACCAGTGGATAGAAGACCTCTCTCTCTCTCTCTCTCTGCCTTTTCCTCTCTCTGTGTAACTTTTTATTTTCAAATCAATAAATGAATCTTTAAAAAATAAAAAAGGGGCTGGCGCTGTGGTGTAGCGGATAAAACCACCAACTACAGCACTGGCATCCTATATGGGCACCGGTTCTAGTCCTGGCTGCTCCACTTCCAATCCAGCTCTCTGCTATGGCCTGGGAAAGCAGTAAAGATGGCCCAGGTCCTTGGGCCTCTGCATCCATGTGGGAGACCCAGAAGAAGCTCCTGGTTCTTGGCATAGGATTGGCATAGCTCTGGCCATTGTGGCCATCTGAGGAGTGAAAGAGCAGATGGAAGACTTTCTCTCTCTCTCTCTCTCTGCCTCTGCCTCTCTATAACTCTGCCTTTCAAATAAACAAATAAATATTTTTTAAAAATTAAAAAAGTGTGTTCTGTCTGCTCTGTGGAGAAGAGATGGAAAGCACAAGAGAAAGAACAGAACCACCAGGACTGGTTAGGAGGGTATACCATAAATGAGTGGACCGAAGACAGTGGCTCAAAACACGGTTACACATTGCAAATACATTTTGCATAGAGAACTACCAGGACACACAAATGGATTTGACACAGAAGTAAGGAAAAGAGATGAGCAAAGATGACTCCTAGGCTTTTAGTCTTAGCAACTGGGGGCACCATTGCTTTTCAGAAGGGGCAGCAAGAAGAAAACAGTTATCAGGAAAGAAAGTTCAAGCCCCTTTCAAGCTCTGTGAAGATTAGGGTTTGTATTGTACTCGAAAATGCTGATCAGAGCTCAGGACGCAGGGACTGCATCAGCGTGTGCAGATGGGATTTGAAACCTTGGGCCCAAAAGAGAGCGCCTGGGTAGAGAAGGGAAGGAAATGAAGAAAGGAAGAGAGAAGAGACCGCTCTAGGACTGCACCCTGCTCTCCCCATCGCTCCAAGGCTGGGAAGAGGGAAAAAAGAAACCAACAGGGAGGTAGGAAGAAAACGGGGAGATTAGGGTGTCAAGGAAGCTAAAAAGAGACAATAGCAATGGCAGCCAATCAGGAATCCAGAAGGGTCATCAGGGCAGGATCTTAACTCTGAGTCCTGGGCCCACGCAAAGGGGCTGAAAGACATCTGTCATTGAGGACACAGATGTATAGAGCCCAGGGCTTGTCCTGGGGGAAGCAGTTCTGGATCTTTCTGCAGCCAAGGCGAGTTACTGAAAATGGAAACCCAGGAATTGTAACAAGGCATCCAATGATTTACTTCTTACAGCAGAACTTGAATGAAATCTATCTGAGCCTGCTTCCATCCCGCCTGTGGGGACATCAGCTGGAAAGAAGCTGTGCTGGAGCCCACACTCTTGCCGGGGTTAGAGATGGGAACACGAGCACCAGCTAACCTGATTGCCTGCACCTAGTGGAAGCAGCATGAGACAGGGGATGGACAAAGGGATGCAGAAGGTCCAAGCCCCAGCCGAGAGAAACCAGAGGATATGCAGATTATCCAGAGAGAACAGCATCCAGGCCAACCTCCAGAGGCCAGGCAGGCCCAGGAGGAGAGAGGGTGGTCACACTGACAACCACCATGTTGGAATACTTGGAATAGCCAAAGGAGGGAAAAGAAGCTGCAGTGAGAGGCAGACATAAAACACGCAGCCTAGTGTCGGGCACATAGTAGGGCTTCAGTTCATAACAGTCACACTTGTTAGTTATCATCATTATTTTAGCTTCAGCAGGTCCCCTGAAACACAAAGTAATCCCACACCTTCTCTCTGACTGGTTTCCTCGTTCAAAGCCTATGACAGGCCGGCGCCGCGGCTCACTAGGCTAATCCTCCACCTTGCGGCACCGGCACACCAGGTTGTAGTCCCGGTCGGGGCACCGGATTCTATCCCAGTTGCCCCTCTTCCAGGCCAGCTCTCTGCTGAGGCCCAGGAGTGCAGTGGAGGATGGCCCAAGTGCATGGGCCCTGCAGCCACATAGGAGACCAGGAGAAGCACCTGGCTCCTGCCATCGGATCAGCACAGCGCGCCTGCTGCGGCAGCCATTGGAGGGTGAACCAATGGCAGAGGAAGACCTTTGTCTCTCTCTCTCTCTCTCTCTCTCTCACTGTCCACTCCGCCTGTCAATAAAAAAAAAAAAAAAGACAAAGCCTATGAGAATGAACTGCCCAAATTTTGATCCAAAGCTTCCTTTTCTCCTGGGTGTCTGGGTGCTAAGCATTCACCTAACACGTGCCCATGCTCTGTTCAGAGGTCAGGGCTCCCTTCCTCTGAATCTGGCTCCTGCAGTGTGCCTGGGAAGAAGGGTCCCTCACCAAGCATTGATGAGTCTCAGGGATTATCTGAGGATTTCATTAATGCCGGCTCTATTTCCTCCCATTAATGTTGGCGGCTGAGAGATGCTGTGTGCGCGTTACATGAGCCTTCTAATGTTCTAATGAACCAAGAAAAGAAACCCAGAACTTGATTGTGGTGGAATTTAATACAGTCTTTAGTTCCACTAACGTGCACCCCAGCTGCACACATGTGTTTTCAAAGAATACCTAGCGAGGCTGAGCCCCGGAGTTTTCTTCACTTAGCCTAAAACGTCCTCCCATCTCCTCCCTTGTCCCACCTTCTCCGTTTCATATCCTTCCTCTACAAGCAGGGGTTAAAAATGCTTAATTTCAAACAAATTCTTAAGTTCTTCCAAGAAAAAGCGAAACCTAATGTTGAAAATCTCTGGGAAAACAAACTCTCAGGCAGAGCTCTCAGGCGAAGGTGCTTCACGTGTTTACATTTTATCATGCACCAAGCCTTGATCTTGCCACAGAACTGGCTTCCCTCTTTTTGTGACTGTCAAAACTCCAAGGTATCGCCAAGCACAGTGTATGAATCTACTGGCCAAACAGAGCCGAGCAAGTCCATGGCCAAGTCTAAATGAGGTACATGACAGGGGGTAGATGCTGATGGTGTCAGAGACCACACACAGGAATGATTGTATTTGTCCAGCAAAATCTAGGGGGACACTTTCCCCCTGAGAAAGGACAATGCGCTTGGACATGACCAAGGGGGTGTGCTGTGGCTAGCTGTGCTACACCAACTTAGAAATCTTTATCAGATGGCAAGTTCAGAAAGTTTTGAAGTCAGCATTTAGCCTTTTTCCTAAATCCTGCTGATGGTGAGCAGGATGGCAGGAAATCCTAAAACAGCCGCTGTTTTCTTTGAGTTGGCGTTAACAGGCAACATGAAGGGTTTAAGAAAACTTTGTTGGAAAATTTCCACTTTGAACAGCAAGGGATTAGGTGTCTATTGCAATCTCTTTCTCACCCTCTCCCTTTCTGAGAGGGGAGTTCACTCTTAAGTTGAAAAGCAAACAGCCACAAAAGCATTTCCAGGTACAAAGCCACTGGGTATGTTCCGGCCTTCGGGTAGAGTCTCGCAGGTCTCTAACCACAGTCGGTTTTATGTTCCGTGCATCAATCCACACTCCTGATTGTCACCGTACACCTGTATGTCATCCAGAGGTTCACCCAGCTCAAGCAAATTATATTTTAAAACTGCACTGATCAAAAAAAAAAAAAAAAGTTCGGTGGAAGGGATTTCCTAGCTCTCAAATAAAAATGTGCAGTGGAGCGCTTACTAAGTAAACAGAAAACATGGGCAGCTGAGAAATCAATTTAGCTGAACAAACAATGTTCCATGTAATGAACTACTAATTATCCTTTTATGCCATGTCAGTCTGAGTGATTACAGAGCTGTGCAGTTTAATTTGACGTTTGAGCATTGCCTTGGTCCATTAGCTCCATATAAAGCTACAACACATTTGGCGGGGTGGGGGTTGTGGGGGGGGGGGTATTTGCTGTATTTATCTAGGACAAAGTAAGCACCTGTATTAATAAGACGACGAGCATCTCAGAATCTTCTTTTGAAATATATTGTTAATATAAGGCTGCACAAAGCATTGGGGACCTAAGGGGACGTGGAAATCAAATCAGGGGCCTTTTGGTCAGTGCTCAAAAGGCCCACACTAGGTGGCAAGCACTAACCTCATGGCAGTAACCCCACTACCGAAAATGCCACCATGCTGAAGGACCACTTCACTCCCCAGCCATCACTGCCGACCCTGGAGGTGGGGGAAGCAGGCAGTCAGGCAAAGACACGCAGAGAGGGGCTGTAGTGACCAAGGGGCTCGCTTTCAACCCAGTGTCACGCTACGCCCACCCTGAAACACCGGATCCTACTTGGTAATGAGAATCTAATGGCAGGGGGAACGTGGCTCTGAACGTCTGACTTTGCCAGCTCATCATGTATGATCACATAGTGTGTTAAACAGTCCCAGGAGGAAATGGTAACCTGGGGATTTCTTTTTTAATCCATCCAATTCAACAAAGACACGGTATGCTGCTGACATGGGCCCAACTTGTGCTAAATGGTCTGATGGGTGCAGACAGAACCAAAGATCCAACATGAGCCCTCGAAGACTGCACAGTCTTCAATACATGGACAACTTTGTGTTTTCTCAACTTGCTCAACAGGAAAAATGGCCCGCTCCAGGACAGTCATTCTCAACCCGAGTTACACCTTGGAATCACCTGGGACCTTGAGGAAAAATAAAAGACACCTGGATCCTCTCCCCAGAGACTCTAATTTAATGGGACTGAGAAAGTGACTTTTTTTTTCTTTGACAGGCAGAGTGGACAGTGAGAGAGAGACAGAGAGAAAGGTCTTCCTTTTTGCCATTGGTGCACCTCACTGATCCGAAGGCAGGAGCCAGGTGCTTTTCCTGGTCTCCTGTGGGGTGCAGGGCCCAAGCACTTGGGCCATCCTCCACTGCACTCCTGGGCCACAGCAGAGAGCTGGACTGGAAAAGGAGCGACTGGGACAGAATCCGGTGCCCCAACCGGGACTAGTACCCGGTGTGCCTGCGCCACAAGGTGGAGGATTAGCCTATTGAGCCATTGGGCCGGCGAGAAAGTGACTCTTTTTTAAACCATTTCATT
The DNA here is from genome assembly GCA_949820135.1 of Sylvilagus floridanus. NCBI lineage: Eukaryota > Metazoa > Chordata > Mammalia > Lagomorpha > Leporidae > Sylvilagus > Sylvilagus floridanus. The sequence goes on along the minus strand of OX463244.1, from coordinate 93,616,526 downwards.
TGTTAACATGACTTTTAGTCAATAGATCATCCCTGTATATACTTATGGGGTACAATGTGATATTTTGATATATGTATATAATGTGGAGTAATTAAATCAAGCTAATTATTGTATCCATCGCCTGGCTTACTTATCTTTCTTTGTAGGGAGACAGTTGAAATATACTCTCAGTTATTTTGATGGAAACAACACTATTATGGACTATAGTCACCTGTATATAATAAGTCTCAGAACTTGTCCATTGGGTCTAACCAAAACTTTCTACCAACGACACCATTTTCCTCCCTTGCCTTCTATCACCACCCCTGGCCTCTGGTGTGAGTCATTTCTATTTCGAGGAGTAGAGTTATTTTTAGGTTTCACATCTAAGTGGGATCACGCGGTATTTGTCTCTCTGCACCTAGCTTATTTCTTGGAGTACAATGTCCTTCAGTTTCATCCTGTTGTGGCAAATCACAGGATTTCGGGGAGAGTCACTACTTATAAAGCTCCTCAGGTGAATCTCATGAGAAGTCACTTTGCAACCCACTACTAATTTGATTATGGGTTGATCTTCCAGTGCTGCCATTTCCTCAATGCACAAGTAGCTACTGAGCACCTGTGAGGCACCCACGTGACATGGGAAAGATATATTGGGTATAAGGGGCTGGCACCATGGCACACTAGGTTAATCTGTCTGCGGTCCCGGCATCCCATATAGGCGCCGGGTTCTAGTTCCGGTTGCTCCTCTTCCAGTCCAGCTCTCTGCTATGGCCTGAAAAGGCAGTAAAGGATGGCCCAAGTGCTTGGGCCCCTGAACCCGCATGGGAGACTGGGAGGAAGCTCCTGGCTCCTGGCTCCTGGCTCCTGGCTCCTGGGGCTCCTGGCTCCTGGCTCCTGGCTCCTGGCTTCGGATCAGCACAGCGCCAGCCATTGCGGCCATTTAGGGAGTGAACCAACAGAAGGAAGATCTTTCTCTCTGTCTCTCTCTCTCACTGTCTGTAACTCTACCTGTCAAATAAAAAAAAAAAAAAGATATATTGAGTATAGATCCCCATCTCATATAGATCTTTCACCCTTTTTTCCAGAAAGCAGTATGGACAGACGTGTACAGCCTTTAGGAAGAATGATCTCAGTGAGTGCCCACACTAACCCGAGATGTGTGTGCCCCTATCCCCGTGTAACTGATAGGAAGATGAATCTGGCAAGATCAAATGTCTCATTTAAAGTCAATTGTTTAAGAAGCCACAAACCAGTATTTAAAAGGCAATCTCCTGAGGCTGTCGCTGTGGCATGGTGGATAAAGCCGCCGCCTGCAGTGCCGGCATCCCATATGGGCGCTGGTTCACATCCCAGCTGCTCTACTTCCAGTCCAGCTCTCTGCTATGGCCTAGGAAGGCAGAAGATGGTCCAGGTCCTTGGGCCCCTGCACCCACGTGGGAAGACCCGGAGGAAGCTTCTGGTTCCTGGCTTCAGATCATCTCAGTTCTGGCCGTTGTGGCCGATTGGGGAGTGAGTGAACCAGTGGATGGAAGACCTCTCTCTCTCTCTGTCTCTCCTTCTCTCTGTGTAACTCTTTCAAATAAATAAATAAATCCATTAAAAATTTTTAAAAATAAAAGGCAATCTTCTGACTCCTAGAATCACAGGATTTTGGAACCAGATGAGATCTCCTGTGTTTTTCTGGTGAGTAACCTGAGTTCCAGAGGAATTAAGTGAGTTGACTTCCAGTGGCCAAACAATATTATTTAAAGCTGTGAGACTGAAACTCAATTTCTCAATTCTCTCTTCAGTGTTTTTATATGAGCCATAGTTTATACCTCCAACGGTCACCTCTGGCCTCTAGACACCTGCAGTTAGGATATTCAGTGGCAACAGGGTTCCATAACTCATTTGGTTTTGGCCCAAGTCAGACTGCTGATTCAGGAAATGAGCTCACTGTTTAGCATTCAGTGTTCAAGCTAGTTTAGAAAGTAGATACAGAGAATAATCCTGCCATCTATATCCGTGATAAAGGCACTTTCAGGATTCCAAGTCCCAAATCCTGGACCAAAATCCTACATGGGAACTGCTCTTTTCCCCTGGCTATTTCCAGGGTACATAGGGAAATATACTCTTTATTCCTAGCTAAGAGTGAGGGAGTGCGATTCTGAAGCCTGGCTGCACACTAGAATCGCCTGGTGTGCTATTTTAAAGTATCTGTAGCTGGGCCACATTCTGGACATCCTGATTTTGTTGGTCTGGGGTGGGTTCTAGGGGTCAGTATTTCTAGGAGCTCATGTGTAGTGGGGTTAGACCACTTACTCTGGGAGCTGCCTTTAAATATTTTGGGATACCTGTGGTCTCCAGGTGCCATCTTACCCATGTAGCAGCTCAGAGGGAGGAGACCCTAGTCTCCTTCTCCAGGCCTTCTCTCCCACCGTGAGTCCTCCCTGGCTGTCCACAACAGGAAACAGCTTTCCAGAACAAGGGATGACCAGACCTCATGGTAAAACACAGTAACTTCCATGACGTTCCACAAAATATCTGGTCAACACTCCTAAAAACATCCAAGGTCATAAAAAAGCAAGGAAATATTGAGAAACTGTCATAAATCAGAGGGGATAAGGAAATCTGTAAAAAAATAAAATAAAATAAAATAAAATACCAGAATGTGGTATCCTGGATTGGATCCTGGACCAGAGAAGACATTGTTGGAAAAAACAGCTAAAATCCGAATGAATCTAATATGCCAGCAGCGGTGTCTTGCTTTTGACGAATCTACCATGATGATGTGAGATGACATGGGGAAGCTGAGGATGAGAGGTATGAGAGAACACTATGCCATCTTTGCACTTTTCTAGCACATCTAAAACTCTTCCAAAACAAAAGTCTGCTTAAAGAGAAGGAGCGACATTTTTAGGAGCACTAACAAGAGTTCACGAGATTGCCTCTTGCCTAGCTCTCATGCTGGTATCTTTTCAACTCCTTGTCAAAGCCTCACCACTGCTAGCATGGTCAGTTGCCTGAGGATTCCAATTTGTCTGAGGACTCCAATTTGTCTTTAAACTATCTCACAGCTCCAGGGGAGAAGCTTGGGTTCTCCCCAGAGGTTAGGAGATGTCACAAATGATTTCATCCATTTTGTGTCTTAATCAAGTGGAAAAAATAGAAGATTGTAGCATTAGAACATACCATATCCCAACCCAAAAGGTGACCGGGCTGTCCTGCCCTGAGACACAAAGCCACATGGTATAGCCAGCATAGCAAAGTGCCTCCATTGTGTTGGCAGCACCTTTTTTACTGTCATGTTCTTACCACGCTCACATGCATATTTCATGATCTTACTGAAGGCAATATGTTCTCCACATATTACACATGCGGTCTCTAAGCACATTAAAAACAGATGCTCCCCGGATCCCTGTCTGCTTTCCCAGCCTAGAAGCCTGGTTCCCAGGCCCGCCTCCCAAGACCCTTCCACTTAGGAAAAAATGAATGAACTACTAGTAAGTGGCATTTTGCTACCAGATCTCCAAAATGATCTCCACGGGGGCTCACTGCTCCCTCCACTTTTTTTTTTTTTCCGACAGGCAGAGTGGACAGTGAGAGAGAGAGACAGAGAGAAAGGTCTTCCTTTTTTTCCGTTGGTCCAACCCCCAATGGCCGCTGTGGCTGGCACACTGCGCTGATCCGATGGCAGGAGCCAGGTGCTTCTCCTGGTCTCCCACGGGGTGCAGGGCCCAAGCACTTGGGCCATCCTCCACTGCACTCCCGGGCCACAGCAGAGAGCTGGCCTGGAAGAGGGGCAACCGGGACAGAATCCGACGCCCCAATCAGGACTAGAACTGGGGTACTGGCACCACAGGTGGAGGATTAGCCTATTGAGCCACGGCACCGGCCTCCCTCCACTTCTAAGCAGTCCAAAGAGAAGCCAGTCCATGATCAGTGCAGGAGTTCCATTACTAAAATGACAAACTCACTTGGTTTGCCTCTGACGCCCACTAGGATCACACTACTTCATCCTGTAGGAACAGATTGTTCTAGGAGCTTTCTCCATCATGTCTCTGGGAAGTGAGGCAAAGGGAGGAACTTGGGAAGAAAAGACACTGAAGTGTGGCTTTAAAGACAGGCCCTTTTATCCAACTGAGTGTTCTCTCCCCAGACCAGAACAGGGTGCTCCAGCTTTGACCACCCGGGTAGGATAATGTTTTAAATCAGTCCCTTCCATCGGCCCTGTTTTTGGCTTTCCATGTGGCCAGGGTAGGATTTCCGTTACACTATGTTCCAATTTGGAACCTGGAGGCTGGGTGGCTTTGCGTTTGGCCCAGGCTCAAACTTGTCCCTCGACTCAGTCGCCCACATCCTGGTGTTGCTTCTGTGCCTATCTTCTCCACTCGATGAAAAAACCCCCACCAAGGAGAGAACCACGTCTTACTCATTTTGTGTCCCTTTCTCTGCCTACCACCGTGCCTGTCAAATAGCAAGTGTTCAACAAATGTTTGAAGCGTGTTTTGTGGCAGGGCTTCCTAGGGCGCTGGCTTGTGACTGCATTTGGAGTTCCTGTGGTCACCCTGGTAGGGGAGGTTGGAGCAGTTCTCAGAGCTCAGCCCGAGGTCCCTAGGTTGCTCCCGCCCACCCCTGCAAAGACTGGGGGTTGATTCGCTGGAGACTGAAGGGCATGCTGGAAGCATGTTAGAATCATGACCAGTGGATACAAGGGCAGAGGCAAGTTGTGGTTGTAAGTTGCCTCTGTGGTGTGGAATTCACTGAAATGCACTAGGGTAAGCGTGTGTCATGAAGGAGGAGAAATATGCATACCAGGCCATGATAGTGAAGCAGAGAGGGGACACAAATTCTCTGAGCATGACAATCTCCAGATGACTTGCATGTAAGAGGTGGGCCTGACGTCACCCCGAATCAAATGGACCTGCAGGAAGCACTTCTTTATGAACACATTGGCGTGACATTGTCCCCCCGAAACTACAGGGCACAGAGATTAAAGAAAGCCCAGCCAAGTCTCCTCCACCCCTACCGCAGCCCCTTCCACTGAGTTCACTCAGCTAGCCTAAGCGTCAGTGTCGTGTGCTGAGACCTTCCCAAAGAGCCATCCCTTCATCACCCTTTCCCACGGGGCCACCCACTCGCTTCATTTTTTTCTTCCACAGCTTTTTTGCCTTAATATCGTGATTGCTGGGATCTGAAGGTGGAGAAGGAACGACAGTAGAGGAACATAATAATTACATGGCCTCGGGACAGAGCATCTGTGAATGAATCATAACCTCCGACGGCCACAGTTAACCTCTTGCTAGCACATCCCCTTAAGTCATAAGCTAAAAAGAGATCCAAAGCATCCTTTGCCTTAACTCCTGCCACTTTTTGTTTAACCACTCCCTTTGCATTTCCTGTGCACATATTGATTTTACTTATTAAACTCATTACCAGGCCCTTTGAAGGAAAGACACGTCCCTAGCACTTACTGTAGACTTGGTGGTATTGCTGAGCCCCATGAATGGGGGAAGAAAGAAAAATACCTGCACCGTTCTGCGCTTTTATTCCAAGTGCTCAACTTCGGAGACTTTGTTTAACCAATCTGATATAAGATGCTTGGAAAAATGATGTTGGCCATCTTGACAGCAGCGAAGTCTAAATGGTGTTATTCATTGTGTTCAAATGAGCTAAAAATTCTTATCTGGGCTGGCGCCGTGCCCAATAGGCTAATCCTCCACCTGCAGCACCAGCACCCCCGGTTCTAGTCCAGGTTGGAGCGCCGGATTGTGTCCCGGTCGCTCCTCTTCCAGTCCAGCTCTCTGCTGTGTCCCGGGAGTGCAGTGCAGGATGGCCCAAATCCTTGGGCCCTGCACCCCATGGGAGACAGGGGAAGCACCGGCTCCTGGCTTCGGATCAGCGCGGTGCGCCAGCCGCAGTGGCCATTGTGGGGTGAACCAACGGAAAAGGAAGACCTTTCTCTCTGTCTCTCTCTCTCTCACTGTCTACTCTGCCTGTCAAAAAAATAAGAAGAAGAAGAAAAATTGTAAAAATTCTTATCTGTGTATCAGTGTACACCTTCAGGTCTGTTCTTCAGCCAAACTGGACAGCTAACTCCTCATCTGATTTGACCTGTCCTTTCTGACCTTGTATTAATAATATTTTGCTGAGTTTTTTCTTTTTTTATAACAATTTGTCAAATGTCAGAGATGCATAACATTTGCCTTTTCTTTTACATTTGTTGCATGTCTGCTGTTGGTTGGCTGATCTCAGCTGGACTCCACTCAGGTCAGTCATTGGTCTGCTCCCTTGTGCCTTCACTCCAGACCCCCGGGCTGAAAGAGCCACAGCTACCCGAGACATACTGTTACAGAGTGAAGGAAGCCTCAGGAGGGCTCGCAGAAACCGACTCTGCCTCTTGCAGGGCCTGTCCTCTCAGGTATCAAGATGGGACTTCCACCCACGTGCTCCCGGCCCAAGAACGTCGTAAGGCCAACCCAAGGTCCCTGGGGATCAGAGAGGGAGCTCTAGCCCAAATAGTTTGGAGAATAAAATACTTATCTAATGTTTAGTGATCTAATCTACTACAGTTCTCATCAGCTTCATTTTTGCTATTGCAATGGGCAGAAACGCCCTTGCCATCCACAAACCAATCCAAATCTGGCCCATCCTTCAGGTCTCAGCTCAAATGCCATCTCTTCCATCACCCTCTCCCTGGTGTCACTGGGAACATAGTGTAAGCATTCGTTTTCCTAAACACCAAACTCTGGAGAGTTCCAATAGAACTGCATTGCACTCATTTGTCTGTGCACAATATCGCCAATAAAATCCGAGTACCTTCTGAAAAAAGACAGACTATGAGGAATTCATTTTTTGTTAACAACACCATCCAATGCTTTTTGCATGGTGGCACTGAGAAGTGAATACATAGGCATAATGCATGTGTTCATATGACTGTGGGAGGCAGTGTCTGCATAAAAAAGAGAATATGACAAAAATGTCAAGGTCTGACATCAGATAGACATCAGTTGAAATCCTGTCTTCCCCTCTCTGGGTGCCCTCAGAACTGATTCATGCCTCAGATTCCTCAGCTATAAAATGCAGATTATAATAATCCATGTCAGAGTTGATATGATTTAAATGCTCAATAAGTGCTGCTATCGTAATTAGTGTTACTATCTCACTATGGTAAGCTGTTCTTTCTCTTCTTATACACAATCTGATGAAAATATGTTTAAGTGAGTACCTAATGACAAGAACTAAAAGCGAACATGTGTGGGGTAGCAGGATTGTCAATAAAACATCTTCGTTTTTATTTCCTTCCTGGATAATATGGTTTTGTTTATGCAATTAAAAAATTAGACATTTATTTTCATTGGTGTTCTGCCAACCCTGGGGTGGTGACGCCCACATGGACCTACCCTGCTCCACAGAAATGGAGCAGATGCTAAGTCCCAGGCCCGTCATAATTACTTTTATTCCTGATTCTCACAACAGCACTGCAAGGTAAGTGATATTATGCCCATTTGTGAAAGGTGAGATCATGAGAGCTTAAATTATTTGTCCAGGGCTTAGCAGTTAACAAGTGGGAAATATGGAAAACAAATCTTAGGCCTGAATCTATTTCCTTCTCTACCCTACATTCCTACTCAGTCACCATTTCACAGGCAAGGTACAAGGTACAAAACAAACCAGCGGCATCCAAGCAGATCTTGGTCTATTTTTTAAGATTTATTTATTTGACAGGCAGAGTGACAGGGAGAGGAAAGACAAAGAGAGAGAGAGAGAGAGAGATCTTCCATCCACTGGTTCACTCTCCGAATGACAACAATGGTTGGGGTTGGGCCAGGCTAAAGCCAAAAGCCCAGAAATCCATCCAGGTCTCTCACGTGGGTGACAGGGCGCCAAGCACTCGGGCCATCTTCTGCTGCTTACCTAGGTGTATTAGCAGGGAGCTGGATCAGAATTGGAGCAGTGGGGGCCAGCATTGTGGCATCTCAGGTAAAGGCACCGCCTAATCCAGCTTCCTGCTAATGGCCTGGAAAAAGCAGAGGAGGCAAGTTCTTAGGCCCCTGCCACCTAAGTGGAAGACCTGGATGAAGTTCCTGGCTCCTGGCTTCGGCCTGACCCAGCTCCAGCCATTGCAGCCATCTGAGGAGTGAAACAGCAGATAGAAGATCTTTCTTGGGGCCGGCACTGTGGTGTAGCAGGTTAAGCCTCTGCCCGCAGTGCCGGCATCCCATATGGGCACCGGTTCAAGTCCCAGCTGCTCCACTTCCAATCCAGCTCTCTGCTATGGCCTGGGAAAGCGGTGGAAGATGGCCCAAATCCTTGGGCCCCCTGCACCTGTGTGAGAGACCTAGAAGAAGCTCCTAGCTTCAGATCACACAGCTCCAGCCATTGCAATCATCTGGGGAATGAATCAGCAGATGGAAGACCTTTCGCTCGCTCACTCTCTCTTTTTTCCTCCAGTTCTGCCTCTCTGTAACTTTGTATTTCAAATAAATAAATAAATCTTTTTAAAAAAAAAAAGAAAGAAGATGTCATAATCTTTCTGTCTCTCCCTCTCTACATATATAACTCTGACTTTCAAATAAATAAATAAACCTTCAAACAAAATAATCCTTGGAGTATCTGGGACTCAGACCCACTCTCCAGTATGGAAGCCAACATCACAAGTGGCAGCTGAGCTTGCTGCACCACAATGCCAGACCCAGATGGTGGTTTCTAATCTGTTCTCCAATAAAAGAAACCAGGGATCCTTGGAGAAATGGCGGATTCCAAGACTGGAGTAGGAAATGCACAAGACGAGCCTGGGCCAACTTATCATGCCAAGAAACACAGTATTGTACATATATTTAAGGGGCCACGGGAACCAACTGAAAGAGTTCCAGTGGCCAAAGCTAGAGTAATTTGAACATAAAAATAAAGTAGTACTGAATTACAGCCCACAGTATACAATAAATATTCATGAATCTATAGCAGTATAAATAAATGATGGAAATAAATGAGGAGTAGACAAATTTCCCATATTAAAAACCGACAACCTGCGTGGACAGCCTACCCTCAAGGAGGTGGATCCTGGCTCCTTAGGCACAGACCATACATGGTAACTTCTTTCCTTCCGAAGACTACAGCATGGGAGGGGAAAGAGTGACTTTGTAGAGGAGAAGCCTGACAAACACCGCCTTAGACAGGTGGCGGAGTCAACACCAATGGTGACATGTGCCAGGGACGGGACGGGCCTGTGAGAGGACATTATGAGAATGGTGCTCCACCTCTGCAGTCTTCCTCCAAAACGCCCACGATCCCAGTGCATCGTGAAACAAACATCTGGTGAATTCCATCCCTGGGGTCTTCTACCAAATGTCTCATCAGTACCTCTGAAAACTGTCAAGGTTATTAAAACAATAAGCCTAAGGAGACAACAGGTGTAAATGTATTGTATCCTGGATGAGATCCCAGAGCAGGAAATCTGAATCAAAATGTGAACTTTGCTTAATAGTAACGTATCAATATCCATTCATTAATTGTGACAAATGTGCCATAGTAATATAAAATATTAATAACAGGGGAAACTGGATATGGAGTATAAGGATACTCTTTGTATTACTTTACAACCTTTTTATAAATCTAAAACTATTATAGAATTAAAATGTTACTTTAAAAAAAAAGAGGGGGGCCGGTGCTGTGGCATAGCTGGTTAAGCTGCCACCTGTGGTGCTGACATCCCATATGGGCACCAGTTCAAGACCCAGCTGCTCCTCTTCCGATCCAGCTCTCTGCTATGGCCTAGGAAAGCAGTAGAAGATGGCCCAAGTCTTTGGGCCCCTGCATCCACATGAGAAGACCCAGAGGAAGCTCCTGGATCCTGGCTTTAGATTGGTGCAGCTCCGGCCGTTGCCGCCAATTGGGGAGTGAACCAGCAGATGGAAGATCTCTCTCTCTCTCTCTCTCTCTCTCTCTCTCTCTCTCTGCCTCTCCTTCTCTCTGTGTGTAACTCTGACTTTCAAATAAATAAATAAATCTTTAAAAAAATTAAAAAGAGGGTCTGACTTTGAAGACAAGTTTTTACTCTAAGATCAACCCCAAAAGAACCTTGAATGCAGGTTAAAATGGATTTTCATGTGAATTAATATGGCCATTATGGGAGACATTATAGTAGTTTCTCAAAAAACTCAAACTAGACCTACCATGTGATCCAGCTATCCCACTACTGGACATCCATTAGAAAAAAATAGAATCAGTATAACAAAGAGATTCTCACATGCCCATGCCTACAGCAACACTATTCACAATAGCTGAGATATGGACTCAACCAAGGTGTCCATCAACAGATGACTAGATAAAAGAAAATGTGATCTATGTACACAATGGAAGACCAGTTAGCCATAAAAATGAAATCTTGACATTTACAGCAAGGTGGATGGAACTGGAGCATAGTATGTTAAGTAAAATGCACAGGCAAAGAAAGGAAAAGATTGCGTGTTCTCCCTCACAGGTGGAAGCTTCAAAAGGTGATCTCCTAGAAGCAGAGAACGGGAGAGCAGCCGCTAGAGGCTGGGGAGGAGAAGGGGAAGGGAAGACAGAGGGAGGCTGGGAAATCAGCACCAATCCAGCTGGGCGGGAGGTGGAAGTCCAGCGCTCCACCGCACAGTGGGGTGACGATAGTTCCCAAAAATGCATAATACACAAGGAGGCTCCAAAAAGATCACAGAAAGACAAAATTAAAAGACAGTGCAAAATTTCCACAAAATTTGTGAAGACCCTTTAAAGACCTAGAAGAGAGAAGTCCAAACATCCCCAACACAAAGAAATGACAAATGTTTAGGGAGATAGAAAGGCCAATCACCCTAATTTAATCATTATCCACTGTATACATGTATTCATTTACCACACTGAACCCCATAAATACTTGCAAATAATAGGATTATTTTTAATTTTAAAAAAGTACTATCTGACAAAACACACCACATTTTAGTATATGTGCTACCGAAGCGAGCATGAAACATCACATTTTGAAGTTGACTCACCGAGGCCAGCAATTTGATGTAGCAGGTAAAAGCCTCTGTCTGCAGTCCAGCATCCCATATGGGCACTGAGACCTAGAAGAGGCTCCTGGCTCCTGGCTTCAGTCTGGCCTAGCCTGGCTGTTGGGGCCATTTGGGAAGTGAACCGGCAGATGGACGATTTCTCTCTTTCTCTCTCTCTCCCACTCTCCCTCCCTCTCTCTCTCTCTCTTTCTCTGTAACTCTGCCTTTCAAAAAAATAAAACAAACCATTTAAAAAAAAAAAAAGCTGAGTCACCTAAATGAGTGGCTAGATAGTGACCCACAATAAGCATAAAGCGCATTCCTTGGTTATCAGGAGACACCTACCAAGGATGCCACTGTTACATTTCTCATAGCGTATATTGTTCTTTTATCTGACAGCACTAAACCCTTGTGAATAATTAGTACAGGGTGGCCATGTGGAGCCACAGGTTACACTGCCGTTTGGTATGCCTACATCCCATATCAGAGTGACTGGTTCAAGTCCCAGCTACCCTGCTTCCGATCGAGTTTCCTGCTAAAGCACCTGGGAGGTGGCAGATGATGGCTGAAGTACTTGAGTCTGCCACCCACATAGGAGAACTTGCTGGAGGTCCTGTCTTCTGGCTTCAGCCTGGCCAAAGCTATTGTGAGACTTTGGGGAGTGAACCAGCAATGATATCTATCTCTCTCTCTCTCTGTCACTCTGCCTTTAAAATAAATAAATACATCTTTTTAAAAATAATTGATTCAATAATTAGCTAGTCACCATTTGCTTTCCCCAGCATACTGGGACTCTAAGAAGACGGAGCCTCTTTTGCTACCATACAGAGGCACCTCTGTGTTCAATCAAGTCACAGCCTGATAAACGCAGAGGAAAATACTTTAAATTGAAAGTGCATGTAATACACCTAAACTGCTGAACATATAACTTAGCCTAACCTACCTTAAATGTGCTCAGAACACTTACATTAACCTACAGTGAGCCAAACCCATCTAACCCAATGTCTGTTTTATAGTAAAGTGTGGAATACGCACGTAATTACTTGAATATTATCCTGAAAGTGAAAAACCGGAATGGTTTTGTGCCTACTCCTTCACATCATCGTAAACTTGTAAAATCCTCAAGCCATCGGAAGTTGGGGACCGTCCGTATTCCCAGGACTGAGCAGAGTGGCACCTGTGAAGTACTTGCTACTCGCTTACTGACGGCAGGAAGCACAGTGCAGCCTCTGAGAACAGTGCTCACCACTGCCAGCCCTAGGCCAGGGTGCATGACAGCTTCAGCTATGTAAAGATTGGAGGCCACGGGGATAGATGGAGTTTTTCTCTTGACCTTCCCCGTCTCTCTGTTCACCCCCAAATACTATCAGTTCTAAGCCTTTCAAACAAGATCAGAGAGAGGAATTTTACCCGTTGTAATCAAATCTAGTTCTAGAAAACACTGAGTTGCCTAAAATCCAGGGAAATGATAAGATGCACATATTTTCTTTTGTGTGGTTCATCTACTGACCTAAGAACTGAGTCTAGTCCCAGCATCACAAGGAAAACCTAGACAGCTCAAAACCACAGGAAGCACATGGCCAAGAACACTGTAAGGGAAAAACCAAAAGCGCAAAACAGATCTCATTAGGGGCGCATGGCATTAAGTCTCTCCGGTGCATCAATCTTCGTTATTGTTATTTTATTCCATCAGGGCATTTCAGGTCACAGCGAGTCCGTGATTTTGCCATATCTTTCACCGCCTGGCTTTATGTAAGTGCTGCTAAGAATAAAATTAAGCAGTAGGAGAAAAACATCAGTTTGGTGTCTAAATTTAGAAAACTTGCTGAATAAATCTATTAAATCCATTGTGGGGAGAGAGAAGAGCAAATCACTTCCTGTTGGAAAGATAAAATAAATAGAAAATAAAAGGTGATTGTCTTTATAATTTAGAACCAACAGATTTAAATGCAAAGCCCCCAACCCTTTTTTATGTACAAATGAGCATATTGGTTGATTGTATATTTTCATTCACATAACCCTCAGCTTGAATTTCTAAAAGACAGATAGGAGGCACGGAAGCGTGTGGGAACTCCTGCTTCCCAGAGCCTGGATTTCTTCTTTACTGGGGAGAAGGAGGCCCGTTATGAGGTCCACTGATGTGACATAAATCATCTTCTGAAGATCATGGGAAGCAGGTGCCCGGCATTCTGTACTGCAGACATCTGGCGGGCTTTCATCCCCACGCCCCACCACCCCGCTCCACATCTGGCAGCCCCTTCATCTCTGCACCCCACCCCCATCCCCAACTGCCTCCCAACATCTGCCACACACTTCTCTTAACCTCAGAAGTAAACCCAGTCAAAAGCTCAAAAGCACAATGTTGCAGGGGTGGTGACCTGGAGTTACACACTGGGTGGGAATGGAGCAGGATTTGTTTTTATTTTTGTTCTTAAACTTTAAATGAATGCACAATTCACTGGCAAGTACGCTTTCATGTGTAGCTGGTTCTCACTGAGAAGCTGGCTTAAAATTGAAATCCATAGTTAATATTAACCTCTGTCGAATTTTAAATCACTGGGGAATCAGAAAGTACAATCTAAAGGGTATAGGGAGGGAAAAGAACACTTTTATGCTGATAACATATATCCTGGGAGCAAAGAGAATTCACTTTAATTGGGGGAAAAAATCAACAAAGTACTATGTGTTGCCTGTGAAGTACAAATCGCTTAGGAAAGTGTCTTAAGACTAATCTGAAAATGTTGTGGAACTATTTAAGGAACTGAATGCTATTTGAATTCCACATTGGCTCAGAAAATCTTTCTTAGTGCCTCCAGCCCTCCACAACACTTACCGGTTTATGGAACCACCTCTCCCTGTTCTGAACAGGACGGCAACTTGGGTTCCCCTTGAAACACTTCTCCCTCCCTGAGTAAATCACCTGATTTCAGGCTAGCCACCCACAAACCTGCATTCCTGCTATTCCACTCTGACACCTGGCTGTTAACCGTCCCACAGAATTTACCTGAGGCTTGCACCTGCATGAATGAACTCCCTAACTATTCCTTCCCACAACCCTACTCACCCACCTGGGCACACACAGCAGTCTCCACCCCCATCTCTCTTCAGACCAGCCCTATTTCTGTCACCCTGGTGAAGAGATGCTTGCTGTTTCCAGAAGAGTGTGGCTAAAACCATGTAACTCTGCGCGTTCTGGAAGCAGGTGAACTCCCGAGGTGCTCCTGGCTGCTGATGAAATAGATGTTCCAAACACGAAGCGACTCCAGGCGCTGGATGGCTGCCAAGATGCTGAATGTATCACAGAGACTCTGCAGGCCAGAGCTCTATCAAAGCATTTTATCATTTTATTACACACTTAAATTAGTAATTACTTCTGGGACATTATTTAGATTCTGTTGTGGCATGCAATTCCTTGTCTAAAAGTTTAAATATGTTCAGCGACTGCTCACTAGTTGAGTTCCTTACACACGTTTGTCTGTCTTTTTCCCTACTGCTGCCTTATTTTAGTCTCTAAGAGTGCCATGGCACAAAGAGTTATAGCAGCCTCATTTCCTCTTCTGATAGAAACACGGAGTGGGAACATCTTTGTGCTTATTAAAATCACAGCAGACAGTAAACTGAGGTAGATGGACAGAAGACAACACGGCCAGGACATCTGCATGTCAAAGTTGTCATTAGCAGGATGGTGGTGATGTGAACAGGGTCTGCAGAGAGCGCACAACCGCAGGTGCTGATTCATGGGCTGTGGAAGGAGCATTTGAGTGGCGGAAGGCAGACCCACTCTCCAGTGTAGGTCCTCCGCCATTCGGCTCTGGGATGCAAGGCACAGCTCCTTGCCCCTCCAGCTCTTGTTTGTTCTCATGTAGAATGATTACATGTGTCTACATACATTTTTTGTAACTTTGTGTTACGGAAAATTTCATTCACAAAATTAGAGATAATTGTTGACGTCTCTTATTTCACTCCTACGACCTTAATTTCCACCCCTCTTTCCTGCTAATAGTGGTTGTTGTTTTTTTTTTTCTGTAAAGCAAGCCTTATACATCATTTCATTTCACCTGTAAGTACTGGAGTATTTCTAAGAGATAAGTACTTTTACCTTAACCATACCATCATCTTTATATCAAAACAAACAAACCTGCAAGACCAAAAACAAAAGAACAAAACCATGTGACAGTAATGCCTCCCATCCCTTTCAAGTACAACATTCCAAGGCTCCAGCTACACCTGAGTCAGTTCACAGCCACACACTCCCCCAAACTGAAGCTTTTTACTGAGAAGAGCTTTAGCATTTTTACCTGAGAGATGTCACTGGTCTCCAATTCTGGACTTCAAATGAAAAAGAACATGAAAAACTGAGGATTGAGTAAAGAGCCAACCAAAGGTTCAGCTGTTCAAAAGGAAAGAAGGCAGATTTCTCATGAAACATAAAAGACCTAGAATTATTGTCACTTAAAAGGAGACACACCAAGGGAGCAAATTAGAAGACTTATTCATTCACTCATGTACCTTTTCATTCATTCATTCAACAAACACTAATTGAATACTTGCTCTGGGCCAAGCACAATGGGAAGTGATAGGAATGCCAAAATGAATATGACATATTGAGTGTCACACACAGGAAGAGGGGCAGTAAGCTAGTTTCAGTCTTCAGTGAGGGAAAATTTAAACCCAAGGGACTAACATACGGAAGGGAGACTAGCAAAATATCGAAGTAGATTTCTAAGGCATGCTGCTCCCAGGGGCAGAAATTCATTTTGGTTGAGGATGGTTGAAATATGAGTAGAGGATAGAATACATTTTTACATTATCTTTAAATCCTAAGAGTCTGTAAACCCTGATTTTATTTTTAAATATATGTTTATTTATTTATTTGAAAGGCAGAGTTGCAGAGAGATAGGCATCCATACATACACACACACACACACACACACTCACAGGGAGAATGAGAGTAAGAGAGAGAGAGAGAGAGAGAGAGAGAGAGAGAGAGAGATCTACCATCTACTGGTTTACTCCCCAAATAGCCACAATGGCCAGGGCTAAGCCAGGCTAACCTAGGAGGCTGGAACTCCATCTGGGTCTCCCACATGAGTGGCAGGGGTCCAAGTACCTGGACTATCTTCCACTGCTTTCCCAGGAGCATTAGCAGGGAGTGGATTAGAAGTGAAACAGCTGGGACTTCTGCTGGCACCCACACAGGATGCTGGCACCGTAGATGCTGGCTTAACCCATGCCACAATGCTAGCCCTCCTGACTTGATTTTTGGCAAGAAAATTACAAAATACAGAGTAGGTGCTATAATGCTTTCTATTACCTGATATTTGTATCTGTCTGTTTTGGGGAATTATCTTACATGCAAAAGTAAAATCACCCTAATACTTAAGGTTTACTCCTCTCTGCAATAAAACATAATATATCACCTAACTTCACTCCTCCAAGCAGAGGCCACAGGTGTGTGAAATACCAGTAGAAGAAACACAATCATTAAAACTCATTTCAATCTTCCTTCCACCTCTGTGTACCTGCTATTGGGGTACTAGGCTCCATTATCTGACAATGGCAGATTTCTAGATTGCTGGGTCACCATGGTAATTTTGACATTAACAGCTTATTAGCCCAGTGACTGAGGAAGACCTCCCAAGGTAACTCAGACAACAGCAGAAGAACATCCCTGGGCCACACCATGCTGTGATAAAATGTTTGCCCTGGTGAACCCCTTCTTCCTCTTCTCCTCTACCCCAAACCCATAGCCCTCACACTGGTTCTTCAGCCCCTCCCTTACATAAAGCTCTGGCCTTGATTTCTCCTATCTTCTGTATACCCAACCTAAGAATGGCCCTCACAAATATCCCCTTCTCCCAAATCATCCTTTATCATGACACCAGTTTCTTTTTTTTCTTTTTTTTTTTTTTTGAGATTTATTTACTTATTTGAAAGTCAGAGTTACAGAGAGAGAAGAGTTACACAGAGAGAGAAGGGGAGGCAGAGAGAGAGAGAGAGAGAGAGAGAGAGGTCTTCCATCTGCTGGTTCACTCCCCAGTTGGCCACAATGGCCAGAGCTTTGCAGATCCCAAGCCAGGAGCCAGGAGCTTCTTCTGGGTCTCCCAGGTGGGTGCAGGGGCCCAAGGACTTGGGCCATCTTCTGCTGCTTTCCCAGGCCATAGCAGGGAGCTGGATCGGAAGTGGAGCAGCCGGACTTGCATCGGCGCCCACATGGGATGCCGGCACTGCAGGTGGCGGCTTTCCCTGCTATGCCAAGCACTGGCCCCGATACCAGTTTCTTAGAAAGAAGATAGGGTGGGCTTTAGCCATCGTGATTAAGGTGCTTCTTGAGGTGTCTACGTCGGATGTCAAAGAGCCTGCCTTCGAGTCCTGACTTCACTTCCTAGTGCAGCTTCCTGCTAATGTGCACCCCACGAGATAGTAGATGATGTGTATTCACATCCCTGCTTCCCATATGGGTGACCCAGATTGGGCTCTGGGATCCTGATTTCCGCCTGACCCAGTCCTGGATATTATGGGCATTTGGGGAATAAACCAGTTGGTGAAATCTATCATCTCTCTCTCTCTCAAATAAATATTTTAAAAGAAGATACTGTGAATATTAAAATAACACTTTGCTCTCTGAGAGTGATTATTTTCTTTTTAGACTTCCTAAATACATCAATTGGTCATTACGTGGAGAACAGATGCATGTGTAGTGCTGAATCTACTAACAGCTCTCAGAAGCATTATCCAATATAACCTAATCTCTGTAGAGGCCCCTTAAGATTTATATATTTTACCAATGATGAAACTGAGCTGCAAACAGACCAAGCAGCTCCTCCGTGCTCACCAGGCACTAAGGGGCAGAGCCGTCTCCACACCCAGAAGCGTGCACTTCTCCTGTCCTCTGTGAGGCGCAGGCAGAGCCACCCGCTCCTTCATCGGGAGGGTGGCAGCATTCACCCTGGGGGCTGACCCTTGTTGCCTGAGCCTCAGGCTTTCTCCTACCAAACGCTTTGCTGTGTTGTAAGAGTGGAGGAGGTGGAGGTGCTGGTGAGAATAGTCACTCCTCATTGATTTCATTGTTTCCACAGTTTCAGCATCCTTAGCTCAGGAGAGCTTGAACCCTAAGAAACGCCTCCTTGTGGATATGTGGACACATGGAGTCCCCAAGGTCAGGAGAGGCCTCCAAATGGCACTGTGTGGGTACACATACACACAACCCATCCAGGCCAGCTTTTCCCACCCTGCTGAGACAAAGGTAGCCACAGAGGTGAGAATGTCTCGCCTCCGATGCGTAAATGGCCAACCTCAGCACCCTTGGCTGTCTCGGTCAGTGATTCAGAAATATCACAGTTCATAAATGTCAGATTGAGAGGAGTCCCGCAGGCTGAGTCACAGAGGGGAAAGACAGGCAATGAGACCCCTTTATAAGGCAGACAGTCCTAGTATCATCCCAGGGATGGTTACAATGCCTGTGGCTTTCACTGCACATAGACACTGCACGAGGGACACTGGCTAGTTAGCATAATAACACAGCACCGTCTCACGAGAAGTGCAGTCCCAGATTTCACCAGCTCTGTGATCGGCATAAGGACCTCAGCCTCTTTGGGCCTCAGTTCTTCATCTGTAAAATGGAGACACTAAGAAGAAAAGGTTTGGGGCCAGTGCTATGGCACAGCAGGTTAATGCCCTGGCCTGAAGCGCTAGCATCCCATATGGGCGCCGGTTCTAGTCCCAGCTACTCCTCTTCTGATCCGGCTCTCTGCTACGGCCTGGGATAGCAGTGGAGGATGGCCCAAGTCCTTGGGCCCCTGAAACCACATGGGAAACCTGGAGGAAGCTCCTGGCTCCTGGCTTCGGATTGGCATAGCTCTGGCCCTTGCGGCCATCTGAGGAGTGAACCAGCGGATGGAAGACCTCTCTCTCTGTCTCTGTCTCTACCTCTCTCTGTAACTCTGTCTTTCAAATAATTAAAATAAATCTTGAAAAAAAAAAAAGGAAGAAGAAAAAGTTTGGAGTAAATTCAAATTTCCGTTTCTAGCATTACTCAAAGAATGCTGTACTCCATAGCCTTTGCACAAAGAGGCAGTGTGTACACTAGAGTTAGGCAGCCTGGGCTCGCATCTTGCTTCTGCTACTTACTAGCTATGCACCCCTGAGTGACTTACTTAACTTGCCTCAGACTTCATCGTATTATCCATAAACAGAAATAACAATGACTTGGAACCAAAAGAAGGGACTGATAAGCACAGTACCTGCTCTACAGCACATACCAGAAAACTCTGAGTTTGCATCACGGTTCTCATCCTGAACTATCAGCAGCCCATAGATCTCCACGTATCAAGAATGGACGTGAGGTGGGCATTCGGCACAGCAGTAAAGCTGCCAACTGAGACACCTGCAACCCACATCAGAGGCAGGTTCAAGTTCCGGCGCTGCTCCCAACTCCAGCTTCCTGCTGGTGCAAGCTCTGGGAGACAGCAGGGATGGCTCAGGTAGCTGAGACCCGCCAACCATGAGGGAGACCTGGACTGGGTTCCCAGCTCCTGGCTTTGGTCTGACCCAACCCCAACTACTGTAGGCATTTGGTGAGTGAGCCAGTGGCTAGGAGATCCATGTCTCTTTTTCTTTCTCTACCTTCCAAATAAACGAAATTAGAATAGAAATTGTTCGTCCCACCTTTCAAGCTTTTTAGTATCTGAAAAAAATTGTTGCCTAGTTTATAAATTCACAAAAGTCTGATTGAAACTCCCTCTGCCTTGTTATAAAATGTTATCGTTTTTATGATACTGCATTCAGCCAGCCTGGTGTCAAATAACAGAGTACCCACTATGAGTTAAGTCCATCTGAAAGAATGTAGATGTTTGAAAAAGTCCATGGAAGTAGGACCTATACAAAGGAATAGACTCCTAATTACTCTATTGTTGACATTATTATTTTATATCACCAGCTGCTAGACAAAACTATTTAAATTCGTCCAACAAAAGAGTGTGGATGGTTTATATCATTCATTTACTCAAAAACTCTTTCTGAGGGCAGGTATTTAGCCTGGCAGTTAAGGTGCTATTTAACATGCCTATGTCCCATATCATAGTCCCTGGGTTCCATTCCTGGCTCCAGCTGTTGCTTACCGCTTGCTGCTATGCAGACCCTTGGAGGGCAGTGATGGCTCGAGTAATTGGGTTCCTGCCACCCACATGGGAAGCCTGGGTTGAGTCTCTGTCTCATGGCTTCCACCAGGCCCAAGTCCTAGTAATTGTGGCCATACAGGGTCTCTCTCTTCTCTTCTCTTCTCTTCTCTTCTCTTCTCTTCTCTTCTCTTCTCTTCTCTTCTTTTCACTCTCTCTCTAATAAGTAGATAAGAACAAATTTAAATAGCTTTACAAACACATGCTCTGAACACTCTGTGCCCATGTACATGTGAGGTAGATACAGATGATTTAATCTCCAACTCCTGCGAGCCTGAAGTCCCATCGGAAAGAAGCTGCACACAACACAGTATGCACTGAAAATGCAAAGTCACTCCTGGCTGGAGGGAGACACAGAAGAGACAGGTGACCTTCTCAAAGGGCAACATCAGTTGGTCCTTCAGTGGTAAGCAGGATTCCAGTAAGGGATGGCTTACTGGGAGGTGGCTGCCTGGGGGCTTCCCAGGAAGTGGGAATGACCAGCTTCAGCAAGACTGGGAGAGTTAAGTCCACGTCCAGGAAACACGGCTGAGCCTCCTGGGGCAGGAAGGCTGGAGAAGGCACCAGGTGCGGAAGCTCCTGCCCCCACTGAGTCTCAGCATCATTTCACAAACTGGGGAGAAGCACTTGAACTTGAAGAATGAGACACTGACACTCCGCCAGGTGCTTCACGTGGCTCCAACAGACAACAACCACGAACAAGAGAAACTCTCTTCTTTCTTCGGAAAGCTCAGACAGGATGGCCGAGGGGTGACAGTGCTCTCATGCCACGCGTACAGTCAAAGGGTGCTCTCAAGAGAGTGCTGTCCCATTCTCACCAACAGAGTGCATATACAGGCCTCCAGGGGATTCCTGGGGGAGCTGCACAGTCCTCCACCAGGATCTCCCACTACTTCTGCTTTTCCCTGAGAAAATCCCAACAACCCACAGCCTGCGAAATAGTATGCTTCCCCTCAATGTTCCCAAAAAGGGCTGTAGCTATCCCCGATAACAGATTACTGTTTTCAATGCAAGCCCTTTATAACAGCATGAGGGTTCACATCCAGGAAGCACCTTCAGCGCCAGGTCCTGGCCAGGAAATTACACAAACTCCCAGTGCCCTCACCCCACTAGAGTCCTGACATTCACTTCAGGTGGCATCCTGAGTGACATGGGCTTGGTGGCCTTCGCCCTTCTCCTGGGAACATTGCTTTGATTTATAAAAACATGACACAATGCACACTCAACATCATTAATATGCACGACTTGGGAGAATGCCCCAGTTAGAATTCAAAGGTCCTGAAGCCAGCCCTGAATTTCTCTCTGTTTCTCTCTCTTCTCCCTATTTTCTGCTCTCTCATTTCTTCCTCCGAGGACAAGGCAGGCTGGAGACTGGGGTGGGCAAATCCCAAATGTCATCATTAGTCATCTCCACCAAACCAAGCAGCAAAATACACGTTTCTGCCACTCCTGCTGGCCTGTGTGTCATGTGCAGAGGCTGCTGTCCCAACCTTTCCCCGTGACTGTGGGTTTCACAGAAAGAATTTTCTAGAAAAGACCCCACTGCAGAGAGGGCCGCTGAGTATTTACCAGTGCTTCTGCTAACAATCATTATAGTGATTACCGTTACTTAAATAAAGCGGGGCATAGACACACAGAAGACGTTGCAGTAGCGACTGCTCCCAACACAGGAAAACGTCCTCTCCTCCCCAGCACGAAAGAGTTGGCCTGTTCATTTGGAATCTATTTAATTCCTGTTTTATGGGGCCTGTGACAGTCTTCCAAAAGTTAGCTGCCAAAACTCTGACTATATTTAGCTGTTTATCACACACCAACCCAAGGTAGTGCGTGCTGGTAGACACACAGAAAAGCGAAGCAAATTGGAGCTCATTAGCAAGGAGGGCCAGGGAAGCTTTAGGAACATTCTGTATTAGAGAACGTTAGATGTTACTTCTGAGGACAAAAAAAAAATGAAGCTTATAAACAGAAGCTGCACAAATATGTTCATTTCAACAGTAGTATGGACAAGGAAAAGGTGATGATAAATAGAAAAGATACGGCCTGAATTCCACGGCAAATGCACTCACTCTGATTTCCCCACCGTTTGGTTTGATTGTGACTGATACACTCCCTCTGGTCCACAGCCTGGAAATGCAAGAGGAGAAATTCCTGTTGCATTAATTTTTTTCCTCCCAAAAGTCCCAAGTATCATTTTTTGATGTTATCACACATTTCAGCTAGGTAGTATCCCGATGAAGGACCCCTTCCAGTGAGTGTGTAGCCACACAGCAATGCCGAAATGGAGTCACAGCGAGCCTGGAGAGGAAAGAGGGCCGCTCCAAATCTCCATGTCCAGACAGACACATTCTCAGGGCTGACTAGTTGTGGTCAGATTTGAAGGCCCAGTTTCAGCGTGGCCTAAAAGCTACTTAAACTGCTTGTTGTTGGTCTGCGCCCTCATTAGCAGGTGTTGAGGCCTGAGGGGGAACACTCGAACATCCAAGAGCATCTGCTCAATTCCGTGTTCAAAGCCACATCTCATTGCACCCTTTGGTCGGGCAAAGACTGGCAAGGGGAAGTAGTCTGTGCTTTTCTGCATTATGGAAGCGGAGACTAATTGAATGTTGCTCTTAAAATCAGTTTAAGAAATATTTTGACATTAGCCTCAGAAGTCGTATAACCATAGGTGACAACTGACCCCCTAGCTGTCCCTCAAAGACTGGTCACCAGTAGTTCATTTATATTTTTGTCCCCAACATTCCTGCCCCCTCG
Organism: Sylvilagus floridanus; assembly: GCA_949820135.1. Classification (NCBI taxonomy): domain Eukaryota; kingdom Metazoa; phylum Chordata; class Mammalia; order Lagomorpha; family Leporidae; genus Sylvilagus; species Sylvilagus floridanus. The sequence goes on along the minus strand of OX463244.1, from coordinate 93,593,623 downwards.
CCCCCACCCCACTGGAATTTAGACTTGTGCAGGCCTAAAGGGAGCAGCATAGATGAGTAAACAGTGGCACCTAGTGGACGAGGTGCCACCAGGGAACGAAGAAAACGTGAATCTGCATAAATTGGGCCACACTTTCCCCCATTCTTGCCTTCATCCAGGAGCAACCATAAGCAAACAAGAAAGTTTCCCAAGGAGACATCCAAAACCAACCAACCATGAACAAATAAACCAAACATGTCCACAACTTTTCCGCCCAAGTTTTCTAGTTCCCTAACGAAAGTGCTACCCAAATAAAAATAAGAGCTAGCATTTATTAAGTGTGTGTCAATGAGCCAATATTTTGCAGAAAGCTTTGCCTGGGTTATCTCACTTAGTCTTCCAAAAACCCAGCTGTTTGTTAGGGTTTCTAGGTGATTTGTCTGAGCCACAGAGCCTGACTCTGGCAGCCCAAGCAGTAATACCCACTATGTCAACACAGAGCCCAGGAGTAAATGATCACATCTCAGAGGGATTCATATATGCAAGGTACTGTGCCCTAGACTATTTGGGGGCCATACAAATGAACTGACTTGAATCCTGTCCTCCAAGAATTTATCTTCTTAAAGACAACATGAGTTTATAGAATACTTCAGAGCTGTGACCATTTCAGTCCATCCTCCCAATCGAAGTTTCATCACAGAGAGAAGTGGCAGCTCTTCAGATAGCCCACCACACGCTGCCTCTTTCCCGTGCACAGCTGTGCCTGGCTTTGTGATGAGGGGTAGAGGCTGAAGAAGGCAGAGGGCTGACTCAGGGACGAGTCACCCTCAGATTCAGGGCTGGGATGACCTCCTTCCCGGCATCACTCCCAGATCCGGATAGCAATGACCGTAATCAAATCTCTCAGTAGATCTGATTAAGACGGCCCACTTACACTCCATGAGTCACAAAAGCATGAGGAACAAACGAGGAATTCCTTAGTCTATAAAAGGGCATCGTTGAAGGATGCTTTCCTCCTTAGATTGGTAGGGGGCCAAACATACCTTCTCTCAACGCTCCTATTCAGGGTCCTGGCTATTGCAATAAGACAAGAAAAAGAAATAAATGTATACAGATTAGAAAGGAAGAAATAAAACTGTTATTATTGTTAAAGCTGAAAACTCAAAAAAAATTTAAAGAAAACTCCTGGAACTAATAAGTAATTTAGTAAGGTTGGGGATACAAGGTCAAAATATAAAATCCTTGCTTTCCTACCTGCCAGCAATGAACAACTGCAATTTGCAGTGAAGAAACAACACCACCAAATAGAAGAACAGTAATAAAATAGTCTAAGATCTGCTTGTGAAAATGTACCTTCAGTGAAGAAGGAAAACAGCCCTTCCAGTAAATAAAAATAGGTTAGCAGACACAGCAATACTCTTCGTCCTTAGGAAGGCTGGGGAATTCTGTCCGAGATAAGATTCCAGATTTTAAAAACCTAGATAAGTGGGGCCAGTGTTGTGGCATAGCGCGTAAACCTACTGCCTTTGACACTGGCATCCTACGAGTGTCAGCTCGTGTCCCAGATGTTTCACTTCCAGTCTGGCCTCTGTTAATACACCTGAGAAATGAAGCAGAGGATGGCCCAGTTCTTGGGCCCCTGCCACCCACGTGGGAGACCTGGATGGAGTTCCAGGCCCCTGGCTTAGGCCTGCCCCAGCACTGGCCACTGCAGCTAACCTACCAGAGGCTGTCTGGTGGCCTTCTCTCTTCTGCAGTCTTCTTATAGGACCAGGGAGCCAGGAAAAAATTAAAGAGGGAAAACACAAGGTTCTCATGTGAAGCCTGAACACTGTCTGCTGGTGGAAAGCAGCAAGTGCGTGTTTCTGCTGCCTCCAAGGACATGATGCGCTCTGCCTTTCTTCCTGGCACACCCGCCCAGATCCTAAATCGCAGGTTGTTTTTACCTCAATAGATCACTTCAGCTGATTGAATGGAGCACAGAGACTCAGCTGACGTTTCCTATTTACCTTCCACATTACCAGCAGCTCAAAGGAAGCGCCTTTGGATAAACTCTGCATCCTAAATTCAGTGCTGACCTTGACTTGTATGCTGCTTGCTCTAAGTTACTCTGTGACCGACGCTCTCCTGTGTGCTTTGCACACATTGGCTCCTTTATTCCCCACAGCAACTCTGTGAAGGAGATATGTTATTGGTGTCCTTATTTGCAGTGGTTTGTCTAACTCGAGAGTCCATGTCTTGGAGGAGTGGTCTCCAGTGGGGAGACGTGGAAGGAGGTGGGACCTAGTCCGGGTCACTGGGCTGCCCTCGGAAGGTATTAAAGTAGCTCTCTGAGATAGCCCTCCTTAGAGGGAGCTGTTGTAAAAGCCTGGACCTGAGCCCTGGATGCCTCTCGTCTTCCTGTCTGATGATGTTGCCTCTGTCTAGTACACACTCCGCCATGGCAATGACCTCCATGAGTTGCTCCCTAGCACCAGGCTGATGCCGGCGTCCTGCCCTGGAAGTTCTCCTCTCTTTAAAACTTAGTGAGCCTCAGATATTTTGTTATAGTTGCATAGATAGACCATTTAATAATTAGATATAAGTATATCTAAACTAATGAATGTTCAACATTATAAAGTTTCTATTAAAACTTTTACTTTGGATTTCTTTAGGTTGCCACCAACTTAACATAGGTCAGCTGCCTCTCTTATAATAATCTGATTCCTTCAACATTTCAAGAAGCTCTCATTTGTGAAAAGCAAATATGGGTGCTATGGAGCCCTGTCGTGGGGACAGAAAGGCAAGGGGAGTGACTGTGGGAGCACAACGCAATCAGGTCTTCAACAAGCAGCTCCCTACTTAAAGAAAGTGGCAGGAGAGGAGAAAATAAAGAAAGCCCTGACTTGTGGTGCTGGCCAATTCCTTTGAATATTTTCACCATTGTCCATTATGAGGCTCACAAAATTCCTGAAAATTTAACAGTGGACGTTTTTTAAAAGAAGGTACCTTTTATTTTTTTTTTTTAAGATTTATTTATTTATTGAAAGTCAGAGTTAATCAGAGCAAAGGAGAGAGAGAGAGACAGAGAGGGAGAGAGAGAATCTTCCATCCACTGGTTCACTCCTCAGATGGCCAGGAGCCAGGAGCTTCCTCCAGGTCTCCCATGTGGGTGCAGGGCCCAAAGACTTGGGCCATCCTCTACTGCTTTCCTAGGCCACAGCAGAGAGCTGGATCAGAAGTGGAGCAGCCGGAACTTGAACCAATGCCCATATGGGATGCTGGCACTGCAGGTGGCGGCTTTACCCACTACGCCACAGCGTCAGCCCCAACAGTGGATTTTTAAGCAGCCAATAGGCGTTGGCTCCTAATAGCAAACATGCACATTAAAACTAGATTTTCCAAGTCTATCATATTGGCAAAAATCCAGAAGTTTGATCATCTACGTTGGCTAAGCTGTGTAAGGGTGCAGCAGTGTGAGCCACCACTTGCAACAGCCACGTTCATATTCGAGTGCCTGGCTTGAGTCCCAGCTGCTCTGCTGCATATCCAGCTTCCCACAAACGTGCCTGGGAAGCAGCAGATGATGGGTCAAATGCTTGGGTCCCCGGGACCCATGTTGGAGACCCAGATGGATTTCTTAACTCTTGGCTTCAGCCTGGCCCAGCGCTAGCTCTTGCAGCCAGCAGAGGGAATATCTGCCTCTCTCCCTCTCTCTGTGTCACTCTGCCCTTCAAAAAATGAATATTTTAAAAAGTAGTACTTTTTCATATCGTTTATGAGGGTATGAGTTGGTAGAATTCGTACGGAGAGCTGTTTGGCCGTATCTATGAAAGATTCAGATACCATATTGCATTGACCTAGCAATTCTACTTCTAGGAATGCATGCTAAGATATACAAACTCAAAACTGGCTAAATACAAATATATTACCTAAATCCTACATATATTACCTAAATATATTACCTACAGGATTGTGATATTAAAAAAAAAACTCAGACAACAACCTAAATTTTCATCAATAGGAGACTGATTAAGTAAATTGTGTTACATCCACATAATGAAAAACTATACAGCTGTGGAAAGGAATTAAGAAATTATTATTATATTTACATGACAAAATTCTCTAAGTTATCCTGAATTAAAGTAAGTTATGTATAGTATTTTGCTATTCTCAAAAAGAGCCAGAAAGGGAATATATATGTGTATATGTGCTACAATTCTCATTACAATCATCTCTGATTCTGTGTGCCTGTATGTATCTGTGTGTGCCTCTTGATTAAATGAACTTTAGAGACCGGCGCTATGGCTTAGCATGTTATAGCCGCAGCTTGCAATGCCGGCATGCCATATGGATGCCAGCTCAAGTCCTGGCTGCTCCTCTTCCAATCCAGCTCCCTGCTAATGCTCCTGGGGAAGCAGCAGAGGATGGCCCGAGTGCTTGGACTCCAGCACCCATGTGGGAGACCTGGAGCTCTTGGCTCCTGACTTTGGCCAGGATCAGTCCTGGCTGTTGCAGCCATTTGGGGAGTGAACCAGCAGATGGAAGATCTCTCTTTCTCTCTCTCTCTCTCTCTCTCTCACTCTCTCTCTCCTCCTCCTCCCCCTCCTCCTCCTCCTCTCTCTTGTAACTCTGCCTTTCAAATAAATAAATAAATATTTTTAAAATGAATTTTAAATATATACCATAGGATGATAAGAAATCAATTATAATGGTTACCTACCAGAGGGATGATTGAATGAACAGGAAACAAGGAAAAAAATTTTAATGAATAATTTTGATATTGGTTTATATATGAAGCATATGAATATATTACCCATTCAAAAAAATCATAAGAATAATGTGCTATGATTATCCTGATACTGTTACCCGAACATAGGAGGGCATACTTTTTTGATTGAGGTACAATGATTTTTGAAATTTCCTTGGTCCCATTCCTTACTCCACTGTGATGCACTGGCACCCCTTGTGTGGGTTTCACCCTGCAGAGGAGAGGTACAGGGATGGCACAGTCTTGACTTAGCTTAACTGTACCCAGGCTGCAACTATTACAACCCTCAAAATTCCTCACCAAACCTTAGCCTGGCTTATCAGTAAGAGCAAAAATAAATCATCATTGAGCACTGGCTGTAAGTAAGGCATTTGTGAGTTTCTCTGCTTCAGAAAACCTATCAGCCCTTTCACTGACAGGCTTCCAAGGAAGGCATTCTGTGTAAATTAAAGAGGTAAAAGTTGCCAGGAAAGGTAGACAAGAACAATCGGAAGCAAATGGAATCATCACACCTTGTGTAGGAGGAGAACCCCCATCGGGGCCTTAAAAGATGAGAAATCGGAGCAGGACGAGGAGTCCAGAGGCCTTTCAAACAAGACAACATGATGAGGAAGGGCACAGATGTGGGAAAATTTGTACCATGTTGAGACTGCAGCGTAAACCAGGTGTCTTTTTTTTTTTTTTTTTTTTTTTTTTTTAATTTTTGACAGACAGAGTGGACAGTGAGAGAGAGAGA